>VHKM01000004.1:8690000-9290000 GCA_007210695.1 Neogobius melanostomus | reverse complement strand
CTACTTTTCGAAATATCCCGAACTCATGAAACTGAAAGACACTAACAGTCGCAGTGTCATAGTGGCTTTGAAATCAATGTTCGCCAGACATGGCATACCTGATGTGGTTATATCTGATAATGGACCTCAGTATGCCAGTGCAGAATTCAGAGAGTTCACGGAAAGCTGGGAATTCAAACATGTGACGTCCAGCCCCACACATGCTCAGTCAAATGGACAGGCTGAAAGGACAGTACAGACTGTTAAAAATCTCCTGAAGAAATCAGAATGCAGCAAAGGTGACCCCTATATTTCACTTTTGGAGTACCGAAATACACCTCTGGAAAATGTAGGACTTTCACCAGCACAGTTGCTCATGGGACGGAGGCTCAAAACAAAACTGCCAACATCCATGTCGCTGCTCACCCCACCTGGATCGGACAAGATTCATCAGCAACTACAAGGAAAGCAGGAGAAACAGAAACTGTACTTCGACAGACAAACAAGGACATTGCCAGATTTGCAGGAAGGAGAAAATGTCAGGATGCAAAGAGGAGACACATGGCAGCCGGCAGTGGTCCTGCACAAACACCAGCAGCCACGTTCATTTGTGGTTCGCACACCGGATGGAAGAGTTTACAGGAGAAATCGCAAACATCTGCGTAAAACAGAGGAGAAAACGTTTCCAATAACAAATGGACTGGACACTAATCTTGAAATGGACACACAAATGCAATATGGTGATTCAGAGAGTTTCCAAACAGAACAAACAAGTGTTTCTGAACAAGTCAATGCCCAGAACACACATGGTTTTGAGGATAGGTCTGATGCTCTCTCATACAAAACTAGATTTGGTAGAGCAGTAAAACCACCTGCTAGATATAGAGAGTAATGTAATGCTTACAGAAGACATAATGGTCTCGCAGTTAAATGTTTAAATTAGAGCCAAGTCTTCACATTTCCATACACAGCTTGTTATTGTTTATACAAAGTAAAACATATTGCTAAGAAAAGAAAAAAAAAAGTTTTGTTGACTTTTGGGAAATTCATTACATTGTGTTAAACCTAAAAAAAAAAATAATAATAATAATATTGTTAAAAAGGGGGATGTGATGTATTTGAGTTTGTGCCCCCAGGCACCCGTACTAATGTTTTATACGCATGTGCATTACATGAGCGGGAGTTGAGTTGCTTGTTGTACACTGACTGTAACTACATGTCGTAGCATGATGGCTCGTCAGTAAAAGCTTGTTAAACCGACCTGTTGTACAGCCTCATAAATGTAACATATGCTATCATGGCGGATCTCCATGGTAACAGGGGATTTTCCTGAACTTTATAGACGGCATCTTTGGAATCGCCCATATGGTCATGTTCAAAGCAGCCAGAGGGGGGAAACTAGAGGGGAAAAATAATAAAACGTTCTCCTATTGCTCCACCACTACTTTAACAAATGATGAATTCTGAATATATCTTTCTAATAAAGAAATACAGAGACATGGTGAGGAGCAAAGGGGTTCAACAGCCCATAAATACTTATAAACAGAGAATTCTAACCAGGAAGCTAATGTTAGCTTTATGCTACCAATGCTAGCGTTAGCGACGAGTGCCATTTTTTCCCCTTATACTGAACAATTTGCTGTGAAAAAACATAAACCTGGACTCGATTTCGGCTTGCCTTTATTAGTGTGTGGTAAATATGTGTATATTCAGCCAGAAAACCTTTAAAAAATAGTGAAAGATTGTGATTTCCATGAGAGGTTTTCTTCCCCTCAACTAGACCGTTCCGTCTTGTATGATGCGTTGCCGTCTGTAGGCTATCTATGTTCCTACTTCTCAAAAACAACAATGCCGAACTCATAACTTAATATACCACATTTGGAAGATGTATTTAATGCATTTAAAGCAGACAGTGTATTATCAAGTTTGGGCTATAATGCATGGGCCGACAAAAATATTTTCTGACCTTTAATAGACAACAGAGTCACTAAAACTGAATAGCACACAAAAGTTAAAAGCCGCAATAAAAAGGAGGATGGAAAATCTGCACAGCCAGTGAGCCCCCGAAAATACTTATTTACAGGGAAACAGCACTTATTTACGTCGTGGTACTTTTGGGAGCTCACTTGCTGTGCAGAGTATTTCATCTTCGTCTTTTATGAACGATAAACAATGTTCTTTGAAATATAGCCTTCTCATAATGACAACACAACTAAGACAAACCTGACTTTGTTATCTCGTCCAACCTATTTTACCCAGAGTTTTCACAAAAACATGGGTTTAATATACTGTAGCAGCGGATCATTTGTTGTCCCGCCTTTTTAACCAACTGTATGTTTCCCTGGTCCATTGCTCTTATGTGACAGTGCTTCTCATTCCTCAGCTCCTCCTGGTGTGTGTGACCCTCTGCTGTCCGGAGAGCTTGCCTGGGCCCAGTGCACTGACAGGGGGTAAGTAATCGCCCTCTGTGGCCTCCAGCCTGTCCGATCATGCTGCCATATTGGCTGGCCTGATTTATTGAAAGACAATGACCTCTGCTTCCACTGTGCCGGAGCCGCCGCTCGTCCCAACGTGGCTATTGTTTCTTTATGTACAGCTACATACACTGTAGGTGAGGCACTAGACCTGACCTGGAGTCTCGGTTAAGGCCTCAATATGGTGCTTTTCAGAACTCGAGAAGTTGTACATGGGATATTTTTCATATTGTCATACAAATAAATGCTCTGAATAAAGATGTAATGTTGATATTAAGAAATTCATGTCATCACAGGTAGAGTTTGAGGGGAGTGTCATTACCTCAGCTCACAAATGTAAAAGCCTTACGCTCACATTCACTTACGAGTACACAATACACAGATTCAGAAAAGGGGAACCATCCGTGTGCAGTAAGGTGGGTATAGCGTCCCTGCATTTAGCTGGTGGGATGTAGGGGGCGAGCTATAAATAGAGCCCTTTTCCACCTTACCTGCCCTCTCCTCCCTCCGACGTC
The DNA here is from genome assembly GCA_007210695.1 of Neogobius melanostomus. NCBI lineage: Eukaryota > Metazoa > Chordata > Actinopteri > Gobiiformes > Gobiidae > Neogobius > Neogobius melanostomus. The sequence goes on along the minus strand of VHKM01000004.1, from coordinate 9,287,032 downwards.
ACATCTGTCGGTGCAGGACTCGTGTAGCCACCTGCGTGCTAGTTGTGGTTGCTAGTCCGTCATGTTGGAGCATCATGTGGAGGTAGAAGTGGTTTCCACCTATAAGTACCTGGGGCTGCAGTTGGACAACAAGCTGAGCTGGGCGGCGAATATGGACACTGTTTACAAGAAGGGGCAGAGTAGGATGTACTTCCTTAGACGGCTGGCCTCATTCAAGGTCTGTTCTAAGTTATTGTACATGTTTTATCAGTCTATAGTGTTCTTTTTTATGCTGTTGTATGTTGGGGGAGCAGCGCAAGAAAAAGGGACACTCAGAGGCTGGACCGGCTCATTAGTAAGGCGGGTTCGGTGGTTGGACTGGGCCTGGACTCAGTGGAGAAGGTGGTGGAGCAGAGGACGCTCTCTAAGATCAGGGCGATCCTGTCCAATCTGAGCCACCCCCTTAACTCGGTCTTCTCCCGCCAGAGAAGCGCCGTGAGCTCCAGACTCCGCTCTCTGACATGCTCCAAGGACAGATTGAAGAACTCTTTTGTCCCTCATGATGCTATCAGCCTCTATAATAGAGCCACGTCAGGGAGGAGCAGAGGAAGAGGAGAGAGGGAAATGTCTTGAACATTGTCTTGCAGTGCCTTAACTTAACTTCTCTTGTATTTACTGTTTTCTTTAAAAAAAAATGTACTTTTTAATTTTGTAGATCTTGCTTTGTTTGTGTGAATGTGAGCAAGAGACTAATGCACAATTTCCTTCGGGATCAATAAAGTATTTATATCTATCTAAGCCTGCGGGTGTAAGGCGGGTAACAGTGTAAACTATCCTCGCTGATGAGCGCATCTTTAAAACTGGCATAATATGAATTTTTAGTGCGCTGATGCTGGGCCGAGGGTGTATTGCTGGACCATGAGGGTCCGGGGTTTGCCTCGTAGAGTGTCTTGCGTCGCTACTCGGTAGGTGTGCTGCGGTGTAAAAATCTGTAACTTGTACTAATGTCTATTGGGTCCTGGGGGAACCACCATGCCTCCTCTAACCAATGTTCAGGACGACTGAAACTGCTAACCTGCTCTACTGTGAGTGACGGCTCTGCGGCGTGTTTCTGAATGTGGCGGTGGAGCGTTCAGTTCCCACACACACAAAGGAAATCATCCACAGCCTTTGGACTCTCCTTCTTCCGTTAAAGTAACTGGACATTGGGGTGTAGATGGACTGCACGTGAAAACAACTTTTAATTTAAAGCAAATAGGAACTAGGAAGAATCTTACCCTAAAGTAAATAAATGACTGGTACCTGTCGGAAATCAATTGCCTCTGCCCTGTTCATGTTATCTTATCTGTGCGCCTTAGACCTGCTGAAGTTTTCCTGATTATGTTAGAAACCAACATAGGCGTCGTAACACTTTGAAGAGTCGCCATGGAAAGATGCTCAAACATGAATGAATGACTCAAAGCACAACTCCAGGTATTTTATATGACGAGGGAACTAAATTATATCATGGGAAACAGCTCTAAAAAGTCGATTTGAATAACACCCAGACTTTAAACGTGACATTTCAATGCTACTGTCCAAAATGTACAGGACCTTAAAGCCTGTACATTTTGTGGAATGCCTCTTTCATATACGCCCTAGAGTCTGTTTACTCTACAAACATAGATTTCCGCCATTATTCCGCTTGTTGCTCCTCGTGCAAGTCAGTCATGCCGTCTGGGTAAACAGACTCCTCTTTAACGCAGGGAGCAGCTTGTGTATGTGTATCCACTTTATGAGCGTCTAGTGACAGGTAAGCATAGAGCACCACACAGGTTCATTACCGCCTGGCGCACTCACTGGGCTCTCCGGGGCGCGGCAGTCGGAGGGAACGCTCGGGGCTTCCTCATCAACATCCTGTCACCTCCGTTCTCAGAGACAGCGGCTCGGCACTGCGCTGACCCGAGCCTCCGGGGGGAAAAGCTGTCTCGCTTCACAATAAGACGCACAGCGCGCCACGGGAAAACACCAGAGCGGTTTTGGATGTAAATAATAAAAATAATAAAAAGTCTATGAGATTCCAACGCAGGCAGTCCATGGAAAGTGCAAGGTTTCCATTGCGCTATAAAAATGAAATAAGAGGACATTAAATATGTAGCAATATTGGCCCGCAGGGGTTTTGTATACAACTACTTGCTATGCTCTGTTGAGATGATACTTCCACAACAATGCAGAGGATTCGAAAGTAGAGAGTTGAAGTGAGTTTGAAGTAGAAAAAGTCGTAAGTGGAATGAAATGAACTCTGCAAATAGCCTATCACATCTTGAAAAGTGTTTTATCGATCGATCACAAGCCACGTTGTCACGACAGGGAGACAGAAATAACCAAGAATGTTTTTCTGAAATGCAACGTTACCCACAAATGCTTTCCCATGTGGTCAACTCAGATGGTAAGGGGGCAACGCCAAATCCTCTTCACGGTCCATGGTGTTTTTGACGGTGTTGAACGCTCTCGGTTATTATGTGCAAGGACGTTGAAACAGCCGTTGCGTATTTCGTGTTGACCTGTTGGAATTCTACCATTATCCTTAGATCCTCAAGTTTTGTGTCAACTTCCTTGCTTACAAAACACGCAACAAGCTGCTTGCGACATATCCATCTTTTCTCTGATTAGTTGATATACATGTCGATCATGCCAATCGGACACTTGAAGAAATCTCACCCAGTCCCTGATGACAAAAAATGTGTGCAGTTCGGCCGGCCAGATTAGCAGAGTGAAGCTTACAGTCATATCGAATCTACCGTCGATCACAGAAAAAGAACAAACATGAAAATGAATTTGGCCAAACAGAAGGATCTTGAAGGGGAGTGAGATGTGATGAAGGAGATTAAGATGGTAGGTGTGTAGATTAGGTACTGAGAAATGGTGATGAAAAGAGTGCCAGTAAAAATAATGACTTACATTTGTGCTGCGCTCTTTACAAGCTTGAATTGCTAAGATTCTCACTCCTTGTTTGTGGTGGTCAGTTACGACTGTAGCTACCGCTGCCCTTTGGTGGGTAGTATCCGACATTCATACACAGCAAAGGACACAACAAAAGCGTGCGAAGGTCAGACCCACGATTCAAAAACCACTAACCTTTGGATCCGTGGACAAACGTTCTAACTAACTTCACCCCAAGGTTTTGAAATTGTGACTATTTGACTACACACATTCACCAAGTGTCAAATAATGTTCTCCTGCCAATCAAACTTCATTTATTATTCAAACCATCTACCCAGGTATGCAGGTTTCACCCAGCCCCTCTCCCCTGCCGCTCCCTTCTACAGTGAGCCAGTGATTTTTCTGATCAATGTCACCCTTCAGTGGATAAATGATAGACCTGGGTTCCCTGTCTTATCGCTCCCACATTGACCAAGTGCAGTGACCTTGTGCTGCCGTGTTCTCCGTGACTAATGTGGAGCAGAGGAGAATCCGACCCTGGGAGATTAGCCAGGTACTGTTTCTCAAACGCGCTGATTTATGAGTCACATGTAAACATTTCTGCATGTATGCCAGTGGTTCTCAAAGTGTAACCTTGGAGGACTCTTTCAAAGTTAAGGTAGAGTATTACTTTCAAATACATGCAAAAGGATCTGTAAAACGCAAGCTTACAAGTAAGTATATAACGGTTTGCACACTCCTCCTATTGACTGTTTACGGTACACAGTTTGATGTCTATGTATAATATGTCATTCATATTTTTGGTAGCATTTACAGCCAAATAGTAGCATGGTAATAGGATAGAAATAGGGTGCTACCCATACACCTAATATGGTAATTATGTTACTTATGGAGATAGAAGGCACACACCTATTTTATCATGATAATATGATTAATCATGAATGAGTAAGAACAGTTCAAATGTGCTTTGTTGATCTGGAGAAAGTGTTACTTCTTCAGTATCTTGTGGCGTACTCTGAGGTTTAGGGTTTCCCTCTTCTTAATATGACTTCAGCAGGAGCTTGGTTTGCATAGCAGTCCATCAGACTTGTTCCCAGTGCATATTGGCCTTTGCCAGGGCTGCCCTTTGTCACCGGTTCTGTTCATTCATTTTTATAGCTAAGTGCAGCCAAGGTCTGTTTGCAGATGAAGTTATTCTGTTGGCTTCATCAAAGCAGGACCTTCAAGTTCGGAAACGAAAATGAAAGAAGTTCGGAAACGAAAATGAAAATCAACACCTCCTAACCTAAATTGAATCCATGGTTCAAGACTTGAGAAAGCGGAAGAGTCTAAGAATCTAGGGATCTTGTCAAGGAGTCAGGGAAAGATGGAGCGTGAGATTGACAGATGGACCATTGCAGTGATTACAGTTTATAATAATTGTATGACAATGTGTTAAGAGAGTTCAGGAAGCAAACCAATAAAACTGTAATATGAATATCACAAATTGTTAACAAGAATTTACGACATAAAAGCATAGTAGGGTTTAGAGTTTTACAAGGTCAAGTACCAAACCTTCAAGGCTCTAAAGACCCACATTGATTTCATGGTGTTCTTGTACGTGTGTTATGACTGTTGGTCCTATAAGAAGGGGAAGACCAAAGTCATACTCAGTCCCCATTATGTCGAGGTTGGGTTGTAATTTCTTTGGGACATGTTAGAAGGTCCCAGCATGAGCGAGTGGAGCAGACAGGGGAGGAGAGAGGGGGCGGGTTGTTTGAAGATGTTTTCAAATGTAACAGAAACATAACCAGCTGCCCGTCTGCACAGAAAATGACAAAAAGAAATTCCATTTGTAGCTGGATGCTTTTTTGAGACTCCAGCATGGTTTCCAAATATGGTTGGTCTGTGTTAAAAAATAAAAATATTTTCAGTGCCAGCCAATCTCCAAAAAAATATCTTCCAATTCAATGTAGACCATATTTATTGAACTTGAATATTTAAGTTATTAAGTTTTTTCTATTAGACGAATAAGGTTTGGAATTATCTTTTTACCATGTGAACAGCAAGTGCTGATATCTTTCCTAACGCATGTCTACCATGGGATTTAGTTTCATTTAAATGACATGCTCCCTTTCTGTGTAAACTAAAGGACAACAGGTTTGGGGTATTTCATTTCACAGATCCAAGAGCCTCCTGTTTTGTACTGTAGAACTAATGATTGTATAGCCTGTTGTTGAAACTGGCCAGTGGTCATTTTGATGGGCAGGGTCTCATTATATGCATTTTTTAGGTATTTAAAGAAATATATACCATTATTCATGTTCAGATATAATCTTAGATTGCAGGATAAATGAAGCTAAACTAAACCTAATTTCTGAACAGAATCAAAGAACACGAATGATAAAATGATGCGTAAAAGTCTGAAAGGAGGACGACTTATTCAGAGCATCATCTGCTCCTCAATATTAAGGCTCATATTTCACTGTTACAAATTCTAATAGGAGCTTAATATTTGGATTTTCTCAATTTTAATTTAATGTTTAAAAAACAGTGGGTGAACCGTTCGCTGCAAACGGGGCAATATTCAGCAGTTCACAGCGTGCGTCTTGAGGCCTGCACTACACTACCTTTTGTGGAGCACCACGCCTCGATATCTCTCTTGGTCCTTTGCGGATCCATCCAACATTTTCCGTCAAAGCTAAAAATATTCAGTAAATGAGAATTTTGGGTTAATGTAACCTCTACAACTGGCCATCCATACAGGAGTTGTTTCCAAACAAACATCTTTTACACATTGCTATTCTAGTGGCTTTCACACCTTTACCCTCCGAGGAATCCTGGAAACCTGTCACACTTTGGCTGTTACTATCAACAACTATTATCCTCCCCGTCCTGTTGCCACTCCTGAAATAACACACACGTGTCAAGAAACTGGATTCTGGCACCTGCCTCCCTCTGACGCGTCCTCTTCCTCTTCACTCCATCACCATAAGCTTGTTTCCAGTCTCTAAGGTGAACGCTTTAATTAATAGCTGCAGGCTCCTTTTGTATTCTGTGATTAAACTTTTTAAAGGCGTAGGAGAAAGGTGCAGAAGTACAAACTCGGCCAACTCATGATTCAACTCTTAATGTGGCACATTTCTTAGTAGCAAATTTCCTTATTTAGATGAAACAAATTTGTTCAAGTCAACATATTTAGGCCTGAAGGCTGTAACCAACATCATTTGTTATAGCTTGGTTTATTTATTTTTTCTCATCTTTTGATCTGCCTGCAGTTCTCGACATTGACATCTGCAGCAACTGTTCTCTGACCCATCGAAAACTCAGTAAAACCATCACCCCCATCATCAGCTCTATTAGATTTCTGAGTCTTGGTGACTCACAAATGGGTGCCCATTTCATTCAAAGGTCTGTAGTCAATGGCACGTGTCGCTGAAAATGTCTTCCTCCCTTTGGGCTGACTGCACTGTGTCCCTAATGCGAGAGCTGAAACATGCACTTCAGCAAATGGATTTGTATTGTTTGAAATCAAAGTTTGTTACTGGCAATTATTTGTGTTTGGGTTTTTGTGTTTGCACAAGCACAGTGGAGGGAGACAGTGAAAAGGCAGAGAGGGAAGGGCAGGCAGGAAACAGAGCAGGACTGGGGCAAAAGTCCGCCCTGTGCGGCAACTTCTGTTGTGATATCGAGCAATACAAAAACGATTTGATATGATCTAACGTGCCACAGAGGTAGATTATAGTGCAAAGTATATTCTTATAGCTAAAGAGCCGTTCCACTGTGGACGCCGGGGACATAAGACTGCACATTATTATCCCCATATAACTTTTGTTAGAGTAAAAATATAAATACACAGATGCAAATGCTCCTGTCTGAGGTCAAAGCATTCCTGAAACCAATCGTCGTTATGCAGTAGTTGAAGAAAATACTCTCTATACAGCGCAGTATTATGAGCGCTCTTATCATCGCCTTTCCTTTCAAGCACCACTTAAGACTCGACAGTGTTTCCTGCCCAACAGCGAGACCTATACTCCAACTCCCATCGATACGCACTTCATTTTTACGATACAAGCAGCTCAGGAAGTATGAACGAGGTGAGTTTAGTGCCACGTTAGAATAATGGGTGCGCTGTGACCTCGGCGGTGGCGGGTAAAAATAGAACTGGCTGCCCGCCTTCTCACATACAGCGTGAGCGCGGCACCTGCTGCGCCCGGGAAGGGGGCGTCGGCAGTCACCCCAGCCCGTCTGCAGATACACGCACTGCACACTAGGCTGGGAGGGACGGTCAAGGTCAGTGCCATGGATCGTTACATACAGGGAATATATGTGCAGCTTTGATAATGAGGACTGTACAGAATGAATAATAATGTGTTCATGCATTTTAATGAAGATGTACAGTAGATAGAATTAAATGTAGGGATGTCACAAGCTTATTGTGAGTGGATAAGAAAACGCAGAGACATTTAGCAACCTCAGTCAATAGTTGTTTATTGTTTTTGTCGGGCGAGGCTTTAAAAAGCTTTTAACCCCCATTTTAATCGAGCGCATTTCTCTAAAAGCTCCTTGAGAGTCTACAGCCTTTTAGCCGGTGTTTGAAAGCTACAGAACTGATGCGTTGTCGCTGTGTTTATATCACGTTTTTGCTGCATTGTTGACACTTTTTCGACTTCTTTTGTTGCTCTTTTTGTTTCCGTGTTTCCGGCATGTGTTTGCCGCTGTTTTGTTGTGTTTTCGTCACTTTTTTCGGGTCATGTTTCTGTTGCTTTTTTGTTCACAGCCTACTGTACATTGAAAGCTTCACGGCCACATTTGAAAGCTAAGACCTCGTGGTTTCTGAAAACTATATGTAAGATCTGTGTGAGTAAAACACAACCTACAGGTGGTGGACTTATAACGGCTCACAAAAAGCTCACAACTGGAAGCTCATGCCTTTACTACACTGTAAAATGTAAAATTTGTTTCAACTCAAAAAACTAATTCCAAGGGCTGCCAAGAAATTTTATGTGTAACCAATAACCATTTTACAATCTAGTCGATTTGAAATTTGAGATTCACCTCTTTCGTTCAATTATATTCTTAGGTTGACATAACTGTTTCCAGTTGTGTGAAGTGAAAAACGTCAGTTACAAATTAAATCAGTTGTGTCAACCTAGGTTTTTCACTTCAGACAACTGGAAACAGTTATGTCAACCTAAGAATATAATTGAACGAAAGAGGTGAATCTCAAATTTCAAATCGACTAGATTGTAAAATGGTTATTGGTTACACATAAAATTTCTTGGCAGCCCTTGGAATCAGTTTTTTGAGTTGAAACAAATTTTACATTTTACAGTGTAGCAAGAGGATGGACCGCACAATATATCGCCATATCATCGTGCTGTATCCACACTGCAAGAGGCCGTCCCATAAAGAAATAAGATTCCCTTCTGTTTTTGAAAGTCTTGTTTTTTTCCACAATAATAATAATTTGGATTATTCATGACCAGGTGACTCTTTTGAAGGACTCTTTAAAGGGACTATACATAAGTTTAAGCACAAATAAAACAAACAAGCAAACAGCGTAATGATGTCATGCACGTTCACGCTCGGCTATCTCCTCCATACTGAAGCCGCCGAGCGAGAGGTAACTTTAGAAGGATGGATTTAGCGGAGAATAAGAAGAGACCGGCTTCAAGCACCATCGAAACTCCAGCCCAGACCCCAACTAATGAAAAGAAACAAAGAGTTTATTCGAGTGCGACAAAAAGGGCGAAAGTCGAGTGTGATCGGCGTAGGCAAAGAACCAGAGTAAACATTGGAGAATGATGAGAGAATCTCTGTGTATGACAAAAGACCCACAGTTTACTTGAAAGGTAAGAGATTATTTCTAAATACGTGGGAGAAAAGTGTTATTGATGCTTCAAAACAACGGTGTCCGACTGTCCGTGCATGTGGTACAAACTTCACTGAAACAAGCCATAAAATAATCATATTTGGAAGTTACCAAAGTAGTTGATCTAATAGTTTTATACCTACAGAGAAGTTGTGTAGTATTAGTAGCAGACTAGTAGTGTCAGTAATAACAGTAATCGTGCTGTACCTACAACACATTTGAGTAGTAACAGTGGTAATGGTGCTGTATTTACAATGGCAATAATAATGTTGCTAATGTTAGCTTTTCTTGGCCGCAAAATAAGCATGACTGTTCACGGATTTATAAGTAGTGAAACGACTACAAAAAGTGAGCATGTGCCGTTTACAAGCATAGTTTACAAATTGCTCATGCTACACTAACTTTATTAGGCCCAGGGGATTGAAGAGATAATTTTAGCTTTTCTTACCAGTGGAATTCTTTACAATTAGGCATACAAAGTATACGCGTATTTTCTTTCCTCCTACAAACATCGATTCACTTTGCTATCCATTTGTTCAAGTATCGCATCTTGGAAAATATTTACTCAAATTGATTTGGTCTAAATATCTTACAAAACAGTTTCTTACCTCAGTTGAAGTCACGCCTGCAAATCTGTAAATGGACCAGGACGGGACTGTTATTTCTGGTGCTCGTAAAGCCTGAGCGCCTCATGCACGAGCTTATCATGGAGGCTGCAGTTACGCGTTTGGCCTGAGGGGGCAATCGCGAGCACAAAACTGACAAACTCCACACAGCCCCTTTAAGGTGATCAAACGGATCTCAAATGTGAAAAGAGCCAGATCTTTTCATCCAGAACTCCCTCTGAACGAACACAAGAGTCAGCCCAACAACAGAACCCGTGCTCAAGTGAAAGCTTTTTTGCTCTAAAGTCAAAACTAAATGCACTAAAAATGATTTGTCAGACAGTTGCAGCCTCTTTTTATTAGTTGTGGCGCAAGATTTTATTCACAAACACACGTTTTTCAAAGTGTAAAATATAATTATCAGTCCCATTGTCATTTTAGATGATTTAAATCAAAAAGTGTGTCCTTTTTTCGATCGCATCTTTAGATATTGTGAGTCTTCTGGCTGGCGTTATTAAAATGTTATATTAAAAAGAGTCAGCCTTTTGAACGGCTCTTTGAAATGAACGGATCCCAAAGACTCGGCTCCCATCACTAGAGTTTTGTTTGAGTTTTGATGAAATGTACTGTTTTTATCTGCAGCACAAAAAGCACGTTTCAAATGTCAGACTTAAGCCATGACATCTCTTCTGTTTTAAGCTCACTTATTTTATGATAAACGGCAGCAATCACAACCAAAGCTGCACAGCACGGCGCTCCATTTTAGTGGCTTCAGTGGGACATTCATCTGGCTTCACAGGGGAGCGCTACAGTCAAATTAGCGCTGATAAAAGACGCATCTGTAACGCTGGCACTAATTGCAGAGATTTACTATTAACGCCCATATAACATGCTGTAAAGTGGCCTTTTGTGACCCTGTTTCAAACGCTACAAGACATGCTAAAGGAAAGTCATGAGCCGGTCCCTGACATCGCTTTGGAAACGCAGTAAAACTGTAATCTTACATTGTGAAATTCATGGTTTGTTAAACATTCATGAACTTATAACTCTCAAAGTGAAGTGTCGAGAGCGGGACGGGAAGACAAAGCCGTTTTTCATTGTGTTGTCATTGTGTTGAGAGAGAAGCTGACTAGTACTGTTCGGCGTTTATTGTGATCCGCAGTTGAACTTCTTTTTTTGTGTGTGTGTTGAAACTGAAGAGACTTGAATCCAAGACAAGGGGATTGAGAAGCTGGGGTTGGTGAGAGAAGACCAGAGAGAGAAGAGAGAGAAAGCTTTCATATTTGGACCCTGAAACGCCTCACGTAAATGCTCTAGTTTGACCTGAGAAAGGTATTCTAACTGGTATAACAAAAATACATTTAAACCATGAATTGTTAAGTTATTGTGCAAATAAAACTTGTTGCATACTGTAAATGGAACCTTGCCTGTTATTTCACATCATGTACTTTCCTGTGCGCCTTGAGATCTAGAATTCTTTTAGGTAAGATTCCTATCATGGCGTTGTTGACAACCAGCTAAAGTATCCAAAATCTAGCGTATAGCATAGCACCTTCACGGTAACAGTATCCAGTTATCCTCTGTTGTGCTCCTCCTTGTAGCGTCGGCCGGTAATCAACCCCATAATGGTCTCTCCAAGTGGTGGTGATGGATCTGAAATCACTAGCCGCGGTGCCAGTGGTGCGAGAGTTTATTGTGCGAGGTGTAACCAGTCAATTACGGACGGAGAGCCGGGCCACTCCGCTCAATTTCAATTACGGTTATCACACTGTTTTAGACGAGGCCATGCATTCAGAGAGCTGACCGAACAAAGCAACGGGACAAGGGACAGTCGCACCTCGGAGGGATGGTGCGCGTGCAATGAGGGATCAGGATGGAAGTGTAGGGATAGCTACAATAACAGGAACTTAAGATTTGGAACGGGTCACACATATTAAGGCTCAATCTCAATTCTCTTTTCTACCGCTACCCCTTGCCTTACGGCTTAAAAGGGAGTGGTAAGGGAAAGGGCATTGTCTTTAACACTACGAAATGGGACACCCCTCGCTCCGTCGCGTTATTATGACGTCATCACTTACGCGCCGCTAAAACAGTGAAGTTGCGGATGCTGTTCATTCATTTGTGTACTTTTCCAGTGTCGACATGCCGTCCGAAGCTCAATTGCTTATTTGCTTTGTTTATTTTTTCGCCTGTCCATGTCAAGGCGAAGAAATATTCGGAGACGAGGATTTTTTCGCCGACTAGTAATTATGTCAGAGAATTACGTGGTATGTATTATGGTCCTCGATGCTGATCTCAAAACTATTCACTCTTATTTACAAAAAAAAAAAAAGGTTTAACTTTGTTATAATGTGTGTGTTGTAAACTTGGGATGTAAAGTATTTTCGGACCACACAACTGTAAAATAATAATATTGTTTTACAGTTGTGTGGGGGTTCTCTGTAACTGGGCGGAGGATGTACCTGTGCGTGAGTTGGGGGAGGATTGTACTATATTTTTTCTGTTTTATCTAAAAGTTACTAAATACTATGTATTTTTGATGTATGTATCTTTGCAGAGAGGACAACCAGCAAGATATTGCCAGCTGAACAACAATGTCCCAATTTTGAGACTCTGGTTCAACGTAGAGCAGGAGCTGAAGCGAGATTTTCGTCTCACTAGACGAGCAATGAACAATCTGAGATTCCTGCAAAGAGACCAGAACCATGGCTGGAGACACCAGTTGGAAGTGCTGATCTATACACATTGGTTGGCTCACGGTTCATTTGCAGAAATCTGACACGAGCCATCACTTTCCCTAAACAAGATGAGCTTGAAAAAATAGGACAGGGATTTGCCAGGATCTCCGGAGGTCCTGCCTTCAGCTGTGTTGCTGGTGCGATTGATGGTTCCCATATTAGAATCAAGCCCCCACAACAGTACCACATGGACTACTTAAATTACAAGGGCTTCCATTCTATCAACATGATGGCAATCTGCGATGCAAATGGACGTTTCCTGGATATATTTGTTGCATACCCGGGCTCTGTGCATGACACGAGAGTGATGAAAAATAGCACCTTTTACAAAGCCCAAAGATATCCCCCTCCAGGATACATTCTTCTTGGGGACGGAGTTTATCCCTGTTTTGAGACCCCCATCACATTGATCACGCCATACAAGGAGCCTGTACATGAAAATGTTGAAAGATGTTTTAACTTTTATCATTCTAAGGCACAGAGCATAATTGAAAGAGCCTTTGGAGTGATGAAGACGAGGTGGAGGTCTACACTTTTCAGAGCTCTGAAGGTGAAGGCTACATTTGTGCCACTGGTTGTATCCACTTGTGCCTTCCTGCATAATGTTTGCCTGGCTAATGGGGACCAGCTAGAGCCGGACAATGACATTTTAGCAGATGGATTTGACCCTCAGCCTCCACAGGAACCTCTAGTCCATAATGAAACCCCTGGCAATGTTACAAGAGACAGGCTGGCTGCCATGTTGGGCAATGCACAGTGGTTGTATTTTGTTATTTGTACATAGTTGATAGTGTATGTGTGTGAAATAAAAACTTTAAAAAAGATTTTAGAAAATATTTTTGTTTACTTTCTATGTCTGGTGTAAACAACAGTTGAATGAACTTTAAAGTAAAATAAAATTAACAGGCTGTGCAAAAATATGGTCCATGCAGATGCCAAAAGAGCAGCTTACAGGCAAAAGGGACTGTGTTAAAGGAAAGAATATAAACTGGCTTTCAAAGAAAAAACAGGAGTGAGCCCAAAAAAGAGGAGGAAATAAGGAAGAAGGTTGAGGCGGTGGAGCTTAAGGCTGAAATAAAAGCTGCAGATTGTGAGTTTGCTAACCTGCAGATTGTGAGTTTGCTGCAGATTGTGAGTTTGCTAACCTGTAGATTGTGAGTTTGCTGCAGATTGTGAGTTTGCTAACCTGGAGGCCATACAGTGATGGTTTGAACTCATACTATGTCTCAAGAGCAAAGCAACAAACTACCAATCCAACCACCAAACCAAAAATCATGCAAACTGCAACCACTCTTGACAAAACGAAAAGCACACAAAACAAAGACATCACTCCTAACATCCAACCTGCAATCAATCCATCTCAAAGTATACCTTCACCACCAAGATTTGACAGAGATCAAAGTTTACGGGACATTTTCTGCAAAAGCAAAATTAAACATCAGACCTGCTCATCAAACAACAAAACGCAACTCAACTTGAAAACCATAATCTCAAAGCTGCCATTTAGATATGTTGCATGACATCCAAGAAGAACAAAATTTCACTGAAACTGTATGATCTAGTTTATTATATTATTCTTCAGCTTTTGTCTAAAGCCAATAACAAAATATTGCCAATGAACATCCAACAAAGTAAAGAGAAATAGAAAGTTACTACAATCAGAAAAGGACAGACATCTTTAAAACACACAGGTTCAATTCCAAAACAATGGAACAAACTGTCGGTGTGAAAGGGATTAGTTTATGGTATAAACTTTAAAAAGAAGTAAAAGAGTCAGGAACTCTCCCGGCATTCAACAATGCATAAAAGCCACAATGTTAAAGGGGGGGTATTATGTAAAATCGACTTTTTCAAGCTTTATATCATGTTATTATGTCATTCCCTCATTAAACACATGCCTGGAGTGTTGCCTTGGCTCATTCACATATTTTTGAGTAATCAGTAAAAACTTAGACGGCAGCCATTTTAGGTGTAGCTATGCCTCAGTCCTCCTAGGAACGCCCCCACCTCCTGGAGACGCCTCTGGACCTTTTGTCACCAGCCAAGCCACCAACCACTGCTCCTCAGCTCAGCAGAGCCCCCTCCCCGCACAGTAGTGTTGTTTAGATGCCACAGCAGTGTGCTGAAGGGGGCGTGTCGGAAAGCTTCTTAAAGAGACAGAGGCCTATTTCAAGACGTTCAGTACAGCCATTTTGAGAGAGCGATTTTATTCAAGGCAGTTATTTTAATTTACTGCATATACAGACCAACAGAAGGTTACGTCATCATTGTAGTATGCTATAGACTGGTGCTATGTGATTGAAAAAAGCATAATACTTTTTTCAATAAGAATACAAATATTCTTATTTGTATATTGTAAATACTGTACATAAAAGGCACAACAATATCTGTAAAACCGTAAATATTTAGAAAGTTGGGCCATGAACAAAATAACAGACAGATGTAAAGGGATTGTAAAGTAACAAAGGGCAGATTCATAAGACTGATCTTCTTTTCCGCTCCTTTTCATTCAAACTTGTGGGGAGTTGTTTTTATTGTTACTTTTGAATGAAATAAATAAAAAATAAAAAATAGTAACATTGGTATCTTGTGTACATTTAACAGAAACTTTAAAATGAACAAAAAATACAAATCATCAACATGTATAAGTATATTAAAAAGTACAACTTTTTCTTTGACTTTAGATACTGTACTAACGTATAAAAGTGTCATCTGAGCTAAATGCTAAATCACCTTAGCACCTTAGTTTCTGCTTTTTGTGGGTTGGATACATGAATACACGTCCAATGGGCATTAAACATTGTCTTATGATATGGACATGATAAAGAAACCACAGAAAAGTAACTTTATACAATAGAAAACATCGTCATATAAAATAGATTTTAAAACGTGAACGGCATGAAAATTGTAAAAATATCAAACTGTGATTAATAGCTATCCTTAATCCTATGATAATACTTGCATTTGTTGTTATAATGGGTCTTATCAGAAAAATGCCAACAATCAGTATGCCTATGCATTATGTTGCATTGAATGACGTAATGTACAATTATATTTTCTTAGATTTATACAATATCATATAATGAATGGGGTTATCTGATGAAGCAGAGGACAGATGCACACAATTCTCTGCTTGTAATGTTTAGATGACATTCAACAGTCTGGATTGAGTCTGGCTGTTGTGCAGCTTGATTAATATAGCGATGTAATGAACCTAACTATACGGTAAATATTCAAGTTCCAATTTTTTTGTTCTCGTGATACTAAGTGACACAGACATCCCCTTGAAGGCAAACTAATTTATAATTCCAAGAAGGTTTGCCGACTTATGGAAAATAAAACAAGAGGCAAACGGGGTCCATAGTAGAACCACAACCTTTCCATTTTCAGTAATTTTTCAACAATGGATTAGGGATGTCACAATATCTGAAGAAAACAAACTGGTGTGAATAATCTTTTATAATAAGATTCCCTCTGATCTGTGACTCGTGAATTCACTCCAATTACAAAAGAGTTCTTTTGGGACTCTTCCTTAGGCAACATTATGCAATTATCATGAAAATGGATAAGATTTGTTCTCAGTATGTTGGATTATTAAGCTTGCTGCTGACATGTGTTTTTGTCTAGATTTAACACTTGATTTGGACACCGTGGTATTGAGTATACACACAACCACATTTTACTTTAGTCCATTTTCACAAAACTGAATTTCATACTCAGCTATTTTATCATCTTTGTTTTTCATAACCTTTACAATATTTTCATATGTTTACCCAATACCATGAACAAGTAGTATGAGTTCAAACCATCACTGTATGGCTTCCAGGTTAGCAAGCTCAAAATTGATTGATCCATATTTAATTCTTTTCTTTTTCAGAATCAGGTAGAAACTTGAGCAAACTCCTTATCGGACGGAGAAATGACCATAGCCTGGATCCGACATGGTGGACTCTCCATGAAAGTGTGTATGACAGGGAGACGCTGAGCTGAGCGTGACACCGCTGCAAGCCTGGTAGTGGTTATACGGCGTATACGAGCGTATCACGTAGACTACACCATTGTCTGGGGGCACAAGCGTCTTGGGGGACGGGCACAGCGTCGGGTATGCGGCAGGGGGACACGTGTTGCTACAGCCTGCCCTCATCATGACTTCCGAGAGATGCCCCCGGACATGCCCCTATGGGGATGGCTAGTGCTTACGTCATCGTAGCCGAATACGTCACTTCCGTGTCCAAACCGAATTGGGCTAGAATGGTGCAGTGCTGTGTCCCAAGTTGTAACAACAGAAATGATATCAATAAAACGATAAGTTACTACCGCTTTCCTTTGGACGAAAACGAGAAGAGGAGATGGCTTAAACTGATACGGTAAGCTGGATATCTAACCATGAAAAATACATTTAAGTGCGGGCTAGCGCCAGTATTTGCGCTAAACGTTAGCCGAGATAACGTTACCTGTTGCTGTTACGATGGAGTGGGGCCACATAAAATAATCGAGATTAAAGTAATTATTTACGAGAATAAAATTGCCATTTACTAGTTTAATGTGACTGAGTTTAAAGTCGTTATTTATGAGAATCAACTAGCTAGTTATTTATGAAAAGTCATATTGTGAGATATTAAACTCATTTACAAAAAACAAACATTTTACGAGAATGAACGAGATTAATTACGAGATATACGTAATATTTTACAAGATTAAGTCGTTTACAAGTCCTTTTTTTTAGATTTACGTGACAATTTACAAGAATAAAGTCAGTATTTACATTTACATTTTTGAGAATGAAGCCATTAACAATATAAAAGTCACTATTTATGTATATACAGTTGCCAAATTGTGTTGCTTTTGTGGAACGGGGGTGAGAGGGATAAGGGTTCTGCACTGGCAGAACCTACTTCTTTTTGTTTATCGCCACAGAGTTCTTTATGTAATGTTCTTTTCTTTTATCCAGGCGTAAAGATTTCACCCCTAACTACAACTCAAGGGTCTGTGGATGGCATTTTCCACATGGCAAAGCAGCGGGGCCCACACGGTTTGCCTGGAATGAGGGAAAGGCTTTTCCTCACATCAGCCAGCCGACCAAACGGCAAAAGAAAATGCTCCTGGCGACTGTAGAGGACGAAGGAGGAGCTGAACCAGGCCCAAGTCACCTTGGCACTGCTCAGAAGATCCCAAGTAGTTCAAGTGTTTTGGTGCTCGAAATTGAGAATGAGATGCTCAGAAAAGAAAATGACAAACTGAAGAAAGAATTGGAGAAACAAAAACAAACATTTTCATTTAGTCAAATATCCTCCCACCCAGACATAGTCAACTATTACACTGGCTTGCCAGATGCTGCCACAGTCTTATTTTTGGAGACCCTTCTTTCCAAATTTGATCTCCAGTATCACTTTGATTGGAACGTCCAAAAAATGCCCTTAATCGATCAGCTGCTCTTGACTTTGATGAAACTTCGACTGAATTGTGGTCTTGTTGACCTTTCTGTGAGGTTTAACTGCTGCCGGGCCACAGTCACCAACATCTTTATCACCATCTCCAGTGCCCTGTATGACATTTTGTATGTCGGCATGATGGAAAACAAAATTCCTTCCAGATTCAAGAACCAAACCTCCCTGCCACATTGCTTCCAGCCATTTCCCAATTGTCGGATTGTGCTCGACTGTACTGAAGTAGCTGTGTCCAACACAGAAAGTCTGGACACCCAAAGTCATCTGTACAGTCATTACAAAGGAGGTACCACGCTTAAGGCTCTGATTGGTGTGGCACCTAATGGATTCATTACCTTCGCCAGTGACCTGTATGGTGGAAGCACATCGGACAAAGCAATAACGGCAGACTGCGGAGTACTTCAACAACTAGAAGCAGGTGACATGGTGATGGCTGACAAGGGCTTCACTATTCGTGACATTTTACCTGCAGGTGTTTCACTGAACATCCCAACATTCCTTGTCAACGGACAGTTCACAATGGAGGAAATCAACCACAACAGACTTATTGCCAGTGCAAGAGTTCATGTGGATACTGAAAGTGTGTGTTTCTCTCACAAATTTACAGACACCCATTCTCCGTGAAATAGCATGAATTTCCTCTCACTGTTTGCCACAATGCCATCATCAGCATTGAATTTTTCTTTAACTGTATTCCATATGAACTGTATCAATGTTGTTTTTTACTTGCTAATCAATTTTCCTAAACTCAAATGTTATATTTTTTTAAAGGTTTATGTTATACATATTATCAACACAACTGTGTTTGATCCTCCATAAGCTGAATGAATAATTTTGAGAAGTACTTAGATATCCATTTGACAGCCTGGATGCAACTGAAGCTGAACAAGACAATAAAAAGTCTTCACACTGATTATGTTGCTCCCACTCAATTTATTTGAACTGCATGTTACTGCTTTTCTTTTTCTTTTTTAGAATAAATAAAACAACAAAACACACAAACATCAGTTTAACTGGTACAAATGCACAGATATTGATATATACAAATTGGGAGAGGCTACAACATTCAAACTGAATATCCTGCTTTAGAACTAGGAATGTCAAGATTAACTGATTTTACAATAACCGCGGTTATAAAAGCTCACAGTAGGTTAATCGTAATAGTTTTAGGGCCCAAGGTAAATCGTCTCAGCGTTAAATCCGCTCAAACGCATGAAGTCAACGGCAGGTTCATAAGTCAAATGTGCAAATCTTATTTTCATAGCTGCCAAAGGAAGAGTTAAAAAAAAAAGGATCATGTGCAGCCGCGTTTGTCACGTAAAAATGGACATGAACAGTGTAAGCACATGGAAAGACATAGATCTTTCAAAAACTTCCACATAAATCACACTCTGACTGTAAGCCTGCACTGCTAACTTTTTTTTATTATAGTATGTTTATTTTTTTATTGTTTATACTTTTTGCCCCCTGAAGTCTGGTAGTCACTGTATAAGATACCTCCTATATTTACTATTTAATTGTTCGCACGTTTCCTGTCTATTCTGCACACCCTGAGTGTTTTCTTGAGAGCTGAATGTAACAAGTGAATTGTGAGATCAATAAAGGTTTTTCTTATCTTTGTGTTGCACTAGGTGGAGCCAACAACTAGTTAGGTAATGTCTAATCTGTATTGGGCGAGTAATACTTTTCCAGAGTTTTAAGTTGTCAACAAACCGTAGGTACTTATTCTAACATAGCTAAGTACAATAGTTAACGTTACACTTGTACAGTAAAGTTAGCTTGGTGGCCGACAGCCTTATGTTAGCGAGCTAACGGTAGCTACTAAAAACTTGTAACGTTTGAACCGTGACAAATGTACAATCTTTTTATGGTAAAGGGCGACAGCTTAATGATTGATTAAAAATTTGTTTTATGCTTATATAACGCAACAATAGTCAATGTCATAGAATTTTGTGCCAGATGACGAGTCACTCAGAGTCAGGACCTCACCTCAACCTCGTAAACTTTACTTTTCATTGAAGCCTGTACTTTCCCTTTCAGACTTCCACCTGCCAGCACACTAACATTTACAACTCTGTTGGAGTTGTAGGAGTTCAAACCCTTTTTCACGGACTTTGGGGTGTCCGAAAAATACGATGTCACCGTAAAAAAAGTGACCGGTTCCTTAGCTACTGCCATTGTGTTTACATTAGATTCAGCGGCTTGGACACGGAAGTGATGTCGTGACGTCACGCTAGCCATCCCCATGGAGGTGCAAGGGGAGATGCCTGGACATGCACCTGCAAAAGGTGCCAAGGGGAGGTACCAGTGTGTCTAGGGAATGCGTGGCGTAGGGGGTGCGAGTCGAGGTGCGAGGGGGCTTGTCAGGACACGCACCTGCAGAGGTGCGATGGGAGGCGCCAGTGTGTCTAGGATGCTGCAGGGGGTGGGATGTGCAAACTAAATTGAATATGCTAATTAGGTTAATTAGGTTAATTTTGCTAATTTAAAAAAAGGACAATCATATTACTACTCCTTACCTTGAGCAGATGTCATCAAAACATTAGTTCATATTGTAGAAAGCCCATTAGTGCTGCTGTTTTCTGTTTCTGTTATACAAGTTGCAGCAGCAGTTTTGTTCTGGGAGTCTAGAGGCAAAGGAAACATCCACAATAAATCACTCGATGTCTTTAATTTGATACAATCTAATAAGAAACATAAACAGGATTCTGGCTGAACATATGGAAATTGAACATCCAGGTGCAGGCTTAAACATCTCCACAAACGCCGCTACTCCCACCATGTGTTGAGATAACGTATTCATTTTGCTTGTTAATAAAGCGCCTTTTAGTAGACATGGGTATTGGGTAAAGTAGCCAAAAAATGTACTCAAGTAGTAGAAGAAAAAGTAATCCAAATAATTACCCAAGAAAGGGTAACACATAGGATTACAGCTCGCAAGTTCCATGTGCAGGTACAGGTAACAAGAAAGTAATTACACATGTAAGTACAGGTAATTACACACTAATGTGCAAGTTAACCCCTGCCTTTACCAAGTGTATTTTTTCCTGTTCGGCTTTAGCCAAATCTAAAGGTTTACAGCCTATTGGCCAGTGTCACGCCTCATTTGAAAGACGTACTTTTGTGTGGGTGTGTGTGTGTGTGTGTGTGTGTGTGTGTGTGTGTGTGTGTGTGTGTGTGTGTGTCTAGTTTTCGTATTTTTTGTTGCTTTCTACAGAGCTTGGCTGAAGTTGACTTTTTTTTGCTCAAAAGTTTCATTTGATAAAATGTTTGCAGATATTACGAAATAAAATATGCTGCATTTTTTTTCTGCGTTTGTGGTATTAAAATGTACTATTTGGGCATTAAAAAGCCACGTACACCTTTGTTAAACTTTGTATACAATTATTGTATACACGGTAGCACAGTGGTTAGCGCTCGTGCTTCACTGCTAGAAGGTCCCAGGTTCGATTCCCACCTGGACGGGGCCTTTCTGTGTGGAGTTTGCATGTTCTCCCCGTGTCTGCGTCGGTTTCCCCTACCACTAAAAACATGTAGGTCAGGATGTATGAGAGTGTGTTTGAGAGTGCGCATGGGGGACGACGGATGGCTATTAACCAAGGCTACAATCCGGTGTGGCTTCTTCATTAACTTGCACTCTCCCAACCAAATAAACCAATTAACTAAACTAAACACCTTGTATACAGTTGTTAAACCTTGCACTTTCATTTGTAATTACCTGTACTAACATTCGTCATTTCTTGTAGCTACACATGGAACTCACCGGCTGTAATCTAAAGTGTTACCCATGGAAGTTGTGAAATGTGCTCATGAACTCATGTTTGAAATGTACTGGGAAAGTTAGCTACAGCTAACTGTTTACATTTACACGCTTCCTCTTTAATCGCTGGTAAACAAAAGAAATCCGATATAGGGCCTTTAAAATAAGAAAGAAAACATACAACGCATCACAACTGCCATGTTCCATTCTCACCCAAAGGCATTTTGATAGAGCTTCCTTCCACAAACTCCCCTGCAGATGATCAGTATTGCTAACTCTTTACCCAGATGATGCATTTAGGGGAGAGGTGTTGCATTTGAAATCAGCGCCACTGATCTTTCATGCGTCGGCCTTTTAACCACCTGGGGGGGATTGATCCATGTTCAGCGCCACGAGGCACCCTTTGAACTCTTAAATGTGGCGAAGGGAATGGGCTGCCTCCTTAAAAGAGCATGTCTCAATCTGTCAGCTGAAGCCTAAATTCACAACATGATTGGCAGAAAAAACACGGCGTGTGGAGGCGTCAGGAGACAGACATTATTCCAAATGGGTTTCTTCATTGCAGTCATCCATCAGCTCTGAGCAGGGCTGTTACTTCTTTTTCCAGCAGAATTAACGTTTGAGATTTTAAATTCAGTTTTCTGCAGCAGGCTTCAAAGTGTTTGATGTGTCCTCAGTTGTGCACACTCCCAGCCAGATCTACCCCGAGGAGAAAATAGGAAGGCAATATTGGGTTGTTGGTGGTGTGCTTCTGATGTCGCCAAACTTCACTTGCTCTAAAAATGTTACATTCTGCAGTGCTGAGGGATTTTCTGACCGTGTTTTATGTATAAGTGGTTGGGACACTGTTTAGGAGATCTTCTTTGAGATGTGTTTCCAATTCTACCACACTTTAAAGCAGTACTAAGTAACGTGTTTACCTTAATAAATCCTTTTCATAGTCCCTCTGGGGGTAAGTGTTAATGTAGGGTGACCAGATGTCCCAGTTTACCCGGGACAGTCCCAGTTTTGAGTCCTCTGTCCCATGTCCCCACACATTCCTCCAAAACCATTAATTTGTCCCAGTTTTCCACAGGATCTGTCCCAAGTGTCCCAGTTTTTGGCCAATATGATCCACAAAGTAACAAACTTCGCTTGAAAATTCATGTCTTTGGGCCATGCAAATGTCCATTACCGGGTAGAAACCAGTAAAAAATATCAAGTCTATCATGTTAATGCTTATTGGTGCATGGTGTAAGATACTAACAAGCAGATTTACCATTTAGCGTGGGAAAAACAGTCAATAAATGGCTCCCTGGTTGACCATGCAACTAAATCCCAGTTTTTTAGTCAGAAAATCTGGTCACCCTATGTTAATGGGATGATTGGGGGGTCTTTCATCTCCCCCTGGTGTCTCTGGCCAGAAAACCATGCTTGCAACTCGGAGCAACCAATACACACTAATAGAATCACGAAGAAGAAGCTAACAGGCTAACGGGCGAAGCTAACTGCGGGCTAGCGCCACTTTAAACAGTATTTACAGCCAAGTTTGAGTGAAAAAAAATATTCCCATTGTATAACTGGATGTACAACACCCCTCTCTCCCTTCACCTTTTCTGTCAGCGTAGTATTTACTCTCCAAGACATTTAATAAGTAAAAAAAATCGTTTAAAAAAAATCGTAAAATCTTGCTAAGACACCTGCAGTTGCGCTTATGGCCTCTAGGGGCAAGAGTTACTTAGTACTGCTTTAACCTATCAACCCCCACCTGAACCGAGGACATTTTCACCAGTTTGGCTTTTCCCAAATCTAAAGGCTCAAAACAGTGACGGAAAAGAGGATGAAGACGCAACAAAAAGCCACAAAAGAGCAACAAAAAAGTGGCACTCAACAAAAGCAAAATCTTAACAAAAGAGCGAGATGAAAAATAATGTGAAAAAAAGTGACAACAACACATGGAAAAATATCCGTTAACATCACTTTTTCTAGGTCTTAGCTTTCAAATGAGGCGTTACACTGGCCTGAAGGCTGTAAGCTCCAGTCTGGACGCTTTTAGACTTGGGTAAAGCTGAACTGGAGAAAATGCACTCGGTTAAGGCACACACACAGATAATTGAAATTATGCAAATACTTAAGCATAAAAAGCAATAGTAATAATAATAATAATTGTGAGGATGAGGGCTGGGATTGAAAACTAGTCCAACAGGCCTGAAACTTTATAAATTCGTGTCTCAGAAGCCTTGAATTTGAAAATGTGGAGGTAAAGCAGAACTGATTTAAAACGATATAAGAAGCGGTGATGTCGTTAGTGCATTTTTGTTGGTGGACTGCACAAACAAATTGAACATATGGGGCAGGTTGTCTTTATTTGACTTGTAGATGAGAACAGGTTGTGTTTACCTGCGCCATCTGAGGATGCATAAATGTTTGTGCAGATCCATAACCAAAGTGGGAAGCAGGGCCATCTGTGGATTTGCGAAGGGCCCCATGCAAAGAGGCGCTTCGAGGGGATCCCACAAAAAGCTGGCCCGGTTGAAGGTTAAATAAAACCCAGCGCAGACACAGCAGCGCCGGCTCCAGTGTCTTTTCAGCATCTCTCTAAATTGCCCGATGACAAATGTTCTGTTAATGGAGAATAAATATGATTAGGCCTGATGATTGCGCTTGGTATCAGCCATTAACACGAAACAAAGGCCTGATCCTCGTCAAACCAATTCACTGTGAAGCTGGCCTCCTCCAAATGTAATGAAATGGAATTATTGAAATGCGCGTGTGTTAGAAATTAATTTTTGTTCCATTAAATCCCGTGAGAGGCTGGGAACCGGAGCGAGAGCAGTGGGCTAAAAGCTCTAATGGCGCTTCAAGAGCTTCTACTTTGGCTCTCACGTCCTGTCACTCTCTGTGCGCAGACGGCAGCCACATCATGTCATTTTTATGATCTTCTTTTTATTTTTTATTACGGCTTTTCAAACACATGTTACTATTTCTCGCCCCATATGGTATGTTGAGCAATCGTCAAGAACTTGGAAAATAATTATACACAATCATTATCTTATGATCTCTACAACAAGTCATTTTGACCAAGGTTGCTGCTGTTCCTATAGGCCAAATCTAAACATTTCTTGACTGGAGAGCTTAGAGCCTATATAGGCCAGTGTAACGTCTCATTTGAAAGCCATCCATCCATCCATCCATTTTCTTCCACTTGTCCGTTGCCGGGTCGTGGGGGCAGCCGTGGGCACCAGCCCCCTATGGCTCCTCCTGCAGGTGTTGGGTCCACAGAAGGACGACCTCATGGTTCTAACCGGGTCTGTTGGTCTCTCATAAGGGGCCTCTGAACCGCTCTTTGTCTGACCTGTCACCTAGGACCTGTTTGCCATGGGAGACCCTACCAGGGGCACGAAGCCCCCGACAACAGAGCTCCAGGACCACGTTAAGGTGGCGGTTCTAGGAGGGGAGGTAATTTGAAAGCCATGACTATAGATTTTTATGTCACGTTTTTGTGGTGTATTTGTCGCTTTTTAGTTGTGTTTTTGTTGCTTTTTTGTCATGTTTTCGTGGCTTTTTTGACGTGTTTTTGTGGCTTTTTTATAGGTTTTTTGTCTCATTTTTGTTGCATTTTGTCTCATTTTTGTTGCATTTGTGTTTACAGCCTATAGGTCGGTGCGGTGCCTCATTTGAAAGCTAAGACCTTGTTATTTCTGAAAATATGTGAAAGATCTGTGCGTTGATCGGCAGTTAAGTGGTTTTCTATCATGTATCACTATGTTATCATGGGGTTGCTGCAGTTGGTCAGGTCTAGGTTCAGCAACACTACAGTATATGTGCCCGAAGAACGAGATCAGTCGAATCCTGAATGACCAGGTTATTCCATCAATGAATTTCTTCTTCCCTGATGACACGGGCATATTCCAAGATGACAATGCCGGGCCATTGAGAATCTTTGGGATGTGCTGGAGAAGGCTTTGCGCAGTGGTCATACTCTCCTGTCATCAATACAAGATAATGGTGCAAAAATAATACTTGGATCTGACATTGCAGAAGCTTAATGAAACGATGCCACAGCGAAAGAGCTGTACTGAAAGTTGAAGGCGGTTCTGCTGCTCACCGAAGGTACAGGATCACTATCTACATGTGCTGATATGGTTGTTTCCTTCAATGCCACCTGTTCCTTTAAGAAGGTAGTAATGTGGGCTGTCTGCACTTTTGCTTTCTGAGAACAAAACAACCAAGGCGTTCCTTCCCGTTTTGTTTTCCCGGCTTGACCCCGGACACTAAACACTTCCTCAACAGCTTCCGATAGATACCTCAGCCATGGATCAACTGTACTATCTGACAACTGGAGTCTTAATGTGAGTTTAATGACCCGGGCCGGAAGTGTGCCAGGAAGGAGCCGCTCTAATTGGACCAGTGTGCCAATCACTGTCAGCGGGGTTACAGATGGGATGATGTTTTGGAAAGCTGCCTGTTTCGGGAGAGAGGATGCAGCTGAGAAGGGAAATTTGGTCCAAGTCGGACAACGGGCTGACTGCGCACATTTAGGCATAAAATGCAGAGATGGATGGTCAGCAGTCGTAACTAGCCAAGGTGGAATTCAACGCTGGGTACCGGGTAGTTATGTTGATTAAACAGAAAACTTCAACAGATATTTAGACAGCAGTTTGTGTACAATCCTATTTCGCGAAATGCCAGAGGATATTTTGCTTCCCGAGCATCATACTGTTGCAACGAGCGAAGTTTGTTGGAGCAAGTTTCAGGCTCTTGATGACACATGTTTAGCTGAGGCTAGATCCACTCACTTGTTGGGTTAGTTTTGCGGAAAAGGCAAATGTGGTTCTGTTATTATTATTAGGCCCGAGCGCCATCAGGGCTGGCGAAGGGGCTCTTGTAATCGTATAGAGCGCACAAAACGAGCGCGAAGCGCTCGCCTCCTCTCAAACATGCACTAACGCACTCCTCTCCTCGTGCACGTTCCGTGCACGTGCACATGTATCAGAAAACGAACATTGTAATTGTACGGTGCGCGGAGCGAAGCGGAGCACACTCCCCCAAAGTGTGAACAAAACGCACAAAACGAGCGCGAAGCGCTCCCCTCCTCTCAAACATTCACT
This sequence comes from Neogobius melanostomus, assembly GCA_007210695.1. Taxonomy (NCBI): domain Eukaryota; kingdom Metazoa; phylum Chordata; class Actinopteri; order Gobiiformes; family Gobiidae; genus Neogobius; species Neogobius melanostomus. The sequence goes on along the minus strand of VHKM01000004.1, from coordinate 9,260,637 downwards.
AACACACTCCTCAAAAATCAACATTGTAATTGTACAGAGCCCATAAAAGTCAATGGGCGACTGAGAGCCCTGGGTCACTGACGAAGTGCCCGTCAGTGACCCAGGACCTCTACCATGAGGTAGGAATGTGCGAGTGCTTTCCGAAAATATGTAGTTTATGGTACCCGCGTAAGCGGGAACATTGTTTTCGTATGGGAATATTATTCTTTCTTTCTTTCTTTCTTTCTTTCTTTCTTTCTTTCTTTCTTTCTTTCTTTCTTTCTTTCTTTCTTTCGCAACGTCGCAATTTTCATCCAGTGAACATCGACGAAAAGTCACAGATTTTGGCCCAAAATTCAAACCCGATCCGATGTAACTTTTGACTATTTCAAAATAGTGGCACGACAGCGCCACCTCAGTTTTTTTTTAACATTGCGAGATAGGACTTGGCCAAAAATGAAGTTTGTCGTAGAATCATAAAAATCGGTACAGATGTGCATCATGACAAGTTGAGCAAAAAATATTATTACGGCAACGCCGTCCGCCATATTGGGTGTCGGCATTTTGGATGAAAGCCCGCGAAGCGGGAATTCGCCTTTATTTTTCACTTTGTACAAAATCTATCTCCTCCTAGAGCGTTTATCGGAACGACCTAATTTTGGGTGGAAAATAATCTTGAGAAGTAGAACTTTAAAAGTTATCCAAATTACGTTTCTACGTTTTACGGTTTTTATGCGGCGAAGCCGCAAACTGTACGAAGTATTTTTGATTTTTCGCAAACAAAAAATGGCTCCCATTCGCACATATGAAGTCTGATTTCGCTCATTTTGTTATCAGTTGTTAAAGTCTCAGTCCTAAACACTTTCATTTGGCAAAATTCAAATTGGGCGCGATAGCGCCCCCTATAGGAATTATATGGAGAGTACAAATTTTAGTTTTACGAAAATTAAAATAATTTGGCACAAAATTCTATTTGGTCGTTCCGATCAGAAAAGTCAATCACACCCATGCCATATTTTTCACGGTGTTGCCGTAGCGATGACCAGAACGTCCCATTTTATTCTGATGGAAAAATGTTAAACTCCATAATTCAGCGAGAAGTGAGGAACCAAAGGTTGTCCAACGTACTTGGATAACCTTTGTGGATTTTCTGCGGCGCAGCCGCAGCCCTAAGTAAAATGTAAAAATATGCTTCAGTTTGCAGATATAGTGTGATACAAATTCATACAAATTTTTCTCTGTATAATGTCAAAATTGAGCGCGGAGTGCGCCTTAGCGCATTCCAAAAATCCTAAAACTAAGACCCTTGGGAAAAAAAAAAAACATAAAGGCAGTAGCAATACCATAATTTTAGATTGAGGGAGACAAAAGGGCGCGAAGTGCCCCCTTGCTTTAGGCAGGGCGGTCGGCGAGGGCCGATAATGGCCGCTTGCGGCTATATTTATTATTATTATTATACTGTATGTGTGGAAGGTCCTCAGCACAGGGCATGACAACCTTTGCCCACTGCTGTTAAAGTGTCCTTGCATGTGTCCAGATTGTGATCTACAAGCATTATTTTTTACTAAATATGGTTGGCAAAGCTAACACAACCCAACTGCAGCAAACTTGGACCAATGAATAAACATATTTGTGACAAAGTGGGTTTTCCCAGTATTTATTTTGGACACTTTGTTTCATTTGCCATATCATTTGTTTAACTTAATGATTACACTTCACATTGTCCATTTTAAAACTTTGTTTATTAGTATACAAACTTACCTGTACCACATGGTTGAAACAAAGGGAGGGCGTGGTCCTTGTCGGCCATTTTAAAATCTCAGGCTGAACCGTGTGGTAGGGGGGAAATTGGCTTAAACTTTGCTTTGATTTTCCTTTTGTGCATGATTTTGGTTTGTATTGTGTTAATTTGATTTGAACACTTATAATGTGTGGACTAAACACCAACTTGTTTTATGTAAAATGTTAAAACTTGCCAGCTAAACTTATTTGAACTAACCCATCAAGCTAATGGTACTTACCTGTGGGAGGTCCTTTCTCCATTAGGAGAGGTATAAAAGCTGACTGTAGCAATGGCCGCTGGCTGCTCTGCTTTGCGACGACAACACTGGAGGCCGCCATTGCTCCGCCATTGCTGTAGTACCGCCATATACCCGCTAGGCCCCCATTGGAATGCATTGGACTTTACACACGTTAAAAACAACTTTAATGCCCGGTGCCTAATTTTTTGGAACTGTCTAGAGCTAGATTTTCCTCCTGTGATTACGCTGAGTTACACAATCAGAGGCACCGGGCTGGTTATTGTAGGATACATTTTAGAAATCTCCTACTTAACGGGGGTCTGACTGTTAGCATTGGAGCTGCGCGAGCTACACGTCACGCAAGGGCCGAGTCTACAGGGAAGATCCCGCCCTTATGCCCTTATTAGGAACATGCTTCGTCAGAGCTGGGGAGGAGGAGCCTGTAAATCCGCCATGATTTCCCCCTCGAACGTGGTCATTATGGTAAACGGGGAGGAGTGAGTATTGACGGTCTATTAATAATATGTCTACGGTTTGTAGTCACAGGGAGGAAGCCATTTTGTTCATGGAAGTGACATGGGTCATGGAGAAGTTTATTTTGTGTGAAGAATAAATATTGCCTGGTAAAAGATATGTTTATCAAGTCTGCCAGCCCATTTTGATCACTCTGTGGCCAGCTTCCCCACAATATTGCAATCTGTAAACATGAAATATGTAATGATATGTACTTGGAATAGTTTAACAAGTAATGCTTTTCATGCTGAAACTGGGACACATTGAGGACATCGAGGCAGATTTTGGGGGGTTTTGGTAGTCTCGTGAGTTAGTGAGTTTTCTGATGCTGGTGTGGCTCTCAGTGTGGCTTCGGCTGAGGCGTCCCAGCTCCTCAGCGCGTCTGGACCAGGTACGGCAGGACCTGAGGCAGAGCTGGTGCCACGCTCGGTGTGGTCTTAGCTGAGACCTCAACAGGTTATTTCATTTCTTTTTACTCTGACCACGACAAGCCCATCACCACCAATCATCTCATGCTCCCGTGAGCTTCAGCAGCGCACAGATAAGGGTTAGCGATCAAGATTCAGACATTCATGCAGTTATGTTGTGTAAATGATGAGCAGGACATGGAAGAACCCGCTTTAATGTCTTCCATATCAAAAGCTGTCTGTGCACTGGCGTATATTAGACACATTAAATCTACTTGATATATTTCTGTCTAATTCCGAGCCTATCACTGCAATGACAGAGCTGACAGGGTGGATTTGTGGCACTCTGGGAAATGGACTTTCAATACCGGCACAACCGATCTGAAATTATATGTGACGTTTTATTACCAAATGCAAATGTTAGCGGTAACGCAGCAATGGCTCCACCACTGTGTCCTTCAAAAGTCTCGCCTTTCTGGTGTGATTACAAAGAGGGAGAGAAACTTGAGGAATTGGTTTAGTCTGACTGCGACCACAGAAGCAAAGCGGGCAGTAACTCACAGCAAGAAGTTCTGTGTTGCTCGCCAGCTAAGAGCAACAACAAAAAAACACACACAAAAAAGCGGGACGAGGGGGTTGTTAGCTTACAAATACAAACGTTATAGAAGTGAATGAATTAAGTGAAAGAGTGGTTCAGGGAGCATGGGACATTCTTCTGGACACGAGGGCAGTCCAGTTTTAACCATATTGAGAATCTTTGAGATGTGCTGGAGAAGGCTTTGCGCAGTGGTCACACTCACCCATCATCATCAATGCAAGATCTTAGGTTGTGCAATGTAGAATATGTATGTTGTTGTTATTGTTGTTTTTTTCACGTCTTATCTGATTTTGGTACAGATTATAATTATAATAAAGAGTGGGGCTATTTCAAAGGTCTTAGTTCATATTCAAACTTTTTTATCTTTCACTGCACATAAAGCAGTTGCTCAACTCATACGTTTCCCCCTCTATAAGAACCACAGTGCAAGCCTTATTAGGAGCTACTCAGCCAAACCTTCCTTTACTCCACTGACCCGCGGAGGACCCCTCCAGCGGCAGCCGCGGCTCCCTCTTATTTGCCTCGTCATGCGGCACCATAATGCTGTGCGCCGCTCCGTCTCTCTCGGCTCCGGCTCAGCGACGGCAGTTATCAGAGGGCACTGCCAGTAGAGCGCTATCGCCAACGCAGACAGGAAGAGGCTGCAGATAAGATTCCATCAGCCGCCGCACCGAGACACGGCGCACGCTCCATCACACCCTTCACTCCCGCTCAGGCCTCGCCGCGGCGCAGCGTAAACTCATCTGAACTGAAGTCACCCCGCAGAGCTCACGGCGAGGGGTCTGCGTATCAGCCAGAACATTATGGAAGCTGACAGGTGGGGGAAAACATTGATGATCTAGTTAATGAGATGGGGGAGGAAAACATACAGGCAGGCAGGGGCGAGTGCATGAGTCACTTTTTTGGAGTATTTGTAGCTCTGAGAGTTTTATCACATAGAACTTTCTCTTGATTAATGATGCTTGGAATCGCCCATATATGGTCATGTTTGAAGCAGTTGAGGGGGAAAACAAGGAGGAAAAAATCTAAACTTTCTCCAAAACCACCTCAACAAAATTTGCTGAATTATCAATATAGTTTTCTACTCAATATAGACACAAAGACATGGAGAGAAGTGGTTCAACAGCCCATAATTACAGCTGAAAGGTGGAGTTCATTTATTTCTGTAATACAACTTAAAATGTGAAACTAATATATGATACAAACTCATGACATGCAAAGTGTCAAGCCTTTCAATGATTATGGCTTACAGTCCATTTGCAAAATATTCTAATTTTCTGAGATGTTTTATTTTGGGTTTTTACAAGCTGTGACTGTGAGCCATAATTATCAAAATTATAACAAATAAAGGCTTGATATATCTCACTTTGCATGGTGATTTTGGCTCACAGCTTGAAAAAACCCCGAATTCAAAATCTCAGAAGTTTATATTCTAATATTGTGAAAAGGGACTATATTATAGGCTCAAAGTGTCTCCCTTTCATCCGCTAATGAATCCAAAACACCTGCAAAGGGTCAATGAGACTTTAAATGGTCTCTCAGTCTGGTTTAGAATTTACCATCATGGGGAAGACTGCTGACCTGACAGTTGTGCAGAAAACCATCGTTGACAGACAGTGTTGGGGAGTAATGGAATACATGTACCGCCGTTACATATTTAGAATACACATTTTGAGTAACTGTATTCCGGTACTCTTTAGTCAAAGGGAATAGTTACTTTGCTAATACCAAGGGAATACATACGTTGTTAAAATGTCATCATTCAATCCTACCGCACGTCATTAATAAGAAAGAGAAAATGTTAAATTAGTCTAAATAAAGTGCGTGCACAATCAGGCACGCGCACAACTTGATGCGAGGGCGCACACACGAGGGACACACACACAAGGAGGAGGAGGAGGAGGGGAGAGAACCCACAAGGTAGAAGATGGCAAATGGCTTCTGTCCTCTTACCTTTTCACTGTGTTTTCAATCATTTAGAATGAAAGCTGGTTGTTGTTAGCAGTAGCAGTAAGCTAAGTGACCGGGTTAGCCGCTACAGGCTGCAGTTTGTCACACTTTCCCAAACTCCTCTGTCGAGTAATGCAGTAACTTTCCAATGGTTCATAAAAACATTGTTCTCCCAACATAAAAATAAAGATGAAAACTTATCCATGAAGCATTCAAACATGCTCCCCGTGCGAGCCATGATTTGCTGGTGTCAGCAGACTGGAGCGGCTGCACATTTGCGACAGCAGATACAACCTGTTCTCCCGGTGAGCATTAAGCACTGTTTCTTGTCTGATAAACAAATAAGCACATTAAGCATTAATAAACGGCCGTGCAATGAACTTACACATGTTTTTAATCCTACATCAAGAGTATACACTACAATAATATACTGTGTGCTGTATTTAAAAAAGTATTTAAAGTATTCAGAATAGAGTACTCTGATTGGCCAGAGAAACGGAATACATTACAAAATACATTTTCAGGCAAGTATTCAGTATTCTGTAACGGAATACATGTTTTAAGTATTCTCCCCGACACTGTTGACGGACAGACACCCTCCATAAGGAGGGAAAGCCTCAAAAGGTAATACCAAAGAAGTTGGATGTTCTCAAAGTGCTGTATCAAAGCACATTCATAAAGTGGAAGGGAAAAGTGTGGAGGAAAAAGGTGCACAAGCCGCAGGAATGAGCGCAGTCTGGAGAGGATTGTCAGGAAAAGGCCATTCAAAAGTGTGTGGGACCTTCACAAGGAGTGGACTGAGGCTGGAGTCAGTGCATCAAGAGCCACCACACAGACTCAAATGTCATAATCCTCTGGTTGAAACATCCTGGTCTTCCATAACACCTCAGCAGTGCCACAGGCTGAGAGCATCCATGCCACGCAACCGCATTAAGGCAGTCATTCAAGTAACAGGCCCAAACCAAGTACTAAGTACATATGCATGATTATAGTTTTCGGAGGGCCGACATTTCTCTGTTTAAAATATTTCATTTTTATTGTTTTCATGTAATATTCTAATCTTCTGAGATTTTGAATTTGGGTTTTTTATAAACTGTAAGCCAAAAACAACACGGCTTGACACTCTGCATGCCATGAGTCGATAATCATATTAGTTTCACATTTTAAGTTGAAATCCAGAAGTAAATTAACCTTTTCACAATATTCTAATTTTCCGAGTTTCACCTGTACATAAATCATGCTGCATGCTAACGCTAGCTTTTACTGAACAATCTGCTGAAAAAACATCCAGGACCCGATTTAGACTTAACTTCATTTGTGTGTGAGAAATACGTTTATATTCCGTCAGAAAACAGCTAAAAAGAGTGAAAAATTACATTTCCCAAAACATACAAGCGTACTTCCTTCCTTCTCGGCGAGGCCACGGCCCATTGTATGTCGCATTGCTGTTTGTATCTATAGGCCGCCCTCCAAAAAGTCTCCACCTGGATCTGGGGTTGCTGAAACCAGCTGACTCCATCAAAACCAACCTGATGTCTGTTCTTTTAGTCAAATACTTAGCCTCTTTTTCTCCAGTTTGGCATTACCCAAATAAAAGCTTCTTGAAAAAAGCATCAAAATAGTGACAAAAACGAGATGAAAATGAAGATGACAATGCAACAAAAAGGGGGAAAAAGACACAAAAGAGCAGCAAAAAGTGACAAATCGAAATAAAAACAAAGGACAAAACTCAACAGAAAAAGCCACAAAAAAGCAACAATGCGAGGAAAAAGATCAGTTTAGATCAGTCTTATGGGTCTTAGCTTTCAAATGAGGCACTGGCCTATAGGCTGTAAGAAGCTTTTAGATTTGGGTAAAGCTGAACTTAATTGAATACAAAAACTTGAAAACATGCTTTTCGATACGCCACAAAAAGATCAAATCCATAGACATGGTCACTCTTCTAAATAAATAACCTAAAGCAACTCCTTTCTTTTAATCCAGCAGACAAACACTCCTCAACTCTTCAAAGACATCTTCCAGCTCACCTCAAACCAAGAGGAATATATATATATATATATTTACATTCTGACGCAATGGGGTGAAACGTCTCCTTGAGAATTCTATATATGCTTCATTATGGATACATCTTTTTGCTTCAAAATACCAAATCCCTCCATCAACTGTTCAAATATAGCGTCGAAGATGGGTCTGACTGACGTCAAAGGATGTGCTCTGCAGTAACTGGCCTTCACTTGAGTGCCATTCGTCTCAGTGAGAAGAACATGCCACTCTGGGTGCTGTTTTGCCGTCGCCATGGGAACAGGAAGAGGCGGAGATGCACTCTTTTAATGCGCACCCAGTGGCCCTGTCATCATCTCATTCTCTTCACTTTCAGTCCATGAACTGATACACAAAAAGAGAGAAAAAGCCACAAATAGCTCAAATAGGACGTGCGTTGTTGAGTTGTTGACGTCCGAGGCCACAGGAAGCAGAGAAAGAAGTGAAAGACCGGAATTGAGCTTTTTAACATGTTCCAACATTGTTCTCTCATCAAAAACTCAATATGATTGTTGCGGCAAACTGCCCACCGCCCCTCCCCCACGCAAGGAGCAGAGCGGCACCACTCAACTCAACAATCAATGCTGCGCACCAACACAAACTTTGACTATTCCTCTCGTGCTCAGTCCTGATGTGCACAGAGAGTGGAGCAGACGTGGTAAAGTGTGGAGGAGCCGCTCCAAACAGACTGTACACCCAAGAATCAACTCTCCCCAAAACAACTGAAGAGACTGCCGGTAAGAGTGGCTAGGTGATGCTATTCACTGTGGATGCCTACTGTTTGGAAATTACAGTGCTAGAGTGCGGTGCATTCATGGGCTCTGTGTAAACGTGTCTTTATGCTATTAAATGACTAATGTAAATATGTGAAGTAACTGTTTGGTTAATGGTCACCTCAGTTTGCTTGGTTGCTGGATAATAGTTGTACGTGATTAAAAGTAATTAAACATTCTATAACTTAAAGGGTAAATATCTTAAATAGTTAAAACCTATTGTGTACTTACAATTGCCACTGTTATCTATTGTATTTTATTCTTTGTAAATACTTCCAATGGTGTTTGTATTTTCTAAGGTTTTTCACCTGACTGACTAAGGCTGAAATAAATGGGACAAAGACACTTTCCAGCTTGTTTATTTGAGTGAAGTCCAGCGAGTCTGCGGGGTAGAGGTCCTTTTCTAGTGTGGACCCCGTGTAGCCAGAATACACTTGACAATAATAAAACATTTCATTTCACAATAGTACAATCAGTGTAAAAGGGAACAAAGCAACAACAAGGAACAATAGCAAAGGATGAGGTGCACAGTTTGGTTATGGTTGGCAAGATGGCATCTACGTTAAGGAAGATTACATGTCTGAAATTACATGTCTATCATGTACTATAGGCTACACCTTCCCCAAACAAGTAACACTAATTACAACAATAACAATGATAATTCTATGTAATGGAATCGTAATCACTCTCGACCCCTGAAGCTTCAGTTTCCACAGCAATAATAAGAAAATAAGTTTACATGTTCACTCATACATTTAGCCGCATCATTTTGTGATTAGTCTCATTGACTGAAAAGAAGAACTTGTTACTTTTCAGAACAGCTTATAAACACAGACCAAACTCACAACCACTGTCTGAACTGTTCATATAATTAACAGAACAAAACACTATTACAAGAACGGTCTTGTTTCATGTAAAATCCCTACAAAGCAAGTAACAATAGGCGACCATTAATATATTTCTTCCAGATTGTTACCAATGCCAAACATCACCCAAAATCACTTGTTTTATGACATAAGGGCACATTAATATACATATGTATTATACTCTGCAATTGTCATTACTAGGGATGGGAATTGATAAGATTTTATTGATATCAATACCATCAATAATTTTACCTATCGATTCGATTCTTTATCGATTCTCTTATCGATACCTGACTTATCTGTGTGTTGGGGAAAAGCAAGGAATGAATGTGCTTACGATAAACTATCAAAAAAGACACATTGTTAGTTTTCCCAAGAAAAAATATTTATTAAATAAAGCAAGTTTCCAAATATACTGTGGCTCCTGCTGGCACTCAGCCTGCCTGGCATCCTCTAAAATATAATGGTAACAATTGTACTTTTTAACAAGTGTCTGTAACTTGTAACAGACTGATGCTGTTTTGTAACACCAAACAACAGGACTCGGTCTCAGCCCAAACCATAGATTTTCATCTATTTCTGCTTCATCTGGTGCTACTTTCTCCTTCCCTGTCCGTGTGTTGCTGCTTCTACCGAGGGTCGCTGTGGCTGCAGCCCGTTAGCCAGAGCTGCGAGAGATCAGCCGATCCGCTCATAGCGCACTCATAGCGGGGACGGGCAGCCGCAGGCTCCGCTCTGAGCTCCGAGCCTGAGCGGAGTCAGGTGCGAGGTGCGCTCAGACCGGGGACAGACCGTCTCGGACCCGGGCTCAGAGCACAGCGGCACGGGAGCGGGTGCAGCAGCGAGGCACTGAACCCCGTGTGTCATGACAATAGCTACGTATCGAAAGTTTGGAAAGAAACTCCAAGCCAATACAGTGCAAATAGACTGAGTGTGCGCAGCAGCAAAGGGAAAACGTAGAACTGACACGTTTATTGCAATGGACTGTTTTAATTGACAACTCGTCTCTCGTGAACACGTAAAACGTAGGGGAAGGGCTAAGCCGAGAGCTAAGGGGTAGAATTGAGATTGGGTCCATGTTTCCCTGCTTACTTCGAAGGAGCATTAACAGACTCGGAGAACAACATCATTACGCACGTGCGTCTAGCTCCGCGGCGCGCTATGGTGTCCGAAAAGGGGAAAAAAGAGTGCTTTCAGAGCGGGAGCATCGATAAGAGGGATCGATAATGAAGTAGACGTACGGTTCCGATGCTTTGCTCAAACAGAACCGGGTCTACTTGTAGAACCGGTTCTCGATTCCCATCCCTAGTCATTACCATGCTCAACACTATATTAATCTGTGTGCCTTTTTCTTAAATTATTATAAAATGTTTTATTGTGTACAGTGTATGATGTAAGCCCTACCCTAGCGGACCAGTTGTAGAGGGCAGTTGCTCCCTATCAACAAACCCGCACCCAGCTGCCCTAACAGCTGATTTTGTAGATGATGTACCTGTGCTTTGTGGTGCATTAAAGGATGAGGTTTCTGAGCCCGTTGGGAGGGTCCCTCAACAGATTCATAGTTCGCCTAGCCCAATTCTCTTTTCTTTATTTTGTTTTGAGCAATAGAAATAATCCTCTCACCGTGAAGTAAAAACACTTTTTTACTCTTTACTGAAACAGCTGCGCAGCAAAGGGGAGCAAGAGGAGGACTGTCTTTTGTGTCACCTCGCTCACCTTGCTTTGGTGTTAATGTAAGTTATGTGTTTGTGGTGTTGGTTGGATGGTGCAGTTGCCAATCTGCACCATCCAACCAACACAAGTAAGTACAGGTAATTACACATTAATAAAGGTGTAAAAAGAATAATAAAGGTGTACAAGGTGTAATAAAGGCTTAAATAGCATCTTAGATTACAGCCCGCGCTCACGTGTAGTTAGTAGTTACACATTAGGTATGGTGTATTTGAACATTAGTTATGCGGTCATATTCCCCAATTTAGTATGCCCTTTATAAAGCTAGCACATCCATATGACGACCAAAACACCTGTAACTACACGTTGTACACCTTTGTTACACTTTGTACTCCTTTATTAAACCTTGCACTTACATGTGTAATGACTTTCTTGTTCACTGTACCTACAAATGGAACTCACGGGTTGTAATCCGAAGTGTTACCAAACATCCGGAATAGAAGCCTGTACTTTTTTCCCTTTAGTGATAATGTTAGTGTGGCTTCAAGTAACTTTTTCTGTGTTTTCCGCCTTATTTCAACTGCTTCACTCCTGATCCACGGTTGAATTGGTTTTACGGAAAAGACTATGTACCGTAGAGACGATACGCGCTGCGAAGGCAACCATTTCAAATAATCTGATAGCAGTTCTGATTCAGACGTATCAACGCATTAAAATTAGTCATGGAGTAGACAGCAGGCATTTCAAGATTAATATCTTGAACTAATCCGGCTTCGCTCACTTCACCGACAATCTGATGGGTGAGCAAATAACAGAGATATGAAGCCGCGCTCATACTGTTGCTAAAACTCGAGGAGACATTCATAATTAAGTTATATCAGCCACGACTGGCAAAATCACATGAGCGATTACTGGAGTGAGGGCCATTTTACCATGAGCTAATGCTGCTACATAGGGGGAAGTAGAGGATACTTTCCATCTTCCACATCTACTTTAGACCAAGACGCAAATTGTAATATTCCTGTTTGTCCGTGCACTGCAAAGGCTGTCATTATGCGTGATATTTGTTTACATGCCGGACCATTATGAAAAATACCTGTAATTTAAAGCAAGGTTACAGCTATGCATTTTAACAACACCTAATTATGATGTATCCTTTCTGTTCACTGGCCCCCTGACACACCGAATTCAATCACCACCACAATCTGTCGCATCTTCACACATTCATGTCTGCCAGGGACGAGAAGGACACTGGCAACCAAATGGATCTATTGTGCTAGATTGGGACAGGTGATTTTAAAAGGGACATTGCATGTAAAGTGAAATGGTCTTTCTCTTGTGGTTGCAGTAATTACATAAAGAATATTTCTGCATATAAATTCTTATGCCCTCCCCTCAGTTGTAACTTTTTTTGAGTCAAGGTCAGCTTTATGATCATTCCTATAGCCTACATGCACAATAAATACAGAGGATTATTATTATTATTATTATAATATTTGTCAGTCTCCATTTTCTTCTGCTTTATCTGGCCTTGGTCGTAGAGAGTTTAGGGCCAGTCTAGGTTTGGAAGAACGGCGGGGCTCTTCAGCGTCATATTTGGCGGAGTAATTGGGCAGGACAGGGGTTGGACAGACTCCCATGGCAATTTTATGCGCAGCAGTGACCCCTCCCCATGCTTACCTTCCAATGTGGGTACGGGCGGTTTGTCCTGCAAAAGCTTAATAACATGTGAGGCATAACAAGCTGAAAGAAATAAAGCTGTGCCTCCACTCAGTTGTGACAGTGGGCACCTGTCACTCTGAACGTCTTTTTTTAAACACAGTTACCTTTATCTGTCAGATGAAATCCTATGTCCAAATTAGGGTCCAGCGGAGGTGTTGGACACCACTTGAATGTGCAAATGTATCAAATTAAAAGGAATTCATTCATCAAAAACGGTCACTTAGGCTGCTGAGGCTTATTGGAACAGTTGGCTACACTGGCAGGATTCTTGGTGGGGCTGGATGAATGAAAGATGCTTTGTGCCCTGTTTGAGGAGCAACAATGTAAAAAGGAAACATGAGGCTTATTACAAGGACCGCCTCTGCTGCTCCCTTCCTTCATCAGGAGGTAAACACAGCAGTCACATTAATACACGTTGTAGCCTAAATACAGCCTTTTCTCACTTTTTTACAGTAACAAACGCTGCTGCTCATATGCTGCTTGTATCTGTGCGTGTGCGCATGTCACACGAGTCACTGCGCTGGCTCTGGCTCAGTCTGGAACCGAGCTGGACCTGAGCACGGTTTGAGTGCGCTCACACTGCACACACAAAAGGGCCTTTTTCTGCGCTCGGGCACGGTTCAAATGGACAGGTGTGAGTGCACTCTGGAGATGGAGCGAGGGGAATGCAGCCAGCGCTCGTTGAAGTCAGCTACTTGTACACGCCTCCGCTGACCCACTTTTCCCCCTCAGCGACGCTCTCAGGCTATACCGGTTGTGTTTGCGCAAGATCGAAACCACGCCTCCACCAAGACTGTCCTTGCTTGCACCAGGTGGAAGATCGGGCCTGTAGTCCCTCCAACGTGTCCTAGGTCTGCCTCAGGGCCTCCTCCCAATGGGATATGCCTGGAACACCACCTTAGCAGCCTCGGGCGGTTCTACTTCAAGCTCCTCCAGAGTAACTGTTTTACTTGAACTGTTTTACGAAGCGAGAGCTGGGGAGGAAGTTAGGACAAGGCTTCCTGGTTACCTTCCTGGAGGGTCCATAGACAAACTTGGTGGCTATGAATTAATAACGAACCAAGGTAGGCATCAGGACAGTTGTCACGAGACGTTCAAGGGGAACTCAAACATGCATGAATGACTTGAAACGCAGCTCTTTAAACTTTTTTGATGAGAACAATAAGGTGCTAGAAAGCTCTAAGAAGTTGATCTGCATAACACCTTCGACCAAGCCACAACCTTCCATTGAGGACTAGAGGGAAGTTCCACAAACTTGTCTGAAATGTGTTGCTCCTAACCTAAAATTTCTCTGTATAACAGAAACTTTCGACAATACATGAGTTGCACTGACACAATGAGCAGGTCTGGTGCCGTGTCTGCACAGAATAATGGATGTCTAATCAGATTACCGAGCCTCCACGTCCTTTCAACCCACGACGCAGTTGGGCATGTCCAGGAAAACCGCTCTTTCATTTCTGCTCTGGGACCTGTGGCCCTTTCATCTTATTGTTTGACGAAACAGACACCTTCAAAGCGCTACATACTTTTTCATTTTCTATCAGCTTCAAGAGAAATCAAAAGAAAAGAAGGGAGAGGAGTAATAGTCCTTTGTAAAAAAAAAAAAAAATCCAATGGGACCACATGGAAGATGTGATTTGTGTTGTTTATTCTGTATGTACAAGAACAAATGAGGTGCCTGCAGCGAGCCAATATGAGCGTGATCTAATTAAACAAAACACGGTTTGTTACAACCGTGTATTTATATTCTCCTTACAGGTACTTTTAATCACTTACATCACGCCTGACAAAATCTGCGGGCTGAGGCCACAATCTGGTTTCTAATCTGATACACTTCTATAGTTTTTTGTAGGAAAGACATGGGTATAGAATGAATGTGGTCATCTTCAAAAATATTAAAAGGTACAGTACAAACAGGACTGTTTAACTCTTATTAGTGTGTTGATTACCCGTTTCATAACCCAATTCTTCACAGGACTGAGTTAATGTATGGTAAATAACAAAAACAACTAACATATTTGTATTGAAAACAGGTTTCTGTGCACAGACAACGTAGATCAACTGGAGTTAAGCGGTTTAAATAAGGCTAAAAGCAATATCGGCACGCCAGATATATCCTTTAGTAGCCATGCTAAAATGGATACAAAGGGAACAAAACATCATATAAATGTCAGATTGAAATGACTTATTTTTCCACTAAAGTTTGCAGCTATTGAAGGTATCCGACGTCCATACTAATTATACTAATGGCAAGGCAAGGCAACTTTATTTATACCGCGCATTTCATACACAAGGCAACTCAATGAGCCTTGATGACCTGTGCCTGAGTACGTCAGGCCTCTGCGGCAGGGGTTCTCAACTGGTGGGTCGGGACACTGGCCAAAAACGGCTGAAGATAAACTGCTTGGATGGTTTTTTGATATTCACTAGGGATGCACTGATACTACTTTTTCCAAAACCGATACGAATACGAGTACCGATACGAACACCGATACGAACACTGATACGAGTACAAGGCATTTTCTTCAGCATTCTTTTTAAAGTATATAGACCAGGAGTGGGCAAACTAAGGCCCCGGGTCCAAATGCGGCCAGCCTAGCCCTTCAAACTGGTCCGCAAAAGATGGTAAAGCCCAATATGCACTGCCTAAAACGGGGACAGCTACGTATGTTTTGACATGACAAGAGAAAGCGCAAAACAGCAGCTATTTTGTTGCTTTTTAAAATGTGTTTAAGCAATTGCAGTCTATTTGAGAATTGATTAATTGATTGATTGATTGATTGATTGATTGATTTGATTGATTTGAGCTATTATTTACAATGAGCTATTATTTACAATATTTACATCATTACATTTACATTATCACACAAAACCAATTGTATTTGCTTTAAACAATCTAATTCTAGCCCTGGTCTGGCCAAAAGTTACTCAGTGCCTGTGCTGTATTCATTTATTATTATTTTTATTTAATAATAGATACAACTCTGTGTGGATTTGCCCATGTGTTTATAGCAACTTAGCAAGTAGCCTACAGCAATTTTATTATATTTGCTGCAGCTAAATTTGGCTTGATATGGACTTGCTGTATCTCTTTATTTTGCATTTTATGAGTACTTTGTAGTCGCTGAGTTAGTTTTACAGGTGAATTAAGACTCTCAGCAAAAAGCGGCTTCAGAATCAGCATCAACATTAGCAGATGGTCTTGTAAACACTGCAGACCCATGAGATACAATAGAGACAACATTTAGCCATGGTTACACCGAAGTGGGGTACAGAATCTGTGGGGGACAGATTCTGATTTAGGGAGTGTAGTCTCTAATGAAGTCAGCTCTTTGTGGAATATTGTATTTCCTCTGAAGAATTCTCCAGTTTGTGTCTCTTTGCTCAGCTCATCTGAGAGGAGCGCTGTAGGTGTGTTGCTCTGTACGTCAAGTGGTATCGGTTTCAAGTATCGGGACCACATTAATGAGTAAAAGTATGAGTACAAGCATGCGGCATCAAGCCGATACCCGATACTGGTATCGGTGCATCTCTAATATTGACCAATGCCTAAAACATTAGAACACTGCAGGAAAATGAGGGTCTTGAGGCTGCACCAGATGAGAGCCCACAGCTCTAGTGTCGCCTCACACAGCTTGTGGAGTGGTCAGACCTTTGAGCCTCGTGGAAATATAGTGGATTTTCAGGTAGAGGTTCTATTTAATTAAGAGCACTTAAGGTGGCGTGTACTTTTAATTCAGATTGCACTTCATTATGTCCCTGACTCTGTACTCCGCACACTGAGCGGAGGACGTACTTACCAGCACAGTTAAGAGGAGAGATTTATTCAATAGCAAACCACAATGTGACCTTATCCATTTTCTCAAGCGAATATTAATGTAAGGATCGGGTTCAATTGATCATATTCTCACCGAGGCGCTTAGTAGACTTGAATATTCATATCACATTAAGAACTAAACTGTTTTCCATTGTGCTTCTGATGTTCATGTTACCATCGTTCTTTGCATGTTAGCAGTCATTCAAAGAATTGCTCAGACTGCATGCACTCCTCTCTTTCTAAGTAAATGAATAATTAAGCTTTGCAGCATCTGGCTATACATTGTAAGATGATTCAGTGCCCTGTCAGGCTAAGATATGTATCCTCAACCTGCCCACTCACCAAATGCTCCAGTTAAGTTTGCAATAAGTCGAGAGCTATGTGAGAAAAAGGTTTTGTGGTCTGGTCAGAATGGATACAGTACCAGCAGTGAACAAAGGGGCTCCATCAGGCCAATAGGTATTAGCGTGGATTATGAAGAAAGTTACCCAACGTGTAATGCATCACTAGCAAAACAGCTCATACACACTGCTATGTGTGTGAATTCAGACTTTTTTAAATTGCATTAACTGATTAAATGTGCAGTATGGAACATTTTATTTGAAAAAAAACCCCACCTTTTTATTGGTGTGTGATTTACTTTTTAGTGACCAAGTGGTTAGCATGGCGCCTTATTTTCCATCACGGTGGCTTCTATGATGCTTCAGGATCACTGCTTTTCTGCAGACCAGAAATCCTAAAAAAAAAACATTGATCCTGTGGAGGGAGGGATGTGCCCATACCCGAAAAAATACAATATAGGGTATCGGCTAAAAATGTGCCACAGTGCATAATGCTGCTAGCAACAGCATGCTAAAGTTAGCGCTAGCATGCTAATGCTAACGGCAACTAATAAAGGCTGGGTCAGAAACTAGGTAAAAATACTACCAGTGATCAAGTGTTTGTATTTTAGTTTATGAAATACTGTTAAAGAATAACTGATCACTTTATGTGAGTTTTCTCATTTATATATATATATATATATATATATATATATATATATATATATATTAATGCAACCTAAGCCTGTCATGTAGCCAAGGATATAAAAATGTCCACTGATCCTTGTTAAATGTTTGCCATTAGTTTATTAATAGATATAAATGAAAATTGATCTGTAACATCATGACAAGAAAAGATAAGGCTTTATTGATCTTAAAATGGAGAAAAGAGGAACATTCACTTTTTCACCCAGAGAAAGCCCCCTTATTGGCAGAAACTCAAACCCCTAGTATCGGTGCATCTCTATGTAGAGGCCACCGTGATGGAAAGTAAAGGCGTCATGCTAACCGCCCACCGCCATTAGGTCACAAACAGATCGATTCTGCACAAATATCAAGTTTGTTTTTTTGCATAGAAAGTTACATAATGCACCTTTAAAGTTGTTCAAAATGTTATTCAGGGTTCAAAAAGCTAACAAAGAGCAGTTGCCCCTAACACACAGGACACATCAAATCAGACACCTCCTTTCAATGTGGAGGAGCAGCAGTTCTAGTCCGAGCTCCTTCAAGGCAAGGACAGTATTGAGTCTGACGTGCAGCCAATGTGTATATGAATCACACTCCGCAGATTACTGCTTTTTACTTTCTCTCTTCTCAAGTGGAAATGCAACTTTCGTACAATATCGGCAATTTAAGTTCAGTGGGCACAGATCAACATTCGCAGACCAATAGAAACATTATCTGGTATTGTCAGGGAGGGCCATAAAGGTTCAGTATAGCAGATACACCTCACTGCACACCTTAACAGAGTTGGAACTGTGTGCAAACCAAGCATTGTTTTCAAGGTTTCGACAGAGGAGTTATGTTTTTAAGAATATCCGTTGGTGGCTTGGTCAATGGCTATTAGCATCTCAAAAAACTGTATAGAATAATTTCACGGAAACAGCTCAACAGTCTTCAATTTAGCACATCCTCCCCCGAAACTCTTCTTCCTCTCCCTTTTAAACAGATCGTAATTGACTGCCTTCACGTCCATATTACTCCCTGGAGCTCACCCGCTCAGCCCTATATTAAATGCTACAAATATATTTCCACACACAATGAGTTTGATGCCTTGGAGAGACGGTTTGTTTGTTGTGCCGTGGCGGGTTTTGGTCCTGGAGGAGGCAGGGGCCAGCCGTGACTTTTCCTTTTGAAGCCAAGTGTGAAATGGGCTTTAAATCACTAGGAGCCTAAGCACTCCCATTACCGATGGCTGTGGCTGAATCCCCTGAAAGGAGCGCTCTTATCGCTTTAGCGCAAACCCGGCAAATTAGTGCGGTAATTATTATGACTCCGGCGTTACAAAGGTGGCAATAAGCTATCTGCTGAAAAACTGGCAAATTAATAGTTTACACTGCGAAGAGGAAATTGTGTCTATTTTAGTGATAGTCTCAAATTTAAAATAATTAGGTGGTGGTTCTCGAAATGTGGAGGAGATACTTCTTCAGGTGGTACTCAGCGTAATTTTAGAATGAATGAATTTTACTTACAGATGATTTAAGTGTCTCACTTACTTCTGGATTGGTCCTGGTTTAGACTCAATGGTTTAGTGTTGGTCTCGATTTAATTTAGTCCTGTGTTTAAACCATTGGTTTTAGTCATAGTCATCACATTCTAACTGTGCAGTACAGTACATCGTGTACTATCAGATCTTTTTCTGATTTTTACAAACTGCTGCATCACATCCATGTTTCTGAGATTGGTTCTCTCTTTTTTATTTTATTTATAATTACTTTATTTATTTATTATTTTAACTAAATTATTTAAATTATTTTTATTATTTAAACATGTCTTACAGACAGACAAGGTAACACAAAACAAAACAAAGCAACACACTTCACTGATACAGTGGGAGAACCCTCTTTAAGAAGGCGCCAGGGTTACAGATGCTCTTTATGCTTTTTGACTGAAACAGCAGCACCAACTTGAACATAGATGGATAATTACAATAATGCTTAGGCAGATATGTCTCTCTGAAAACCAATATCTCATTGTTTGTACACTCTAATATGACATGTCATTCATCTCCAACACAATTATTGACACATAAATGACATTTTCTCTAGTCCTCTTCTGTGCATGTCAGTCCAGCCTCTAGTCTCAATTTGGAATGTTTTTTAAGCAGACATAGGCAAGGCAAGTTTATTTGTAGAGCACAATTCATACACAAGGCAATTCAAAGTGCTTCACAGTTGCAGAAAGAAAAATTACAGGAAAACAGATAAAATCAATCAATAAAACATCAACATAAAGTTAATCAATTACAGTAAAAGGCAAGAGTGCAGATAAAATACTTTCAGTTTTCATATGCACGGGTAAAAAGAGCTGTTTTCAGCCTGGATTTGAACATTGTCAGAGTAGAGGCCTGTCTCACATCCTCATGAAGACTGTTCCAGATTTTAGCTGCATGAAACTGAAACGCAGCCTCACCGTGTTTATTATTGACTCTGGGAACCACCAGGAGACCCCTCCCTGAAGTTCTCAGGGCCCGAGATGGTTCATACGGCTCTAACATGTCAGAGATGTACTTTGGTGCTAAACCATGAAAAGACTTGTACACAAGCAGAGCTGTTTTAAATTCTATTCTCTGAGTGACAGGAAGCCAGTGCAGAGACCGGAGCACTGGACTAATGTGGTCGTATTTCCTGGTTCTTGTCAGGACTCGAGCAGCAGCGTTCTGGATGTTCTGCAGCTCTAACAGCTTGTTTAGAAAGGCCAGTGAGCAGGCCGTTACAGTAGTCTAACCTGCTGGAGACAAATGCATGGATGAGTCTCTCTAAGTCTGGTTTTGACACTATTCCTCTGATCTTAGCAATGTTCTTCAGATGGTAAAAAGCTGATGATGTTATTGCTTTGATGTGGCTGTTTAAGTTCAGGTCTGAGTCCATGATTACTCCTAGATTTCTAACCTGATTTTTTGGTTTCAGAGCGAGAGACTCAAGGTGACTGATAACACTTTGTCTTTGTGTCTGTGGGCCAAAGACAATGATCTCAGTTTTGTCTGAGTTTAGTTGGAGAAAGTTGTTTTGCATCCACAAACTGATCTGTTCGATGCAGTGACAGAGTGTATCTACAGGCCCATGTTCACCTGCCGTCAGTGACACGTAGATCTGAGTGTCATCTGCGTAGTTGTGGTACATACAGTATCATGCTTTTTTTAACCTCTTAACCCCCACATAAACCGCGCACGTTTTCTCCAGTTTGGCATTACCCAAACCTAAAAGCTAAAAAGTAGCAAAAGAGAGACAAAAACGTGCTCGAAACGCAACAATAAAATTGCAATTCTAAATAGAGATGAAAAAGTAACAAAAATGCCACAAAAAGTGACACACAAAAAAAACACTTCCAAATTGGGACAATGACACAAAAAAACAAGCCAGACAAAAAGACAACTAAAGAGTGATGAAAAAGCAACAAAACTCAAAAAGAAAGAGCGACTAAAAGGGGACAAATTGCGATGAAAAAGTGACCAAAACACGACAGTTTTGTAGGTCTTAGCTTTCAAATAAGACATCACACTGGTCTATAGGCAATGCAAGGCAAGTTTATATCTACAATTTCATACACAAGGCAGAAAATGCGCTCGGCTAAAGTGAGGGTTAAGAGATGAACTGTGTTGTTCCCATCAATAACATACCTTGAGTTATAATTTGCTACATTTAAGCTTGTTTGATTAATCCTGGTTGTTTCTTCTTCTACTGCCGAGTCACTGGGATCTGTATTCCCTGATGTTGTTGCGCAATAAATGAAACACCGAAGGGTCCTCTGGATTTAAAACCATCACCTGACCCGTTCTTCACTCAATCATTGATTTGGTATGAACTGTTATAAATTCATGTGAACAGTCGGGACAGGCAGGAAGCATTATGTAAGTTAGAAACGAGTTGGGGCGGCTGCAGCATACTCAACTACACCGTCACACTTTCTGTTTGGCTTATTTTCATATGATTTGTTTTGGAAGCTTCTGACAAAATTCTTGAGATAAACTGATTCCAAAGATTTAGCTGGATCTCGTCAACATACTGATACATCAATATAAAGTTCAAATCATGTGGATAATGACTTGAATGGAAAGTAACTGGATCATTTGCAGTAAGAGAGAGCTGGAAATTCCCCCGTTCATTTATTTCAATTTCTGTTTGATTTGCTCAATATGGACAGAGAACAGAGTGGGTTAGTGAGAGATATCGCTGCAATTCAAATATCTTAATTATTGAAATAATAATAAAAATAAATCAACTTGTGGAAAATAATGTTCTGACGGCATAAACTTAGCGCTGTAAAGTGCTGGATCCGAGGGGGAGAGGGGGGGAAAAAAATCCTCTTTCATAACTTACTCAAAGACACCACAGGCAAACTAATCTTTTTTTCTTCTTCTTCTTCTTTTGTTTCCCCCAATTTTCTGTTTTTGGGTCAGTTTGCGCTCTAAGCATGTAAGCTTCTATCTGTAACACACATTTACTCTGGTTTAACCATTCACTAAATCAACTTCTGACCATGGCTCCTATGGTAAAGAATCACCGTTATATTTTGAAGAATTTTTATTCAAAATTGTAATGATATTTGTTTACAAAATATACCCAAACCTGGAGTGCATTAATGCTGATTTTATGAGATAAGAATTAGAATGAACTTTGTTTGAGGCACATTAGGTGCAATAAAAGTACAATATTAAATTTATTTTAATAGTCTCAAGGCCATGTGAATATTTAACATAAAGAAGTCTAGTTATATGAGACTTGGCGGCCCCATATCTTTTGCCCGAGGGCAGCAGTTCGAAGTGGTGGTAGCTTCTAATGGGACAGGTCTTTCACAATGTTCTTTGCTCTCCTCATGTAACACGATGAGGCCAGTTCTTCCAGCGATGGCAGTGGGCAGCTGATTGTTTTTCAGCAGTTTTTATGGCTCGGTGCGTTGACACTCTCAATAGTCGCCCGATTAAAAGACACCAGCAGCTTCTGGTCCAAATTGTTCCTCTGGAGCACTCAGAGAAAGTTCAGTCGCTGCTTTCCTGCTTTTTCTGTGGTGTTGTTTGACCATGAGAGGTCCTCAGAGACGTGGACCTCGAGGTGTTTAAAGCTCTTCAACGCAGACTCCATTTATGCAGAGGGATGGATCTGTATCTTTCCTCCTTCTGAAATCCAACGTGACCTCCTCAGTCTTGGTGGTGATCAGAAGCAGGTTGTACCACTGTGTTATGCTTACCCATACCGGGTGAGTAGGCGTACAGTCATACAGTATGTGAACAGAGAGTACAGAAAATTACTCTCAGAAATGTACATTTAAGTCCATCAGAAGCCTGACGTCAGTGGATTGGGCACTTGTTGATACCACATAGGAGTCGACTGCCTCTGAGAAACAGCTCATCTCCACTGTGTGTGTTCCCGAGACTGATATGAACAGGCACCTGTGCGCTCTCATCGGCTCTGATTGGGCAGCGGGAGCTGTCGTGGTGGTGATGAATCATTTCATCTTGTGTTGTAATAGTGCCGAGACGGGGCCCGGCGTCTCCGAGCCAAATGGATTTCACACATATCACTTCTGAGGGCCGAGGGCACAGGCAATATAAACGCTTCCTGTCTGTGGGAGGGGTCGTTATGGAGACATCATATCTACATGTACTGCTTGCAAACAAATAAACACTGCACTAACATCATCAACCATATGTGCAGTGGGTAGCTTTGTGTCGTGGATTTGGAGATTTACTGAACCCACAACAAATGTAAATTCTGGATTTCTTTAACAGTGATTAATGGGTTTTTAGAGTCACTTGAACCATCAGAATATAGTTATAGGCTACATGAAAGCTGTTTAGTGCAAAACTTAAAGTCATTCAGAAAAAAAAAGGACCCTCCATGTTAGGTTTAAAAATTAGTGACCTGTGATATAGGCTGGTTTGTAGTAGGGCTGAACGATATGGACAAAATGTCATACCTCGATATTCATGCCAGATATCTCGATATCGATACAAAACGATATAACTATGGGTTAGGTGAAAACTAAGCATTTTTCAGAAAAATAAAATCATAATACAAAAGAGTGCAATTTTATTGATGAAAATCTATATCGTTTATATCTTGCTTTTTTTATTTTAATATTTTGAATCTTCATATCTCGATATAAATACGATAACGATATATTTTTCTTTTGCGATATTGATATCTTGAATGTTCATATCTCGATATCGATACGATAACGATATATCTTTCAGCCCTAGTTTGTAGTTTCGCCACATTCATACACACAATTTCTAGGGATTATATTTGTTCTCCCTGTGTACTCTCTCCACCCTTAACCGTTTATGAATCTACATCACTGCAGTAGTTGTAATGCCACAAAAGCTGTGACATCTGTAATCAACACTTGTTCTGTCTTTCAGTTTATGCTAAAACTCTCGGTCAAAATGTGTGTCATTCTCCATCCGTACCGTTTATTTGTCTCACCATAATGTCTGATAGACCCTGTGCACGAGAAAATGCTAACTTCCTGGTTTGAGACCAGATGTAGAGTTGCTCGTTTCCGCTAGCTTTATTTTGCGGGTCAATCGCAGCTGCGAAGATGGTCTCCAAAACACGAAAATGGAAAGATCGCTGTACTTTTCAAAGAGCAAAAGGTGGGAACAATCACCATTGCTGCGTCCTGCTGTGTACTGCCGGGGGGAGATTCAACAAGATGCTAAGTTTCTACTGCTTTCTCAAGGATCCTGAGCTGCACTCAATGGCTGATAAAAATAAGAAGGGACGGCTTCACAGTTAGAACCTACTATAGATATTACTCTTTTCTGGTTAAATAAAGGTCAATAATAATTCACCTGATGTTTTAAAATACTACATACTGTTTTAAAAGTGACTTTCTGTCACTCTGTGAATAAAACTGCTTTACTTAAACAGCATTGTCTATAGCTCAGTTTTGTGTGCTTCTTATTGACTGAGATAGATTTTGTAAAGATGCTAAAGACTGTTTCCATATAATTCTGAAAGCAAAAACACACACAGAATTCAAATTATCAACTAAATTTGACAAACTATGATCTAACTATTTAGAAAATACAAGCACCTGCAGGTATGGTTAAAATACTGGTATACTGTTTTATAATTTCCTTGTACAAATCAATCTAACTTTTCTACAAAAAACAAAACATGGTTTGAACACAAACACTGCAGACATTAAAACGAACACAGAAACTAATCAGTGTGAACTATAAGCATAGCAACTGTAATAGAAACATATAGGGTAGACCCTTAAGCAGACGTTTAAAAAAAAAAGAAGAAGATCAATTTTGACGTTTGAAGAGTTGTTTAGCCTTGTTAATAATCACCCAATAATTCTGACGTCCTGTTTATCGCCTCGCAGTCTGACACTACTTTGGTACCAGCTGTGGATAAAGTCCATATCAAGGCTCGATGGTAAATGTGCTTTGTGTGTGTTGGATATGTCAGTGAGCATTTAGGAGAAAAATCCATCATTAGTCCACTCGATAGAACGGCTTTCAGTGTTTTTGCTATTATACCTGCTGTGTAAGCCTTGTGTCTCATTGTCACTTATTTGATTCTTTATCATTATTTACTAGTGAGGCAATTGGTAATTATAGCTGCCTTCAACCTCCATAAAATACATAAATTGTGTTTACAGTAAATTAATGCAAGATACTGCACAGACATGGCAACTGAAAATGAAATTGTTTACATTCAGAACAATGAAGCACATCTCTGTATGGTTTAGCATTCAAAGCTACAGCTGAACATTAGTCAAAGCCAGATGTTTTCTCCACTACACTCAGAGTAGCAGCGAGCACAAACAGTCAAGTACACACACAGCATGTCAACAAACCGTGTTTTTACTTAACGACAAAAAGCCACAGGAGATAAATCCCTGCTTATTTCATCCATTTGGTTGACTTGAATGGAAAACCCGACCATGAATGAAGCGCTATACAGGAGTTTTCCCCCCGGAAGTAGCATATGCTAACGCGCACATAGTCTATTAAGTTGATAAAAATTCAAAGCATGTGAAGTATCCATACTACGAGGGATTAGGCGAGTTATTGTTGGCCGTGGCCCAACTGCAGCTGCATCTATGGGGCTGAGCTGGAGGCCGTGAGGGCGGATCCGAGAATTGCTGAAGTAGCAACAATTTGCAGGAAAACAGTGGGCGTCACAAATAGTCAATCAGAGGTCTCGGGTCACATCTAAGAGAGCTTTTTTGGAGGTGGACTTCCTAAAGTAGGGCTCTTGTGAGGGCTCTGTAACATCAAAATCGTCTAAATGGCTTTGCTGCTGTGTGCTGCGAAAGTGTCCAAACGGATGAATGCACATGACTTCGTGTGTCACTATCAGTAATGCGGTTGTATACGACTTCTATTTATGTTGTGTCATCAAAGTACTGCAGCCCAGTTCAGCCAGGGTTATCACAAACTGCTCCAAAGTCAAGGCCGTAAAATGCACTGATATGATAGTCTTTGAATTATTCAGTAGTAGAGAGACTCGTACTTTAAGAAATATATCACTGAAACGGTGTTTTAGCGAAGAGCTAACAGTGAGCGAAGCAGCCAAAAGTACAACAATGCCGTTTCTGAACTCTCTATATGACTTTTCCACTTTTGTCTGAGTTAAAAATGAACCTTTCTGACAGAGGTAATTTAAAAGTGCGCTTCTGAAGCCTCATTACAATGACAAAGCAGAGCCCACATTCAATGAAAAGTTATAATCCTTTCACCAACTCCAGGCCAGGGAATGGAAATCAAATATTCAGATTCTTCATTGAAATTAAACAAAAGAGATGGCAATGTCATTTTCAGACAGAGCCTTTGAGCTGAAATCAGTATATTGCAACACAAAGTCGGCGTGACTCACAGGAGCTTTTTCTTTTTTAGATTCAATAACTGGATTCTGTCAAGATCAGGCCCTGTTTAGAAAAAGTCTTTGAAAATGGTACAGTATATGTAGTTGATATGGTATAAACACATAAGAAAAGTTGTGGTAATTGCCTCATTCCAGGCCATCTTTTTGGTTTATAACATGGTGTCGGTACGTCAGTGAAACCCTTCAACACCTTACGCTCCTTACGCTTTCATGGGTAAGAAAGCGGGAGTGGTTTATACCATTAAAGTTATAGTCTGTAAGTTTGTAAGTGAGATTTGAGAGGATAAACAATCAAATTCCTCCCCTCTTTAAGCAGAAAACCCTGATTAGTTTGCAAAATGAGGAGAGCAGGAACAGAATTTTCCAAAGTAAACAATCCAAACAGTAAAGCTCCTCCCCCTCCCTCCTGATTGGACCTGACAGGCTGGTTCACAGGAAAAAGCTCGTCGCATTGGTCAAAGCGGGAGGATACTAGACTCTGATTAGTTGCTGAGATCCGGGAAGGAGGGACTTTACAAAAAATATTGTATATATTATTACTTACTTTACATCAAGGTAGTCGATTTTGCCCATTTTATAAAATTAGTAATACATTTAGACTTCCAGACTATCACTTTAAGCGCAGCATGGAGGGGTGCACCTGACCGTACGGTGGGGAAACAGCTCAACCATTGGAGAAGCACCTCTATCAACACCACAGCAAAAACATCTTCTGGCCTGGACATGTACTTATCGGACAAGCGTTGGTTTGAGAGAGGGGTAAAGTCAGCGCCACAACCTCTCGTCGTGACAGTTTTCCGTGTTATTCACGCTGGACTTTTGTTCGTGCCATGGGCGTATACCCACATCGTCGACAAATATCGAAGGACAAATGTGGGAGGAGTTTGGTGTTTAGTGCCACTTTGAACTCGAAGATGGCTGTCCGATGGTACATGAAGGGTATCCCAAATATACGCAGGTTCCCCTACTCTGTGTGAAGGAACAGCGGCTCTACACCGGGATCAGTTGCTCATTCCATAATAATAACCCAACAGTATTTTTATCATTCAAAATGCTTGAGTTTTAACATCTTACCAAGTGCATTTTCTCCAGTTCGGCTTTACCCATATCTAGAAGCTTCTGGACTGGAGTTTACAGCCTATAGGCCTCACTTGAAAGCCAAGACCTACAGAAGTAATCTTCTTCCTCCTTTTCATCACATGTTTGTTGACATGTTTTGGTCACATTTTTATGGCTTGATCACAGTTACATTACACTATAAAAGCGACACAAAGCCCAAGACAGTGACAGTTGATAGAAACATAGATTGACAGACCAGCACGTTGACAAACTGCAGACGCAACAAAAAGCAAACCCTTTCATCTTCATCATTGTGGCTATATTCTCATAATTCCAGCCTGCCTACTTTTCATGTTTTTACCCCCCCCCCCCCCCCCCACATAAGATTGATAGGTTTTACGGGGCGGCTCCAGTGTGTGCCACTCTGCTGATGATGACCGATGACTATATTCTTTACTTAAAACAGAGTGCAGACAATAACAGCATCACTGACTGCTCTCTGCGTTTCCCCGGGCACTGCAGATTGCTGGCTGTGATTGAAAATGGCCGCTTACCCCAAAGACAGGCTGAGAATTGCAATTTCCATGTAAGCAGCCTCCACATCTATATCAATCAGGCGCCCAGCTGCACCGTAGCCAGATATTTGCATCCATTTGACACAATCACCAGCCCCTGTATGTCGTTTTTCACCATCACAAGGGAAGGAGTATGGAGAGACAAGAGGGGTGAAGGATTCATTGTAAAGCCAAGGCAGAAAATTCATTTTGTTAACCATTTCCTGCATCCTGAAGAAGCAGCAGTGAGCCACCTATAATCAATGCTCCTCTGATCCTCTGAAACAGTGCACGGCCTCCTGGGTTTGTCCCCTGTTTCAGAGCGTGGTGTCCTTCACTGGTCAGTGTTCTTTACAGCAGGGAACATGAGGATCATCCTAATGCAGAGGCCTGGAATCAAGTCATGGAAAATGCATTCAGAGAGAAATTAAAATGCGAGACATGAAGGACACAAACATCGC
The DNA here is from genome assembly GCA_007210695.1 of Neogobius melanostomus. Lineage (NCBI taxonomy): Eukaryota > Metazoa > Chordata > Actinopteri > Gobiiformes > Gobiidae > Neogobius > Neogobius melanostomus. The sequence continues at coordinate 9,232,323 of VHKM01000004.1, read as the reverse complement.
ACTCATTTTAGATTCACTACTTCACCTGTATACGTGCAAATTCAGACCAAATCTGGACGGCCCTAAGAGGACTTGAGATTGGCTCTTCTGAATCCTGTCGGCGCGTATGTGTTACGCATCAGAAACTTTATATGCCTTTTTATTGGATATTTGGCTTTTTCGCTATCCATTCCAGTTGGCGTTCCCATCTCATTCCTCCGACCGGTGAGGAGCGGTGGCTTTGGAGGAAAAGACAAATTGATAGTGAGAGTGTTTGATCAGAGGAGGCGCACTTTACTCATACTCGGAATAATTGTGATGTGAGGGAGAGCAAATTGTGGAGGACAAAGGGAGAGCACGGTTATCAGGGGTGATCACAAAAATAAAAGCTAAAAAAAAAGAAGAAAAGCAAAGCAAAGAAACCAATCTGAAACGCTTTCGTTGTCTTTGTGAGGCAGTAAACTGAATTGCACACAGCTCTCAGCACAGGCTTTCAGATTGTATGGAGCAGTAAAATACTAAGTCGGGTTGTGTCATTGTGGTAACGGCTTTGCTAATGGATAAACATAACTTTCAACACTTCGAGGTACTGCGTTTTCAATAGTACATGAGCTTTGGAGATTTGCATAGTACAGTTTTTCTCCATTGGTTTGGCTCATTTCTTGACACAGAAATGACATGCTCAAAACTCTAAGATCATTTGGCAAAACAGTCGTAAGTTCAGCACAACACTCAGATCTCTCCCAAAACAGTTCACTCATGTGTCAAAACTAAATTTCATTCTCATTTAAATAGTCCCTCATGTCCACCTTTCAGTCTTAGCCCAGTCCTTGATTGACAATGGTTACTGTAACTTTTTTGTCTAGCTAACAGAAACTGAAAAAAACAACAACAAAGAAATAGGATTTGAGGGTAAGAGTCGACTCCAAGGTTTGCACACATTGCACTCATACTGCCAAGGAAATTGTAACCATTATCATTCACACAAATAAAGTAGCTTCCATACATCAGAGTAAAAAGGAAATGTATTCAGCATAACATACTGTAACATAACACACAAACAAAACAATGAAAAATATATGCAGCCTACAGTGCTTCATTAGTCAAGTTTCACCTGACAAACAGTGACATTTTGTGTTTTGGCCCAAACTGGCTCTAGCTCTCACAGTCCCTCCTGTGTATTCACATTGTTCAAAGAATGTAATTACATGCACATTTCATCCATATACAGCATTGAGCGGTGACACAGTGAAGCAGGGTCGGCCACCCCTAAGATAAATTCCACTCATTTAGATTAGACTTCTATCATCCATTGCTCAATAAAACTTTAGGTGAAGACAATACAGTGAAGAGTATAATATTTTTATGTGATGTGTTGCCCTTATGGCTATTTAGGAATGTTAATCAAAGTTGTACGAAGTGTTTTTGCAGTTCTTCATTACAGAGGAAAATTACAGATCCGAGGGGGGAGGTGTGAGAAAAGAACAAAAGGAAAGACCCCCTCCCAGGAAAAGAGGAAAACATGTGGGAGAGAATGAACTCATAAAATGGCCGCGGAGGGCGGAGCCAAACATCACATGACGGCTTGGGAACCAATGGAAACAACGACGACGTAGTTTAGGCTCAAAATATTGCATGCTGGGAAAATGTGACGTATACTCTGCTACCCCCAGATTAGCAGTTTTTCCCATTGTTAACGGGAGACTGGAGAGCAGAATGGATAGGGAATCTGGGGAACAGAGCTCTGTGAATTAGATGATCTTGTTAGGAACAATAAATCTTCGTGACGTAATTTTCCGAATCCTGGTCATCTATACTGATGCGTGTTATTAGGTTTGTTTAGTGTAGTGTTGACGAACATTTAAAAGACTTCCCTTCCAGCGTTTGAACACGCGGTGCTGTCCGGAGTCAGGTAATTTGCATGAAAACAAAGAGACGGCGAGTCTTGAGTTTGTTTTGCTCTTTTTAAGGTATCCGTGGACAGCACAAAGAAGAGTAAAATCTTCACATGGTGACCGCCGACAGTGTTGAAGGGGGAATTTGGTTCGTCAGCAAACGAGCGCGGCGGAGGTCTGGCTCGGTGAAACGTTTGCGGTAGACGCATCAGAACTTTCTTCCGCAATCACTCGGCAGAGGCTTCGACGGACGTCCAACTAGATTAAGGTAAGACGACTTTTTGAACCCTCATATTGTGTGAGTCTCAAAGTGCGTCCATTGGCATCTTTTTCCAAATTTTAGATTAATTTTTAATGAAGCTGACTGTTGAGTGGTGAAATCTGTGAATTGATGGCGGAAGAAGGAAGGGACATACGTTATTATTAATATACAATACCGAACTAAATAAAGTTAAATAAAGTTAAATTCTAAAAGTTAAATAAGTGTAAATAAGGATTGGGTTTAAGTCCCATATAACAGAACCACGCGTTGGGAGTACTCCCTTTAAAAGCCGAGAAAGGTCCGTAGGTGGTATCTCCCTGAGACACGGACGCGCGTCTTGAAATAAAGCGGTCGAAGATAAGACGGTAGGCAGATTAGGGGGCTGTCTGAAAAATTAAATATTGGCGAAATATATAGAGATCATTTGGTGAATTAATGTTCGGTTTTTTGTACTATAAGAGTATACGAGGTAAGTTGTAGTTGTAGTAAGGATAATTTGTGTGCAGGGAACAGTTACGAGCAGGTAAGGAAATGTTGGAATTAAAAGATTGTGAAGGATGGGTGAAAATGGTAAGTAGAGCGTCACCTCTTTTGAAAAAAATGGCGGGAAAAGCCATGAACAAAGCAGTTGAGGCCTGTGCACAAGGATTCAGAGAACAGAAAAGAGACCCTAAGGCCCAACAAACACTGGAGTTCTTTTGCGGTGTGTTGACTGCAACTGTGGAGGCCTGCACGATGGAACTGCGGGAGAAGGAAAAGTTAAAGAAGAACAGCGGACTTTCGAAAAGTGAGAAGAAATTGCTGGAACTCACAATCAGTAAGTATTACAAGCTGAGAAAAAGAATAGAACCTGTCCTGGAGCTGGCAACAGCTCAATGGATGAAAGACAAGAAGATTTTTTCCCCCACTTCGGGGGGCGGGACTAAAAAGCCCCTCCCAAGAGGAGGAGCTCCCGCCTTGGCCCCAACGGCCCCTCCTGCATACGAGAAGGGAGGAGAGTCGGGCTCCACTCTCTACCCACAGCTAACTTTACATGGGGTGGTGGATGTTGATGTGGCAGCCTCAAACTCGTTATCAGTGGAGGAACATGATAAGGTAAGGACTTTAATAACCCGCTCTTACACTGATAACAAACATGCACCAAGGGATGCAAGTGGACAATTGTGGGGATTAAAGTGATCGAACAAACGGGAAAATACGCTCAGGACATGATGGACGCCATTAATGCGCTGAAGAAAAACTCACAGGCGCAGACGCAGCAGGCAACAGAAGAATACCAAAAGGCCCAACAAGAACTACTGGATAAATTTGATGCAGAAAAAGAAGCAAGAAAGGCCGAGGTTCAAGAACTAACCGAAAGAATACAGGAACTCGCGCTTAAGGCAAACGAGGCCTACCAGGCTCCGGTAGTGAAACAAAAGAAGAAGTCATCTGAAAAGATTCCCTTTTTCCCTTTATCGGATGATAGCGAGGAAGAAGGCCGCTGTAAGGCCAATGAGGAGTCATATCAAACATATGATGAATTAAGCGCGCTATACACTGAAAAAAGAGGCGCTTTGGATCGCCTAACTAAACTTAAGAAAAGAGACGATGAGAGAGAGGAGGACTGGAAGGAGAGGCTGCGACAGGCAAATAAGGACGTATTGGACCTACAGGTGGCAATCGAGAAAAAGACTAAGGAACTGGCTAACCTCACCAAAGGAGCCACATATGGAGGTAATTATCCTCTTATTCCAACGGGACCCCCAGCAGTTCAAGGGGGCCCGGTCCCAGTGGCCTATAAGCCACTGAGTAGTATCGAATTACAACACCTTAAGGATACCTTACCCCCCTTACAAGAAGGGGGTAAAAAATGGTTCCGCACAATACAGCTACAATGCGCTAACGCGCAGCTGGCGGTTGGAGATATTAAGGGCTTGGTGTCCGCATGTGCAGCCCCTCACGCTGTAAGCCACCTACTGAGAACCGCAAACCTGCACGACGTGCAGGTACATGAACCCTTTGATCCCCTGGCAGAGAATTTCTTGACAGTGTTGGATCTTATGTATCCACCACCATCTCCACAGCCTCCCACATTCCCATCATTTGTACCGGGCACCTGCCCTACTCAATTTCTGGATAAGTGTATCCAATTATACATTACATCCATGCATGTACACCCGTACAGACACCCCCAGACATCCTGTCTGTTCCTGCAGAACGTGCTGGACGTTTTTCCAGAACCAATTAAGACAAGTCTGACCAATGTCCCAGGACTGACCTCAGACTCAACCACATTTCTGACTCATTTTAAACACCACGCAGAAATTTTTAATAAAAAACACCGTGATAGACAAAGTAACATTGAAAACATGCAAGAAGAGCTGCTAAAGAGCCAGCTTAATCAGACACGGCAGCAAATTACGGCTGCAAGAAAAGAAAATAACAATAAAAAGACACAAATGGTGGCAACAACACCCACATTCCTGACACCTGTCCCTACACAAGCAAGCGTCCTATACGCCTCCCAGAACCAGCCCTTAGGGCCGTTATTCCAAATGTACAGACAGGGGAGGGGTAGAGGTAATGGTAGGGGACGGGCAAGGGGCAGGGGATTCGGAGGAACGGGCTATGGGGCAACTGGAGCAGAAGGGGGCCAAGGCAGCAACCAGGGCTGCCATAACTGTGGGGCGCAGGATCATTGGGTCAGAGACTGCACCCAAGGTGGCCCACAGACGGCCTGCTGTCATTGTGGAGCGCAGGATCATGGGTCCAGAGAATGTACCCAGGGTGGCCAACTGGCGGCCTGCTTCAACTGTGGAGACACCAGTCATTGGGCTAAGGATTGCCCGAACCCACCTGCTCGTGTGCCTATGGGAGGAGCACGCGGGGCACCGCAGCTCCGATATCCAGCAGGGGGACCTGGCCGTTCTGGACCAGCCCCGTGGAATCGTGGGGGCAGAGGTGGCAACTATCCAGTATACGACACCCATGGTTGCCTCCCCTACGGCCAAGATGACTTTTGCTAGGGGTGCCCAGTGAGTCCTGGACCCACCCCAGAACCATTTGTCCCAGTAGAGGTGGGTGGGGAAAAGTTGCTGATGCTCGTGGATACAGGAGCCACTCATTCCACGACTAGAAAAGCAACACCAAATATGCTAAGTGATAAAAGCATTAACCTTTCAGGACTCACGGGAAAAGCAACCCCTCTACGGATGACTAAAGAACTGACTCTTAAATTGGCTGGACAGACTTTCAAATCAACACTGATCTATTCACCCCAGACTCCGGTGAATTTGCTTGGTCGAGATATTCTACAAGCTACAGGAGCCGTTATCAACTGCTCCCTGATGCCATGTATCTTACATGGCCAAACGGATATTCCATCGCCTGTACACCGGCACGAACACATGGACTTTATGTTTTTCGAGAAGAACAAATGGCCGAAGGAGTGTCCATTTATTGGCTACTCCTGGAGCCAGGGACTCCTGAAATGACTGGACTTTATGCAAAAATGCTCGAATGGAAACCTTGGTTCACTATGCTCCACCCATATGCCCCTCCAAAAGATCCACTGCACTGCACTCTCTTTTATGATAGAAATGCTGACGCCCAATATCAGTTGGCTTTTGATAGTGAGGTTAGAGGTAATACTTATACTATCACATCCACACATTTTTATGTACATGAAACAGGTGTCGTTGCCCCAGTTGTGCTACCAGAAAACATAGAATGTTTCTACAAAAGAGACACCCTAAAAGATCCACATGTGTCACTATTTTTGGGCCCTGGCCATGAGGCCAGGGAGTTAGGTCCCCTAACACATAAACTTAACAATGTTCTGGACTGGGAACAGACTGGAATGAATGGGGTAATGTACAGTTCTAGTACACAGGCATACAAGGTTGACATAGGTATAGCAACAGATGAAACAGTGGCCGAGGAAGAGATCCTTTCTCGGTCTCATGGCCGGGAGTTGACCGACCATGAAGGGGCGGCGGACATGTTACAGCGCTTCTCAGAGGACTTGTGGGCGAGGAGCCCATCGGACATCGGTCGATGCACAAAGGTGGACCCGGTAACTCTGGAAGTAATTCCGGGGTCCCGTGTCTATGTCCCACAAAGACCCTTCCGAACAGACAAACAGCGGGAGGGCATTGAAACCGCCCTAACAGATTTATGGGAAGCTGGGGTATTAGAACTTTCTGATTCACATTGGAATACTCCTTTGAACCCAGTCCCAAAACCTGATGGCACCTTTAGACCAGCACATGACCTCCGAAAGGTGAACGAGGTCACCACTACACCTCTTTTGCCTGTCCCAGACCCTCACAAATGTCTCTCAGTCTTGACACCTGAAATGAAGTACTTTACAGTCATTGACCTAAAACATGCATTCTTCACTATCCCTTTAGCTGAGGAATGTAGGTACCAATTTGCATTTACCTATGGGGGAGTAAAACTTCAGTACAAAGTCTTACCTCAAGGTCATAGGAACTCCCTGGGATCTTTAATAAAGTTTTGAAGGACTGTTTGTCCCCGATTAAAGTCCTTTCTGGTGCAGTTGTCGTCCAGTACGTGGATGACGTTTTGATAGGAGCAAGGAGTGCTAAAGATTGTCTAGATGTGACGGCTGCAGTCCTGTCACGTCTCCTTGAATGTGGCTTTAAAGTCTCAAAGACGAAGCTACAATGTTGCCGATCACAAGTTGTCTTTTTGGGTAAAGTTATCTCGGCTGGTCATATTACCCCTAGTGCCACTCAGAGGCAGTCCATTCTTGCGGCCGACCGTCCGGATACGGTACGGTCCCTTCTCTCCTTTTTGGGGTTGGCGAACTACTCCAGACACCATGTTATGGACTACACAGGTAAGACTGCCCCATTGCGGGATATTATCCGCGCAGCCGGGGTTCGGGATCTCCAAGCCTCTCTGTCTTGGACGGAGGAGGCTGATAAAGCCTTTACAGATCTGAAGGCAGCATTGGCTTCCTGTGCTGACTTAGCTATCCCGGACTATAGTAAGTCTTTCCATCTTGACACCACCATAACCAACTGCTCTGGACATGCTGTCTTGTGGCAGAAAGGAGCAAGTGGTCAGCGTAATATCATACTTTATGCATCTACCTTGTTGGACCCCATTGCTAAGAAAACCACTGACTGTGCACTGTTTGCTGATACATTGGCTTCCTTGTTGAAGAAGGTGGCTCATGTAGTAATGGGCCATCCATTGGTGGTGTATACCTCTCACTCGGTGGTAGCTTATGTTCAGTCTAAAACTTTTGCCCTAACTCCTCAGCGACAACTGAAACTTGCTAGGGAGCTGACGGCCCCGAACTTGACTTTTGCCGCCGATGACGCTCCTAACGCTTCGGCAGGGCTGACCCTTACTGGCTCCCCACATTGTTGTGAGTCTTTCTCTCAATCTCAAGCTCGGATTAGGCCAGACCTATCTGATCAACCTTTACCAGACTCACGCTTGCTTTTCACTGACGGTCATTGTCATAGGCTGCCGGACGGGTCCCTGTCAGCTGGGGCGGCAGTTGTTGAACTCTCGCCACCGGACCACACTCGCATAGTTTCCAGCTGGGGCCCCTATGGTGGCTCCTCGGCTCAGTATGCGGAGTTGATGGCTTTGAAGTTGGCTTTGGAGGTTGCTTCGGGTCAGCGTGTCACGATCTACACCGATTCAGCTTATGTGTGTGGCCTAGTGTTGCGCGACTTGTCGTGTTGGAAAAGAAACGGCTTTTTGACCGCTAAGGGCACTCCTGTAGCCCATAAAGAGCTTTGTGAAGAAGTGGCTGACTGTCTGTTGCTCCCTGCTGCGGTGGCGGTGGTGAAGGTTCCGGGCCATTCGAAAGCAGGAACTATGACTGCCATTGGCAACAGGGCGGCAGATGTGGCGGCCAAAGTGGCTGGTGGTTATCATTTTGATGCTCCCACTGATGGAGATTGTGATGCCTTGATGTTAATTGAAACTGTTCAATCTCAAATTTTGGAACCTTTACAGTTGGTCTCAGATGAGCGGGTCAAAATTACTACTATTGACGGTCATGAGGTTGCACTGACAGACTCAGGTCATCTCTGGATGCCCTGGGAAGTGTGGGATAGCTTGGGAACCCTCGCGGAGACTTTGCCGCCCGGAAGGGCACACCATCTTAAGTTTCATTTAGACACCTTTTGGAAGCCCTTCTTAAAGATTCCCACCTTTCAGGGACTCTTGAGTACTGTTGACTGTCGTTCTCATCATGACAAATACGGTGAAGATTTTTGGTTACAACATCGTCTTGCTGACGCTTATGTTGATGGTGTGTATCGTGGGCCAAATGGCCTGCCGTTTTTGACCCCATCCATGGAACAAAGTGTTTTGGAAGAATTACATGGCGTTAATCACCTTGGCCCGAAGGCCATGTCCCGTATCCTGGAACAATACTATTTCTATAAGGCACCCCTGCTACTCTGTAAGGACTTTGTTCGTGCGTGCCAGGTGTGTGGCATGTTTAATCCACACCCCCATCATAAACGAGGTGCGGGTGCTGTGAAAATTGGACGTTTCCCTGGTGATGTGATCCAAATTGACTTTACAGATATGCTTGTGCCACACCAAGGTAAGCGCTTTCTGCTGGGTATAGTAGACACGTTTTCCGGATGGCCGGCGTTTTTCCCCTGTAAAAGAGAAAGCTCAGCTGAAGTGATTGCTGTATTGTTGAAAGAATGGATCCCTGTTTTTGGGGTGCCCTCGGAGTTGCATAGTGATTCAGGTACTCACTTCACAGCACATGATGTTAAAACTCTTTGCTCTCTCTTGGGGGTTAACAAATCATTCTCCTGTGTCTACTACCCTAAAGGTAACGCTAAGGTAGAAAGAATGAACAGATCCCTGAAAAGCGTACTTGCTAAAATGTTGCGAGACAACCCCAAAGCTACTTGGTTGTCCTTACTTCCAGTTGCGTTGCTTCATCTTAGGTCTACTGTAAATAACACCACTAACTTCACTCCCTTTGAACTGATGTTTGGTAGGGCAATGCCAGGTTGCCTGCCTAAATCTAACTCAGCGCCCCTGCCTGAGGTCATTAATATTTTCCAGTTCAGACCGTATTTTGAGGCTCTCGAATCACTTTTGAAAGAATTAACACCTATTGTGGCAACTGACACCAATGTTTCTGACTACACAGCTGGTTTACCATCGCAAGTCTACATTAAGAACCACAATAGGACCCGGTGGGACGCTCCAAGATACTTAGGACCTTTTGAAGTGACTCAAAGGACTGCCACTGCAGTTAAAGTAGCGGGGCGTGATAACTGGTACCATTGGTCACACTTGAAGCCCTGTTCTGAGAAATCAGGCTTACATTGGACTGATACACATCCCAGACGGTTGACACAGCCTGACAAATATGGTAGTGGGTCTAAAGGCCCCACTGAAGGGGGTGGGGGACATCAACCCCAACCCCGACGGTCACAGAGACATCAAAAAGACTAAACAATATGAACTTAAGGCCTGGGTCTTGAAACCAGGACCTTTAAGGTGTCCATATGGGGTGTGGGGCCTGACACTTGCTCTTTGCTTGCTCATAATACCAACAGTCTTAATAATAGATGACCTCTATAGTTGTGAGGGACGAGTCAGAGGACATCCCGTTAAAAGATTGAAATTGGCTCTTTATGAAGTATGCAAAAATGTAGGTAAAACACCAGGAGAAAACCTGGTTATCTACTGCAACGAGGCAGGTATAGTGTTGGTAAAAATGAGAGGTGCCGTGCCGGACCAACACACCCTAGACTGGATCACCCATTGTACAGAAAATGCGATAAAAACGTGGGAAAAAAGAGGAAGAAAAAATGATGTTTTGAAATTTGAAATTTATGATGTAACTAATATGTTTGTTCCCACAGAAGGAGATGGGTCTAGGAAGCGACGGTCTCTTATCACAGGGGGTCATGAACCAGGAGAAAATAAATGGGTAAAATTAGCCAGATATACAGCCAAGGTAACTAATTCAACCACGCCCTGTTGGGTGTGCTCCTTCAGGCCCCACCATGCTGCGGACGTACCATCTACAGTCCCAGTACCTATTTCGGCAACAGCTCATGTTTGCCTGTTATGGCACTATCAGTGGGGACGAGGTAACCGTACCGTCCTCCCTGGGTGTGAATCTTATACAAAGTATGCCAATCTTTCGAATTGGATACAGCCCATGAATTGGACAGTAAAGACCAATGAAACCCTGAAAAAGGGCCTGCAATTTGCAGGATCAACACATTTTAGAGAAGAGCTGGTGGCGCCCTTCTGTTTTAAGCGAGAATGCAGGAAGGGTGACTGGCTTCTGGGTAAAACACCCTGTTTGGACTACCTGGGTGATGGGTTTACTAACAGGGAAGAAACATGGGCCACTAGAGTGGCTAAGCTTCATAGTGAGTTAGTGAATACAACTGAACTAAAGTGTAGTGACTGTATGGTCATAGGGCAACGGTGGCCCCTGAATCATACCACATGGACCAAGTTAGTACAAAAGACCCTAACTTACTCTCCATGGATCCCCGTCCCACCGAGGTGGGGATTCCCCACCCCGGTTGGACAGGTTTGGTTGTGTGGAAGTAATAGTTATTTGACCCTTCCCGTTGATTGGTGCGGGACTTGTACCCTAGCTCGACTTAAGCCCTCATCTATAGTAGTTGCAGACACTTTAATGCAAAAAGCCGTAAAAAAATATAGACATCATAACATACATAAACATGGCATGGTAAGAAGAGCAATGCTGAAAGTAGGAGACCGTATTCTCGGTCAATCATACGTCCCCTTTTCTGATAACGGTGGTCGTAAGCCCCTGTTCGGAGATGGGAGGGGATTGCTCGCCACTCTGGTCCCTATGATCGGTGTGGCGGCCTCCATGCAGCGTCTAAATGAGGTATGGTGGATCCTGGAGGACCTAACTGAGGTAATAGATGGTATCTTGGGCCAAATGGAACGGAGTCCAGAACTTAAAGCAGTGGCTGCTGTGGCGATGCAAAATAGAGTGGCGTTAGACGCCCTGTATGCTGAACAGGGTGGTATGTGCGCAGCAGTGGGCATTGACCACTGCTGTACATATATCCCCGACGATACTGGCAATTGGACGGCCATTAGAAATAGAGTAAAGGAACTAAAAGACTTTCTCGAGTCTCAAGAAGACCAGGGTCCTCAGTGGACCTGGCTAAATTGGTTAAATTCCGGTTCCTGGATCCACATTCTTCAGAAGGTGGGTATTTTTATAGGTATTGTATTTTTGTTTTGTTGTATTTTGTTTTGTTTTGTTGTGCCTCTCATTCGCAGTATGGTCTCCAGGGCTCTGGGTTCCACTGGGGGCATTTATGTGGTGAGTTGTGCGCCCCTGGGGGACACGGAGCTCGAGACAATGGAACCGTCAGAAGGGGGCGTTCCCAGCCTGTACTTGAAAAGGGTACAGAAGGCCTTGAAATATGAATGGAACAACATCGAATAAGGCTGGGATGGAAAACAGTGGTGGTGATTGTAACTAAACAACACTGTTTAGTGTTGCTGTGTTTTGTTGTGCTTTGTGTTGCAGGAATGTTTATTTTTGTGTCAATCAGTGACGGTCCCAAAGGGACGGAAGGAGTGAAATGTATTGTTGACATGAAGTACAAAACCATTTAATTTCCGCATGGAAAGATTTGTAAGCGGAAGCTATACCTGGGAAGAGAGAGAAAGTTTTGAAACTACTCAACAGCTGGTTGAGTATGCACAATATAAAGTGGGAATGTTATTTTGGTATTATACTGTTGGAAATTGTACTTCGATTTTTATGATACAGGCTGTACTTTTGTGAACTACAAATATTATGGTTTGAATGACCTCTAGCGAGGTCAGAAAGGGGTTATGAAGAGTATAATATTTTTATGTGATGTGTTGCCCTTATGGCTATTTAGGAATGTTAATCAAAGTTGTACGAAGTGTTTTTGCAGTTCTTCATTACAGAGGAAAATTACAGATCCGAGGGGGGAGGTGTGAGAAAAGAACAAAAGGAAAGACCCCCTCCCAGGAAAAGAGGAAAACATGTGGGAGAGAATGAACTCATAAAATGGCCGCGGAGGGCGGAGCCAAACATCACATGACGGCTTGGGAACCAATGGAAACAACGACGACGTAGTTTAGGCTCAAAATATTGCATGCTGGGAAAATGTGACGTATACTCTGCTACCCCCAGATTAGCAGTTTTTCCCATTGTTAACGGGAGACTGGAGAGCAGAATGGATAGGGAATCTGGGGAACAGAGCTCTGTGAATTAGATGATCTTGTTAGGAACAATAAATCTTCGTGACGTAATTTTCCGAATCCTGGTCATCTATACTGATGCGTGTTATTAGGTTTGTTTAGTGTAGTGTTGACGAACATTTAAAAGACTTCCCTTCCAGCGTTTGAACACGCGGTGCTGTCCGGAGTCAGGTAATTTGCATGAAAACAAAGAGACGGCGAGTCTTGAGTTTGTTTTGCTCTTTTTAAGGTATCCGTGGACAGCACAAAGAAGAGTAAAATCTTCAACAGCAAGGTCTGTGTTTTGCTGTTTGCAACATACTCTGAGGTGGCAAAAAATAAATGTACTCTACAACACCAAAAAATCAGGTACCCCAGCTTTAATTGCTGTAATAAATTTATCAAATGTTCCAAGGGATTCATATATGGTATTCATGGTATTGTGTTCTTGACTAATTTTGACAATTGAACAGACTATTGTTCATGTGATGACTTCTACAATGAAATGACGCTGACACGTTTTGGAGGGAACAACCATTAGACTGAGAGTCAACAATCAGTTTAGATCAACAAGATCTATTCACTTGGAAATTGTGCTAATTGCAGGCTACATGTACTTAACGACAGTATTTGCAAGATGTAATGAGGGAAACATTTACTTTGTAGAAAAAAAGTTGGTTTAGTGTTTAATACCACTTTGAAGTAAAAAAACAAACCTGTTTTCTTCAACAACTAAAAAATATACACTTGTTTTTTCTACTGTCCCCAGTATTTATTCTTTTTTGGTAATTTTAGTGAATAGGATTAATTTGCACTTTTGTGTGCTGCCGGCCACACTGTAAAATGTAACATTTGTTTCAACTCAAAAAACTCATTCCAAGGGCTGCCAAGAAATTTTATGTGTAACCAATAACCATTTTACAATCTAGTCGATTTGAAATTTGAGATTCACCTCTTTCGTTCAATTGTATTCTTAGGTTGACATAACTGTTTCCAGTTGTCTGAAGTGAAAAACGTCTGTTACAAATTAAATCAGTTGTGTCAACCTACGTTTTTCACTTCATACAACTGGAAACAGTTATGTCAACCTAAGAATACAATTGAACGAAAGAGGTGAATCTCAAATTTCAAATCGACTAGATTGTAAAATGGTTATTGGTTACACATAAAATTTCTTGGCAGCCCTTGGAATGAGTTTTTTGAGTTGAAACAAATTTTACATTTTACAGTGACATGTTTACACGGTGATCCGCATATTGTATTTTTTTGAGGAGCCAAACAAGCCAGCTCTCGTCGTCACACTATAGCGATCTGATAAACCACTCATTCAGGTCTGCACTCTGAACACACAGCAGGAGGAGGAAATGTAACTGCCAGATTTTCATGTTCGCCCTGTTCCACTCTGCCCCACTGCAATGCAGCAAATGCATTGCTATTTGAATTGTTGAGAAACATTCCACATTCTCCTCTCCGAGGGCCTACTTTGTCGGCCCAGCACTCTGTTCCGCCCCGACAAAAATACGGATCGACTCTATTTTTCATCTTTGTCAGCGTCGGGTCGGCTCAAGCTCTACAGTTCAGATCGCACCACACCGGAAAGAGAACGACAGCAACATCTGGGTAAGTAAATACCCTCCAAACTGACTTTATTTTAACGAGAAGTGGAGGTGGTGGGCGTTGATGTTGCTGCTGTTCTGAGGTGTCTGGAGCGGAGTGGAGCTGAGCCAACAGGTGGAAGATGAGGTATCTGGGTGTAAGCGCTCAGCTTTGTATCCAGACATCAACGAGCTATAGCGTTTAGCACAGCAGCAAAGCTAGTGGCTCTGTTGCTTTGAAAGAATGTGTGTTAATCTGTGTCATTCGCGAGGTTCCTTTAATCTCGTAACCCCTAATCAAGCGCATTTTCTCCAATTTGGCTTTACCCAAATCTAAAATCTTCTCAACTGGAGCTTACAGACTACAGGCCAGTGTAACGCCTCATTTGAAAACTAAGTCCGACAAAGCTGATCGTTATTTTTCTGTTGCGTTGTCGCTGCCTTTATGTCATACACGTGTTTCTCGTGTTTTTGGCTCTTTTTTGATTTTTGTAGGGTTTTGTTGTGGCTTTTTTTCCACTGCTTTTTTGTCACTTTTTTAATTGCGTTTTTGTCACTTTGTTGTTGCATTTTCATCTTTGTTTTTGTCACTATTTTGACGTTTTTTTCAAGAAGCTTTTAGATTTGTGTAATGCCAAACTGGACAAAATGGGCTTCAGACAACTTTACTGGTTCTTTTGGGACTGTAGCTGTATGTGGACTTTATCTAAAAGAAATCATAAAGTTTTGAGATACGCTTCAAGACTAGGAGGTTGGCTTGTGATTGAATTATCTTTGATAACATGAACTACTTTCAAGAATGCTTGAAAACAAGTTATGTACATATAGATGTACAAAGTAGAGTTTTTGGAACCTGCAACTTTTATCACCATCCATCCATCTGAGTCCCTCCCACGTGCTTCTTCTCTGCAGGGCTTTAAAATTGGCACTGTTGCTATACCGCGCCAACCCACCATGGAACCGGAGCCAACCAGACTGGCTCTACTGCACCCAAATGCTTCCCCCACTTGTTTAGGAGCAATTCCCATCTTGGCATTGTGCGCCACCTCTTCACGGATAGAGCTAGTGTGCCCGTGGGTCAGATCCAGCCCACTCCGGCGTCTCTACGGTCCGTGGGCACGACTGCAGGATGTCTCAACTATGGCAGATTTCCATGGCACTGAATCTGAATGTTTCCACTGAGGGGAGTAATTGCGGGCAGGGCTGGCAGCGAGCACACAAGCAAGCGGCCCGTCCTACGCTTCGCCATAATGACACCGCTAATGGTAAGGGCTATCAGAGGCCGCGGAATTAGCCATGAAGGACTACAATTTACCAGCATCACGTACCAAACAGAACCTGGCTTGTTAACTGGGGAGGGGCAGACGCGCTGAGTAAACAAAAAGCTGCTATTAATAATGCGGTGTATAGGGCCCGGCCTGGAGAGGTACTACTGATGAGAGGAGACTGAGGGACAGGAGGCATGAGTGAGACAGAAATGGGTTGTTAAAGGTGCATATGTGTAGTAGTGATGGACCGATCAATGCCAACATATCAGTATCAATCCTAAGGTCGAAACATTCATATCTGTGCAATTAAGTTTTGATTACTTTCTTCTTTTTTTAGTAGAGGTTATGGCCATGTTAATTTCCCGAGTGTTAATGTCAATAGTAAAGGAGACGTGCTTGTTGTAACATTGTTCCCTTTGTCAAAAAACATACCTGAAATAGAATGTTTCACCTCATTAGTTGTATTTTCTTCTACTTCTGAAGCCAAAACTGTCATCCACATTATCAAAGCCCGTAATCCATGACTGGATCAGTTCTGAACAGCGCTGTGTTCATCCCTCCCATTAATTTGCTAGCATTCCGTTATGCAAAGGTTGTTATCACTGTTCTGTCACCAGTCCTGCAGTGACTGCGCCAGGTAATCAAAAATAATTATCAACCCAGTCCATAACTTCCTGCAAACATAGGCATCGTTTGAAATTTCATGACGCAAAATATTATTCCTCAGGAACATACAAGAATATTTGAAAGCCTTAATTATGCAGGATATGTCCAAGTTCACATGATGCATATTACATCAGTAACCAAAAAAACACAATCATATTACTCGATAATGGATCAAAACAAAATCCTTGGTACAATGTGGACAAGGGCCAACAAGGAAAATAGTAAAAAGAATACAGACGCCCACGCGCCATAATAAACAAAACTTGTCGAGGTGTTTTGGAAGTACTTGCTCACTCTCCTCCACAGCAGCAGAACAATCAGCCTCCACATCCTCATGTCATTCCTTCCACAGTTAGATTCATCACTCTCTTCCCTTATCACATTCGGCCAGGGTCTAAGCACCAGGGTCTAAGGCAGTGATTACCTTTCTTTCTCCAAAAGCCACCCTGCCCGGGCTGGAAACAGACTAGGCAGAGTGGTTAAAGTGGTTCCCAACCTGACCCGGCCCCCAAGGCAATATCGTCCCGCACTCATATATCATCTATAGTACATGTCTAGTCTATTTGGGCTGCACAACTATAATCGCATGGAACTGGCAAATCGCAATTGTGAAAGCAACAAAATCTGTGTTGTTGTTTTTCAGATTTGTCAATATGTTTTTTCTATAGTTGAATTTTTTTCACCATACAGCTGTGTTTTGACTGTTATAATTTGATAGTTTGCTAATAAACCGCTTTTCTTTGGCACCTTTACAGATAAGGTGACATTTACAGATCGGCCTTTCTCTGACAAGGCTGTAATTACTCTCTGTTCAGATCAGATGAATCATGTTCTCCTTCTTCCCGGCTTTTATATGAAAATGTGGTGAACAACCTCTTCCTCAAACAAGTTCAAGTCTTTGGTAGACCACTTCAGAAAGGGCAGCCAGGCGCGGTAGAGTGGACCAGTGGGTTAGAGCGTTCCCTTCTGCTCCCAACATTGTTTAGTCAAGTGTCTGGGAGAGCGAGTGAATCACAAGTTTCACAAGAGTTGCATTTGAAGGGTAGATGAGGCCATGGAGAGAGAGCGAGCGAGAGGAGCATTGGGTTTAGACAAATTGAGAGGTTTCATTTGCCTTTGGACAACCTTGCCTTGGTATTGCATTTACTGTAAATAACATAAAATAACAAAGTAATTTGAGTATGGAATGCATTTACTGACCATTTACTGTGGCCTAAAATGGTATGTAAATGCTTGTGCACTTGTGTGGCTGTTTACAGTAAACCAGTGGCGGCAAACAGAGGAAGCTCATAATATTTTATATTCATTATCAAGGCCCTGCATGTACAGTACCTGTACCATTGTATCCTGAATCTTTACACACGGCCTTTTATGTGCATTTTTTTTTTAGATTCTAAACAGCAGCTACATAGTTACTGGAACAATATGTCCATAAAGCAAGTCCATGACTGAAATGGTCATGTTGGTCTCAACAGCTTTAGTTTTCCTCTTTTAGCTTCACAATGACTGCAGCTAATGCTAATGCTAATGCTGCTCTCACAGACACAGAGCAGGAGCATCAGGAGGAGGAGGAGCAGGAGCTGTCAGTGAAAGTTTTTTTCTCTCTTTTGCGGAGACAGCCAATCACTATTCAGCTGGTGGGTGTTACAACACCACCCCCTGCTTTGAGGCTCTGCTGCACAGTTAGCCAATCAGAGGCTGCTCTCTAAAAGCAGAGCTTCGAGGGGATTTCCCATAGAGCTTCTGACAGCTCTGAGGGAACAGGCAGACTACAGGGACACCTGATTAACAAAGGACTTTCTCACACAATTTAACAGTCTCTACTATATTTATTATGTGATTTAATACCTTCATTTACAAAATACAAACATTTTATTTGGTCTTTTTAGTGACATTTTGGGGGAACTTCAGCTCTGCTTGTAGTCAAAGAGAAGCCCATACATCCAAGTACACATCTCACTTCTACACAAATGAAATGCATGACAAGCATTGTCAACATAACACATGCAATCTGCAGCGTCATCACATCCACTGTGATTGTGTCCTCGTCCTGAGGTGAGATGATTAGTTTCCAACTTAACTTGTTGAACAAATCCAACAACTTCAAATGATCCAAAATTTAAACTTTTAGACATCCTCAGGGTTTCAAACAGACGCTAACTTTAGTGCACAGTCCAAAACATTATTGTATATACTATGTATCTATATTATTCTTCATTTGGGAATAGTACTGCTCAGGTGTCTAAAGGAACTCTATATACACTGCATGTCTGCATGCTTTTTATTAAACATTATACGTGCATAGAGAACACTTGATAGCTCAGCTACTTTTTCTGACTTTTTATCACTGTGACTCTTGAATTTTGCGAGGGGAACATCAAAAACTAGACATGATCATTCTCTTTCCCCACAAAATCTGCTTTGCCAAGAATTTTCTTAGAGACCCAAGAGTGAGACGGTGAGATCACTGCAAGTTCAAATGAAAAAGGTAACAACTTTCAAACAGTACAAAAGAAGGCTTACACCAAAGAGTTTCCAAGAATTGAACCGCCTTCTTACTTGTGCTCAAGTTCCACTCCTCACACCTGTCCTCTGGGAACAAGTTTGCCAAAAGGTAATATAGTCTTTGGTTTGTGCATTATTCAACACATCTGGACAACTTCAAAGACGAGATGTAAGCAACAGGAAGGCTCAGTGGTATCAGGGCCCTCTCCGGGTGCAGCTTAACAAGCAGTTGTCACCAGTGTTACACCTTAGATCAGAGCTGGGAGCACAGGGGGGAAAGTAGAGCAGTCGTCACAACACACTACCCAGGGAGGCGCTTTAAATTCTGACCTCTTAAAGGAATCGCTCTCATAAAACGGTCGAGTCACTGTGCGTGCGGTGTTATGGAGTGGTACAGGCAGCTGCTGCGAGAAGACGTCCTAGGCTGAACTTTGGCTGACACCGCGGTGATCAGTGGAGGGTAGTACCTGGGAGAATCTATCCAGAATCCAAAACTCTAGGGTGCACGGCTGTCGGTGCCTCATCTTAGGAAAGGTTTTAGGTTGCATGGTCTTGATAGTATCTGTGACTATGTCACTGATCTCAAAGATTAGACTCCCGACAACGAAAACTTACAGAGCGGGGCAGTAACTGCATTTATCACACGACAGAATATAGACTGAGCAACATAATGTGCTCTTCAGAAAGGCAACACAGCAAGGAGGACAGCAGAACAAATGGAGTCAGGATATATAGGCAAGAGTTGAATTTAATTTCACAGGACATAAAGCTAGCCTTTATTAGTTTGTCTCTGCGGCGGCGAAAGTGTGCGCTAAAGCCACAGGCCGTGGAATATGCTGTATAGCGCGGGATTATTGGAAAACAAATCATAAACAATAACTATAACATATTACACCCAAGGAGCCACGCTGTCAGAGCGCTGGCCTGTGCATCTCCAAACACAGCGCTAATGTTGTTTTTTACAGCGGGAAGCAAGTCGATTTGAGCTTTGGACAATGGGGTGGAGCCAGGATGTTGACTTTAGAAGTTTTGATGTTGATGCGTGATACAAACCCAGTAGCCCCAGTCTATAAGAAGGAGGAGTCACCAAAACAGGTGCATCAAAGATGAATTCGATTTTGTGAACAGTTAATGTTCACTAAATCGAAAAACAATTAAAGCACAATACATTACAAGGCACATTAGCGTATTCAGTTGTAGCATGAATGTGCGTGCTGACTTACATTCAGGTGACGTGCTATCATACACGGTTTTGTTGTCACTTAGCGGAGCCGCAGGATCTTGTGATGATGAGCCTTCTCCATGTAGTATCTGGTTAAAAGCCTTTTTCGCCCTTTGTTTGGGTGGGCATGCAGTTTGGGGCCTTTCGTTTACATCGTTGTTGCTTCCTCGATAACTCTACACCTGAGAGCGTTGCTGGTACCGGCTGATCATTCTTAGACGTACAGTAGGACGTTTACCACCGACAAAATGCAGCGAACAAATGTGCGTGCGACCCTTTATCTGCTCCACACATTGAAAGTCGCTGGTCCACATAAATATTACCAACGCTTTGCCTTGTCTGTTTTTTGTTTGGCCCATGTGTCATGTTGTCTTTGATTCTTCCTCTTCTTTTTTCTTCTTCTTCTTTCTTTTTCTTTCTTCTCTTTCTTCTTACTTCTTTCTTTGTCTTCTTTCTTCTTTTTTTCTTCTTTCTTCTTCTTTCAGTTTAAAAACATAGAAAGGTAATTACTGCCATGGCCTCTAAGAATTGCATTATGTGCTTCCCGTGAGTTCCTCATTTGTATTTGATTAGAAAGGAAGTACCTTAATAGTCAGTGGCCTGAGTGTATGAGCAGTGAGAGTGCCACGGCTGTCAGTAAGTAACCTTAATTGGGCATTCCCCTCTGTCTGTAGGAGAATGGAGAGCATTTTAATTAAAACAGAACACCATATGCTTCATAATTGAGGGTGCGATTTGTACAACATCGGGCGTACGGCCAGCATCTGTTTTCATACCAGCTGTAATTATGCCTCCATATTTACCAAGGATAGACTCATTAGAGACAATGTTTTTACATTTGACTGGCCTGCCTGTGGATCCCTTAGTTAAGAAGGAGAATGGATAGCACAAATGACAATTTTGCTTTCAGACTTGCTTTTTATATTGCTGAACTGTACCTTCATCATGGCCACTGTCAGTTGGCAGACAGCAACTGAACATTTTGTCCTTAAAGTTGAATAATAAAATCCAAAACTAAATCTCTTGCTGAGTGGCCATGATCAAAAGTGAGGTATCCAATCAGGGCTTAGCATGAACTGTTTTACCCACAGTGACTGGTCTAAACATAAGGTTTAGTTCATTCAAAAATATAACTCGAAATTAATCTCTCTTTCTTTAGCGGCACAGATGCTTTTTCAGTTTCCTTTTTGCTGCAGACGAACACCGCGTAAAGCCATAGACAATTTTACTGTTGAGCTTGTTTATTCAGACAGTGAAGCCACATGAAATATCATTCTCCAAAATAAATCAAACTGCTATTGTCTTTGACGTGTTTGAAATGATCCACTTCAAATAAGTTAAAATGTAGGAAAATACAAAGAAGCATCTAGAACAGGAGTCTCAGACATGCGGCCCGGGGGCCAAATGCGGCCTGCGAGATAATTTTTTGCGGCCCGCGAGATGATTTCTTATTTATATTACATGCGGCCCGCCGGTAAATTGCATTAAACACGTTAGAACTACATTTCCCATGAGGCACCGCGCGGTAGCGCCAATGCCGCTGCGGACGCGAGAATGACCACAACATCAGACAGGGGAAGAGAGATGCGGCGCTTTTGCAGATGATTTATCAACTGTTTTCAACACAGAAACGGACTAACAGCAGCGGACTGAGAGAGGAGCTTCTGAAACAGGTGGAGACTGTCAGAACGCGAGGGAGAAACTTTAGACAACATGTCACATAAACATGTGCAGGAAAAGTTACAGCACTGCAGCATGACAAAAAGCACTTTTACCATCTTTACCTTTTTTACCAGTTTTCCTGGGTGCTCGAGCCCCAAGTGTTCTTGTGAGAGGAGGAAAAAGTGTTTTCGATAGTGTGTTGTGGTATTACCGTAAGGAACAGATAAAACGCGCAACAGCTTTTCCCGTGCGGTCCACATTACCGTGGATCTCGAAAATGCAGACCACATTACCGCGGTTTTATGACTTTGCAAAGTGAACACATCGTAATTAGTGTTTAAAAGCGTCACAACAGTAGCCTGGCCTTAGCCATCCGTAAACTCCGGTCAATTATAATTTCCCTACATGTACGAAACAAAATGAGTACGAGGGTTTGGTAAAAACCAGGCTATCACAACAATAAGGTGAGGAGCCTTTTCTCTCCTTCTCTCTCTCAGAGCAACATTGTGTGCTCACACAAGAAGCACATCATATCAATTAATTTAATCTTAAGGACACGTGCGAACACATGATCCATAGTTACATTAAAAATAGAGAATATGGAAATGTATAAAAATACTGCAAATAATTACAGCAACAGTGATAGTAAAAAATATAAGCACCATCCATTATCTAACTGTAGGTCACAAAAAGGCCTGAGGCCAATGACTCCACATTATTTACATGAGGTGAAGCTTATTGCTAGTGCTCATTATCAGCTCCAGTCCCTGGTTGGGCCTTTCTACACTAAATTAAAATGACATTTGAATTACATTTTGCATTTCTTTCTAAATAGGCTAAGAGACAGAAACTGGACCTGACTCCTGAAAGATCATTCACTGATGCCCTGAACCAATTTACCTGAACCAAAATGAGATTAATTACAAAAACACTAATTGTCTAAGTCTGTAATTTCTTATTTAGAAGCTCAGCAAATGTTTGGCCAATTGGAAACCTCTGTAAGCTTAAAAATGTGCAGATAGTTAATGTACAGTCTATTTTAAGGTATATTACAGCAAACAATAAAAAGTTGCTAAATCATAATTGACTTAATAAAAAAGGCTTCGTCTGTTGCGACCCCCGACCAACACTGGGTTTGCATTTGTGGCCCGCAGTCCAAATAAGTTCGAGACCCCTGATCTAGAATATACCTCTAAAAAACTTTGAAGAAGATGGATGGATGGATGAATAGCCTATGCTTCATGAAGGGACTCTTTACTTTCCTATTGCATACAAAATGGGTGTGAACACCTGCAGACTATACCTAAAATATATTAATTTTAATAAATAATTATTATATAAAATATTCACATGTAAGTGTGAATGAAATGGCAAAACCACAAAGGTTACTTGCAAAATAGAAATCCTCCAATATTTTTGGCTATTTGTCAAATCCTGGATCCATAATATGCACAATAGGCTATTCTTGCAGTTACATACTGTAGACGCACCTGATTTAGGATCAGGAGTCAAGATCAGAGTTCTGCAGTGTGCTTTCACTGCACAGTGACCGAATAGATCAAATACAGAGAACAATTTCTCGATCATCAATAAAAACCCAACTCAAACTTTGCTAAGCTTTTGATGTAGACAACGCAAAAAAAATAGCCTTGCTTCGCGCTGAAGCTTTTACCTGCGAATAAAGCATTTGAATTATTTCCCTTCACTACTTGTTGGTATAATGACTTATTTCATCACGAGTATTATCAGACTAACAAATGACATTGCTCGTGTCTAATGTGGGCACTTTATTTTGCACTTACAATCCATAGCATTTCATTTGACGGATGCTAGGCGATAAGTAGCACTATAGGAGTCTGGATGCTAAATGAGCGAGTATTGCTGCGCCTATCTGTTCTCTCCGGCGGTAGGAATCACTCCGGCAGGAATCACTCCGGCAGGAATCGCACACATCAATCTTTCCCGCCTGGTTGAACTCCTAAGAGAAGGAGAGAAGAGGAAGACAGGGGGCATTTTTGTTATTGTCCAGGTCGGAAAGACACATACCCTCCCAAGCCCCAAACAAAACAAAACAAAACAGACTGAATACGGTCGATGAAAGACAAAAGGTTTAAGTTAAGTATTTTAGGAACTGATTAATGTAAATTAAACTGCGTAAGGTTTTCACTGGTTTGCACTGTGTGTGTTTATGTGGATTGAAAAAATGAAACTTAACTGTAAATACTGATTTTGATTCAATGTCTTTTGCTAAGGCTATTTTTAACCATGTTATAATTGTTTTTAATTATTTTTCTTATCTAATTTATTTTCTCACTTTCCGATCTCCTGAGTTTCAAACAGTGTTACGCTACTTACTTTAAAATTGTAATATATTCTATATTAGTAGTTGCACCTTTAAAAATGTAATATGTTTGTATTACATGTTTCAGAAATGTAGCTGAGTTTGAGTTACTTCTGAGTGACTTTTGACAAAATATAAGCTGAAAATAGTAATAATGCCACCGAGCAAAAGTGCAGTCACAGATTTCCTACTCCTTTGCTATCCCCATTTTCTTCCAACTTGACTTGGTGCTGCATTTGTGCTACACTTGTGCTTCACAGCCAGAAGGTCCCGGGTTCAATTCCCACTCGGATGTTTTTCCTGTGTCTGAGTAAATAAATAAATGCACTTTCTTGTACTGCTCTTACAACATAATGTGGGACAAAACAAATAGACGTTTTAGAATGTGATGATGTCATAATCTCAGGGGCCAATAATTAGACATTAGTTTATATGTGCTGACAGAAAAGACGATAAACTTTAAGGCAGTTTTTGTTTCATGTGGATACTCCCAGTAATGACTGAGATATTAACCAAAAACCAAGATAAAAAATCTGCAGGAAAAAAAATCAAGTACAGGGCCAGTTCTAAATATAGAGGATATAGGATTGTGTGTTGCAAGCTTGTAAAAAATGACTTCACTTTGACATTACTACTACTATTACTAGTGTTCGATCAGTTTCTGTCCATTCTACATCAGGGCAAATGTGGATTCCGTAAGGATTTTTTAAGATTGCACGTTTCAGTTGTTTTATTATGTGTGTGATTTCTTTTGTCGGCAGGTACCTTTCAGAACTTCCAAGATAATATCGTTACCTTTAATAGCATGATTATCTCTCCTGTTTCGTAAGACCTTCAGTGCACGTGTAGTGGCCGTGCACAGACGCACTTTGACAGAGGGAGCTGATTAACTCTGTGTCTGGAGTGACATTTGCAGGCACAGACTCTGTGTAAATGGACCGGTGGGACGGGGGGACACAACACGCCCCTGCCATCTTTTATATGCCCTGACAGTAATGAGGGATGACACTGCCGGGATCAGGCCTGAGTGCAGCCCGCATAAATGAATCAACATATAGAGGAGGCTGTCCCATCAGGCTAATTTTAGACCCAACCGGCTGAATTGACAAATATCCATGTCCAAGGCCATACTTTTATGCATGCACGATGGCGGCCGCAGTCATCACAGGTAAAATTAGCTTTAACCTCTTCAACCCCGCCTTAATCGAGCGCAT
This sequence comes from Neogobius melanostomus, assembly GCA_007210695.1. NCBI lineage: Eukaryota > Metazoa > Chordata > Actinopteri > Gobiiformes > Gobiidae > Neogobius > Neogobius melanostomus. Next base: position 9,207,487 of record VHKM01000004.1, on the reverse strand, counting down.
TTTCCCCAGTTCAGCTTTACCCATACCTAAAAGCTTCTCGACTGGAGCTCACAGCCTACTAAAAGGCTCGAGTTGTGTCCCCTAACCTTAAACATGAAGAAAAACGTGGCTGTCTGATTCTCAATTAAAACAAGACCTTTGAAGTATAAGCATAAACAATGAAATCATTCAAGAAGTAAAAGAGACCAAATGTCTTGGAATTATTCTTGATAACAACTTTAAAGGAACAGGACACTGTTTTTCCATACTGAGATATGTTCTTACCTGAGCTTAGACGAGTTGATATGTTCCTGTCTGGTCGTTTTGCGTGACTGAGGGCAGGCACAAAGACCAAAGATGTTGTTAGCATTTGGCCTCTCCCAGCATATTCCTATAGCTCCAAACGGGGGTGAAGTTGGAAGCGACCACGCACTTCCACGGGCACGCACAAAGACCAGAGAGGTACGTATCAACTCGTCTAAGCTCAGGTAAGAACATATCTCAGTATGGAAAAACGGTGGCCTGTTATACATGCATGCACTGACCTCCCCGTCCACACACAAGCCGGTTGTTTCATTGTACAAACAGGCAGTCAAGGTATTTGACAGAAAACCTATGAGATGGCATCACTGTGACATCATTCATAGACATAATCTTTTTACTTTCAAAAACTTTATACATTTTAGTACTCTGAAATTGGTCTTTAAATGTTTGAACAGTCATTTGTCGCCGCTGTTTTCTGCAGCATCAGGGCTCCCGCAGACCCTCCACCGGAGCCTCAGTGGGGACTGTTCCTATGTAGTAGTTTTGTGTTTTCACTTTTTATGTTGTTCTTTTAAAAAAACAAAAGCTCTCAATATACAGATCGATCTATGTTCCCACCCTCACCTATGGTCATGAGATCTGGGTAATAACCGAAAGGACAGGATCGCGGATACAGGCGGCCGAAATTAGTCACCTCCGTGACCTGGCACCGAATAAAGTAAATGGATGGATGATTTTTTGTCAGGGGGTGCAGGGGATTCAGCTTTCTGATAGCCTGGTGTATGAAACTGTTCTTCAGTCGACTGGACCTGGCTCATAGATTCCGCAGTCTCCTCCCTGAAGGCATTACCTCGAAGAGACTGTGTGATGGGTGCGTAGGGTCCCTGGTGATTTTGAAGGCGAGACGGGTGGAGTACATTTAAGATTCAAGATTCAAGATTTTATGTGAATGATTTGAAATTATGTTTCTCTCATCCTTGATTGTGGAGCGGGGGGTGGGGGAAGAGGGGAGGGCAGGGAGTTCAGCTTCCCGATGGCCTTGTGTATGAAACTGTTTTTCACTCGACTGGAACTGGCCCGTAATGTCCTTAATAGAGGGGAGAGGGGCTCCGCAGATCCTCTCCGCTGCTCTGGTGGAATCTCTGATGGAGCTGGTCAGGATGCTCTCTTTAGTCCCTCTGTAGAAGTTGCACATAACGGAGGCTGGGACTCTGGCTCTTCTTAACTTGATGATTACTTTTCTTGACTAGTGATGTAGTGTGCATGGTCCAGGAAAGGTTCTCTGTGATGTGCACACTCAGGAACTTAGTGCTGGTCACCTGCTCCACTGCAGCACCATAGAGGAGCATGCTGGACCCGCTCTCTTCAAAAGTCCACAACAATCTCTCTTGTCTTCTCCACATTTAGGGAGAGATTGTTCTGTGTGCACCACATGGCCAGACTGCTCACCTCACTCCTGTAGTTTGACTCGTCTCTGTTGTTGATGAGACTTACATCTTAGCATTGTTGTTTTGTGCCTGCAAATATCTATTGTCCTAGAAATTCTCTTTTCTTTTTTTATTACCATTTTATTAAATGAATAAGCTAATAAAACATAAAACAATCACAAAAACTGGACATCGACCAGAAAACAAAATGGAAGCAGATCAAACAGGACATACAAAATATTGCACAGAACAACTATACAGTAATTGTTTGATTGTTTTGATCCTTCCCTTTTCTTCCCTTCTTACTCATTTTCCTTTCTTCTTTAAATATCGTCTTGATTTGGCTCCTGTGTGCACCGCACGTTTATGAGGTACTTTTCAATAATGAGAATATCTGTCATGAAATAAATGCTTGTATTTCAATTGTGTTTCAATTTTATTTATTGGGGCAAAATGCTACGCGGTGTGGCTTTAAGTAGGCGAACAGAAACGTTATGCCACAAAAAAGAACAGAAAAGTGACAACAGAGAAATGAAAAGAAATGTAAAAAAAAAGTGACGACAACGCGGCAACAACGCAAGGAAAAAGATCTGTTTAAATACGTTTTGTAGGTCTTAGCTTTCAAAATGAGGCGTTACACTGGCCTGTAGGCTGTGACCTTTTAGATATACTGGAGAATATGCATGTTATGGCGGGGGTTAAGAGGTTAAAAACACTTCTCCGCCCCTCCCATTTTTACTCTTCCTCCGAAAACCTTCGCCCGACCCACAAATGATCAGGGATCAAATAAAATATGCCGACCTCACGATCTTCCGCCCCTTTCCTGCCCCGAGTGCTAGACCGCTAAGGTGGGTTCAACATCACTTGTAAACCTTTGTCGTCTCGTTCCAAGGACTTCCCACAGTATAACACTTTAAATTAAATAAGGCTAAAACAATACTTCCTAGTGCAGTAAACGACATCAACTGCCACGGGGCGCGCTACAAACGCCATTCTGTTGAACCATGCATCAAAATAAGTACACATTTATTGGTCACTGAATGGTTCCTTGGCGTAAAAGGTACAAAAGCACAATCCAAATGTAACCATCTAGCTTTTGCAGTGAGTGTCACCTGGAAACGTGCGCTATGGCAAACCTTGTCTTCAGACTTTGTGACTACCTGTTATAAAGTATGTCAAAATTCGAACATAATTGCAGTCGGCTCCAAAACAAAAAGCACAACAAAGTGACAGACTAACCGCTTGTGTTATTGCTGTCGGAGTTTTCAGGCATAAACTTCTTGAAAAGGCGTCAGTCGGTGATTGTTGTGACACGAAACACAATGCGCCTCGGTATATATTGGCCCACACACACACACACACACACACACACACACACACACACACGTCGTCAGCTTGGCTTCCAGGCAGCTTAAACCACGCACACCGCTTTTATGATACTCACTTTTGGCACGTTCCATTTTGAGAAAGAAACAGCATCCGAATACTTGAAGGGAAAGTGATCTTTTAATCCATCTTCAGAGCCAGAGGCAGACTTAAAGGGACTATACATAAGTTTAAGCACAAATGAATATATACAAATTGAAAATGTCCTCCTCATACATGCTCCATCAATGCCCTGGTGAGTAGAATGAGCCCTGGCCTTTTCACCGCGAGTGCCTCTATATGCCTGTAAAGTCACTTAAATAGAGAGTGTCTCGGGGCGAACAAGCAAACAGCGTAATGATGTCATGCACGTTCACGCTCGGCTATCTCCTCCATACCGAAGCCGCTGAGCGATAGGGTAACTTTGGAAGGACATATTTAGCGGAGAATAAGAAGAGACCGGCTTCAAGCACCATCGAAACTCCAGCCCAGACCCCAACTAACAAAAAGAAACAAAGAGTTTATTCGAGTGTGACAAAAAGGGCGAAAGTCGAGTCTGATCGGCGTAGGCAAAGAACCAGAGTAAACATCGGAGAATGATGAGAGAATCTCTGTGTATGACAAAAGACCCACAGTTTGCTTGAAAGGTAAGAGATTATTTCTAAATACTTGTGGAAAAAGTGTTGTTGATGCTTTCAAACACAACGGTGTCCGTGCATGTTTTGTACAAACTTCACTGAAACAAGCCATAAATAATCATATTTGGAAGTTACCAAAATAGTTGATCTAATAGTTTTTTACCTACAGAGAAGTTGTGTAGTATTAGTAGCAGACTAGTAGTGTCAGTAATAACAGTAATTGTGCTGTACCTACAAAACATTTGAGTAGTAACAGTGGTAATGGTGCTGTATTTACAATGGCAAAAATAATGTTGCTAATATTAGCTTTGCTTGGCCGAAAAATAAGCATGACTGTTCACGGATTTATAAGCAGTGAAACGACTACAAAAAGTGGACATTTACAAGCATAGTTTACAAATTGCTCATGCTACCCTAACTTTATTGGGCCTAGGGAATTGAAGAGACAATTTTGGCTTTTCCTAGTAGCATTTCTACCAGTGGAATTATTTTATTATTACAATTAGGCCTGCGTTTATGCAAAGTATACGAGTATTTTTTCCCTCCTTCAAATGTATTTCTTGCCGTTTATCTGTATCATTTGGCTTCTTCACTCGATTCACTTTGCACATCTTGGAAAATATACAATCAAACTGATTTGGTCTAAATATCTTACAAAACAGTAACGTTTCTTACCTCAGTTGAAGTCACGGCTGCAAATCTGTAACTGGACCAGGACGGGACTGTTATTTCTGGTGCTCGTAAAGCCTGAGCGCCTCATGCACGAGCTTATCATCGAGGCTGCAGTTACGCGTTTGGCCTGAGGGGGCAATTGCGAGTACAAAACTGACAAACTGAGAAAAGATGGGTTGAACTTTTGGAACATTGAATGGACATTGTCCGTGGTACACAAAGAAACTAAATCAAGAAAGTATGTCACTCCACAGCAGGGATCTCCAACCAATAGCTCGGGAGTTACGAGCGGCTCTGCTGTCAAAGTCCATTTTAAGATTAGGTTGTGGAGAATGACGAGCTCTAAACAGCATATACAATAAATTTCTCTTTTTTTTCCATATTAAAGGTGCATTATGCAATATGTGAAAAAGAAGTTGATATTAGTGCATATTTGACCAGCGGCTGTAAGGGTGGTTAGCTTCGCCTTTACTTTCCATCCGAGTGGCTCCTATGATGCTTCAGGATCAAGGCAAGTTTATTTGTAGAACGCAATTCGTACACAAGGCAATTCAAAGTGCTTCACAGTTGCATAAAATTACAAGAAAACAGATTAAATCAATAAAACATCAACATAAAAGTTAATCAATTACAGTAAAAGGCAAGAGTGCAGATAAAATACTTTCAGTTTTCATATGCACGGGTAAAAAGAGCTGTTTTCAAATTTGAACATTGTCAGAGTTGAGGCCTGTCTCACATCCTCATGAAGACTGTTCCAGATTTTAGCTGCATGAAACTGAAACGCAGCCTCACCGTGTTTATTATTGACTCTGGGAACCACCAGGAGACCCCTCCCTGAAGTTCTCAGGGCCCGAGATGGTTCATACGGCTCTAACATGTCAGAGATGTACTTTGGTGCTAAACCATGAAAAGACTTGTACACAAGCAGAGCTGTTTTAAATTCTATTCTCTGAGTGACAGGAAGCCAGTGCAGAGACCGGAGCACTGGACTAATGTGGTCGTATTTCCTGGTTCTTGTCAGGACTCGAGCAGCAGCGTTCTGGATGTACTGCAGTTGTCTAACAGCTCATTTAGAAAGGCCAGTGAGCAGCCGTTACAGTAGTCTAACCTGCTGGAGACAAATGCATGGATGAGTCTCTCTAAGTCTGGTTTTGACACTATTCCTCTGATCTTAGCAATGTTCTTCAGATGGTAAAAAGCTGATGATGTTATTGCTTTGATGTGGCTGTTTAAGTTCAGATCAATTTATTTTTATTTGTTAGGGTTTCTGGTAGGTTTTCGGAATAGGATGTATATGTAACCATGGATACGGTTCACTCAGCAGTGAAAACCTAAAAACCAAATAGTTCTGAAGCGTCCTACAGGCCAGTTTTGAACTGAAGTCTACTAGCTGAAGCTGATTGTGGAGTTGTGTCAGTTGTGTTGTGTTTAAACCTACTAAAGACCCTTGCTATTGACTGCCGTGGCTCTGTCTCCCCCGCATTTTATTCGGTATCATTTTAGTCATGATTCTCCAGCTGCGATGTTGCCTTGTTTGTGAAATGAATACACTTGCCTTGGCTAAACACTTCCTGTAGCACTTCAACAGTAAACATGCCAGATATTCTAGCTCTTTTTGTGAGATGTCCAGCAATGAAAGCTCACAAAACTCTTGGCAAACAACAAAACGGATGGTAAGCGAGTCTTATCTTGGCACGTTGACCGGATTTGTTTTGGGTTTTTTTTTCAAATGCGCACTGCTACTTGAGAGGAGATGTGGAGAATGTGGGGGTTTTTGCGAAATGTCATATGAACAGTTGCTTTAAGCTTAGCCTATGAAGAAAGTAAAAGTTGTTGAAATAGGAGGAAGATAATGCAGTGTTTACATTCTATACTTTTGTTCAGCCATGCCTTTTAAATCGACTTTTTATTGTGAAGGTAATTTATGCAGAATCGTTTTCATTACCTTACACAGACCACCTTTTTGGGCTGAGACAGAATCCAATCAATAAAATGCATTCAGTCTGTATGGAACATGCATTTTGATCACGACCCTAAATATGAAACTCAATCTTTCAAAACATTAAACAACAAAAACGTAAAAGGGTCATCCAACAATCTCTATTTTATGCTACAAAACACTCGCCTCAAACTCTGAACCCAATTTCTCTCTTGGTGGTAGGACAGACGGGTCACTTTCATGCTGATGTGCAATTGTCCCACCTCCACAATGCGCCCCAAAAAATAACCGTTCCATCACCTCCCACTCGAGCTTGTTGGTGAGCATGACAGAATACCCACAATTCGCTCTGCCCTCAGATTGATTGGTCCCTATTCGTCTGGTCTGTCTTGCGTGGTGCAGGTGTTTCCGAAGTAATCGCCAGGTGCCGATGTTGTGTTGTAACTGAAAGCACACGCAGGTATCTATAAAAGCAGGAAGGCAATTTGGGGCTGGATGATCGTTATAGGCGCAGACCCACACTGGACGTCCTGAGATGAGGTACTGGGGTCAATTTAATGAGCAGCAGCTGTTTTGTGTGGAGCAGCACAATCGTTTACAGCGCCGCACTGTCAACTCCCATCAGCCATCAGTGCAAAGATATTTTATAAAACTCTAGATGCATGGTCATAGTCGGCCATCTTGTGACAGGCCCTTCAAAGCTGGTGTAATCAAATAGGAAACACCACTTATTTCCTCGATACTGTTTTTATCTTATTTTTATGACTGTTTGATCTTTGTGACTGACCTTATGTCATATCTGGAGGCAAAATAAAGTTTTTCAAATGTTATTTCAGTTGCATAGTTTAGCTACACTAGTTCATGTATTTTCCTCCATCAAACATACTTCAAATAATTCAGTTCTATTTATATCAAATATAACATTTGTTTTTTACTTTAAAACAGTATTTCTGTACTTTTTAACATGACATGACCAATACTTATTGAACATGGGAAGGTCATACAATGAATGCTAACCACCAAACCAAACTCTGGGAATGAATGAAGAAAACCATCGTGACTGAGATACGAGACTTAGAAGTAATAAACCAATTACAAACAATGCGTCTATCACACATTCTGCCGTTGGATCATTGAAAATGTTGCTCCTGGTTTTGCATTGGTTGCTATAGGGGTTAGCCTCGCTGGTGTCCGAGTTTTATCTTACTGGCAGATCAACTTACTGACAGCCAGCTGTTCCTCTGCTACACCTGATTGTCAAATGTGACCCTCATGGCTCTCACATGCAAACATTAAATTAAAGATACAAAACTCACTCAAAAAGCCTCTCCGTCTTCAAAACCTAGCTTGTTATATCTTTGCAAGGGACACAATGGGAATTGATCTTACGACCTAGAGATCCTGAGTCTGAACACTTATCCACAAGGCCACCTGCCTGGTTGACATCTCAGTGTAAAAAGACGGAATTCACCGAGGCCCTTAACTTTTGCAAAGCCACTTGTGTTTCAGAATATACTTTTAATCATGATTGCACTGGTTTGGTACAAAGGCTATTGATGAAGTAATGATAAGTGAGATGCAACAAATATGTGGCCTACGTGTATCTTGGTTTGCAAATCATACATTAAGCTATGAGGGTTATATGCATATGACTTGTTTTGATAAGCTTATAATCTAAGTTTCTTATGATAATTTACTTTCTTGACCTAATGCCATAAAATGTTTTTAATGAAAGATGAATTGCGGTAATGTCATGAAAAATGTATTGTACAATTCCCATGAGTTAAATGAAAAACGTGCAGTTAGGCTAAATTATTTATTGACAGTTTGCTATTAACAATGACATGATAGGCATCAATAGCCAAAATACTACACGGACAGTTCTTATAAACATGTTGCACGATAGCGATAGCTCCAGCAGATCAACTTGCAGACAGTTCCATAATGTGCTTGCCAAAGTGTGGCTGTCTTCAGTACTGGGAGCAAACACAAAACAAACTCCACACTGTTAGCGACGAGGGCTGTGTTTCCGACACAGCGTCATCCCTTGTGAGGCAAAAATAGTGTCTAATCGACAATGTTAAAAATGTGCCACAAACTACAGGGGTATTTACATCCGTGTGTTTAAGCCAGACGAAGCAAAGTTACGTCTACCTCCGCAGGTATCTGTGATTGCGTTTGACAATCCGTTGTAGCAGATGAACAACTGGCTGTCAGTAAGTTGATCTGCCAGTAAGATAAACTCGGACACCAGCCACTCACAACATGGCCGCCACGTTTGCCGCGTCAATGAGCCTCATTTCCTATCTAGATTTGTATTAAATATATTTGGGTATCCCATTAAATTATAATGTTTTCACATTATTGTATTGGGTGTAAATAATATTTTTGTAATTGTTTTAATTTTTACTTTTACTGTGTATTGTAATGTTTTTAAAGGTCCTACATCATGCAAAATCGACTTTTTGGAGCTTTTAGCCATGTTGTTATGCTATTTCCTTATCAAAAACACCCCCAGAGCAGTTTTTGGCTTCATTCACGCAGTTCTAAGTAATCCTCCTGAATCCTGCTCTCTGAGCAGCTGTTCCGCCCTCTCCTGGTAAACGACTGAGCTGTTCAGTTGTGTCGTCACAGCGGAACGGAAGTGCTCTACGTCTGTAATGTAATGCCTTACGGCCTGGTTTTAATTTATAAAACAGCTTTTTCATTGTTTTTGTTGTAAGAGAGAAATAAAGGAAAAAAATTTTTAAAAATAATAAAAAGACGCGTCGGAGAGTTCCGACCATGGATCCGAGCAGAAGTGTTGTTTTGAAGACTTAGCTCTTTCTAACATACTCTGGACACGCCTGTTCTTTTTCTTACCGAACGATAATGTCATGGATGCGCGTTTGGCTACGAGAGGAACAGGACTATTCAACCTTCCTAAAGAAGAGTGCACTCGCCAGAAGTTGGAATTTCTTTCCGGGAATCAGCTACTACATATATCAACCAACCTGATGGATGCTTGGTGAACCTTGGCCAGAATCAAAGTGGATTAACTTTTATAACCAACGCGATCTCATAACCCGATGGGGAGTCCAGGCTGAGCGGTGAGTCAATCAAAACACGTGTTAGCATGTGTGTTAGCCATTTATGAAACTGTGTTGCACATGTCAACTCCTTATAACTGCATTATGTGAAGTAACTTCACTTTTTGCAGGGATATTTATATTTATAATACTGCAAATGTGGAATGAGCGGAGAGAGGGGCGGAGTTAACTGAATCGAAGCGTCTTGTCTTCCGGGTAGGGAAAATACCCCCCAAAAATACTTACATTTCTCTCAAAAATGAGTACTCCATAGTGATAGAGGTACAATATATCATATAAATGCCTATACTTTACTTTGGAATGGCTAAAATAGCATGATGGTCCTTTAAAACATAGCCAGTGACTTCCCATCAGTATCTTACTGTCCATGATGTTTTCTTTAACTATTCAGTGATTTGTGCAAGTCATCGCTAATGCTTATTGAGAAAATAGCAAGAGAGGAAGAAGACACATGTCACATGTCACCCATGTGCTTAGAGCTTTTTATCTAGATCCAGGTGGTGCCTTTTTATTTTATCTTTTTGGTCAGGCAGTATAAGTTCAAAAGCTCAAAAATGTACGCCATATTAACAATGGATTTGATGACTCCACAACTTCATTAGCCACATCACAGGGTATTGTGTTGAGCATGGAGGCTGTGTGCTGGACGGGACACAGTGGCTGCAGTGAATGAACAATCGGCTAGAATGAGTAACTGAGGCGGGGGGCTGGCTGCAGTGAAGACACTAGCTCATCCGCCTGAATGTCTAATACGGGCTGACAGCTTTATTGCTCTACCCATCCTTGAACATGCTGCCATTACTGTGGTGGTGAGGGTGGGGGCAGGCCATGCCAAAATCATGAGAGGTGAGGGGTGGAGATGCAATGGATGAGATTTGTTTTGTTTTCCTGAATGAAAACTTGTTATATCATCAGCTACAATACCTTTGACCAGTAACATCTAATTAACCTCTCTTGGGAATGATATGTTTTTGGTTTAATGCTGTACAAAGTCACGATGAAATGTATCAGTTTGAAATAATATCATGTTTATAATGTTTTGGACTAAGATGCTGTTTTTGAGGGGACAGGAAGGACCTACAGCACAACTGCAGAGATGATTATTTAAAGATGGGAAAATAAAAATCTGTCTGACGGGTCATTCTGAAGCTTTGTTAAAGTTGCATTGGAATAAAAGTAGGCTGGACTCACAGCACTTGCAAGCAAGACAATCCTGTGTTCAATTTCCATGTGGGGACAGGTCGGTACTCCTTCCCTTAGGGCTATATCCACAGGAAAACTAAAGTTTCAAAAACATTCTCTATAAACACGGAGCTGCAGAGCAAATGTGTGTGTCCACATGAAGCCAGTCATGTGTGTAAAACCGCTGCGATTCATCTACCGCGCCTGTGTGTGGCGCTGTGATGCTACCACAGATAATAGAGCAAGATGTAGATAGCACATTTGCAGTAAACTGTTGTAAAATGTAAACAGTGAAAATTAAATGGATTCACAGATTTACAATGTACAAAAGTGACAAGGAGATTAGTTTGTTCATCAGACGTAACGGGACTAAAGCAGAAAAACCCGTCAGTGACGGGACTTTACTGTCAGTCCAAAAACACAGACTGAATGGAAGCGAACTCTGCCATGTTTTTCTACTTGTCACCTGTGGCTCGCGGACCGCGGTGGACCACAGAGGAGCGGAGTAAAACTCTTACTAAAGAACAATCGTTAATCATTATAAGGTTAGTAGGTTATGACAACGCTGGCGCTGAGATGTCATTGTTGTAGTAAAAGTTGCAGAGACGCCGTAACAACGGAGCCACGTATGGGTGAGCATGACTTCGTGTGGACAGGGCCAATCTATGGCTCAAGATCTGGAGATGGGTGTCTGAGAGATGTCCCAATGAGCACTTCTGGTTTGCGCCAGACACTGGGTGAAATTCTCAAATGCACTGAAACCATACAACATAACCTTGCACAAATATGAAAACACAAGCTTTTATTTCATTACTGGAGTTTTTAAAGAGGGGGTATTATGCTTGTTTCAGTCAGTACCAGTCTATAGCACACTACAATGATGATCCAAACTTATGTTTGTCTGTAAATGCAGTAAATTAAAATAACTGCCTTGAATAAATTTGCTCTCGCAAAATGGCTGTAGCGAACGTCTTGAAATAGGCCTCTGTCTATTGAAGAAGCCCTGACCCTTTCCGACACGCCCCCCTTCAGCACGCTATATTGTGCTATCATCACAACTAAACACTGCTACATACATTCTCTCCTTCACATGTTGAAACTACGATCGATTTTCGCTGCGTTTTAATTTTACGCTTTTTCACTTTGTGAACAATGGCCACCCAGCAGGATATGATTTGATTCTGCGTCTGACTCGGAAAGTGACTTTGGAGACGAACCTTTGAGAGTTCATAGGCTTTGTGTCCACACCGAAGGAGCTCTTGCCTGAAAAATACCTGCTGTTTGGAGGCTATCTAGTCACTCTTTGCTACTGCCATGCCCTATGGATCTTTAACTATACCTCCATGGTCTACACCAGGATCTCCCCAGGGACATTATCTGTGCAGGTGGACAGTTATTCGAGATTACCCCCGTTAGCATGTAACAATCGCCCACAGCTCATTGTTGATGAAAAGTCTGCAATAAACCACAAATGTGTAAAGCCTTACTCATTGTGTGATCATCATAAATGCTGCTTCAAGTAGTTGCCTGCTTTATTGACGTTGTATAATATGCTGCTTGTTTTCTATGAATTGTTCTGAGCTAGCTGTTAGCGGCTCACGGCTAGCTTGTTAGCTCAGGGAGAAAACCACTCGACTATGACCCATTGTAGATGAAATTTGTGCAATAAACTTAACAATCAACAAGCCAGGCTCAGTGTGTGATCATCCCAAAGGCTGCTTCATGTAGTTGCCGGTTTTATTGACGTTATTAGTGTAGGCTACTTGTTTTCAATAAATCGTTCCGAGCTAGCTGTTAGCGGCTAACTGCTAAGAGCTTGTTAGCTCCGGGAGAAAACCCCTCTGCTACGACCATTGACTGTAAATTTAGATTACATGTGAGCAATAAACTTCAAAATCAACATTCCCGTCTCAGTGTGTGATCATTGTTAAACGGGTCATTGTGTAGATGGTGGTTTTATTGACTTTATTCGTGCATATTTCTCGTTTTCACGTGATGACCAGAGCTTTAGCTTGTAATATTAGCGTTCTCCGGAGGGAATGCTATCAGGTATCATCAAGGCCCAAACGCATTCCCAGCGCAGATCCCGTCATGGAAATAAGATTTCTTCACAGGTTTTAATCCTGGGTGTTGAGGGAACAGAAACACTGATGTGTGTTTTTGTAAAAGTCTCAGAGCTGCTGTAGCTCCAGTTTACAACACGTGAAGCTAATCCTCCATGATGACTGACAGTTTACATCTGCGCTCAACATGCGGGGAGGGGGCTCTGCTGAGCTGAGGAGCAGTGGTTGGTAACTCGGTCCAGAGGCGTCTCCAGGAGGTGGGGGCGTTCCTAGGAGGACTGCGGCATAGCTACACCTAAAATGGCTGCGGTCTAAGTTTTTAAAGATAACTCAAACATACGTGAATGAGCCAAGGCAACACTCCAGGCATGTGTTTAATGAGGGAATGACATAATAACATGATGTAAAGCTTGAAAAAGTCGATTTTACATAATACCCCCCCACCCCTCCCCTTTAATGGTAAAAAAATACCTCCAAAAATATACTTATCTTTACTGTGCGCTAGGTCATATTTTCTCAGACTTGTCTTGTCTTGCTCATCTACATGGAGATCTTGCTGCTTTGCCACAAGTAGTCACATTTTAGGTTTAGTTACATTTCTCAATGCTTTATTTTGCTAACCCAATGAAAAAGACAGCATTGTTCATGTCTATATGATCATGACAGCAGCGTATTTGTTATCGTTGGCATGTTTAGCATTCTACGGGCACTTCTACAGTTCTTGTGGCTTTACGTTTATGTCAATGTGTCACAACTTTAAAGTATTTGCATTTAGAAGTTGCAGTTGATTAAGGCGCCGCAGAAACATGTCTTTGTAAGTACTGTTTAAAATGCTAATGTGGCTCATAAAAAGAACTCTCGGCAGATGTCACTTCAGACAAATGTTTACGACGCGGGTAGACTATTGCCCACAATGCCCCTAAATGTTGTTTAGAATCGACTTCAACGCACTTTTATTAAGTGAGTAACTATTTCCCCGACGGAATGTCATAAATAGTGCGCGTGAAGTTAAATGAAATGGAGTCCTCGGGATGCGTTACTAATGGCCCAAATAAAATGTTTGTGGTCATTCCAGCCTTATATTGCGGGGAGTAAACTCTTAAAGGCAAAAGGGACATTTGGTTTAGTGAGGTTTTTTTTTTAACAACTTCTCCGTATAGTCAAAGAACGGCAATATAAAACTTTGTTCAGGGTTAGTTTTCTAGACACTTTTTGTTTTTAAAAACACATTGTACAACATGGAATATGACTGTTGGAGCCATTTTAGCCCATGTACACGTTTGATCCTCCTGCCACTGCGTGGCGCTCTGTGTGTGTGAACTCGTGTTATTACCTGCCCTATATAAGGGGGGAAGGAGGGGGCACTCAGGTGTTGCAGTGTGGAGGCAAACATCTTTTGACCGTGTCAACCTATTGAGAAACCTGTGTATTTATGGATGGCTTTGAGGTACGTCAATAAATCTTTTGGAACACAGTATTTTTATGGTTCTTTGTGGAGGAAGACACGCGTCCGAGACGCCTTATCACTGCATCCAGAGCGGATGTTTGCACAGGGCAAATCCTGGCCGCTACAATCACCATATTTAGATGCCAAGTCTTCATCGTAAAGCCACAGAAGACGGATTTCAATGCTGACAAACATGAAACACATGACTGAGTTATTTCAGTTATTTATATTAGATCAGTTGTTTTACATGGGTTACGCTCAAATGAATGAACCGTTGTCAAGGCTCGAAAATAGTTCAAAGTACGTAGAAAGCTTGTCATCAGAGGAAACTCACTTTAAATACAGGTGAACATTTAGGTCTACAATTATGCAGGCCAATGTTAGCTGTGTAAATATACTTCTTAAATACTGGAATTAACGTTAGTTTCGAGAGGTGCAGAGTCACGTAAGACCTGCACCACTAGTTTAAAAGATAAATCTAAGGCCAACACACACCATTTGACACCGGAAAAAACTAGACAAAGTGCTCAGGAAGTCAATGACATGATTAGTTTATGGGGGGAAGGTGCTCTTTGGTGTTTGGGGAACTAAGACTCAAAAGAAAAACAAAAAAGGCACTTCTCCCCATAATTCTCTATTTACATTTAAAAAGCCATTATTATGCTGGGCTGATGAATCTTAAAAATCTTTAAAACATAATGCTTGTTTGCTTCCACGTGTATCGGCGCCAAACAAGCCTTTGTCAAGAAGTGACACACCATTTGACGTACGTCCATATGCCATGTCTCACACCATGCAGCGCTTTATACATGTGATTCATCCATTTATTAGAAATAAAATAAGACACATAGGTCACTGTTGCAAGATAAAGGGAAAATATATCTAATTTTTTGCATGTTAATAGTGTGTGGGCAACAGACAGGAGTTTCCTTGCTCAGACTGAAGCAGGATCCTGATGATAGTTTCGCTTCACGACTGTGTCACCGCAGAAATGTAAAACACAAGTCTTTTCCTCGCCGTGTCTGGATTCAGCAGATCCCAATCAATTCTTGAACTCTATTTCGGACCATTTGTCTCTCATTTGACGCACGTGAACATAAGTCTTGTCTATCTTCTGAAAAGGGTGCGCACCTTCCGGTATGTTATTAAGTTTGAGTCGTGGATCTCCTATTTCTGTACCTGGACATGAGGACCCCAGGGGCGTGCCGGGACTTATTTTCGGCCCGGGAATTTGGAGAAGACCGGCCTGGAATATTATCTCCGTAATAGTGCGCTGGTCTCAAGTACAAGAGGTCGCTGGATCAAATACCACATTGACAATTTTCTCTTTTCACATGGGCTGCTGCACACACAGTCTAAGCCTGATACAACCCCACAATCAGCACCAAGTTATGTAGATACAAATATTTAATTGTCCACTTTTCTACCTCTTTACCACGGACTCTTGTCTCCGCTGGATTGGACTGCACCAACTTGAACTAAAGCGGAGGGGTGTTCCACTTAAACACCCTTAAACACCCCTCTGAGTCAGTTCAGTATCAAATGGTATCTCCCTGCCACATGAATGAAAAGTTCGGTGCAAACATTTTTTCTGATTTTCATACATCAGTCGTTATTTTGATAGATTTACATGACAATTACGCTTGTGTTACTTCATTTATATCTGGAACAGCAGCCCAGGCTCCTGCTGCAGCCCAGTTAAAGCATTTAGGCATGCAATAGCACAACTGTGAGTCTGTTATTAATTCATTATTTTATTCTGATGGCTCGGCCCAAAAGCACTGCAACTGAGCGGCCCACCGGGAAACGTCCCGACTCTCCCTATGGCCAGCACGCTTCTGGAGGACCCCCTCGAAAATGAGATGGTTCATCTCAAGGGGTTATTCCTCTTCAATAAATAAATGTCAAATATTTGCACAATCAACAACGCAACACAATGGCATTGTGTTGTTTTTATACGAAAAGTAGCGGTTCTAGTACAATACAGTTTTCCAATTGTTTTGCACATGCACCTAATTTAGTATGCATACGTCACATGAAATGGGTCTATTGGGTTCATTCAACTCATTTTCTGGTATAGTAAATTGTATATGCAGCAATTTGCCATCTGCCAAAGCTGTACATGCGCCTGAACAAATCCAAAATGAATTCTGCAGAGTGGGGAGTGTGACGTTCTTTAAATAAGGATACAAACAGTAGCTGCGTGGATCAAGTCAGAAAGAGGCTTCTCTTTTTGACAGTGAGTGGGACAAACCCAATGAATTATGCATGAATGAAACAAAACACAAACAGGTGTGTTGTTGATGAGGAAATTACATTATAGTGCAATTAAAAATACTGTATGATTTCAGAGTCATTTCTCCATGTCATTTTTAAACTATAGCAAAAGGAGCTAATGATGCACAAAATATAACCATTAATATAACTATGTGGGGTACACTAGTATAATGACAGTGGGGTTTGAAGGCCAACTCTTGGGGAAAAAAAGCAGAAACATTTTTCCCAGGCCTTGAACCTTGCAGCTTATTTTCTATATACTATACTGAATATTGTGTCATGTGTCGCCTTATCGCTGTCTTCCTCCACATCTGTCCATGGTGTTTACTGCACACCGGGCGGGGGCAGCAGGATGCCCTCCCGCTATAGCTAACATGGCAAGTGCAAAATAAATGTGTCTAATTCTCTCACCGCTGAAATATTATGGAGGGTCCAGCGAAGCGCATGTATCAAAAGCTAGCCTCGTCACCGCAGACCCAGCTCAGAGCAGTGATTTTGGCATGTTTTGTCATGTTTTTGCCCCTTTTTTTGTTGCTTTTGCATCACTTTTTAGTCGTGTTTTTGTCAGTTTTTATTTATTATTTATTATTTATTTTTCTATCCAGACAGCCTCTTCAGAGCTGTTGTCCGTGGTGACCACACCCACCAGATATAGACACGGTGGGCGTGGATGGTGAGTACCCAGTGACGTCACTGGCGGAGGCCCCAGACACAATGGTGTAGAAAATTCTATCTCTCATTCTTCTGGAATTTGACAAATAAAAATAATTTGTAAAATTGTAATTGACCTAAAAATAAGAAAAGTTAATTCTGGTTTCATGTCAGACAGTGAGAGGAACAAAATGCAAATGTGTCTTTTTACGAAGTGTATGTAAACATATGGTTCTCACTGTACATTTTATTGGTATGGCTTATATTCAGGTGCGCTCAATAGTCTGGAATGTACAGTAACTCTTCGCTCAGATGCCACTTTTATACGCTAATTCTTATTGAAAGTAAAATTAAAAAAATTCTTTATACTCATTCATTCTAACTAGGCTCCTACATCACCTATATGTGGTCGACAATAGCTAAAAACATCTAGAGCTTTCATAATTTGTGATGTTTGATGGCTAAAGTCTAATGGCAATCAGAAAAATGCATTGATCATTAGGCATGAATGCTGCTTCTTATTATTATTTGTATGAAAAATATTGTTCTAAATTAAAATATAAAGATTCAAAATGTTTAAAACCTCACTGTGTACAATTACTCCCAATAAATAGAATAAAGTACAAACATTTTATTTATTATTAGTGTTTTATTGATGAAATACAAAACTCGCCTCGCCACAGACCTGACTTGTAGCAGGACATTACCAGCTTGTTTCCATGGAGATGTTGCAGTCACGCTAATTCGTGTACATTTTCATATATACGTTACCAATGCGTATATTTGTTAGCCAATGGTTTACCGGGCTTGTTTAAATTGAACGTTCTATCCCCATACAAATTGACAACAACTGAAAACATCTGGATCGTTCATAATTTGCTATGTTTGATGGCTAATGCTATGTACCTGGAGCAGGCTAACGAATGTTGGACAGCTCCCTCGGATAAGCCGGCTTTCTAACTGTCCGGATACGTTATGATCGAGCGCCTTTTCTTTTTATTTCAATGTATGTTACAGTAAGTAGTTGTCATGACAACAGTTACCAAGGACCAAAAATGGATGTTCTGAGGATATAGAATGTGACAAATATGATGTCACATTCTATATGTTACATCAGAGGTTTGGAACATTTGGCAATCTAAGTAAGAAAGTGCTTTATCTGTTACATTATTAGCTTAATTTTTGTCAGATAGAGCAGACATTGACTCTTCAACAAAACAAAACACAGACTAACAATTCAAAATGCAGGATAAAGTAGATAGGGAGGTGGTGGATCTGAGGCGTCGAGTGTTGATGCTTCAGTCAGATGTTGATTTCAGGGATAAGGAAATTGAAGGGTTAAAACAATTACTACATGGCGAACAGCGGCTAATTGCAGAGAATGAAAGAGTCAAGGCGGTTATTGTGGCTCTCGAAAAAGATTTGGAGAGACAGAGATGTTTCCAGAGAACTATCGCCAAACTGGAAACTATAAACGCAGACTTGGAAGTCAAACTTGAAGAGCTACAAGAAAAATACAATGACTCAAAGAAAAGGTATAAGCGAGAGAAAACAAAACACGAAGCTTTGCAGATATCCACTGAAGTGATGAAGAACACTTATGAAAACCAAATCATGGAGCTTAACAGAAGAATCAACTGTCTGGATGTGGAAACGCAGAACCTTCAAAAACAAAATGAATTCTTGGAGACGTTCAAAGTTAAATGCACCGATCTCAAGCAAAAGCTCTCACACAGTGACGAAGCGTTGCAGGAGGTGACGTATAAATGTAATCATCTTGAAGAGTATTTACGAAGTGCAATGAGAACAATTCAGTCCCAGTTGAAACGTGTAAATGTGGACTTTGGGCTGCCGAAAACTTGCACTGATAAAGATTTGTTCCTTCGCTATATAACCTTATTCGAAAAGTATATCACCCGTAACAACCGAGACGCACAAACCATCAGGAAGTTAGAAAAGCAGCTAAAGGCGGAGAGAGAATTGTGTACAGAGAAGGAAAAGGGAGTCGAATCTACAATAAGAAAAAACAGAACGGAGGATGCCCTGAAAATCTCTGATTTACAGAGTAAAATAAGGACGCAGCAGAACGATATCCATGCTCTCCAAGGAGAGGTGCAGATGTATAGCTCAACCATGGACAAACAGAAAGAAGAAAAGGAAGGGTTACAAGAGATGTTAACACAATATAAAAAAGCATTCTTCAAAACAAAATCTCATAATATGATGCTCCAGGAAGTAGTCAGGGCTGAACACGAGCCAAAGTTTGGCAACAATCAAGTCATTTTAAATTCATCCTTAAACAAAAAGACTCCGCTCCCACCAATTTCTGCCAAGCCTTTCAGACAGAGGACTGCCTTTTTAACACAACCAGGGACACAGCCCTGATTTGTAGAGGCTGTAAAGCTGTACATACCAGTGTATGTCTGTGAGATGGTATTGAGTGGTGTTTTTAATTTGTGTAATGGTTCTGTTTGCGTGTTTGGAGCCCAAATCCTAACGTTTCCTAACATTAAAGGGATACTTCAGGATTTTTGACATAGGGCCTCATTTCCTAGTTATCCAGAGTGTTGTTGATGTCTGGAGATATTTTTTCTTAAATTCATGCAGTTCTTATATTTGAAGAGTCTAGTTGCGCTAGGCTAGAGCAAGGCTAAAGCATTTCTATGGTAACAGTTAGCCTGCATTAAAAAACAGTCTGACTCACTCCACAGTGCACCTGAGGTAAATCACTTATAACGCCAGACTAACGATAATTGATTACCCCATTTTGAGGGACTATTTTCTCGCAGATTACTCCGCCGCTGCCTTAGCTTACAGCCACGAAGCTGATGCTGCTCAAATATAAGTTATTTTAAATGCAAAATGGTTAAAATTATTCTATCGACACAGACATTTATATCGTTAGTCTGGCGTTATAAGTGATTTGCCTCAGGTGCACTGTGGAGTGGGTCAGGCTGTTTTTTAATGCAGGCTAGACTTTACCATAAAAATGCTTTAGCCTTGCTCTAGCCTAGCGCAACTAGACTCTTCAAATATAAGAACTGCATGAATTTAAGAAAAAAATATCTCCAGACATCAGCAACACTCTGGATAACTAGGAAATGAGGCCCCATGTCAAAAATCCCGAAGTATACCTTTAAGTCCCGGGACCTGTGTTATTTCTTGGAGAACACATGTACCGTGATACAATCGAGATCCACATCAATCAAATTAAACTGTAACAGTAAATCTGTGTTACCGGCACCACGTCCTTGGCTCCCGCGTCCAGTAATCTGGTCTGCAGGTAAAGGCAACAGCTGCTCTTCATGTTAGTGCCCGTAGTTCTACCCAAATTGTAAATCGGTGCTTTCTTTTAACCCCTTTAGCCTCTCTGTGCCATTACTCCTCCTGTGTGTGCGTTTCTTGGTTGTTGTGTGCGTTCCGTCCAAGGGGCCCCTTTATTGATCAAGAGATTCTCGTCTTTGGCCCTGTCTGCTGAGGGACTCCCATAAGCCCTTGGTCTCTCTGCCTGTCCGTCCATGGGAGTGGATCTCTCCTTTGCGTGGTTCTCCCGAGGTTTCTCTTTTCTCACCACTGGGTTTTTGAGTTTTTCCTTGCCGTGAGAGGGTCTAAGGACAGGGGACGCCAGGGGCACGTTTCCATCTGCTGTTGATGGTTCAACCCTGTGAGGAAATTTTGTGTTGTGATATTGGACTATGCGGATGGATGGATGCATGGATGGATGGATGGATGGATGGATGCATGGATGGATGGATGGATGATGGATGGATGGATGGATGGATGGATGGATGGATGGATGGATGGATGGATGGATGCATGGATGGATGGATGGATGCATGGATGCATGGATGGATGGATGGATGGATGGATGGATGGATGGATGGATGGATGGATGGATGCATGGATGGGTGCATGGATGGATGCATGGATGGGTGCATGGATGGGTGCATGGATGGATGCATGGATGGGTGCATGGATGGATAACTATCTGAATGACCAGCTTATTCCATCAATGGATTTCTTCTTCCCTCCTGGCACAGGCATATGGCAAGATAACAATACCAGGATACATCGTGCTCACGTTATGAAAGAGTGGATTGGCCACCACAGAGTTCGGAGCTAAACCCTATAGAGAATCTTTGGGATGTGCTGGAGAAGGCTCTGCGCAATGGTCACACTGTCTCATCATCAAAACCAGATCTTGGTGGAAAATCAGTGCAACACTGGATCTTTTGACATTGCTGATGCTTACTGAAATAATGCCACAGCGATTGTGTGCTGTAATCAAAGCTAAGGGTGGTCCAACGAAATATTAGAGCGTGTATGGAAGATTTTTGTATGAATTTTAAATGTCTGTGAAATGTATGCTTTGAATCTTTTTAACATTGAAATAACATGTTTAATTTTTTTTCAGTCACTGAATTTCAGTCACTGAATATTCACTGCTCATTTTCAAGGGTTCTAAATTGAAATTGAAAACTTCACCTTTTAAATATTCACTGTATTATTTTTCAACACATCCAATTCAACAGTCTAAATTCAGAGTGTAAAATTTGCATTCAAAAATTCAAATGGAAAAATTCACCCTTAAAATATTCAATATTTAAAGAATCAAGCCCTCAAATTCAACAGTAGAAATTCAGAGTGTGAAATTCACATTGAAAAAATTCACGCAGAACATCCTGAACACCAAGGCATGAGCAATCAATCCTGGATGACTGAGCGCTGAGATGCAGGATGTTTCCTATTGGTCTGTGTCATTAGTGGGCAGGACTTATAGATGAGGAAACAGGAGTTGACGAGGCAAATCTTAGAATTTTGATTGGTCCCTTGCACCGTTTGCTGATGAACCAGAATTTGGCTCGACTCACTCTGGATCGATTGCTCTTGCCTTGTTGTCCAGGATGTTCTGTCTGAATTTGTCGCTGCGAATTTCACTCTCTGAATTTCTACTGTTGAATTTAAGGGCTTGATAAGGACAGGTTATGTCACTGTTAAAAAAATTATAATTCAAAGCAGAAAATTCATTTAAAATCCACATTCTGATGACACAAAAAATCTTCCATAAGCGTGACCTTTTTTTGGATCAATACTTTATTTTTTGGTTGGGCAGTGTATATTTAAACAGTACGTGGCAGAAAACAAGCAGCTGTGCAATAATGACTTACTTTTGTTAAAAAGTAGCACCACTATGTGAAACAATTTGACTTTTTTCAGTTTTTCAGATCTTTTAAGGCAAGACAAAGCAACTTTATTTAGACCGCACATTTTGTACACAAGGCAACTCGATGCGCAACTCTAAGTTACGCTAAAATGTGGACAAGAAGCAGTCTTTACCTTACACTGGCAAACAGGAAGTTAGCCAAAACCATTCCGTGCACAGAGCCTATTGGATTGGACAAAATTGGTCTAAGTAAAGTAGCATTTTCCTGAAAGACAAATGTATAGGCTATATGCACGCGAGCGTCACGTGACTTCAGAGTGGATTTTAAGTAGTCGTTTGCGTATCCTGTCTCTGTTATTTCCCTATGAGGTCTTGTCTAGAAAAATAAATAGCTGAAGATTACATGGCCGACAGCGAGTTACTGGTGGACAGTCACTAGCATCATGTTAAAAACATCACGTCAGGAGCAAAAAATTCACTGGAGGAAACTTCCATGCTCATTACAGTAAGTGTTTTTGTCTTGAAGCTAACGGCTAACACAAATTAAAAATGAAAATAGCTACAAGATTTTAAACGAGCCTGCTCAAAATGATCCGCCTGTCTTTAGTATAAATACTTTTTAGATGTTTAATTTTTGGGGTGATGTTTTTTGATACTAGCCGTTAATGCTAAGATTAAAAGTCCTACCTAAACAAACACAGACGTTTCCTGCAGTCAAGAATTTACATCCGACGTAATGTTTTAACATGTAGCGAGTCATTTCAGATCAGTATCTCACTGTCAGTGATGTTTCCTTGAACTATTAACTTTTTTAGACAAGACCTCATAGGGAAATAACGGAGACAGGATACGGAAGCACCGACTTAGGATCCACTTGGAAGACACGTGTCATTTGCGTGCATAGAGCCTATTAGCTGTTATTTGACTTTCCAATAAATTTGTTTTGTAGCAAATTGAGTCTTGTCTTGTTTTCTGTAAAGTAGGCAAAAAGTGTCCTGCCAGATTTACCCTCTATTTGGTGTGATTGCCCAGTGGCAAGGTTGAGTTTTTTTTTTTATTGTTATAAATAAACTAGGGCTGTCAAATGATTAAATTTTTTAATCAAATTAATCAGAATTTTCAGTTGATTAATCAGGATTAATCACTATTTGCAATTACACCTGAATCCCAACCATTTTTTTTTCTGAAATGCATACCAAAAGATAAATAACAGGACACAGATACATAATTTTCATATTATGTCTGTTTATTAACACAGCCAAATAATGGTGGTTTCAATCAAGCTGAAACATACTACACACCATAATTTGTCTTTGTAATGTCCCATCGCTTCCTCTTTGGCATTCCTCTTAACCAGGATGTACAATTTACAGTATTCCATTGAACAGAAAGCAATAAATGTAGTCAAATCATAACAGTGGCCTACTGTACCACATTTTTGCACAATTTGAGTCATCTGTTGTGTTTTTATGTGGAAAAAAACATTCTCAATAAAACTTTTAAATCAAACCAAAAGAACAATCTTTTACCTTTTCCTCCATTCTTTAATCCAGTTGCTCAAGCAAGCCTAACTACTATAACATGTTGCACTGAAACTGGTCTTTTTTGTTTGAACATCACCTTTCAAATCTACTGAGCGTCATCATCTTTCAGCCAGTTGCTGAGGCAAACTAACTTGTTCACATTTTCAGATAGTAAAGCTGACCTTTTCTTGTTCACAATGTGACCTGCAACTGAGAAAAGTCGTTCACAGGGAACAGTGGTTGCAGGAGTGGCTAGATATTTGTGAGCTAGTGAGGCCAGCTTCTCATGGGCTCCTGAATGAGATACCCACCACCTCAAGGGGCAGTCCTCCAATTTAATGGTGGGCTCTGCCCTGTACCTGTGTATGGCAGGTTGGACCTCTTCATCTTCTGATTCTGAATCTGATCCCATTTGCAGAAGGCTGATTTTCTTCCTGGGTGGCCCATCATCATGTGTCTGTGAAGACCTTCTGGGTGATTCTTGTTGCAGCATCCCTTCAAGTGTGGTCCACACCTCTTCCCTGTCTGTCTTGGGCAGGCCTTTCAAGTCTTTGAAACGAGGATCCAAAACTGTAGCAATCTGGAGCCATGCTTTGTTGAGATTTTCTTGACGGGATGCTAGGTCCTCCTTGAACTTGGTCTTGAATCTCACCACATATGCAGGGTCCTCATCACAGGCTTCCATCTTGAGACGCAAGTGGCAGAGAGAAGGTACAGTAGTACCACAGAACAGGAGACATAGGCCTCTCCACCCAGGAGCTCAGTTACATACCTACGCACACAAACACACACATGCACACAGAGACAGTGTATTATTAGAACAGTGGTTAGCAACATATTATTATTATTATTATTATTATTATTATTATTATTATTATTATTATCATTAGTATTATTTTATCATTTTTTTACATGCATACATGTTATTGATATTTGACTTGGTTAAATTTATTCCAGAAAATAATCAAAGCAATGTTATTTGATAAGTTACAGACTGATTTACCTGCATGGCTCTAGAAGTGTCTCCAGCCTCTGCAGTTTATCCCACTCTGCTGCAGTCGGCAAAACGAGTTTGTGATCCTGATTGTCCAGGGCTGCAATGATGGCCTCTTTATTTCTGCTCACGCGCTTGACCATTTCCAGCGTCGAATTCCAACGTGTTGGAACATCCTGGATCAATGGCTCTTGCTTCTTTCCCAGGCTGACTTGTTGTGCTTGAAGCTCCGCAGCATTTTCTGGGCTGTGCTTAAAATGACCGACAACTTTGCGAGCTTTGGCCAAAGCATTTACAAAGCCGCTGTCAGCAAGACTCACTGTGACACTTCTCTGCACCATGTGAGCGACACAGTTCATGTGTTCATAGCGTGTAAGTCGAAAAGCGGCAACCATGTTGCGTGCACTGTCAGTCCCAATGGTTGTCGTCTTGCCCTCGATGTCCCACTTACGTGCAACAGACAGGAACTGTTCTTTACAAGCCTCTGCAAAATGACACTCCTCAGTTTTTAATATAGTCAGCGCAAAAGACTTCAGTTCCCACGTGTCACTGATGTAATGTGCAGTTACTCCGAGGTAATTGTTGTTACTCACTGATGTCCAATGGTCTCCTGTCAGGGCGATATAATTTACTTGAGCCAAGACGTCTTTCCTTTTTCTTTTTCGTTTTCATAGAGCTCGTGGATTTTCGTCATAACTGTGGCTCTTGACGGTGGCTTATAGGATGAGTCTTGAGACGCCACTTGCAAAACATCAAGGAAACCTGAGTCTTCTGCAATGCTAATGGGTCTACAATTCTTTGCAATCCATTTTGCTATTGTGTTGGTCAAATTATCTGAGGTTGATTTTGTTAATGGCCTGCGAATGGCCAGCGTGGTCTGGCGCAAACCACTTGTTGAACCTGACGGCCCAGCAAATGCATGTTTGGCGTTGACATGGTACTTCAAGCTTGAACAGCTCCGGTGAAATTGAAACTCCTTGTTACAAATCTTGCAAATAACCTTGTACTTGTTAACTGTACCCTCATCATTCTTTTTATATTTGAATCCGTCCATAGGCCAACTTTGCTCACCTTGCTCCATCTCGACTCTAGCTCCCCAACCGCTTTCCTGACTTTCCTGACCTGAATAATTCGTCACACTGCGCATGTGTGAAATGCGTTAAAAAATTGACGTAATTAACAACAAACAACTAATTAACGTCGTTAACGCGCTATTTTTGACAGCCCTAGTTTAGGGTTGTAAACATGACAAAATGTGCAAAAGTTCAAGGTGTATTAGTGTATCGCAAGGCACTGTATATAGCCATTTATTTCCATGTTTGACATTTCTGACCAATAATGGCTATATAATTCTACTCTAAATAAAACTCACAATAGGCCAGTGTAATTCAATCAGTTTGTATACAACCATGACACTAAACACAGTTCTGCTCCTAGAGGTAAACATTGAGAAAAAGTAGTGTTTCTAAAAGTAGGAGCTTGAGAGCGTACGGTTCCTGGTGAAAGAAGCCAGCTCCTGGAAACCACAAGAGACAAACTTGTGAGTTTATTTACTACGTGTTGAAAGACTGTCTGCCTTACAAATGTAGCATTCAGTTGTATTGGGAGCTCCCCGCTGCAATGTCGTACCACACAATACTATAACAGAAAAAAACTATATGGTGAGAATGACAAACACTGTATAACTGTAGATAGAGGTCTGTTTGGAAACCTTTGGTAATGTGCAGGCTAAATGTCAGTTTTCAACCTGTAGATATATCATGTACGGCACTTATGCTGAACATACACTAGCCTACAAGATAAGTAGGATTATCCTGCTAGGCTGATGTCCATTGCCTTTTCTTAGTAAATCCACTGGAAATACTGGAATAACACTGGAATAATAGCTGGGGCAGAAGGTGGCAGACCCCGCTCTCACAGTGTGCTCAGAGCGTGGTCAGACAGCGGCAGAGTCCGCTATGACCCAGCCAGGATTAGAGCGGGGACAGACCGTGGCAGAATTCGCTCCTTCCCGGAGCTCAGAGCCGGGCAGTCAGCGGCAAAGTCCGGTCGAACCCAGAGCACGGTTGCAGGCTTGTCTACAACGAGCACAGCAGCGAGGCACGGTACCCCGCGAGTCATGACAGCAACGTAACAAAATTTTGAAATGAAATAAAACACAAAACTCTCGTCGCTCCATATGGCAAAGTCACAAACAAAGAGTCCTACAACTTTATGAATGTTGTAAAAGTGCATATTCATGATGTTTGTGAATCAATTTGGCCAGTCTTCACATCTTAAACAGCTCAGTTTGGAGGGCTATGAACCCATTCCCTTCTGCCTCATCGCTAAACAGACACTCCTTCGTCTCTTTTGAATGCACAAAACGGAGGTAAAGGGCAAAGGCGAAGGGCAAAGGGGGAGAATTGAGATTGGACCATGTTGTAGCCTATTGCTAATTTGAAAACAGCAGATGACTAAACTGTGTTTGTGGTATTAAAAATAGACAACATCATTTTAGTTTGAATTACATTAGGTTGATAAACTACATTGAGCGAAAACGCATAGCTAACATCTGACTAACTGTAAAATAACTAAGCCAAAGCTACAAACCAAAACGCACACTGCTCTCAAACAGCTGATTAGTTTTGCGACTGTTATTCTCTTGGCGACCACTAGAATGCTTATGAGCCAAAGTTCCATAGTACTGCTTTAAGATTGAAAAGTACATTAACACACTTAGCCGATAAACTGAGCAAATAGCTTGAAGAGCTGGCAGCACTGTAGAGCCATTGAAAATGTTTTAACTATAAAGTATCACTTTATAAATAAAGATCTTCTTCTACTTTGAGAAGTATCAATAGCCTACCTGAACATAAAAAACATATTCCAAAATAATATATTTTCCCAGCCCTATTGGAAACAATACAACTTTATTTGCCCATATGATCCTGGGGCTCTGTTGTCGGGGGCTTCGTGCCCCTGGTAGGGTCTCCCATGGCAAACAAGTCCTATGTGACAGGTCAGACAAAGAGCGGTTCAGAAGCCCCTTATGAGAAACATAAGGCGTCGTTCCACATAGCGCGAACCGGCCGCGCACGCCACGATCTACGTGCACTTCTCGACACTAGCTCACAGACGTTTCTGTTTCCACCACACACACACATGCATATGTTGTGGGCGGAGCCGCATAGAGCCGCACGCTGTACAGATCGTCATTAAAAGTTTTGTAAGCCACGATGAGAACAAATGTGGACAAATGCTGCCTTCTGGTGGGAGTTATTGAATCATTCAGAGGAGCCAAGCTGTATTAAAACAGAAAAGAAACTGCTAAACTACGAACTATGAAGGTAAGCTACAGGTAAACGTTATGCTAACACCAGCTAAAGCTGCGCTAACAGCGGCTAAATGCTATTATCGGCAAAATCCCCTTTTAGCACAGCGGTATAATATTGTTTAGTTTTAGTTTAGTTTATTAGTTTATTTGAGCAGTTAAAAATTCTGCTCAAAAGGAGTGGGCTGAAGCAAAAGCTTATAAGCGGCCACCCCTGACATCATTGAAATAAAAACAATTGATCAAATCACACTAGTACAGGGAGCATGTTACAAAGTACAAGACAAAAGAGCAGGAACACAGCATGCACACACACAACGTACCCCTCCGTGACCCAACTTTGCCTGTTATATTTACAATATCAATCCTACATTAAGCAACATCATACTGCCCCACCGGCAAAAGAGAACCTACAACCCACCAGAGCGGTCGTTTCAACACGGACCACACCCACAAAGCACCTCTAGAAATGTCCGTATAAAAATAAGTTAACAAAATTTAACGGAACGGAAAGGAAACACAATATTGTGAAATATTAAATCAGTACGACCTGCGTGTCAATAGTGAGGGCTGTCCACTCTCTCGTTGCCAATCAGAGGCCAGCAGTCTGTTCACGTCACATCAGACAAGGGGTAGCCCGCTTTGGCCACAGCCAGAGGTCGGGCCCAAAACCTATACCTGGTCAGACCAGTTTGGCCCTGGCCTTTGTTATGGAAAAGGTCGACAAATCACATCTAATGCAGCTGATCCATTCTAATATGACTGTTCCACATAATTTGATTGTTCAGTTGTCAGTAACACTCATTTGTCATTTGAGTGACAAATTAGAGGGGGGGGGGGTGGCTTGAGGTGAAACTTCCCCCTTGGAATTTGACTGGCTGCCCCATGTACTACCACATGAAGTCATTGTTATTTGTAATGGCATGTGAGGCACTTAACAAACACAGTGTCTTCAAGTGGCCACCCATCTGCCTGTATTTGGTCAGAGCAGAGCAGATAGCAAGTCAGATTAGGGCCTTGAGCGATGACTGTTTGAGTCGTCTGCTAACTGAAGCAGGCTCTAGTTGGCTAACTGCGACAGTCAGATTGTTGTTGTCTTGTCAGTTGAAATGATGCTTTATTAACAATTTTGGAAAACACTTTGCTTTGACAAAATATCCCAACATCAAACTAAAATGCAAGAGAGATGATTAATTACCGACTCTCGGAGGACTCCAGCCTCTCTGTTCGAGTTTAGCATATTTTTGTGTGAATTTGACTTGCAGAGCTATGCTGTATTCCCAGGCTCTCACAAACCCGTTACATGTGAATGAATGCATGATTACAGCAGTGCTCCCCAGCGATCAAACCTCACTGCTGCTGATTACATTAGCATTAGCAATAGGGTTTTCGTCTGAACTAAACTTCACTTTGCATTTGGGCCATTCTATTAAATCAGACACTGTTGACTTCATTTACCTGAAACTTATCAGTTGTTTAGATTCACTAATATTTATCTTCAACACCTTCAACATCAATACAGGTACAGCAGTCATTTGAACATTCTTAAACATATCCATTCCAATTTCCTGTATCGACATAGTGGTGAATCTGTGGGATCTATGGCATGGCCGTTTGTGTCTGCTGGCTGTAGTGCATTTGTGCAGCTGACTTAAATGAGTGGGGTGGATTAGTGCCACTCCCCTGGCAGCCCCATGTGGGACACAAGTCGCCTCCGAGGTACGTTCCACTCATCTTCATTCCCTCACCGCCGAGGCCAAGCACAAGACAAAACTTGGCTCGAATTAAAATGTTCTGAAGACACATCATGATCACATGATTATAAGTTTGCAAAACAATAATGATGTTAATGTTGACATCTATGATACCAGGAAGGGTTTTTGCTCTTTTTTCTTGTTACCTGTAAATGTCGGGCCAACAGCCTGAGCCTCTCAACCAATACAAAGCAGCAGCAGCAGAAGCACCGGCCTCCTCAGCCTCATATGGGGTGTTTCCACTGACAGGCCCTTCCCAGCTCAGTGCCTGGTCAACACGGGTGGGCGAGCGTCTCCACTACTGAGGCCAGTCTGACCATGCGCAAGTTTCGGGACCACCTTCTGGTTGTGGCTAAAGCACGGGGAACCAAGACTAGGAGACAGACACTGGCCTCTGATTGGCAAGCGAGAGAGAGGGCAGCCCTCACTATTGACATGTAGGTCATACGGATTTAATATTTCACAACTTCGTACCGCTGTTGAAAAGGTGATTTTGCCGATGTTAGCATTTAGTCGCTGTGAGCGCAACCTTGGCTGGTGTTAGCATAACATTAGCATGTTATTACCTTCATAGTTGTCTTTTAGCTGTTTCTTTCCTCTAGTATTTGCCTTGGCACCTCTGAATTATTCCATAAACCGCACCAAAAGGCAGCATTTGTCCACATTGTTCTCATTGCAGCTTACAAAATTTTTCAGTTTTCAGTTCAGTTGCTTCAGCAATGTGTGTGCATCTGCGGGTACATCTGGACCGTGTGTGTGAGACCCTCAACTGTGGGCCACTACACTAGTGGAAACCCTTGCGTGTACTGGGTAGAGTCAGTCAATACGAGTACTTAGGACGAGGCGTGCGGGACACAAGCATGTTATGTGGAACCGTGGATTTAGTGCCTTACTTTCATCACCATAGGCCTCAGGAGCAGATATTTGCCCAAATGAATCTATTATTACGTTCTTTACTGGAGGTGATATAGGGCCCAGACCCATAGAGCAATGAAGACAGAACCACATTTCATCCTGAATAGGCAAGGCAAGGCAAGGCAAGTTTATTTGTAGAGCACAATTCATACACAAGGCAATTCAAAGTGCTTCACAGTTGCAGAAAATTACAAGAAAACAGATAAAATCAATCAATAAAACATCAACATAAAGTTAATCAATTACAGTAAAAGGCAAGAGTGCAGATAAAATACTTTCAGTTTTCATATGCACGGGTAAAAAGAGCTGATTTCAGCCTGGATTTGAACATTGTCATCCTCATGAAGACTGTTCCAGATTTTAGCTGCATGAAACTGAAACGCAGCCTCACCGTGTTTATTATTGACTCTGAGAACCACCAGGAGACCCCTCCCTGAAGTTCTCAGGGCCCGAGATGGTTCATACGGCTCTAACATGTCAGAGATGGACTTGTACTTGCTAAACCATGAATAGATGGATAAGGCCAGTGAACAAAGTCTTTATGCCACAATCAATTATTCAGCTTCATGTCCAATTTTCAACAATGTATGTTAGTTATTGTTGTTTTTATTGTTTTGTAAGTTGTAAGTATTGTAAGTATTATAAGTTGTAAGTTCTATGTGACAGTACAATAGAGCAGTATTTCCCAACGGGGGTACTTGAGCACTTAGCGGGGTACTTGGAATTATTTCAGATTTAAAAAGAAAGTGAAACTGAATAGAATTTCAATATCGATTTAAAAGGAAAGTTCATTTTAATTATGTTTTTTTAGTAAAGGTTTGAGAATATTTTAGCTTCATTTTGAACACAACATTTTGAACTATACTGTTGCCATCAGTACAAAACATGCTCGTAATGACCAGCTCAACACAGAAAAATGCTATTACTGCAGTGGGTAATGAAAGAATGGATTTGGACGAGGACCTATAACCTGTTCAAATCTCACATTCTGCTGCCTTTAGTCAATATCTCAATGGAGACGAGCTGGACACGTACCCACTCCCGGTAAAGTTACAGTCATATCTTAGGAGAGCTGAGCCGCTCACATGTTTGTACATTTATGAGGTATATTTCAATACTGATAATCTGTGTCATGAAATAAATTCTATATCATATCAATTTTATTTACTGGGTAAAATTGTACTCAGTGTGGCTTTACAGTAAATACTGAATAATCTTATTTAGTTGGTCACTTTGTAATAATATTGGCAAGATCCTCGAGGTAGGGGGTACTCGGAATATAACGACTCAAAGGGTACACCAGACAAAAAAGGTTGGGAACCACTGCAATAGAGCATGAAATGGACAGACTCTAACTCCCAACGATTTATAACAATCGCATATGCACTGCAGCCTATAGCCATAGTGCTGCATCATATACACACATTTATCTATTGATTTATTAATTGGTTACCTGCTACAACTGATACTAGAAACATGAACAAATACTGTTAAATTCTGTGTGATTACTAATAAACTTGAACTCCTAGTTGGCAGGCGTACGGCATGACTACTCCAAGCCTGCATATGCATTGGAGTTTGCAAGAGGGCAGAGTGTGCTGGAGCCAGGATCAGTGCATTCCTTAAGGGCCTGTGCCATATGGTAACTGTTCAACTAAGAACCACAGTGCGTGCTCGCGAGGCGCCAGCATCACTCCGGGGGTAATCGCTGTTTTGGACACAAAAGAGGAGACACACAAAAGACGCAGTTCGCTCCAATTTTCACAAATCATTTAAGAGACGCAAGGAATTATGGGGAACAATAGTGGCCCGCTCACGCCCACAAGATGGTTTTCAAATGTGTGTGGAGACGAGGCAAGAGTGCGAAGAGAGTAATAAAGCATGACACTGCGAGGACTAAAGGGCAACACAAATGACACTGATTATGTTGTTATTCCAGCCAAGTCTAGAGGGCTTTCAAATAAAGTTGCGTGTGTGGTGGACTGATTGTTGTCGTCTGTGATTTCAAAGAGATTGAGTGGCTTGTATTTTACAAACAACGTACGACCGCGTGACATTTCACCCAATAAAATAGAAGCATAAAGTTTATTACGTGTTTTAATTGATGGGAAATTCCAGTGAGAAAACTGTATTTACAATGAGTGAGCTCTTGTCAGACCGGATTCATAGTAGCTTTGCTGGGAGCCGGACATCACTGGCTGGTCTCCACGGAGATACTGTGGATGATTTGCTTTGACTCATGGGACTAATATAGAGACTACTCCAAAGTTATCTAATAAAATTCTAGATAGGACATGACGCTCGTTGACGTGGCAAACGTGGTGGCCATCTTGTGACTGACCGGCGGGGCTAACCCCTATAGCAGGGGTCTCCAACCTTTTTACCCGGCGAGCTACTTTTACACAACCAGAATGTCGGAGAGCTACTTATGATTCAAAAACACTTGGACTACGTGGACTACACCCTGGAGAATTAGTAGCCAAGAAAGTATTTCAAAGAAAATGACTTGAGTTTAGTGCTTATACTTTACAATATTGACCTAACTGTTCACAGATTGTGTTCAGCATGTTCAGAACAAACAGAAAATGCATCTAAAAGTTGAGTTATCATGCGTATAGAGATGTAGAAAGTCTTTGGCGAGCTACCTAGAAAGGCCTGGCGAGCTACTAGTAGCTATCGAGCTACTGGTTGGAGATCCCTGCCCTATAGCAACCAATGCAAAACCAGGAGCAACATTTTCATTGATTCAACGGCAGAATGTGAGATACACAAGTCTCGGTCTCTCAGTCAGGATGTTTTTTAGTCGTGTTGTTTAGTCGAAGTAGCATTGTTTTCTCCATTTATTCCCAGGGTCCAGGTGGTTAGCATTCACATAGCACTGTCCCATGTTCAATAAATATTGGTCACCTCGTGTTAAAAAGCACAGAAATACTGTTTTAAAGTAGGAAGCACATGTTATGTTTAATATACATGGAAGTGAATGATTTGAAGTGTTTGATAGAGGAAAATCAAATGTAAAGTCTCTGCATCCTATAAACTGCAAAACATTATTGTCTTGCCAGATACGACAGAAGGTCAGTCACAATTATCAAAGAGTCACGAAATAACTAAAAATAGATGAAAGCCATATCAAGGAAATACAGTGAGTAAGTTAGAAAGGCCAGTCACAAGATGGCCGCCAGCAATGCCATTTGTTCCAACATATGATTTTGGACATGTCCTATCTAGAGTTTTACTTAACACCTTTGCACTACTCTTTCAAACTATAGAAATAACGTATGGGGACAGTTAACTAGCCTGCTAGTCCAAAACTTTTCAGTATTAGCCTGCTCAATGCATTTCAATGTACAGTAGCTAGCTGTTAGCATTCAGCCATCAAACATCCCAGTTAATTAATGTTCCAGATGTTTTCAACCCATCAACCACATTTAGGTGAGGCCAAAGCCGAGTTAGAAATCACAGATAAATGTATATTAGACCTTTTGAGATTTTACTTGAGACACGAATTAGCGTATCAACATGTCCTCGGAGCTAAATGCTAAATCATATTCAGTTTCTGCTTTTTGTGGGGTCAGATATACACATACAATGTTAAGCTAACACATGATGTTATGTTAATGATAGGAAAAATACAGAAATTATATAAATGCCATGAAACTTATATGTCATACTCTGCCATGCTTTATTATAAATTAATAATAAATAAATAAAAGTAAGTGCTTTAGCCGTTGCCACAATGGCTGGTCAGGTTGCCATTGTGGGACAACCTGACCAGCATGTTTTTGGAGGTCGGGGAAACCGTTGCACCCGGAGGAAACCTGGCTGCCTTCAGAGCTTCGCTGAAACGGTGCAACAGCCTTCTGGGTTTGTCCCTGTTTCAGAGCATGGTGTCAGTGTTTCAGAAAAAGAAAAAGAAAAAGATATATGTGGGTCTCAAATGTCTTTAGCTCATATGATAGCTGTTTGTTTACTTTTACAAAGCTGCTTTCTTCAGGACCATTCGAACCCCACACAAACACGGCAAAGACATACAAAAGCATCCAGCAAAACAGTGTGGAACACAGAAACCACAGTTCGCAGAAAAAGGCAAAAACGATGCTGTACCAAGAAGGAGGGATTGTAGGGCCTGGCTTCACCATTCATTTGTATGGGGATAGAACACTCAATTGAAAACGGTCCGGGAGGCTGTCGCATTTCAATCAATCAGTTTTGTAGTAAAATGGCCTGTAACTTGGAATTTTCTGCAGTGCGGCTTCAAGTGCAGTGGGATTCTGCCCAAATGCTGTGAACGAATTGGCAGAATGTAGTATGAGCGAATTCAATTTTCAAATTCAGTCCGTGATCAAAAGTCTAAATTTAGTTCAAAAGTTCAAAAAGTGAGCCCATGTTCCTTCAAAGTTCCTTATTTTTTCTTCTGAAAATTTACTCTGGTGTACAGAAGCTCTTCATTCATCTATTGTTTAAGGCGGGAAGGAGTTTAATCTCACACACACACTTTAGTGAAATGTAGAGAACTACAGCTTCAGTTTATTCCAAACAGGTTTTAAATAAAATCATAAGTATATCTGTTAACCACCTGGAAACTAACTTGTTTCTCTGTAACAATAATATGACCCTAACCCGCTCACAAGGCCAAAGAGCGTCGGTTCAATCTCTGCTACCGACAAAACTGGGAAGACTATTTTAAAACTACGAGAATTCGTGTGTTCTTTCAAATATTCCATAGTTTTCATGTATTTGTACTTCATCTGCTTCCTTATTCTTCAATCTTGGAGTTAGTTGCATGACTTATAGCTCAGCACAGCTTGTCATTCTTAATCCAAAGTGCTCTATGCCTCCTGCTGGTTCACCAATCCTGGTTGTATCAGAAAAAAACACACAAAAAAACCATGGGTCTCAGCGTGTTATTTCAAACTGCACTGCCCAATCTCTCTGAGCGGATGGTCCTGAACTCCACTCATCACAAGCTCCCCACAGATCTTGCGGTAAAGACACAGAGACATTCTGATTCTGACCAAAATAGATTCATTATTGGTCGACCTGCTGTAAATACACATTGTATAGACTCTGTTTTGAGGTTTCTGACTTCTTTATGTAATATTTTAGAAACCACCAGTGCTTGAACACTAGTAAGACGAAGGAGACGGTGATCGACTTCAGGAGGAAGACACTACCGCACACACCGCTGAACATCCAGGGGTAGGACATTGAGGAGGTGGACAGTTTCAAGTACCTGGGTGTTCACCTCAACAATAAGCTGAACTGGTCCCACAACACCAACGCACTGTACAGGAAGGGCCAAAGTCGCCTCCACCTTCTGAGGAGACTGAGGTCCTTCGGAGTGAGCAGGCCTCTGCTCAGAACTTTTTATGACTCTGTGGTAGCCTCTGCTATCCACTACGCTGCCATGTGCTGAGCCCCGGGCAGCACAGAGCGGGACAAGAACAGACTGAACAAGCTGGTCAGGAGGGCCAGCTTCGTCCTGGGCTGCCCCCTGGACTCTGTGGAGGAGGTGAGGGACAGGAGGGTATTAGCCAAGCTCACCTCCATCATGGACAACACCTTCCACCCACTGCACGGGACTGTAGAGGAGCTGAGCAGCTCTTTCAGTGGAAGACTGAGGCACCCTCAGTGCAAGACGGAGCATGACTGTGAATTAACTGGGGTGCAATAACCACTATGCAAAACTATGAGTAATATTCTCTGTACCAGCGTCACTTTATCGACAACCTGCACCAGGACTGTAAACTTCGCACTGCCAATGCTGACTTTGATATTCGACTTTTTTATATATAGATATAGTCTGTTCTAATTTCTAGTTTCTTATTGTTTATATTTTTGCCCCTTTTGTTTTTTGTAATTACTCATTGTACATAAGATACCTCTATTTACTATTTTAACTGTCTGCACATTACCTGTCTATCCTGCACACCCTGAGTGCCGAATGTAACAAGTGAATTTCTCCATTGTGAGATCAATAAAGGATTATCTTATCTTATCATTATGATGGTACTATTGATATCCATGGGTGTAAAAATATGATTTTTACAATATTGCCCAGAAAAAGTATTACAAGAATTTTGCACAAAACAATAAACCCCGTCTCTGAATACATGTACTAACATCTCAATATCTGTGTTTATTTAAAGATGCATCATGTTCTGAGACACAGACGGGTAACACTCTGCATACTCCAACTTCAAAAATACTACAACATTTTCTCCAGTTCGACTTTACCCAAATCTAAAAGCTCTAGCGACAAAAATGGGGATGACAACTCAACAGTAACGCAACAAAAGCGACAACACAACAAAACAGGTGACGAAAAAGCAATAAAAAGCAACAAAACTCAACAACAAAAAACAATAAAAAAGGAACTTAAAAGTGACAACAACGCAACATAACAGGCGACAAAAAAGCGACAATACAACAAAAATGTGACAAAAATCAACAAATATAAGACGAAAAAAGTGACTACAACGCAAGAAAAATCTTAGATTTGTTATGAAGGTCTTAGCTTTCAAATGAGTCCGATAGGCTGTAAGCTCCTGTCGAGAAGCTTTTAGATTTGGGTAAAGCCGAAGTGGAGAAAATGTGCTCAGTTCGGGCGGAGGGTAAGAGGTTAAACTATGTAAGGTTATGCATATGAATTAAACTCACAAATGAAGCTTCAAATTCAACCTGGAAGACCTACCTGCAGCCTTCATTATCCAATCATCCAGTCACGACCCCCATCTCGAGCCGCACCTTCAAGTCAGCCAATCACCTCTCCTCGACTCTGCTCGTCATGTCCACCGGCCGCCCCGGGTCTCTTCCTCCCACCACCAGTGTCCGGGCTCCGGGGGACGATTCTGGCTATCACCCATCATCGCCATGTAATCTATATTGTCAATGCATCTTCCGCCGGGGTCTGAGCCCCAATCATGATCCACCTTCCTAACACTTTCTGTCTCTGTGAGTCTTTTCAGGTAGGAATATGATCATTTTGTGAAGCAGAGTTTCCTATTATTTCTCTTGTCAGATTTCCTCTAGAAAACACAGCTGAGCCACACAACCAAAAGTGTAATAATGTGAGCTGGTCCGACGTGTTATGAAGTCGGAATTACAATTCACTGCAGTGACTTTGTTTTGTGTTTTGGCAGAACGCTGTAATCTGCACAACAGATACACTGCCTATGTTCATAGTTGAGCGTGTTTACTACCACGGTTTGAATTCACATTATTTGTTTAATCTTTCTTGGTGAACTGACCAAACAAAGCTGGTTTACTAATAAACCAATGTAAATAAAGTTAGTCAGAGAATACTACCGAGTTTAACATCTACTACAATGCTGTCACGGGTTTGTGAATAGTTCTAACTCCACTGTACCAGAAAATGAACTCAGAGAGACTGTGTGAGACTGCTCTTTACACAGGGGACGTCTGAGGACAGCATCAACTCTACTGCAAAGGAAGCTATTTTAATGTGTGGAAACAGGACTATAAAACAGGTATAGGTGGTGTTCTTGTGACGTCACAACGTTCTTAACAGCCTAGCTTATAACTAGGCTGTTAAGAA
This sequence comes from Neogobius melanostomus, assembly GCA_007210695.1. NCBI lineage: Eukaryota > Metazoa > Chordata > Actinopteri > Gobiiformes > Gobiidae > Neogobius > Neogobius melanostomus. The sequence continues at coordinate 9,169,273 of VHKM01000004.1, read as the reverse complement.
TTCTATTGTGGTCACCATCGTAACTGTTGAACTGCTGATTTTTTTTCTTCTTAGTTTTTGGGAAATATCTCTGTCATTACGAAGACAATCAACATGAAGCGAAAAATGTTTCAAAGTTCAATGTCTCCTCTATCAGCACGTATAAACTAAGGTCCAATTATTTTCTCTGAAAAATGTCCTAAAGTAGTGACAATATTCAAAAACATATGAGTGATTTTGGCCAGTAGAAAGGACTTTCAGCCATAAAAAAATAATACGGTGGGTTTTAAAATCCAATCACTTCCAAATACAAATGTTGTCATTTGTCAATTCTATTTTTGGAGATTCATTTCAAAAACTGCCTTTGTCCCATAGAGTTGTGTTGGCACCTGCCCTCCAACTGACATGCCTACAGAGTTATAGCTCAACTCATAGTGCAATAGCTTTATAAGACATAGATTGTAGGATTGATTCCCGCTCATGACACTTTCTCTTTTCACATGCGGCCGCTGCACAAACGGTCTAAGCCTGATACATCTCCACAGTCAGCACCAAGTTATGTAGATTAAAAATATATCAGGATTAGACTGTTACTTGCATACAAACTCATTCCGAACTTTCCCAACACATTTCTAACATCCCAATTCTTCACATGGTTGAGTTTATAATCACGTCTCACAACTTTCAGGGTCACTTTTCAGGGTCAATGTCAGAGCAATACTAAAACAAAAGCCTGCAAGCTAACAATCGATAAAAAGACTTCATAATTACATAGACAGTCATTTTATTTCACAAACCAACCGCAGTTTCAATTTCCATTAGAACAATTTTAATGGCACTAAAGAAACCCAGGACAGGGCCTACATTAGAACTATACATGGACTAAACCAGAACTAAATCAGGGTTAATTCAGGGCTAAACCAGTGCAAGACCACTGGCCTAAAAGCTGTAAGCTCCAGTCGAGAAGCGTTAAGATTTGGGTAAGAGGTTTTTAAGGTCTTGGCAGGAATAAATTGGACCTTAAAATAGACTATCTCAGGCGTAAACATGGATTAAACCAAGCCAAGACAATCAAGGATGGACTACAAATATCTGTGTATAAAGCCACATCCAGACACTTCTCTCTCTCCTTCTCTCTGTCATCATTTTGTGTAATCTTTTGCTTCCATCCCAGCTATGGAATATTTGATTTTTGCTTTCAAGCGTGACAAAGACTGACAGGATGAGACGGACGAGGCTCATGTTTATTCAAAACCCAAGGCAAACCAAAAGGTCCTTGTTTAGGCGTATTTTAGTGAAAGTGCATGTAAATGTGACTGCTCACCCTTTAAGTGCGCTCCGAGCTCCCAGAACCAAATTGCTTGGTCCAAATGCACGGCACTCAAAGCTGCGAAAGGCAGACACGGGGGGGATTTTGGCTGCATCAGAAATAAGTTACAGAGAGAGTTGTTGGTGGGTTAAATGAACTTTTTCTTTTTCTGACGCTTGGTGTTGGTGTGCGATGAAGCCCAAAGAAGAAGCTGTGCTTGTTTTGTTTTCAATACGATTGATCGTGTTTGGGGTGAACTGATACCAGATGAGTAACACTAACGGTCTTTGCAAAAATAAAAGTTAGTAGTACCTGTGATAATAAACTGAACAGTTTACCATAACGGAAAAAAAGAAAGAAAGAAAACTGCAAAACCAATTGGCCTATGTGAAGTAAAATCTATTGACTACATTTCATTTATTTATCAAACAAAATCAGGCCTGGCACAGTAAAAAAAAAAGTTTTCAGCAGGTTCCTGTTCTGCACGCTTCACATACAACACATCGGTGCACAGAAAAGGAGGATTGCACTGGTGTAAGGCCGCAGAGACCGCAGCGATAGCTGTCGGCCAGGTGTTTCCCCAAAGTCTTTTTGGAAAGTCCTGATGACAGTATAGTTCTTAAGTTCAGGGCGAGCCCATTCCAACAATTGTTGTTCTAAGCACAGTCTTGAATTCTAAGATAAAGGGAAAAATCCACAATGTTACTTTACATGAGGACAAAAAGATCTTGTGGCATTTTCATTTTAACAAGATTTTGTGGTACGAGATCTTGGCCTTGGCAAGGCAAATTTATACAGCACATTTCATGCACAAGGCAACTCTATGTGCCTCACAGCAAGACCAAAAACACAATAATAACACAATAAAACACAATAAAAACACAATAAACAAATCAATCAATACAACTCATAAAATATATAAAAATACAAATTTGTATATATTAAAATGAGTTAAAATAATCAGTTGCCATAGGCAGCAGCAAATAAGTGTGCTTTCAGCCTGGACTTAAACATAGTCAGGGTTGAGGTCTGTCTCACTGACTCTGGGAACCACCAGGAGACCCCTCGCTGAGGATCTCAGGGCCCGAGGTGGTTCATACGGCTCTAACATGTCAGAGATGTACTTTAGTGCCCGACCATGCAGCGACTTATACACAAGCAGAGCTGTTTTAAAGTCTATTCTCTGAGCGACAGGAAACCAGTGCAGAGACCGGAGCACTGGACTAATGTGGTCATATTTCCTGCTTCTGGTCAGGACTTGTTATTTAGAGAGGCTAGTGAGCAGGCCGTTAAAATAGTCTAACCGACTGGAGAAAAATGCATGAATTATTCTCTCCAAGTGTGGTTTTGACACTATGGTTTTTATATTAGAATTTTTTTTTTTAGATGTTAATAGGCGACTGATGTAATTGATTTAATATGACTGTTAAAATTCAAGTCAGAGTCCATGATTATCTCTAGATTTCTAACTTGATTTTCAGGTCCCAGTGAAAGAAGATGACCAATAACAACCTCTGTGTTTTTTATGGGCCAAAAACAATTTTCTCAGTTTTATCTGTATTTAACTTGTTTTGCATCCACAAACTGATCTGTTACAATGACACAGTGTATCTACAGGTCCATGTTCTCCTGCTGTCAGTGAAACATAGAGCTGCGTATCATCTGCGTAATTGTGATAGGACACATTGTTACTGGATATTAATTGACCCAATGGAAGCATACAAATCCTGTCCCTAATACAGGTGCTATATACATTTATAATCATAAAGTTTAGAATGAAAATCCTTACAACAAATGTATTGTGTGCCTACTCCATCTTGGATAATTCCATAAGAGTTACTTATACTATTATATATATAATATATTATTTAGTAATTTTTTTTTTTTAAAGTAAAAGAGAAAGAAAACTAGTGTCTGACCACACCAGGCTAGTTGACCGGGTCAGTGGATGTCACAACTTTAAATGATTGATGTCTGTTCATTAAAAAAAGAAAAGAAAATTATAATGTTAGCTACATGGCAAAAAGCCTATCACTTCTGGAGAGTAGATTAAATCATATGGGTTATCGAGTAAGCAAGTCAGGGTTTTATTTGTCGTTGTACAATTGTACAATGAAATTGCGTTCAGAAGTTGGGTTAGTCCTGAGCTGCTGCGACTGAGCACGCTGATCTGAGAAGGGTTTGGATGCAGCAGATCGACTGGCACATGATCAGTGGAGCTCCACTTTTCCACAGGAAATTACGTCACCTCTGTAGGACAACGCTAGCTTAAGGTAATCCAAACTAACCCTCATCCTACGTCATTTCCTGTGGAACTCTGGAGCTTCACTGATCACGTGACTCTCCATCGGCTGCGTTTAGACCCTCTTGCCCCATCTGGATACCTCCTCGATTGTGCCTTTTTTGTTTCCTGTAGCGATGCCTCCACTGTGTTGCAGGTGTGGGAGGCTCTTGGTGCCTCTTCCGTCAAGAACTGTGTAGGTCTCAAATGTCTTCAGCTAACGTTAGCTGTTTGTTTCTTTAACAGTGGATTGAGTGTTTGCCCACCTCAAAAGAGAAACTAGTTAACGTTTCTTCTGAAATCCATGAAAAGAAATCCTCTGATTTTCCTTCTAAAAGGATCTAAACAATTGCATGGTGACATTTCAAAATAAAGATGAATCTTAGGCAGCTCTTCATTCTTGACTCATGACTCTTTGGTTGTGTAAACATGAGGATAGGGCTGAACGATTTTGCCAAAAATCAATATTGCGATTTTTTTTCAATAAATATTGCGATTTCGATTTTATTTCGATTTTCCTTCCCCCATTTACCATTAATAACTTTTTGTTGCATATAACTTAAATTATAGCCTAAACTGAGACAATGTTATTGCTCATGAAATATTTACAACTTATTTAAGTATTACTTACTTATTATATTTTTTTATATTTGTATACTCTACTGTAATATTTTTACATAAATAGCCTAAATCATTTCTTGCTATTTTGCTTTGCTTGCTTAATTGTGTTTTAGTCAATACTTATGAGATAGGTTCTCATCCAAAACATTCCCAAACATTAGCCTCCTTTTAGGTTTTAAAAAGTCCCAACTGAGCTGCAAACAACTCTTTACAAGCAGCACACGGCTCACCTTGATCTCTGTGGAGGCAGAGACAGTCGGAGGTGAGGGAGTTTCTGTGATCAGTGCATCAGAGAGTGGGGCAGCGCGGCCCGGGACTCTGAATAGAGTGATTAGCGCAACGGCTAACGCAATGCTGACAGAGAAAAAAGCAATAATCCTTCGCAGTGGCTGCATCATAAACGCTGATATTTCACAGTACATCCACGATCTGCTGCGCACCTTAACTAGACTGAGAAGTAAACAAAAGCACGCTGCGGAGCGGACGTCGCCGCGTCTCTCGCCGCTACATTCACTTCTATGGCATTGGGCCAAAATCACGTGCCTCTGTGATTTGGAAATCGCGTTGTGTGATATCGCGATAAAATTGCAAATGCAATTAATCGTTCAGCCGTACATGAGGACATACAAACTTATGAAGTAGTGTGAGTCTCTGAATGCTCGACGAAGTCTGAAGCACTTGGCCTTTGATCATGTGTAGAGAACATGTGCAATCATGAAACGTGCGCAAAACAGTTGTATAGGAGGAGGAACCCCTACTTCTGAAGTAAATTTAGACATTTTCATTGTGATGTTACACAGCCCCCCGGAGGCGTCGAAGGACCAGGGAGCGGTTGTTTGAAAGCTTGAAATTTCTAGTTTCCAACACGAACAACCGCAAGTCTATAAAGTTATGTCCGGCGGGAGCATGGACCTCATGGGGTTCAGAAATTCAAGCACAATTCGGCCGCCCCTCCTGCAGATGAGTGTGTGAGCAGATGCTTTCAATCCCCACTCCAAGCGTATAAAGCCACGGCTGCTGCTCTACCTCCTTGTTTCCACCTGCTAACATGTAGACTGCATTGTTTTACCCATCAAGGAGATGAAGGAAGGTGTTTTTGGGAGGGTTTCTGTCTGTCTTGTGAACTGCTATAGCTTATGTAACTGTGAATTCAACTTGAATCCTAATAAGCTAAATATCTCAAATAAATGATTAACTTATGGATTATTGTCCTCCTTATTTTCAACCAACAAACATGTGCCCTTTTTTTAAATTTTACCATGCAAGCTATTATTATAAATCCTAATGACCACTACATTTATATTGTGCTTATTAATCCTCTCTCTGCCTTTTAATTAATGCTCTTTCTGACTTTTAAGTCCCAGTTACTCCTTGCTAAAACCAAACCAAAAAAAAACTTCATTATTCTGTTTTGCCCAAATCTCGCAAACTCCAACTTCATCTATAGTGCAGGAGATGCGTGCTGGAATAAAGTGAATTTTTAAAATCTGTGCCCCATTAGCTGCCAATCGCCGACAGACTGAAAAATATCAAAGAGAAGTACACAAACTGCACGAAACACAAGCCTTTGGAGCCGCCGTAATTACAGTTCTTCTTCCCCAAGTCCTCGAATGTACCCACTTGAGCGGATTTTTTGTTTTGCGTGTCGAGAGTGTGGGAGCCCTCTTGCCATGGAGGAGGACATGTTGTTTGGTCCGGTTGTACTCAAGTCCCCGCGGTGGGCCCTTCATGAGTTTGTGCGGAGTGGTGGGAACTCAAGCTGGGTGCTGCTGAATAGGGGGGCCTTCACCTTTGGGTGCTGCACAAGTCGGGGGGGGGGGCAAAATCTATTCAGAATTCAGTACTGACAAAAACTGCATGGTACACAAGCGGTATGTCAGTTAACGCAAATCACATTGTTGAGAGTCAAATTTAAGCGTGATAGACCAACGTTATCTTTCTTTTCTTTCATTGTTTCAGTTAGCCTTCTGCTTTCAAATTGGAAAAGCTTAAATACAATTTGTGAGCAGGGTGATTTATCATCTCACCAAAGGCTCTCCACAAACACTGCTCTCTGCCTGCCATCCCCACGATTGGCAGGGCTCTGGTCATCGGGAGTTGGCCCGCCCTTCAAAAGCCACTCTAAAGGGGGGCCAACTCCCGATGACCAGCTGTATGTGTCATGACATCGCTGTACACGACACATACAGCGGTTGTTAGGTGGCTGTCTGATGTCACATGCACCGCGCATGACACATTACTAATCCACCTCTCCTTTCCATATGTTAGCTTTTAGCCAAAGGCCTTCAAAATGTCTTATTACTGAGCGGAAACATCATTTTATCTCTCTGAAGCTTTCAAAAATAGAATATATAATTAGTTTTTTTTTTTTTTCTAAATAAATACGGGTCAGAAATGTTCATATATTCAAAATAAAGCACAACAAACTTCTGCCTAAACATGACAAGAGTTGACTTGTGGTTTTCTATGATACTTTTCCATCTGCTTATCTATACTTAGCGTGTCATTGTGTATTTGTACTGCCGGCCTGAGAGGGTGTGTTTCCGAGTACCTGCTGTACGTCTCTGTGATGTGTGGGCGGACAACACATGAAAGATGGATCAACAGACAGACGGCTGCATTACACTGCCATACTTTGTTTGTGCAGACAGGCCCTGACAAAAAAAAAGAAAGGAACGTTTTCAAAGCCTGGACACAGAAAGTTTTTCTTTTTCCGTCTCAGCCATAGTTTCCTCTGTCGACGTGGAATGAAATGCAATATAGCACACTTTAGATGCAGGCTGGTAGGTGAGTTAGAATAATCCTGCTGTGTGTGGTCAACTATTTTGAACTGGGCTATTATTATGCATTTTAATAATAACCTTTATGGACAGAATTTCTAGGCGCAGCCAGGGGCTGGAGGGTGTCCGGTTTGGGAACCTCAGGATCTCATCTCTGCTGTTTGCAGACGATGTTGTTCTGTTGGCTTCATCAAATCAGGACCTTCAGCACACACTGGGGCGGTTTGCAGCCGATTGTGGAGCGGCCAGGATGAGGATCAGCTCCTCTAAATCTGAGGCCATGGTTCTCCTATTGGAGGAGGCCTCGTGGAAGACCCAGAACAGCTGGAGGAGGTGTGCATGGATCAGGAAGTTTGGCCATCTCTGCTGAGACTGCTGCCTCCGCGATCCGGCCCCGGATAAAGCGGAAGAAAATGGATGGATGGATAATATCAGTATAAAATAGTTTGCGCAGGAATGATCAAACCACCGACTATAGGGCTGGATACCGTTAAACGATACCAGCCTGGTATCGGAAAAAAGTTTGGGTTCTACTGGTATCGAAAAAGTATCGCAAGCAATCTAAAAAAATCTGAAATCTTCAGATCCAAGTTTTGATGGTGTTGGTCCATGGGACAGCATCAAAGGAAGTGAGTTGGTTGTTTCTGATCAAATAAATATATTTTTTCCCTAATTTCCCCCCACTATTTTTCTCAGTTTTTTTGCCCAATGTCTGCCCTATTTTTCTCAATATTTTTACACATATTTTTTCTTATTTTTGACCAAATTTGGCTAAAGCCAGACTGCTGTGTGCGCTCGAATCCTTTCGAACTTCACAGCAGCCTGGGGACCATGGCCGAAATCTTCACATGGATTTGGGACCAATCACAGAACGAGGAGGAACGGCAAGACGATGACGTGCTATTTGACATACGGAAGCTTGTAGTTTGTTTACGAATAAAAAAAAAAAAGTGTATTTACGGATCCAACATGACAGCAGCAGACGCGACGCCATCTTTCGATCAAGCTTTAGACTGTCTTCTAAATAGTTTAGCTCGAAAGTTTACAGCAGGTACGTCATACGTCATCTGATACGAAGATACGATTGGCTATGGCGACGTGCAGACGCATGATAAGACATTCGTAGCGCCCAATAAACGGCTATAGACAATCGTAAACCACACCTCTCCTACGAGAAAATGAATTGGTGGTCCCCAGACTAAATATCACTTGTGATTTTAGTCTGGCGTTAGCCAGGCTACAAATTTTCCTCTTGTTTCCCAACTTTTTCTCCTATTTTTTTTTTCATTACTAGAAATGTTCCGTATTTCCCCCCATTTTTTTTCCTTTTTTACCCCCAAATTTATATCCCTATTTTTTTATTATTCCCCGTTTTTCACACATTTCTTGACATGGGAGAAGAATCCGATTTACAGATTTTCCACACCTTATTGTCCTGTTTTCTGGCTCTTGACAACCAATATTTTAGAATTGTTCAGGTATCGGTATCGAAAACCAAAAATCGTTAAATTACCGGTATTTAATTTTTTTTTACGGTGCCCAGCCCTACCACCGACTTTCCAGTAATAATAACGACTGCTCTGTCAGTAGTTCTCAACATGTGTCTCTGTCTCTCTCTGGTATTTGACCAGACTTGGCCTTTTTCATTGTAAACAAAAACCAGGTAAAAGGCTTGTAAAACACCTATCCTTTCATTATCAGTCAACCTGTTAACCCCAGTCTACAGAAGGTCTTGGGACCCACTGCCGCGGTTTGACGCTCCGATCACTGCTGTTCCCTCTACAGCAAAACTAAAATAACATATATTACATCAACAAAGGCAATTCTGCTCACGATCCGCTGATGGAGAACTGGCAGAGAACGTGGCATCCATAATGTTTACATAAAGGCCATACTGCGGTTTCTCAGCGAGGCAAACGCTGTGTCTTTCTTTGATAACGCTGACTTTTATCTTCAAATTGCAATAAAAACAATGTCAGCTTTGTTTCAATGCCTTTTGTTTGCGTCAGTTAAAAGAGTTCAGTCGGGGCTGGACAACCTTCATAAGAAAATGGATCAATGCTTACAATAAAGGATATAACACAAACATCAGGCACTGTGTCTGAACGTTTTAGATTTTTCTCACAACTCCACAGCTTTGTTCATCAGTTATTGTGGGCTTGACAAGTATAGATTTCGCACTTTCATAACTCCCCGGCAAGTTTCATTTAAGTCCATTCAATACTTCTGGAATAACACATCTTTTTTAAGCCTTACACAACACAGTATGTATAAATGCATCTCTAAAATGATGGATTTGCAATAATGACAGTCACGTGACATAATGACAGAGGTGAAGGATGTGCTTGAACTCAATGGTAGAATTTGCCTTTAAAGATCGATTTACATTTTGACTTGGTTTATGGTCAGTACCTCTGTAAGTACTAGACCTATATGAAATAAAAACTGATTCAATGCCTTGACAGTCAATAAAGTCTAGTTGCCAATTGAAAAGACTTAAGAGAAGATACATCATGCAAAGTAGACTTTTTGAGCTTTTATCCATTCAGTATCGTTCTGTTCTAAACATACCTGGAGTACTTGGCGAGATGAGTAAATAAACAGCAACTTCTCTCTGTCTTGGTACAGCTGTGTTTTTTGTAGTTTTCTGCAAACTGCATTTGTAGTTTCTATGTTCCACATTGTTTTACTGGATACTTTTGTACATCTTTGCTGTGTTTTTGTGAGATTTTTTTTACTGCAGAGAGTCTGGGTTTTAAAAGTCAACAAACAGCTAGCTTATGAGCTAAAGAGATTTGAGACCTACAAATTTCTTCTTCTGAAACACTGAAGAGGCACCAAGAGGTCCCCACACCTGCAGCACAGTGGAGGCGTCACAAAAGGCACTACATGAAACAAAAAAGGGATAAACGAGGAGGTATCCGGTCAAGACTCGCAGCTAAGCCACACAAGCTTTCTAACTATTGTTCTGGCTAATGTTCGTTCACTGGAGTTAAGACGGATTATATCCGTCTGCTAAGCTCTTCCCAGGAGATGGTGAAAGACTGTTGTGGAGCGGAAGGAGCTGCGCAGGAAGAGGAGGAAAGAGGAGGCGGAGGAGCTGACTACTGCAGGACACCACACTCTGAAACAGGGACAAACCCTGGAGGCGGTGCACCGTTGCAGAGGATCACTGATAGCAGTACTCCGGTTTCCCTTACCTCCAAAAACATGCTGGCTAGGTTGGCCCACAGTGGCGGTGCGGCTCAGTCGCAGCGGCTCAGCACCAACACCTGAACACGATTTTGTTGTACAACATAACAATGACAAATAAAGCACTTACTTTTCCTAGCATGATTTGCTAGCATTACCTTTTGCAGACACTAAAAATATACTATTACTGTTCTATCCTCATGCTATTCCCACAGCTGCCTGCAGGGGGCTCTCAAGGACAATTCAAAATTCTGACCAATCCTGGCTCTCTCAATCCCAGCCTGTCTTTTGATTATTTCAAACGTACAGGGAAATATCAAAGCTGAAGTACCTAAATAATGTTTTTTAAAGCCTCAATTATGCATGTACTGTAATGGCAAATCAGTGTACCCACCCAGTGCTTAACGAAAAATTATTCATTATACATATTCAACATACGTGGATTTTCTGTTATATGGAATATACTGTTCATGAACAGTATATTCCCCTTGAGGTTATTTCTTTAACATTATGAACGCATCTATAAGGAGCAGTTAGTTGAAGCGAGTGAAAACTGCAGCTATATGAATGGAAAGGCCATGCTCTTCACCCACACGGCTGAGTGCAGTCATGGGGTGGGACGTGCGTGGAATAATCATAAAAGTAAAGACAGCAGACGAATGGAGAAGTTTGCTCACATCTGACATGGGAGTGGGAGGTGGGCTTCGGTCCACACCTACAGAGACAGGTCAGAAGGTTAATGGATTGTATAGCGGCATGGTCAGGAAAACTTGATTTAATGGTTCTAAGGTCATGGCAGAAACTTTTCGAAATACTACATTGAGTGGATTCACACATTTCAACAAGTATCAAAGGAAAGGGAAGATGTTGAGGTTCAAGTACTACCAACCTCCTGAAATGTTTGACATTCTAAGTACCACCAGACCTAGCCAAAGATCAAATCTAATCTAAATTTGACTAAATGATGGGTGTAAGCCAGAAGGAAAAAAAACACTTAAAACTTCAGTGTATTACAAAAGAATAAATAAAATGATCTTTGATTAAAATTAGTAGAGTCAAACATTTTTCTATGAGGGCGATAAAGTCTGTATCTTTATCCCTCAGTTAACTATTTCAATGGTGGAGCTAAAAAGAAGACTAGCTATTTTGTTCATACGGCACCATTAAGCTGAGCACACACACTACACGATTTTTTTGCCCGATTTTGCTATAATTTTCTGTAGCGGTGAGTCTTCCTGAGTCGTGACTAGTTTAAGACAGACACAGAGAATTGTGTCTCGTAGTGTGGAGGGGGTCAAGACTACGCAGAAGAGCACGTTATATAACTAAAAGTCCACAAGAACCAATTTTTCCAATCCGGACACACACGCTCGCAAACAGTGGCATAACTTTGCTGATCAAGGGTCCATTTTTCCCCCTCCAAAGATAGAAATGAAACAGGCGGAGAGAACAGAGACGCATACTGCAGCAGCAGCGTGGCGTCAGCTGTTTGACAGACGCGTGGAGTGTGGCCGCTCTCACGACTCTCACTCATTACATATAATCACACTAAATTCAGTCGTGTACTGTGGACCCCCATTCTTCATAAAACATTTTAGGACAGAAAAAATCGTCTGTCCTCAACTTCTCTCCATTTTAACAATTATTTCAATGATTTATGCGGGATTATGTTTAAAGAATTATTACACATCCACGATTCCTTAATGCGAAACGTTCACTTATCCTTGAATATTCAAACCTATACCCACACATACATTACCCCCATTCACTATTAAAAAACCCTTACACTGTGGCATAATCGTAGTGTGAACAAGGTTTACAACGGAGGCAGACAGAGGAAAAGTTTTCCCACATAACCGGGGTAACCATGCCAACCCGGCCCTGGCAGAGGCGTGCACTCTAGTGGGCCATGATCTCGCCGCTACTTGACTTTTGAGTACCCTACAAGAGAGCCATGTTATAAAGGGCTTTTATCCTCAGTGCTCGCTAAGTGTGATATCGTTTGAAAGCGTAACCCCAGTCCAGCCGGCGAGGGTGCTCTGTAAAGATCACTACAGTTGGACCACGCCATGTACTTTTTAGTTATTTGGATTTTGGAGAGTGACTATTGTGTGGATTGAGCGATAGCCCGCCAGTGCAAACATAGGAATGGAGCTGACGACCCTGGTTACGGGCCAGTGAGGTGGATCTCGAAAGAACAATGTGTACAGACAAGTGGGTGCCACAGGGAGAAGGCCAGGGACGTTTAACAAAAGAACAAGGTTAGAGTTGGGATAAATGAGGCAGGGCCACACAAGTAGCAGTTACATTTTAGTTATCACATTTTTTTTTTTTTACTTTGATGATTGGCCTTTATGCCCTCCCTTGGACATAATATGAATTCAGCAAGGGATTGCATTTTTACAGTTGGGTTAGTTAAAGTTGCATTATGGAACTTTTTATGTGGGGAAAAATATACAGTATATATTAGTGTGTATTTGACCTTTTAGTGACCCAGCGGCTGTTTGAGTGGTTAGCATGGCACTTTTACTTTCCAGCGCAGAGGCCTCTATGATGCTCCAGGATCAATTCTTTTTAGAACTTTTACTGCTGACAGACCCTCTCACCAGAAAACCTACAAAACAATTCCTAATTTCTGAAATACTTGTTAGGACCAATGGCCGCTGGCTGCTCTGCTTTGCGACGACGACACTGGAGGCCGCCATTGCTGTAGTACCGCCATATAGCCGCTAGACCTCCATTGGAATGTATTGCACTTTAGACACGTTAAAAACAACTTTAATGCTCGGTGCCTAATTTTTTGGAACTGTCTACAGCTAGATATTCCTCCTGTGATTACGCTGGGTTAGACACAATCAGAAGCAATCAGAAGCAAGATAAATTTGAGAAATCTCGTACTTAATGATGGCTGGACTGTTAGCATTGGAGCGGTGCGAGCTATACGTCACGCAAGGGCCGAGTCTACAGTGAAGATCCCGCCCTTATGCCCTTATTAGGAACATGCTTCGTCAGAGCTGGGGAAGAGGAGCCTGTAAATCTGCCATGATTTCCCCCCGAACGTGGTCATTATGGTAAACGGGGAGGAGTGAGGAGGAGTTGTCTATTTGTACAGTCTATGGTTAGGACACTTTGCGCAGCTAGCCTCAAACAAGTGAGAACGGCTCCAGAACTTAGGACAGACGTCTGACTGTCTCACATCATTGACAGGGGAATCATAGTCTAAAAGCATCTCAATTTATCATATTGGGTCACGCTATACGGCCATACCATCTCTGCAGTAGAGTCATAACCTTGATTCCATAATAAATAAATAGGCTAATCACAACGCATTTGCTAATGCTAATGCGGCTAGTGCTAACGTCCACAGCAGCTTATACATTCTCTCACTGAGGAGGGTCTGCACCTGCTAAAACACCATTATTGTTAGGAAAGACAATAATGGTGCAGTGCTTCCATGTCAACTTTAGAGCAGAGTCAGAACTCAGGCGGCACGGTAGTACAGTGGTTAGCGCTCATGCTTCACAGCTAGAAGGTCCCGGGTTCGATTCCTACCTGGACGGGGCCTTTCTGTGTGGAATTTGCATGTTCTCCCTGTGTCTGTGTAGGTTTCCTCCAGGTACTCCGGTTTCCCCTACCACTAAAAACATGTACAATTGGTCAGGACAAATGAGAGTGTGTTTGAGAGTGCGCAGGGGGACGACGGATGGAAATTAGCCTATTGGCTACAATCCGGTGTGGCTTGTTTACATGCATGAGACCCATGTATGTTCATTAACATGCACTGTCCCGACCAAATAAACCAATAAATAAATAAACTCTTGCAGAATCAAGTTCAGCAGCTGTAATGGGGAGCGCTAAAGTACGTGCTCTGTTATTTCATATAGTTAAGTAGCCATGTGAGTGCCAAGGGTTTCTCCGCCTTTCAAATGATTACAATCGAACTGGGAAGGCCTTTATGCCAATAAGACTAAAATTGCATGTGTATGTCACAGTGAGGGTTATAAGACTACATCTGTAGCAGCCGCGGTCGAAAAGATGGTCTCTCAAACTGATGGTTCACAACTTTCTTTTATTAAGCCTTTCCTTGTGTGTGAACACACCGTAAGAGCTACAATATAAACAGACAAACGATACAATTAGTAACTCTTAGCAGCATGTGTTTTACCTTATACCTTTTTAACCATATACTATCTTAATGAATTATCTTAAATTATTAACTTTGACAATTTCTACTTTGAATGCTATAACCATGTATTTCTATGTATATTTATTAAACCCTTTTTTACCTTGTCCTTTTAAACCTTCTGTCTTTATCATGAAATAATAACCATTGCCCTTTTTACAACGTTGAACCTTTGAAATCACTATGCGTTAAACATGTCTTTAACTGAAGTACAATAGCACCATCTAGTGGGTGAAAAAGTTACCGTTAAACAAAAAGGCTAATTATAAACTCCGTGAAAACAAATGAAATATACATTTACACAACAAAAACTTAATACCAACCTTGTTCCCTAATCAACCGGGTGCTAATGAACGATAATCTGCCAATAAATAAAACCTTAAGTTAGACTTTTCTCGACCTTTGCAGGGAGCACACTTTTTCTGTTAATTCACGTTCGCGGTACACCTTTCCTGCCTTGCAGCAATTACTTCCGCTTTACGGCTCCTTTTCCGAATTCCTTCAAAGTAAAAACTTAAACTGTACTATTCTTACAAAAATAAAATAACACGTCTGAACCAATTAGCAAAATGGGGAAATATTATCAAAGTCATTTACACTCCCACCAAATCATTAGAGCTAGCTGAACCAAATGTAGCGAAAATGATTTCCTAATGAAGAAATTACTTGCAACCTGTAAAGTCTTTCAATACAAAGAGTCCATATTCAAGTATAAACTGTAAATCTTAAACTGTAAATGTCATTAAAGAGTCTCTAGGAGCAGAACCAGTTTCTGCACCGGGCGTTCCACAATGGAAGGTTTTCCAGAACATTGTCCTTTCTCTCTCTTTTCTCCAAAGCGAAGCTTTACCTTTCTCACGAGTCCATCCCTGTCAGTTACTGTGTCTATTACTCGTGCTAATCTCCATTCATTGCGCGGTAGATCGTCCATCTTTTCCATGACAACATCTCCAACTTTCAAGTTTCTCCTTGGAGTGTGCCATTTTTGTCTTGTAGCGATGTTGGAAAGATACTCCTTTTTCCAACGAGACCAAAACTGTTCTGATAAGTACTGCACCTGCCGCCACCTTTTACGTGCGTAAATGTCCTCTTTGATGAATTTACCTGGAGGAGGCAGGGCTGCTTTTGACTTCATAGTAAGCAAGTGATTTGGGGTCAATGGCTCTGGGCTGTTTGGGTCACTTAAGTTGTCCACTGTAAGAGGCCTGCTGTTTACGATCGCCATTGCCTCATAAAAGAATGTCCGTAGTGATGCGTCGTCCATTCTGCCTGATGAAAGGGAAGCTGTCGAGCGCAGAATGTTTCGAATTGTCCTGATCTGTCTTTCCCATACACCTCCTGTATGGCTTGAATGAGGAGTGTGCATTTGGAAATCACACTGTTTCTCAGCAAGAAATGTGGCAATGCGGTTGGAGTCTACTTGCTTTAAAGCTTCATGCAGTTCGTTTTTAGCTCCGACAAAGTTACTTCCTTGATCACACCTTATCTCACTGACAGCTCCTCTTATGGCTATAAAACAGCGGAGTGCATTGATAAAGGCGTCTGTAGTCATATCGTCCAACATTTCTATGTGCACTGCTCTGCAGCAAAGGCATGTAAAGAGAAGTCCATAGCGCTTCTGCACTTTGCGAGCTTGCTTTGTTAGAAAAGGACCGAAACAGTCCATTCCACAAAATGTGAACGGTGGTGTAGGATCTAAACGTTGCGTTGGGAGATCAGACATTTTCTGTTCTTCTGTACCTCTCCTGAGTCTACGACACTTTACACATTGGTGCACAAAGTTTGCCACGGCTTTGTTGATGCCTGGAATCCAAAATCCATTTGATCTGATCTCATTGATTGTCAGTCCTTTTCCTTGGTGTTGTACTTTACTGTGGAAATGAGCTATTATCAGCTGAGTGACATGGTGACCTTTGGGAACTATCACTGGATGTTTCAATGTGGAGGAGAAGGACGCATTTTTCAGCCTTCCTCCCACCTTAAGGAGTCCATCACTATCAAGAAAAGTGTCCATTTGAAACAGCTGACTTTTGTGAGGAAGTGTCTTTCCATTTTTGAGCGTCTTTATCTCATTTGCATATTCACTTGCTTGTATGTCCTTTAGAATAACACTTTGTGCATTTTGTCTTTCTTGTACTGTAGTGTGACCTGTTGTTTTGTCTTTCTTGGCAAAGCGGATGAGTCGAGCTATGGCTTGAGTAGCTTTGTACCATGAAGAAAACTTTGTTAACTTGTCTGATAAACCTTTGTGTTCTGTTTTGAGCGTATTCAACACGTGTACCTTTTTTACCTCTGGATCACCTAGTGGAACATTTGTGTTAATGTCTGCAGCTGGAGGTAATTCCCTGTCCCATAGAAACTGTGGCCCTTTGAACCAGTCTGATGTGATGAGCTCACTTGCACTTGAACCTCTGGAGGCAGTGTCCGCAGGATTTTGCTCAGATGGGACATATCTCCACTGCTGGGGAGAGCTGTTGAGCCTTATCTTTTGAACTCTGTTGGAGACAAATGTGTGAAAACGACGTGCTTCGTTATTGATGTAGCCTAAAACTACTTTAGAATCAGTCCAGAAATACTCATCTACTTGTGACAGTCCAAGCTCATCCTTTAGCATGTTACTTACAGTAATGGAGACAACAGCAGCTGTCAGTTCGAGTCTTGGTATCGTTGTTACCTTAATAGGAGCAACTCTGGTTTTTGCTGTAACTAAAGCACAATGCACATTTTCATCTCTGTTTACATATCTCAAGTATGAACATTGACCATAACCATAGGAGCTTGCGTCAGAAAAATGATGCAACTCTGTTTTTACTATTTGGCCAAAGTCTTTGGAAACATAACAGCGTGGTATTGTGATTTTCTCTAAGTTCTCCACATCGCTTTTCCAGTTATTCCACACTGGCCTTAATTCACTGGGGAGGGGATCATCCCAGTTTGTGCCCTGTTTGCAAGTCTCTTGAAGCACTCTTTTGCCTGTGAGCACGAAGGGGGAGATGAAACCCAGCGGGTCATACAGAGATGCAACCACAGACAGGATGCCACGTCTTGTAGCAGGTTGGTCGTTGGAGTGAAAGCGAAACCTGAGTGTGTCTGATTCAATGTGCCAGTGAATGCCTAGCGCCCTCTCAAGTTTAGAGTCATTAAAAGCTAGGTCACATGCAAGCTGTGGTGTGGCACGTTCGGATGCAGGAATGCTTTCTAACACTGTTTTGTTGTTACTCACAAACTTGTGCAGACGGAGGCCACCTGATGCGCAGAGTGTCTGAGCCTCCTGTGCAAGCTGAATAGCTTCTTTGATGCTTGCAGTGCTCGTTACCCCGTCATCCACGTAGAAATCCTTCATTATGAACTGTGAGGCGAGGGGAAACTGTGTCTCGTTTTCTTTAGCAAGATGCTTTAAGCCGTAATTGGCACACCCTGGCGAGGACGTGGCGCCGAATAGGTGCACTTTCATTCGAAACTCTTGTGGCTCAGTGCTCAAGTTGCCATTTTTCCACCACAGAAAGGTTAAATAGTCTCTGTCTGCTTCGTACACATGGAATTGGTGGAACATTTTTTCAATGTCACACAACAATGCAACCTGATGCCTTCTAAATCTGATGAGAACGCCATTGAGATTGTTCAGCAAGTCTGGGCCTGACAGCAAATGATCATTGAGACTGTTACCTTTGTATTTTGCTGAGGCGTCAAAGACCACTCTGAGTTTGTCTGGTTTTTGGGGATGATATATCCCATGGTGGGGAATATACCACCTTTCTCCTTCCTTTGCCTTACTGTGGACTTCCTCTGCGTCACCCTTTTCTATGACTTCACTCATAAACTTTACATATTGCTCTTTGTACCTTTGGTCCTTTGACAGTTTGTTTTTGAGGCTTTGAAGTCGCACAGTGGCCATTTGCTTATTGTCCGGTAGATGTGGTCTCTCCTTAAATGGAAGCGGCATTTCATAATGTCCTTCTGTATTTTTATAAATGCCTTCCTTTAGCGTGTTGAGAAAGAGTATGTCATCTTGAGACACTGACCTGTTATCCTTGTTATCATCCTTGAAGTCAGATTCGAGAATCTTGAGTGCATCTGCTGGAGTCACTAGGGGAGCTCTTTGACTGTAACTCTGTGACACACAGTAGACATGCTTAAAGAGTCCTTGTGAGATGATGTGGGGCCTACTATACTCCAACCCAATGTTGTACGGACCGCGTAGGGTTCGTTCTCGCCTCCTAAGATTACTTCCCTTGGAGCCAGTGCTCTTGAGCAACTATAGCCGATTAATAACCCAACCTCACACTCGAACTGTGGTGGAATCTCATTCACTATTACCTTGAGATGATTCCATTGCCTTGCCGTTTCACAGGTAGGAATGTGGGTGCGGTTCACTGGTATACAGTCTTTAGTGTAAGCAGGAGGGAGTTCGATCATTTCTGGGGAGTTGTAGCCTCTCACTTTGAGACCTGAGACACGTTCACTTGGCACAACAGCATCTTTACCAAGCATTGTGGTGAGCCTTAACCTTATTGGAGTAAACTTAGCTTTGAGACGATGAGACACATCTTGGTCAATGAACACTGTGTCACTTTGGGTGTCTAAGAGTGCATAAACAAGCTTTTCTGTACCTGGATGTTGCTCTGAAGAAACCCATACTGGTACTATCATGGAAGTGTTGACACATTGATCGTTGGTTTCTGCATTTAGAGACAGGGTAGTTGCAGCCTGTTCTGTGTTGTTCTGAGTTGGGTTAGTGGCTGATTTGTCACTGTTATAGTTGAAGTCGTGCAGACAAGTAGGGTGCTTTTTCTTACACATCTCACATACAAGCCTGTAACGACAGTCCTTTGCACTGTGTCCGGATTTGAGACAGCCATAACACAGTTTTTCTCTTTTATGTATTTCCTTCGTTCTTCAAGTGATTTGCCTTTGAACAGTGGACAGCTGTGAAGTTTGTGTCCGTTGTCTTGACAGAGTATGCATGGTTGTTTAACATATGACTTTTGTTTTGTATTTTCAGTCTCTGATACGGCTTGTGTATGGAGAACACTAGAGGTGGGTCTTTTCTCCCTTTGGGAATCCTTACCCGTGTTTGTAGTGAAGACTCTTGAGTGGAGTGCTTGAAAGGACGTGATCGGGTTGCAAACAATCTCTGCTTCAGATGACATGAACTCAGCAAAGTCCTTTAAGCTTGGAAACTTCCCACTTTCTTTCATGAATCGAGTAGCTTGACGATTCCACCTGGCAACTGCCCAGTCAGGTAGCTTTTGGATGAGTTTTTGGTTCTCCTCACAATCGTTAAGAATGGTCAACCCTTCGACATGGGGCATAGCTTCATAACACGTTTGAATGAAGTCAGCAAATGCCCTAAATCCTTTAGAGTCCTTTGTTTGTATCTTTGGCCATTTTTCCAGCTTTTCTCTGAACGCTTTCTGTACGACAAATGAATGTCCATACCTTTCGTTGAGTCGATCCCACGCGTCTTTGTATGCATCGCTGTCATTTCTGTAGAAGATGCCATCAAGTGTCTCTCGAGCTGCACCTCCTACGTATTTCTTTAGGTAATGCAGTTTGTCAGCAGGTGAGATGTTCTTTTTATCAATGAGTGCGGTAAAGGAAGCTTTCCACTCAATGAACTGTAGTGGATCACCTGTGAATGTTGAGGGCTCTGGCATTGGCAGTCTGTTTATGGCAATACTATCCTGTACTGCTTGTGCTAAGTAAAGGACGTCTGCTTGTGGCGGTGCGGTAGACAGTTTACTATTAGGAACTTGAATGGGAGCAGAAACTGTGGGGGGGTGAAGAGCTGCTCTGCTAATGTCAATAGAGTGAACACTGCTCTCACTCTGTAACTCTTGATCATAGGTCATTAGTCTAGCTCGTGCAGCCATCAGCTCCTTTTCAATCTTGAGTCTTTCTAATTCACTTTTCTGAGATTCAAGCTCCTTTCTTTGACTTTCCTCCAAATTTCTAATCTTTTCCTTTTGTTTTTCCTCTTCTAATAACTTCTCATACTCTACTTCTTTGGCAGCTAAATCTGCTGCTGCGTCTACTCTCTTTGCAACAACTACAGATGTCGAAGGGCATGACTTAATGGTAGAGTGTTTACTTGAGTGTGTGACTGAGGAACTGTAAATGGATTTAGCATAGTCTGGTTTGCAAAGCTCACGGAGACGTATTTTCACTTGGTCACTATCATAGTCATCTATACCTGTGAGTCTTTCATGTGCAACCTTGAAAATGTCTCTGGTAACTGCTTCACATGCATCTACAGCTCGCCTTGTGTCACTGGAGGGGGTAGTGTGATCCCTTATTTCTGTGTACAAATTAATGACACTGTCTTTTTCCTTCTCTATGATGTCCATGAGTGAAGCAATTTGACTGTTTGATATGTCTCCCTTTAATTGCTCCCGCATTGTACGTGCTTCCTTTTTCCATCGATCATAAACATGAAGAAGCCGTTTTTCCTTTCTGAGGGCTTCCTCCTCCTGATATACTTGCATCCTTTCTGTGGGCCTCCGCTGACGAGAAGAGCGTGGAAGCCCCTCTTCCTCATTGGCTTGAAGATCCTCCGTGTGCTCCGTTTCATCTTCAGGTGTCGCCATGTTGATGATGGGACGATGCCTTGGACCATTGGATCTCAGATGACCTTGATTGGAGCCGTGGATCTGGAACCTTGGGGCGGCTCTCACTGGGACCTCAGCGCTGAGAGTGGGAGGAGCTCTTCCTCAGCTTGTGGGAGCTCTTCTCAGCTTGGGCCAAGCTCTTACTGTAGCAGCCGCGGTCGAAAAGATGGTCTCTCAAACTGATGGTTCACAACTTTCTTTTATTAAGCCTTTCCTTGTGTGTGAACACACCGTAAGAGCTACAATATAAACAGACAAACGATACAATTAGTAACTCTTAGCAGCATGTGTTTTACCTTATACCTTTTTAACCATATACTATCTTAATGAATTATCTTAAATTATTAACTTTGACAATTTCTACTTTGAATGCTATAACCATGTATTTCTATGTATATTTATTAAACCCTTTTTTACCTTGTCCTTTTAAACCTTCTGTCTTTATCATGAAATAATAACCATTGCCCTTTTTACAACGTTGAACCTTTGAAATCACTATGCGTTAAACATGTCTTTAACTGAAGTACAATAGCACCATCTAGTGGGTGAAAAAGTTACCGTTAAACAAAAAGGCTAATTATAAACTCCGTGAAAACAAATGAAATATACATTTACACAACAAAAACTTAATACCAACCTTGTTCCCTAATCAACCGGGTGCTAATGAACGATAATCTGCCAATAAATAAAACCTTAAGTTAGACTTTTCTCGACCTTTGCAGGGAGCACACTTTTTCTGTTAATTCACGTTCGCGGTACACCTTTCCTGCCTTGCAGCAATTACTTCCGCTTTACGGCTCCTTTTCCGAATTCCTTCAAAGTAAAAACTTAAACTGTACTATTCTTACAAAAATAAAATAACACGTCTGAACCAATTAGCAAAATGGGGAAATATTATCAAAGTCATTTACAACATCTGCTGCCACTGCTGTGGTGTTTAAAATGTTGGAAAATACATCAGGTTTATGTCTCAAGTAGCTGTTTCTAACTCTTGTTTGCACATGCGCAACTCGACTCAACATTGATCAAGCATGTATTTTGGAAGGGAGGAATTAACCCTGGAAGTATAGGCGCCATGCTAACCATAGAGCCATTGGGTCACAAAGAGGTCAATTACCCACAAATATCCAGTTTTTCTTACGCACAAAAAGTTGCATTATACACTTTTAATGAATGCCAATGCCAAATTAGAAACCCATACAAGCCATAGTCTCTCACTCCTTACTGTCTTTTCCATGCATAGATATGTAAAAGGGGCTGAAGAGCGGGGAGAGACGTCCCACAAACCGTCAGAGCCAAGACCTGAGTCCATTGGGGACAGTTCTTCCCAAAGTGGGGTCCAGAGCCCCTGACAGGCCTCAGAGCCACAGCTGAGGAAAAACATTTAAAAGAATTTGTTTATGTATATTCAAAACTGCTTTAAATTAAAACAGTCATTTGTATTTGTTATTTCATATGTAGTTTTAAGGTATAACTCCTAAATAAATGTATTATTATTACTGTGAGGGCCCTGAGAGATCTTTAGATTGATAAGAGCCGAGGGCCTTTACGCTCTGGACTTTAGGAATAGCCGCATTAAACCATCGGCTGCATTACTGTATTTCAAATTTAATAATACAACGTGCAATATTAATACTTAGGTACCCAAATGAATAAGAATGTTTTTAAGCTTTTATCGTCCATATGTCCACTTTAAGTCTGTCTCATAACCGCCCAACTTTCACTGCAGAAACTCTTGTGGAATTCAGGTACAGCTGAAAGGATGGACAAAATCTTTGAAGCATATACAATATTCTCAAGTGTTTAACATAATAACAGTGGATCTTCCTTGTTTTCCTAGCGCAGCCTGAGCAGGTGTGTCTTTGTCTATGTGTGAACAACAACATTACTGGAGAACTAATGGCGCGTTGTTTGGGGCCTCAGCTCATCTGTATTCTGAACCTGTATGGTGGAGCGCACATGGCAACAGCTGCTGCTCCCAAGGCCATAACCAATTCAAACACACACAACAGGCAGGGGTAGACGCTAAACCTGCGTGCTATAGCTTACTATATCTGTACACTCCGACATGTACATCTTAAATAGACAAACACACAAGTTAATTCTCCAAAGAAGCCCATGGTGTTTTGAGCGGTTGTTTCAATGAACAGGCAGATGTGACAGACAATAGCGGGTAATGATCGGGGATTGTGGGATTGTTTCAGATGTTGCATCTTGGCTGCTTGGTTGAGTTGGCAGGCACAGTGGCACCAGTAAATAACAGGAGCTGACGCATGAGTAAACAGGATGACAGTTTTTCCCTAAATCACATCACAATAATCTCTCATTGCATCCCACTAATTTTTCTGTGGAGACATATGCAAAATCGATGTAAAATGTACTTTTAACCATGTTATAATGTTGATTCCTTGTCAAAAACATCCTGGAGTGGAGCAGTATTTAGCTTGGCTTTGGTTGTTTCTCCTCTACTGCTGTAGACCATTTTTTAAATAATCATCAGTGGACTCGTTCTGCGCTCAGAGTGTTTCTTCATTGATGGCGTTAATTGAAAGTGAACGCTTGTTTACAGTTTATAACATTCCCACAGCCACCTGAGGAGGGCTCTCTCCACCAATTTGAAATCCTGACCAGCCCTAGCCTGGCAAGTCCAGAATGATACCCGTCCCGGGATCTCTTTTGCCGCTGCTCCCAAACTCAAATGGATCTGTGCAATCATACATGTTGTTCGCGGGACAGCGTTGCAGGACATGGAAGTCCCTCAATAATCTACGAATGGCGCACGGGAGAGCGAGAGATTTTTTCCAATCAGCGGTAAATTACCCAAATCATATCGACAGTAGGTGAATTTTGTGATTCATAATCGTGTTTGAATGTTAACGCAGAATCGCTAATAACAGTGCATCAACAACACACGTCCACCCTTCAATTGGTTTACTCTGCTTTCCTGTTTGCTTGCGTAAGTTCTGTTATAGAAATGTTGTTGATGCCGACTCTGCCAGAATCACTTGTACTGCGATCTGGATCTTGTGTTTAGTATAGTATGAGTTGCTAAATTAAATGTTTGTTGTCACTATGACTTTACAAGTTCTCATATACATCTACAGAGGAAAATTGGTTAAATTAAATACTAAAACAACCTGTGTATATACGATTTTTGCTTTGATTCCAGCTGAAAATATAACGTTTTGCCAGCAGTATCGACCCTCAACCGGATGCAACTTGTTCACTTTTTCAACTTGCCTGGGTTGCTGCCGCCCAGAACCATTGACACTGTTCATCAGAGCGGCCTCTCCCAGTGCACTCCCTCAGGTCAGGCTTCTCCTTTCACAGAGAAGAGAGGGAAAGGGCTCCCCCCAGTGGACAGGCCCCAGCTGTCCATCTCAAGGAGAGAAGACGCCTCCATAGCAACAGTCCCACATAGCAACATAGTCTTTTAGAATAAAGATAGCCTTGGACACCATTCACAGCATATTGGGTATCCTCACTGCCTGGAAACAAGGGATATGTGAAAGAATCATTCAGTTTGACTCATTCATCAGTGCACGAAAGAACTGCATGGAGTCTGTTTTTTTTTTAAAGCAAATTATTTCCTCACATTTAACTGCATCAAAACTCAGACACATTCACAAAACACTGTTTTGAGTGAGTAAACTCCAGCGGTTGTCTTAAAAGCTGGAGAATTGGTGGTTCAATCCTTGTCATGACTCTGTGTGTCTTAAATAAATACTGACTGAAGTTGTAACACTGCTATGTAGAATGGGACAATGTGCATATCTTAAATCCACATTGCGGAACATTCCAGGCGAGGCAACGGTCTGTCAATAGAGCAACCAAGATTTTGCAAGAGCACCATTTTTTAAACCTAATGTTTGTTGTCCAAGTGCGTACCAAGTGGACAGGCAATGAAAGGCAAAATGTACAGTAATTAGTTGGTTATGGACCTTCATTAACAGTGGAGAGACCGAACGCGGTAACAGTCCACTTATATGTAGGCAGACCCAAGACATTAGGAGCTCTGGACCACGGCTGGTTCTGGTTAACCCCGAAACATCAGGGCACACAGATGCGACAATGCAGCCTGTTCCAGGGAAGCGCTCGACAACGCCTTGTTCTCATCACTATGTTCAATGTTCTGGTGCTCACGAAAGCAACATGAAAACAACCCAAAACATTAGTCTGGAGCCCTGAATGAAGGTAGCCCTTCAGAGCAACTGCAGACGGATTTGTTTTTGAACATTCATAAAGTTAAGGTCTGTTGTATTCATTGCACTTGATACAGAAAAAACATGTTATCAATGGAATCAATAAAGGGCTATCAAAACTTCTTGAATCCACTGTACAGGTTTTTTTGGATGGAGAAAGATGTACCCTGGTATTTAAAAAAAAGAAAGAAGCAAATGGGCTTCCAATACTGAAGTGCCAGACAGGGATATCAGCTGTGAACAGGAAACCGCCTTGAGTTGAACATTCAAAAGTCTCCATTCTGTATTTGAATAATAACAGCCTTCCACCAAGACTTCGTCACTCTCTTTTAAACTTTTCTCTGCGCCATTTCCACACTGCGTATTATGAATCATTCAAAACCTCGGTACTCCAAACTAAAACTGACAGGGGGGAAACTTGCCTCTTTTTCGGAGCGCGCCGCAGTGTGCCCGAGTCCAATTTCTCTCCAACAAAGGCGCGCTTTGATCAGAGCGCAAGCCTGATTCATGGTGTCACCGCTAACTGTCCGTCACTCCTACACAAGGCCTTCAGGAGGAGCCCAGGAGGACGACGATGAGTAGAAGGAAGAAAGTCAGGCAGGGATGATGGTGACTCAGTGGTAGAGAGTTTGCCCACTGATGCAAAGTTTGAGCCCCATCTTCAGCCAGTACATCGATATTTATTCGAACAGATGTCGGATTTTCTTCTTTCACAGTTCCATTTTCCTCTCTGTGAGGTGTATACAATAAGCCAGGATGAATCAGAGTGTGGCTGTAAGTGCGGGACAATGGATAGAAATTAGCCCAGCATGGCGCATTTACATGCATGGGTCTTATTTTTGATTTGAAAACGATAGCTACTTAAAGGCGCACTATGAAACTTCTTATGTAAGAAAAAAAAAGTTGACATTTGTGCGTATTTCGCCTTTCAGTGACCTAGTGGCTGTATGGGTGGTTAGCTTAGCCCCGGTGGCCCCTGAGACGCTCCATGATCAGTTGTTTTAAGGATTCCTGGTACGTGTTCACTGCTGATTGAACCGTCTCCATGGTTACACATGCATTTCATTCCCAAAAACTACCAGAAATCCCCAAAACCCGAAATAAAATTGATCCTGAAGCATCCTAGAGGCCAGCAGGATGGAAAGTGAAGGTGTGACGCTAACCACCCATACAGCCGCTGGGTCATGTACGCACTAATATCAACTTTTCTTTTTACATAACAAGTTGCATAGTGCACCTTTAAGTTCTTAACCCCCACCTGAACCGAGCACATTTTCTCCAGTTTGGCATTACCCAAATCTAAAAGCTTAAAAAAAACATCAAAATAGCTTACCACCACCGAGTATGGAGTGAATGAATAATGAGCTGTGAAGCGCTTTGGGTATCTTGAAAAGCGCTATACAAATCCAAGAGATTATTATTATTATTATTATACCTCTTCTTGCAAGACTGTGGCTAAAATAATGCATGTTTTCCCTTGATGCCTGTTTGCGCACCTCCATGCCGTACCTAGGAACCTTTTGCAAGCACTAGTTTCTAGTAGGACCGGTTAGAGAAGGAACCACATCCGGGTTATGGTAGCTACTTAGCGGAAATAGCATTTCTGCAAATCGAGGCTGCAACTTCGATGAAATCTACAAATGTAAGTTGAGTTGTGCTAAAAAAAAAAATATGTAGCTGCTCATCGTTTCCATCTTTAGATTATTTATTGGAATGAAACTTCGTGTGATGGATCTTTTTTTTTGTTATTTCACGATTTAGGTACGTTGCGAATTAGCGACGTACCTAAAGGCCATAATGGAAAACTGCAATAACCATCTGGTGGCATGCATACGGCCACAGTGACCGCATTTTAGTAGTATTTAGATCTATTACAGTGCTAAAACGTTTATTAAATGCCATTCTAGTGAATAACATACAAGGATATATAAAAAATGTATCCCTTATTTTACACAGAACAAAATGAAACCGTTCATGTTGTATGCAAAGCGGGGTGGACCTATTGGACCACAAACAAGAGTTCCACATCCGAAAATAATGTGCAATTATAATATAATTTGCAAATAAGTAATGGTAAGTGGAGGTATCTTATGTACAATGAATAATAAAACCTCAGAAAAGGGAGTAAAATATGATAATTAGTAATAAAAATGGTGACATGTCTATGTTATGTAGATAAATCTTTCTAAAGTGCTTTTTCCCCCTACATCAGGTGATGAAAGCAGCAGCAGTGAGCTGCTGTATTTGTGCCTGTTGTCGCTAATTTATGACACAGCTAAAATTGTATTTATGCCTGTTGTCACTAATTAGCGACATACCTAAAACTATATACATATGTACTATGTGCTACAGATAAATTAACAATCTCCACTTAATTTAGCATCAGCTTGAAAGCAAAAACACTGATAATATTTATTATTTCTATAATTGGAAATAAATTCAGGCAGGGGTTAGGCATAGTAAGTTGAAACCAATGCTAATTTAGCGCTGAAGTGATCGAGATGCTAAGACACCACTTCATGACATCAGCTGGTGGTACAGAGCATTTTGAACTCTTGAGGAAGATAAAATGAATATTGGATTACTTGTATTAGATTATGTGTGTAAAGACCAAAACAGCAGGTGTGCTTGTCCTGAGGGAACAAAAAAGCAAAAAGAAAAAGTCAGTGTGGCATAAAATAGGCATTTTAATAATTTGTGGTGCAGGCCCTCTGCTGTCAATCAGCTCTGAGGGCGCTCCGTCTCCCACTGGCACATTATAGTCAAGAGTGTCAGCTCTACATTGACAGGTGTCATCTGATACAGCTGCACATTTCAAACCTCTGAGTGCCTGACCCAGAAACATCACAATCTACTTTACACACATGAAAGCCAACACCAAACACAGGCTACCTTTTCCTATAGAGCCTTAAACATGTTCAAATCTTCCATTCTCTCCCTGTCACAGCTTTTGCTCCTCTTCGCTCCCCTCGGCCATTAGGTGGATGGGACGTGTGCCTATTCCGTCGCTTTGATCACCCCTATTCCCTTTCACCAGCCACCAGAAACAACTGTCAGACATGTTTTAAACAATATCGTACCTGCTGCAAATCGCATTGTCGGCTGTCTGAAGGGGATGGACACGGAGGCAGCAACACCTGTGCAACCAGAAGCAATCCCCGACTGGAGGAGAGTAACGAAAGGAGTGTGTTTGAAGATGTGCGGAGAGACGTAAATAATGAAACCATATCTGATAGAGCCCTGTTTGGTATTCTATTTCAAAGCAGCTGCTGAAGGGTTTTTGTAAGGATGCACTTTCTGTTTATCGGTAAAAATCATGAACCATTTTAATAAAAGACGGATTAGGGTCAGTTGTAACATTTTTTACTTTTTTGCTGTAACTGACTGATCCTTTGAGCTATGACTCTCAAACTTTTACACAAAATGCCCACATTTGTCGGCTACAGACTGAACAAAATATAATTCCTGAAACATTAACACAGACACCATGAGATGGAGTCAAATAAAAAAAAAAGGGTCAGTTGTAACAGTATGTTTTAAAGGCAGAAAAAACAGAGACACACATTAGATTAGTCTCAATACTGTTGTATTATGAAAGAACAACAACAAAGAAACAAAAAACAAGTAAATTCATAGCATTATGTGTCTCTGTGTGTGTTTTGTGTCTTGATGTGAACAATGGGCAAATTTAAGATTTAAAAAAGGGCTGTGTACATTGATGAATGAAAGAAAGAGTGAATGGGTGAGTGGCTATTTGATGTAAAATGCTTTGGGGAAAATGAATTATATAAGTTGATACAATTTACCATTAAAAAAACATTAGAACAAGAACTTTAACTAAACAAGAACTTTAACTAAACAAGAACTAAAAAAAAAAAAAAAAGAAATACAAAGGAATATTAAGGAAAACAACATTATTTTCTTTTTTCATTCTGATTAAAATGAAACATTAGATGCGTTTTAAAATGGTTAAAAAAACAACATAGTTCTTAATGTAATCTGATGTGTTACAACTGACCCTGCCCCTGTTTATTTTGTTTAATTAACTGTATTAGCATGCTAGCATGAAAATAGAAACAAGAAAATGCACCACACTTCGTCTGAGAAGCTGTATTATAATATTGTATAAGTCTGGTGACCTTATTAGCTCATTTAGAAGCCTAAAACACAAAGTCAAGTGAGTAAAAAAGTACGTTTTTTTTTTTTTTACCTCAAAATCGTTTTTTTGCAGATAAAATCTGCCAGCGAAGACTTTCAGAGTTGACATTTGCTGTGTGTGATCAGAAAGAGAGGGGCTACAGCCTGATAGGATCATGTGAAACATATCTGGTCTCTAAATAGTTGAACTGATGCCGTTACAACCGACCCCGTGTTACAACCGACCTCGGTCTCCCCTACTCTCTAAAGCCAAATCAGACTTGAATATCGGCACTGTCGTCTGGACGGGATTGTTTCCACCAGATGACGACTTTTTAAAATATTTCACCGTCTGAGAGCGTGCAAGAATGTATGGTAATGAGGTTTAGTTTTAATCATTTGACTGGGGTACAAGGGCGAGTATTATTTTTGACGTTATATCGACAATTAAAGTTGGATTAGAAAAAAGATTTATTTGTTTATTAGTGTATTAGTGTATTAGTGTGTTTATTTGATGGATGTCGGCTCCATTACAGTTCTCACGTTGCACAGTCAATCAATCAATCAATCAAGTTTTATTTCTAAAGCGCCTTACAACAACCAAAGTTGACCAAAGCGCTGCACACAATAAAAAATACAATTTAAAAAGGAGTACAATTTCATTAAAAACAGACCATTATCACATTCACAACAGTTGCCACAGAACTATGTGTCAAATGCCTTTTTAAACAGGTGAGTCTTTAGTTTTGTTTTGAACAGGGGCAGGTCCGAAACGGCACGCAACTCAAGCGGCAACGAGTTCCAGAGTTTCGGACCTGCCACAGCAAAAGCCCGATCACCCCACTTTTTGTAATGTGACCTGGGCACCTCCAGCAGGTGGTGTTGGGCAGAACGTAGAGCTCTGCTGGGCTGGTGAGGGGTCAGAGTCTCACATAAATACACAGGTGCAAGGCCGTGGATGGAACTGAAAACAAAACAAAAACAAAAAACTTGCCTTTACTACAGAGTTAATTTGCTTGCGAAAGTCCAGGTTTGCATCCAGATTAACACCTAGGTTTTTGATGACAGTGTGGGGGACGAGAGACTGAAGACCAGCACCTTTCAGTTTCTTAAAGTACATATGACAGGTTTTAAGGCTTTTGAAAATATGACTTATTTAGAAGGATAACATCAGTTGCACGTTCGTCAGTTGCATAATTATAATTTTATTTCAATGAGGCAGCAGCATTTTTTTTTTAAGCTACTGACAGGAAGTGACATAGACAGAGGTAAAGTTCCAGAGCAGTTTGACTCACTCATTTCCCACAGTTTAAAATTGTTTGCCGTCATCTATGTCACTTCCTGTCGGTGTCCAATAAGGAAGTGAACAATAAACATCACAAAAATGGCTAAAGCAAAATCTTAATTGTGTATTTGGTCTGATGTGTGAAATGCACTTTAAATGAAAAACTCAAGCTCAAGGTCTACATGACATGTTTCTTCCTGGCTGTTCACCAGCACATGGGCAGTTAGTTCAGTCTCCAGCACCTAAGCCTGAGCCTGTCAAAAGGGAAGTGCTCTAAATGCCTCCGCCAGCTGAAGGACGGGCTTGACAACCTTGGCACGCCGTCAGAGAAACACTAGCCTTGACTCAGACAAGCCATTGTCACCCTCTCCACTGATGCAAACTACAACAACATCTTGTAGTTGTAGTTGTAGTAGTGGGAGTAATAGTAGCAATATTGGCCTATAATTTAACCCTGTACCCTGGGGTTTGCCTGTTCTCTTGTGTGCGTGGGTTTCTTGCGGGTGCTCGGGTGTCCCCATACTGCTTATAACATGTCGTCACAACATGAAAAAGAGATTCTGAATCTCTGTGCGACTTTCCTGGCTAGAAAATGTGCAATGATCGAAGAAGGTTGTGCAAACATCTTACGTATGTACAATGAAACTTAAAAGCCACGCCGTGTAGATTTTTACCCAATAAATAAAATTGAAATACAAGCATTTATTTTATGACATATAATTTAATCATTGAAAAATGCCTCATAAATGTATAAACAAGCATGTGCCTTTGCTGTGAGCGGCTCACCTCTCCTAAGACATGACTGTAACTTTACCGGGAGTGGTTACGCAATACTTTGTAGCTCCTGTGGGGGTAATACAAAGTGTTAATGGGATGATTGGGGGGGTCTTTCATCTCCCCCTGGTGTGACTGGCCAGAAAACCACCCTTGCAGTTTTCCTGCTTCGACCCGGAGCACCAATACACACTAATGGAATCACGAAGAAGAAGCTAACAGGCTAACGGGCAAAGCTAACTACGGGCTAGCGCCACTTAAACAGTATTTACAGCCAAGTTTGAGTGAAAAAAATATCTCCATTGTGTAATTGGATGTACAATATCCCTCTCTCCCTTTGTCTTTTCTGTCAGCGTAGTATTTACTCTCACGGACAATTAATGAGTAAAAAAAACGCAACATGCTACGACACCTGCAGTGGCACTTATAGCCTCTAGAGTTCTGCTTTAAGTACTAATGATAGTAATTAGAAGTGATGGTAGTAGTTGTAATAGCAATATTAGTAAAAGTAGTGTTATTTGAAGCAGTAGCAATGAAAACAGTGTTTGCAGTGTTTTTTTTTTTTTTTTTTTGTAATAGTGTGGTTGTTATAGCTCTATGGTAACAGTAGTAGGCCTATAAAGTAAAAATATCTTAAGACCAATTAGTCATCAGGTATTCACAGTCAAAATACAGATTCATAAAAAAAAAAAAAAAAGACATTCTCAATCATCCAAACAGATTTAACAAAATAAAGTGAGATACAGAGCTGTATCCTGACTGAGATGTGTCCCATGACCGTGCACATATGTTAAAAATCAGTCATCCAGCAATCACTGCCAAATTCCTACTTAATGTGAGCTGTTTTCTGACTGAGCTGTCTCCATTTCAGACATTGTGACGTTAAATCCACCGGCATGTTTTAATTGTAATCACACTGTCATTAATAATCATACAATGAAGTATTCCTAAGTAGAGCTTCCCTTTACTCACTATAGACAAGCCATTATCAAGCCCCTTTGTACTCAAACAGACACCTATCCCTGTCTATTCATTTGTTCCAATCACTCCATTTGTGGATGAAAAACACACATTAATCAACTTACAGAACGTTCTGGAAATGAAAACTCTTCAGACATGGATTAATTAGAGCTTGCACAACACAGGGTTTTGTAACATTGTGCACGGCGCCACAATAGGCTAATAACAGTGAGAGGCAAAGACAATGGTGCAATCTGTGGTGTATATCTGCAAAACTGAGGAGGCTGACGGATCACGCCTGACAATAGCAATCAGGACAGAAACCCGCCCGCAGAATGCTGCCGCTTATGTATTTCACACGTCCTCGAGTTTGTAAAATCACACCTCCAAATGAATGACAGCACACGTGGGTTTAGCACTGCACAGCCAGCCAGTTTTCATAGTTAGGCAATGCTCGGTTTTAAAGTGATTGGCAGTTTTCTATAGGTGTGTTGCAAAATAGTTGTTTGTGTTGTATGTGCTAGAACATCTCGAGCCAGATGTTTCGTATAAGGCGTAAAGCATTGGTTTTTAACTGCTGTAGCCGCAAGCAAATTCTACCTCTTCTTTCATTCTTGCCTTGAGGTGAAAGTGCTAACCACTTTGCCACCAAGCTGCTCAAAATGTTGTATTGTTTATCATCTAATGCACATGTGGCAAACACAAGACCCGCGGGACAGATCTGGCCCACGACATGATTTATGATGATTTAACCCTTCCACCAGGTTAAGGTGCGGTTCGAGAAGGGGACATGACATACCCAGTGAAAAAAAACAGAAAACAGAAAATGAAACACACTTCTTTGATCAATCAGTTGAAATGGGTAAAGTAGAGAAATAATGATCCAGTAGCTCGGGAGCTACCAGTGGCCCTACAGCCCTTTGTAGGCAGCCAAAAACTTTTTACATTTCCCCATATGGTTGAACTCAAATTTGATATGCATTTCTTGCATATTCAGACCACATATAGTGACCAATTTAGGCAGAAATGCGAGAAATTCCAAAAGCTTCAGAGACTTTTTCAGGCCACTGTAGGCTCTGCTTTGTAGACACAGCCTTAGAACCCCTGCTTCAGAGGACTCCCAGGAGGTCCTGGACCGCTGTTTAGTAGCTGTGAAGAAAGCATCACAACCTTTGGAAGAGCACCAAAACGTCATTTAGGAAAGTGTGGATTTTGAGGCATAAAGTAACTCTCACCGACTTGAACCTTGCGGCCATGATACTTCTTCAAAAAATTAAAGCCATACATTTGATAACAGCCATAGCTGCAGCTTCCATACCACACAGATAAGAAAGGCTGTCCGGTGAGCCGTCTCATGTGAAATAGATGTATTACTGAATGGGCACACAGTGTGGAGTTATTTGGTGCTTAAGCCCTGACCTCATCAATCCACGCGAGCAAATACCCAGCTCAGCACACACAAGACTTGGCCGTGACAGTGATGAACTCGCTCACTGGGGAACCAGCGCCAGAGCACAGTCGAACAGGTGGAAAATAGTGCCCAGGTTGAATCTCTTGCAGTTGTACAAGATGGATAGGTTCTGGTTTGCCTTTTTCTAGTCATTAATATTCCAAAAAAGCCTTGTTCTGCAATACATTATCAAACAGTTACAGTGGATCAGTTGGATCAGAGTAGATTTAAAGCCATACAGCGTAACATACTGCCGATTGAAACTATTTGGATTTTTTTCCCTATTTTATAGGACTTTTGGCCCCTACAGGCTTTATTGACAGGGCAGTTCAGAGTGGAAGGGGGTGACGCGCGGGACATGACATCTAGCAAATAGTCTAAGCCATAACTCAAATCCGCAACGCTCTGTACTTGACTAAGAAAGGATTAGATGTGCAGAAAGCACTCCAAAATCACTTGTTTGAACATTACGCTAACGCTGTAGACTGACAGTTTGATACATGTATGACAACACTATCCCAATCTCCCTTTCCGTGGGACTTCTTCAACCTCTGCACCACCATGGCTTTTAAGATGTGTCTCAATATACTGCACTCAAAGGAAGATATCAAACAGTTCGCCATGATCCACTAAACACTGCGGCTGAGTGTTGTGCGTCTGTGTGCGTTTATCTGTGTGTGTGGAACCATGCCCCCCCCACTGCTTCGACCCCCTGCTCATATCTGACAGCTCCCCCAGTGCTGTTTCTCTGTGCGCGCTGCCGATAACGATAAGAGGCAGGAAATGGGACAAAATGATAGACGAGGAACAAGGCAGATTCACTCAAAAAATAGATCTTTCTGCTGCAAATGTCTGTGAGAGTTTATCTGCGATGGAAAAACAAGATGTTGAACATTAGTTTCAAGTCTGATTCTATCTGCCTGTCTGACCGGTAAACAGGAAGCCAACTCGGATTCAGGACTTGTCAAAAGTAATTAAGCCCCATGAGCATCTTCAGATAGGGTTACCATGGGAACATGACTTTCAACTCCGCAAAGAGCTACAAAGAAGACTTAATAAGTGGCAATACTGATGATGTAGCTTGAAGCCACGCTGTTGTATGCTTGCACAAAGTCTCCTGATAATAGTGCTACAAGCTCCAATAGGAAAACTCTTTATCATTCTAAGCAGACGGTCAGATGAAGTGGATATATATCATCGTTTTTTTTAAATGAGGGAACGATATTGATAAGGCCAGGGTGAAGTGCTTAACGCGCTAACTAGATCTTCCATTCTTCGAGCGGTTTCTTTGTTGCTAAACGATGAATGTCCATGGATAATATGCATATTTAGCATAGATTTCCAATCCACATATGCTTGTTGATGCAACCCTGTAAATTAAAGCCATTATATTGTGTATTACATGCTAGTGATTGATAAAGAAATGTTAGTAGATATAACAGCATAACATAAAAAGTAAGTACTTGTAGTGGATACAAAAACTGTTTTATGTGTGACACTGCCACAGACACCGTGACACAGACAGACCTAAGTGGAATTACATATTCTTTTAAGTAGGATGGATAATTTAGATGAACACATTTGAATATAAATTGTAGCCATTGAAAATGTCTTCTAGCTGTGAGTGACAGCCAGTTTAAAGAAGTGTACATTTCACAGGGATGTGTTCTGTATGGACACCGGAGGACAAATCTACAGACGCTATGATATACAGTATTACATCCAATGAATGCAAGTAAGCATCAGAGGTGTTTACTTTGATAGATGACTTCTGCATAATCGAATATTGGCAGAGGTAGTTGTGTGGCAATTCTCTTCCTGATGGAAAGAGTAAAGCAGTTAATGGATGAATAGAGAATTCTCAAGCGATATGATATATTTTTTATGATTGAATCAATGTGTGGTTTAAAGGTCATCTCAGAGTCAAAATGAAGACCCAGATATTTGAATTGGTTAACTATTGACATCAGAGTTTGATCTAAAAATCTAATTGAAAAATTGTTTGTCATAGCTGGACCTTTCCTATGGTTAAATAACATGTAAAAGGATTTGATGATATGCCCTAAAGAGCTGTCAGGTTGAACTGCATTGAAGTCCCTTGATTGATAACAGACTTAATATGTGAGTGTGCTCGGATAACCTGTCCTTTTCATGAGGTATATTATTCAAAGATTCATGTCTGAAAAAGAGGAAGACAGATGGATGAGGGAGCATTTGGATTCAGATCAAGGGATGATTTTCATGTCTAGTAAAAGGGCATCTGAATACAATACTTTCCGAGTCATACAATAGTGATTTGCAAAGTGGATATTACTAAGCTTCAGTAATAATATAAACCAAAACACATCTCAACTGGTTTCAACATGTGGGTCACAGGTCCATTCGTGGAACTTTGCCAAACATCTGTTGTTTAGTTTCGCCTCTAGTTAATGTATTGTACCGAAAAGGGTTTTATTTGGGTCGCAACTTGTCATAATAGGTTGAAGGTCGGTCCTGAAGCTACGAGTTACGAAAAAAATTTGCAATGTATTGATCTTAGTAAATTAATACCCTCCTCGCTACCAGCAATACAAAGTCCCCTGTAGAAGACATTTCTAACCCTGGTCATACTGCCTTTGCTATGCCCAATCCCGTCAGATCTTGGAAGCTAAGCAGGGTAGGGCCTGGTTAGTACTTGGATGGGAGACCAGGAAGCCTAGCGAATGTAGTGAGTGAGTGGTGGTTGTCGGAGGGGCCAATGGCGCAGACTGGTTGCCTCGCTTCTGTCAGTCTACCCCAGGGCAGCTGTGGCTACAACAGTAGCTTACCACCACCAAGTATGGAGTGAATGAATAATGACTACAGTGTAGTGCTTTGAGAAACTTGGTAATACAGGTTTGTAAAGCGCAATACAAGTGTAAGGCATTATTATTTGATCATCTCCCACCCAATACATGGTACTGAATGGGCTTTCTATTTATCAAGGAAAATGGTGGCCCTCATTGCAAGCACATTTTATGGGGAGGAGAAAAGTAAAAGGCATAAAACTTTTTATGGAGCAAATTTTGGATTGAAATGTTGAATGGATTTGAAAAGACAGGGGGAAAAAGTGATTGGGCAACATTTCTTTCCCTGGTGGTCAGGACGATATGTGTGTAAACGTGGTTTTCTTACTACATGTAAATAAATATTCAACACACCAGAATGCTTTAAAGCCAGTTTTACTTCTGGAAAATGTTCGACAGCCTTTACTGTAAGCAGAATATAACATCCCCTCCATGACAGAAAACTTGTCCACCCACATAATTGCATTCTTTTCTCAATCCAGTTTATTCCACCTATCCTCATTCCATCAAGATTTCGAACAGCGGTACTGCCAGACCCACTTTGCATGAGCGAAACATCTAAATAGGTCACAGATCCCCCCTAAAGGCAACACACGCCCAGCTCGAGTGAATATGAATTTAGAAAACGGGGTTTAAAAGTTTGAGCCAACTTGTCATACAGATAATATTTTTTGAGCACAGCAGCTGACTTGTAAAATAAAAAATAATAAAAATAAAAAGGTAAAAGTTCACTACAAGGTTTGGCAGTTCAGTAGCAGCAGCTGTTATTGCAACCCACGCACACTCTCTTTTTTTTTCAGTCCGTGTACTCTGTGTACTTTTTGGCAGAACCGTGCACTTTGCTAGCGGGGTATTTCAACTTATTTAGCGCCATTTTCCTCAGCACGGCGCGGGGTAGGTCCACGCGGCACTTCTCCGCCAGCTCCACCAGGTAAATGAGCACGTCGCTGAGCTCATGGGCCAGCTGCTCCCGCTCGGCCTCGCTCCAGTCCGGTAGACCCTCGGCCACCTCCCCCTTCCACTGGAACAGCTCCGACACCTCGCCCACCTCGCCGACCATGGCCAGGAGCAGGTTGCGCGGCTGGTGAAACTTGTTCCAGTCGCGCTCGTCGGTAAAGTCCGCCTGCATCCGCCGTATGTCCTCCATGGTGGGCTCCGGGCTGAAGGTAAACCTGCTGCTCCTGCTGTTGTTGTCAGTCGGCGCCTTGGTGTTGTGCCCGTTTTGGAGCTCAGAGTGGAGAGTGGACACCTCCGCTGAGGCGACGCCGTTCATCTTTGTCCCCTCGCAAGTATCGTTTCCGTTGGTGGCCATCATTGTATTGCGGACGGCGCTGCCGGATTGTAAAGTTTTGGAGCCGAGCTGCGCGTTTACAACAACCTACTCAGCGCCTAAATAACGTGGAGAGAAATCCCGCCAGTAGATGACAAACGGAAGTGACGCAGCTTCCGTAGAAAACAGCGACTACTTCCGCGAACGGGACTTGTAGTTTTTACTTCCAAACATTCCGCTAGACCGACGTGTAAGCGGATATAGCAAAAAAACTACATTTCCCGTTCTAAACACTGCTGCACGACAGAGAGAAGCATGGCAGCCTCCTGTGCTGCTGCGAGTGAATTTCTGTGTACATTTAATAAACAAATGCCTCGCGTGTATCAGTCTTCTGTGTGTACATTTAGGAGAATAAGCTTATCGGCCACACAATGTGTCAGTCAGCCACAGATGAAACCAAAAAGGTAAGGGAAACGTCCCGAGTGAAATATTATTTGTCCTCTGCTTGAAAATAACATTCGTGACTTTTTGTTATAGTCAGTGAATTGTAGGTAAATCGCTGCAATTTAACCAACGTTAATGTACACTCGCAAATCTAATAAATTGCAAAAGGTAAATTATGTTTGACTGAAAAAACTTCTACTGTGTAAATAAGGCCATGCTACGTGAATTTATGTGTTATATTGCATACTGCAATGCCCTCCTCGTCGGGATCCCTGGTAAGACCCTGCTGAAGCTCCAGCACATCCAGAACTGTGCAGTCAGGATCCTGGCGAGGAGGCGCAAATATGACCACATCACCCCTGTCCTCTGGTCCCTTCAATGGCTGCCCATCCATTACAGAATCCACTATAAAATCTACCTCCTCACATACGGCATACCCCACTGAGCTAGTTACCCCACACACTACCACAAGGCGCTTACGGTCCACTTCCACCCACACCCTTCACCAGCCCGTGACCAAGCTCTCCACAATGGGAGATGGGGTCTTAAGGCAGTTGCCCCTAGACTCTGGAACGCCCTGCCAGAGTCCTTGAGGGCTCCCCAGAGTGTTGAGGCCTTTAAAAAAGGCCTGAAAACACATTTATTTAAAAAGGCCTATTAGTCTGTTAAAGTTTCTACGTAGCCTTTGACTAATTTGTTTTTGCTCTTGTGCTTGCTTTGTTTTACTATGTCAATGTTCATTTTGTTTTTATCTGATTTTATTCACCTGTTCTAGCACTTTGAGGTTTCTTTGAAATGTAAAGTGAAATATAAATACAATTTATTATTGTTATTATATTTATTACAAGGAAGATTAGTGACTGGCCTACAAATAACACATTAATGATGGATTGTAGATGTTATTATTTGCAAAAGTTTAGTAATTTACAAAGAGAGACCGAAAAACGGCATTTAGCAAAACAGCTTTTAGTTTAGCAACAAAAAAAAAGGAGTAATTTTTCAACAAGGCACGGTTTAGGATTCTGCTTGAACATAGAAATAAGATAGCTCTGCTTGTACCTCTTGCTGTTATCTGCAGGGAGTATGATTTCTTTCTTGGACTTGTTTGTTGTTTGTCCGTGATGTCCTGTGTGCCTGTGTTGCAGCTCTCCTCAGCAGTTGGTGGGTGTAGTGGGATTAGAAATCCATGCTCAGATTCGCTCCAACACCAAGCTGTTTTCTGCCTCAGCGGTTCGCTTCTCCTCTCCCCCGAACTCTCTGGTCTCTTTCTTTGATGCCTCTTTACCAGGCACATTACCTGTAAGTCACTAAAGCTCATACCACATTAACTATTTTAGCTACTTTAAAGGTGGACCTTGTAGTGACCCAGCAGCTGTATGAGTGGTCAGCATGATGTCTTTACTTTCCATCACAGTGGTCTCTAGGACACTCCAGGATCAATTGTTTTGTAGGTTTTCTGGTGAGAAGGTCCAAACAATTGATCCTAGAGACCACTGTGATGGAAAAAATGTGTTTAGTGTTTAAAAAATAAGATCCAACTAATCAGTCATAACTGTGTAAGTTTAGCCTTTGCAACAAATGCATTCAACGTAAAAATCTAAGATGTACAATATAAGTTTGCTGTGGCAACCCGTGAAGAAAAAGAGAAATGTTACATTTTTTACAAACAAACACATGGTGTTTTAGCTTTACCCAGATTAGATTATGTCAAATACGCATTCTTTAAGAGGTCAAGGTCAAAATGTTACAGTTCCACAACTTTTGATGTAGTTTATTCTATACCATATTCATTTAAATGCAAACCATAGTAATCATTTTTATACTTTTAGAGACATTTTTCTGCCTAAATTTACAAATATTCCGATTCTTATTATTATCAAAGTAATATTTAGAAGTCAACCATATATATCAGGCCGATATGGATATTTATAATATCAGCTATCTGTCGATATACTGCTTATTAAAGGCCGATATATCCGGAACCGAATGTGATAGAGGTTTTCCTTTTTTGCATTGGAAAGAGCTCAGAAATTAGCCTTAAAATGAGCCCACCCACAATGTCCTAGGTGGAGCGGAGAAAGATCGCGGTGAAAATCGGTCTCAAGTTTGTACACCTCGGATCGTATTTTATATATTTTTATGTTGCAGACTTTGCTTGTGTTTTGTTTTGGAATCTGCTGATTTTTGTCTTTCAAACGAGCTCACTCTGAAGTACTTACTAAACATGAATTAGTCAACCTTATGCCCCTAATAAAGCACCCCCTGCTGCCACAGTCTAACACTGACATATTTACGGTTTAGAAGCATCATATACAGGATTATAGGGGATACATTTTTAAAAAATCTTGGCCAAAAATATCCCCAGAAATAGGCTTGGAAAAAACCCATATCCGTTGACCTCTAGTAATATTACATTCTGTTTGTGCACATTTGTCTTTAGGTCCTCAACAAGCGCTGTGTGGAAGCAGCGGTCATGACGGGCCTCGCCCTTAACTGCACTATCAACCAAAAGTCACTGTTTGACCGGAAACACTACTTCTACGCTGACCTCCCTGTAAGTCTCAGACTCGGCTTGCACAAACCATAACGTAGGTGCCAAACAACCGTGCGAAATGGCCATTGTCCAGTACATTACCCTGCCCTATGGATGTGAATGGCATAAGCCGTCCTCCTCATGTATCTCTAACTGAACTCCAGCAGCTTAATTGATAAATGCGAGTGAACCTCACTGAGGCGGCTAAAATGCAGTCAGCAATTGAAGTTTATTTTTTTTCCTTCAAAGTGCCAGCTCATGGTCTACTCTGCTGTCCTATTTTTACATTATCCACAGGTCATTTGCTTCTCTGCAGATCATTTTGAATTGCCACCTCTTAAACACATCGTTATTACTATCGTCACTGCAGTCAGCCAACGTTATCGGATCTCACAATGTTCGGCAATTTTCCTGAGTCTGTAGCTGTTAAATGGAATATGACCAATGGACAAGACTGGAGGAGATGATAGGAGCTGTGTAAGGATGTAGTGAGCTGTTCCTGTAAAGTGGCTCCCGTTGTTTAAACAGGGCTATTACTTTGAGACTTTCTGTGTGGATAGTGTTAACTAAACGTCTCTTTACAGTGCTATAAAACGTTGACTGTAATGCTTGCACAGCCAAGATATTGTGAAGCAGGAGACGTTTACTATAAGCCATTAAGATTAAGATTAAGGTCATGTGCTTCGACAGTTGATGAGATATTTAACAAGAGTGTCATAGGTCGGTCTTAACAGGAAGATTAACTGTTTTTACACATATTAAGACTCTGTAAAGCAGTGATTCCCAACCTTTTTTGTCTTGCGTACCCCCTGAGTCGTTAATATATACTCCGAGTACCCCTACCTTGAGGATCTTGCCAATATTATTACAAAGTGACCAACTAAACTAAGATTATACAGTGTTTAACATTGATTTGTGTTCAAAATTAAGCTAAAATACTCTCAAAATAAAACCTTTTACTGAAAACATAATTAAAATGAACTTTCCTTTGAAATTCATATTGAAAGTCTACTCAATTTCACCTTCTTTTTTCATCTTAAATAATTCCAAGTACCCCCTGCTAAGTGCTCAAGTACCCCCAGGGGTCCCTTACCCCTTGTTGGGAAACTCTGCTGTAAAGAGACAGGATATTTATTTATTTGCCAAGGACATTGTTGTACCTTAACCTCTTAACGCCCACCTGAACCGAGCACATATTCTTCAGTTCGGCTTTACCCAAACCTAACAGCTTCTTGGGAAAGAAGTGTCAAAATAGCGACAAAAATGAGATGTAAACAAAGAGGAAAACGTTACAAAAACGTTACAAAAAGTAACAAAAAATGCAACAAAAACGTTACAAAAGCATGAATAAAATGACAAAAAAGTTATGAAAACGCAGCAACAACATGAGGAAAAATCTTAGATCATTTTGTAGGTCTTAGCTTTCAAATGAGGCGTTCCACTGGCCTATATAAGCTCTCCAGACTTGGGTAAAGCAGACTTGGGTAAAGCTGAACTGGAGAAAATGCGCTTGGTTAAGGCGGGGGTTCAGTTAAGAGCTTAAAGGTTATAGCGTTTATGA
This sequence comes from Neogobius melanostomus, assembly GCA_007210695.1. Classification (NCBI taxonomy): domain Eukaryota; kingdom Metazoa; phylum Chordata; class Actinopteri; order Gobiiformes; family Gobiidae; genus Neogobius; species Neogobius melanostomus. The sequence continues at coordinate 9,126,879 of VHKM01000004.1, read as the reverse complement.
TTGATGCAATTCATTTGTGAATGTCTGACTTTGGGCTGCGATAGGATCAGGAAAAGGGAGGAAGCCGCGTCTACAGCTGCCTTATCTGGGTCGAGGGTCTTGGGGGCAGGAGGCATCCGGAACAGATACCTGAACCCCCTCAGCCGGTTCTTCTCGCCGGGGAGGAGAAGCGACTCTACTTCCAGCTCCCCCCATGTGACTGCAGAGCACTCTGTCTCACTCTAGCATCTCCAAATCGGAGGCCATGGTTCTCGACCCGGTGAAAAGGCCCCTTTCAGGTCAAGGTGCAAGACAAATAGCCTTTCTTTTAAAATCACTATGGAGCTCAAGGGAAAAGGATGAAAGAAGATTTTTTTTCAAAACCATTTACCAGTCTGCTAAAGTGATGTGCCCACTCTGTTCGATAATTGAGCTGCCGCTATGCAAAGTTCGACTAACCCTCTGAGCCTCAAGGTAATTTTGCTGCCAGTGCAAGTGACATTTTAAAGTTCAGGTGTAAAAGACAAAAATGTCAAAGGAACTCAAAGATATCTTGCCCTGCCGTGGGTCATTCAATTTTCTACATTCTTCAGTTCAGTTCAGCATTTGTGCGTGTCTCTTCCCCGTTATGTTGTTTGGTAAAAATAGCTAGAGCGAGATCATTCAGAGTCGAGCGACAGTCATTTCAAGGTGTATCCTTCTGAACAGCATAACCGCTGAAAAGTTGGGGAACCCTTGCTCTAATTGATTAGCTGAAATAAGACTTGTGCCAATTCATGTTATATGTATACACAAGAATCAATATCGTTTATTTAAAAGCCTTATCTCTAAAGTGGCAGCACGTGTGTATCATCATGCTTAGGGACAAATCCTCTCCCCTCTTGTGTACTATATCTCCAAATTCCTCCCGAATCCCCTCCAGAAGTGTCAGGATTACCGCCGGTTCCCTCTCGCGCTCTTCCCTGTTTACCCAAGATTGCATCACCTCCAGCGGATCCATCCTCTGTCGCTGACACGCGCAGCATGGACGATAATGCCAGATTACACTCTTTATCTCCCTCCAAACAACTCAAGGAGGCAGGTCGGCCCAAAACCCGCCTTTGTTTGCCGGTTGGCTTTTCTCCCGTCTGCTACGCCGAGGGGATCGTCTGCCGCGGCACAACTCGATAAACAGATTTAATTATGCACGGGATGGGGATATTTTGACCTAAACTTTCCGTGTAATCGGCGATTGTAAAACCGAGCAAAGAACAAGGGAGGAATTATCACGCTGTTTGAGAAATACAGTTGTAAATTGCTTCGTACATTATTGATATGTTCCACTGGAAAGCCCTGATTGCGTTTTGTAAAACACAGCAGTGGCTCATTAAATGATTAATGCGCGCTGTCCGACCAGTGTTTCTTCTGCAGAATTGGAATGGTAGCGCGGGCACACGAGGACAGCTGACAAATGACCGCAGGAACACATACGGAGCGATCTCTCATTCACTGGCGATGTGCCCGTATTAAAGAGTTTGTAAATACCGCCTAAGTGCCTCTGAACTGTTTCTTGTAAAGCAGGTCGTGATTTGTGTATGGCTGCAAGTGATTGATTTGAATGGCTAGTGCAGTTGATGTTCCTGCACTGTCTGAAGCACTGTTTGCTCAAGTTAAACAAAGGTCTGCGCTTCATTTTTACACACATTCTGTTTCCCATTCTCTTCTTCAAAGGGCCAAAGATGTTTAGTTAGTGGACTCTGTTTGCTTTTTCCCGGATGATTGAGATTTATTTTTGAATTAAACCAGAGTTCGGCATCATTTGGTTACTTCATTTTTGCATCAAATCTACAGCTCGTACCAGAAACGCACTAATAGAAAGGTTACGGCTCGGGACTTTTTGAAAATGCGATTAATTGCATTACATTTTGATTTGTTTGTAATTAATTCATCAAAATGAACGTGTTAAAGTCTCCGCCCTAGTAATAAGCTCTCAACACAAATACTACTCAAGTAAAGTACCGATCCTCAAAAACGATACTTAAAGGAATGGAAGTTGACATTTTTATATCCGCTACTGCCACCTCACGTCTAACGTGTAACTGCGGTTTCTGTATTAAAGGAATAGGTCACAGTTTTTACATACTGAGATTAGGGCTGGGCGATAAATCAAATTAATTCAATTCATGCTTTTAAAAACAGACGATGTGGAAAATGGCTAAATCGTAAAATCGTGTCCGCCGCTCCATGTCCGCCTCACGTGCGGCCAATTTAGCAGCATTTTAGACGCTCCGTAGCGAAATGACACCATCGGAGAAGCCAGCGACTTTCTGGCGATCTCTGCTGCTTCTCAAAGTCCGCGTGTTGTGTTTTAAGAGTGCGCGGTGGAGTTTTCCTCCGCTAAGACAGACTTTCCCTCTGTTCCTGTGCCTTTTTCTCACTCTGCTCTGAACGGAGCATGGCCTTTTAACTCCGCCCCTTTCCCCTTAAGTCTCCGTGGAGACGGTTGTCAATCACAGCAGAGGCATGAGGATAAAACTAAAACACTTTTGAAAGCTCCATGGCTTATTAAGAAGTTTTACTTTTGAGAGCAGACAAGGAATATTTAAAGAGGGGGTATTATGCTTTTTTCAATCACATAGCACCAGTCTGTAGCATACTACAATGATGACGTAACCTTCTGTTGGTCTGTATATGCAGTAAATTAAAATAACTGCCTTGAATAAAATTGCTCTCTCAAAATGGCTGTACTGAACGTCTTGAAATAGTCTGTCTCTTTAAGAAGCTTTCCGACACGCCCCTTCAGCACACTGCTGTGGCATCTAAACAACACTACTGTGCGGGGAGGGGGCTCTGCTGAGCTGAGGAGCAGTGGTTGGTGGCTTGGCTGGTGACAAAGGTCCAGAGGCGTCTCCAGGAGGTGGGGGCGTTCCTAGGAGGACTGAGGCATAGCTACACCTAAAATGGCTGCCGTCTAAGTTTTTACTGATTACTCAAAAATATGTGAATGAGCCAAGGCAATACTCCAGGCATGTGTTTAATGAGGGAATGACATAATAACATGATATAAAGCTTGAAAAAGTCGATTTTACATAATACCCCCCTTTAAGAAATAACCATTTTAAATAAAGGCTTATCTTATCTTATCTTAATGGGCCTAACTGTAGGCTATATTATGAAATATTAATGAGCAGGACTCTGAGCAGTTTTCTTCGTATGAAAGATCAGGAGACCTTTTTAAGTTTATTTCCAATAAAATCGATTAAAATCGTAATCGTCCAAACTGAATAAAAAAATCGAGATTTTATTTTTTGGCCATATCACCCAGCCCTAACTGAGATATGTTCTTATCTTAGCTTAGACGAGTTGATGCGTACCTGTCTGGTCTTTGTGCGTGCGCTCAGTCACGCAAATGTTGTTAGCATTTAGTCTCTCCCAGCAAAGGTATAGTGTCAAACTGGGGTGAAGTTAGAAGCGACCAAGCTGTTCCATGTTTTCCCTATTGAAATACAGTTACGTCGAAGTGCTCCAAAGGTGTTATTACGCCTTACAATATAGTACCCCTTTTTATCTGCTTAGAAAATCAACATGTTTAATTTTTGTGTTACTAGACTTGGAGTGTGTAACTTTTCACGTAACTGTATTTAAACAGGGAAAAAGTGGAACAACTCCTCTAAGCTAAGGTAAGAACATATCTCCGTATGTAAAAACGGTGGCCTATTCCTTTAAAGGATCTGTATCATGCTATTTTAGCCATTCCAAAGTAAAGTATAGGCATTTATATGATATATTGTACCTCTATCACTATGGAGTACTCATTTTTGAGAGAAATATAAGTATTTTTGGGGGGTATTTTCCCTACCCGGAAGACAAGACGCTTCGATTCAGTTAACTCCGCCCCTCTCTCTGCTCATTCCACATTTGCAGTATTATAAATATAAATATTGCAGCAAAAAGTGAAGTTACTTCACATAATGCAGTTATAAGGAGTTGACATGTGCAACACATAAATGGCTAACACGCGTTTTGATTGACTCACCGCTCAGTCTGGACTCCCCATCGGATTATGGGATCGCGTTGGTTATAAAAGTTAATCCACTTTGATTCTGGCCAAGGTTCACCAAGCATCCATCAGGTTGGTTGATATAGTAGCTGAATCCCAGAAATAAATTCCAACTTCTGGCAAGTGCACTCTTCTTTAGGAAGGTCGAATAGTCCTGTTCCTCTCGTAGCCAAACGCACATCCATGACATTATCGGTAAGAAAAAAGAACAGGCGGTGTCCAGAGTAGGTTAGAAAGAGCTCAGTCTTCAAAAACAAGACTTATGCTCGGATCCATGAATCCTCCGGCCGGGGGTGCGTTTGATTAGCCTCGTGGGACAGCACAGACGCGTCGGAGAGTTCCTTTTTTTATTTTTTTATTTTCTTACAACAAAAATAATGAAAAAGCTGTTTTATAAATTAAAACCAGGCCGTAAGGCATTACATTACAGACGTAGAGCACTTCCGTTCCTTTGTGACGACACAACAGAACAACTCAGTCGTTTACCAGGAGAGGGCGGAGCAGCTGCTCAGAGAGCAGGATTCAGGAGGATTACTTAGAACTGCGTGAATGAAGCCAAAAACCGCTCTGGGGGTGTTTTTGATAAGGAAATAGCATAATAACATGGCTAAAAGCTCCAAAAAGTCGATTTTGCATGATATAGGACCTTTAAGCTCCTGCATGACGATTCTTCTGACCTGAATTAACAACTTTTTGATGGACGGTGCAGGCTTTTTGCGGCGGTAGGGATTAACTCTGTCTAGTCCCTTTAAGGCCTGTACTAAAATTACTTTAAAATAGTCTGTGGAAAAAATAATGATTCCTGGTCTAACCGGAGCAGGTTTTTAGTTGGGCAGAACTGCCGAGCTCCATTGTTGAGTTGTTTATTGAATTTTTATTTTGTGACAGTTAATAATTATGAGCTATTTAATTGATTTTCCCTATGGAACACACAAGCCGGGGTGACGACCCAACACCCCATTCCACCTCCTTCTATGCAAACACATTTAATAACATGCATCACTAACGTCATACTAATCTAGCTGCAGAAACCATAATTAGTTCCCTTCCTTGTTGGAACACATTTGAGGTTGATTCTTGTAGCCATTTTGAATTAACTTGTCTGGAATGACTCAGGGCTTTCCAGGGTACAGATGGGGGCTTGCACACTAAGTATAGCTGATGATGCGGCGGTGAAAAGTCGCAGGAAGTGAGGGGCCTGTTTAGAGAACGGGAGCTTGTTAGCGCCCAGGCTGCTCTCGCTGTAATTGGGGAAAGCATAACGCGGCCATAGCAGCATCTTATTAAGCACAAAACAGCCCCCGTGTTCATTAGTGACACCGCAGCGGATGATTTATCATGCAGGGAACGGTAAGAGGCTTCATTTGCATGCACATGGGTTTCTCATCTCACTGTTTTGGGGGGAAAGAGTGGAGGGTTTATTGACAAGGGATATAAATGATGCTTCAGAAAGTGGTGGATGAAAACTAGTTATTGCATTAAAGGGAGAAATGTTTATTAATCATCTAACAACAGTGTGAAATCATCTATGGGATGTTTCTTAGTCCTACAGATGTGTTTCCTACGAAGTTTGCTTCCAACTTGCTCTCATATCAAATGTGTTTTGAAATGTGTCGGGTAAATGTAACGTTGTCACAAAAGCGTCTTGCCCCTCTTTCCACCTCAGGATTGTCGACACTGCTTACGCACAGACAGGATTTTCTTTTTTTTATTGTTGAAGTTTATGTCTGGAATAAGGATTTCTTGTAAGCTGCCACTGTATTTATCAAATCCCGCAGTTTTAGCGATGATCCTAGCTGAGGGGAAGAAAAATTGAAAACAGAAATCCCCCAAAGTGTATTTATGATCCTCGCGTATGTGAAGGAAGAGACTTGGAAGTGATTGATTGTGCTGATCGGCCACATGGTACAAACTGTCGCTGACTGAGGGCCGCCCACCCCTCTATATATCTCCTCCATGAGTCTGATTAAAGGGATTTGTTCCTTGGATGCAGTTGCCATAGTAACCATAACAATCAAAATGACTTTTATAAGAATGGACCTTGGTGAAATATCCTCAATTCTGCTTTGGAGGCCACGTGCAGAATCGTATCCTCTAATGTCCTGCTGACTGCATGTTATAAAATAGTAGTAATCAGTGGGGATGTCCTGATCCAATATTCAGTATCGGTATCGGTAGTCGATCTGGGAATTTGGAGTGTATCGCATTGGATCGGATTTAATGACTGGATCGGGCGGCCGTTGCAGATTCAGGACTGCACCCATAATGCTATCTCTAAGCTAGGCTACTATCGCTAACCTGTCGCTAACACCCGGCACATGCAGCTGGAGCACTCACTGACGACAATAAGCAGCCACTAAAAACATAATAATGGCAGAGAAAAGTTCCTTGTTGTTACCTGTGCAGTGCTGTCATTTAGCTTTTACAGAAGAGCCAGAAAGAATCGAGTCCAACAGTGGAGATGAGAGCACTCTGGCACTTTTGTTTATGCATAATAATTAGCCATGTGGTCAGGCCTAAAGCATAATGCAATAGACCTGAAAGGCCTTTAGAAGCAGATAGAGCTGAAACAATAATATCTGCTGCTGTTGTTTTGTGAAGGGGCTTAAAATGCTGCGATTATAAAACTCTTTTTGCATGTAAAAACCTTTATATAACATTACCTTCTAATTGAACATTCAAAGGTTAATCCAAAACCTCTTGCATATTTATAGAAAGGCCTGTAATAGACTAATATAGAGCCTAAAATATAATATTAATATATATAATGATATGTATTATACAACATTTTTCTAATATAAAAAAGACTGTATTGGATTGGATCGGTATCGGGAGTGTCAAAATATAGGATTGGGAGCTCAAAAAAGCGTATCGGGGCATCCCTAGTAATCAGTCATTATGATTCATTTATATCTTAATAATATTGTGCCTTATTCATGAACATCTTCTTAAGAAACTTCTTAAAATCCGTTCTTATGAAGGCAGTGTCGGGATGCACCAGATTCACAACACGTTCTTAAGTAGGGAAAATACTTTGCACGTGTGTTCTGAGTTTGGTGAATGCCGACTTTGGAAGCGTGTGCATGTAAAACAGCATCAAAGTATAAAACATTTGTATCAATTTTATGAACTTTCAGGCTATTTTTCTTGCATTTTTGTGAAAGTTACCCTGAAAAGTGACCCTGCAAGTCCTTGTAAAGAATTTGGATGCTACAAATATATTAGGAAAGTTATGAATGAGTTTTGACCGCCACTAACATTTTAATGCATTGTTTGCAATAAAAAGAAATCAGGTATAGGGCCTTTAAGGAGTGGCAGGCAGATTAGCTCTTGACTCCATCTAGTGGCCATTAAATGAGCAGCAATTAAACCTGAGCTAACGACCAGCTCCCCAAACCACATCTGGACTTATTAGAGTGTTGCTTTGAGGCGTACCACATGTTATTTTAACTCCGCTCTGTCACCCAGTGTGTAATCCTGCTTAAATGTTGGCTTAAAGGATTTCCAAGAGATTATCAAACGCACTCGTTTTAATTCCCAATTTCACGGTGAGCTAAATATTTGTGACGCCGGCGCATTTATTGATCTTTTCTGTGATCGCACCATGTTTAAGAAATACTCTGCCTTTTCAGTTACAAATTAACATGGACTATTTTTACTTTTTTTTTTACGATTTGAGATTTAGAGAGAGGTACTGATTATTATTATTTGTTTATATCTACACTCTGGCAGTTGATTTTTGTATTATAGGCAGCATGGAATTCCCACTTTTTTTTTGGTAAACTTTTTAAATTTCCATTTTTAATTTGCAGGATAGTGAGTGTACGTTTTACCAGCAGAAAATGATTTTAATATCAGACTGCACAAAGTAGAAAAAAAGAAACAATTCAGTTGTCTAAAAACATTCTGAAGCAACTGTACCGTGCGCCTTTCCTTGTGCTTCAGGCGGGATACCAGATCACGCAGCAGAGGCGCCCCATTGCGGTGGACGGCGTGCTGAATTACAGCCTGATGGGAGGGAAGAAGAAGAAGAACCAGGTGGTCCGAAAGAGTGCACGCATCACACAGATTCAGCTGGAGCAGGACAGCGGCAAGAGTCTCCATGACGACCTCCAGAGCCAGACTCTCATAGACCTCAACAGAGCAGGTACCCCCCTCTCCGGATCGATCTGTAGTCTCGTGACAACGCTTTTTTATTTTGCTCACTTTGGAAACCCTTCGCACAAGCCGTGTTCATTCTTTTTCAGCTTTAGTCTAGTTTAAGTCCCGGGAACATTTATATAGATATAGTCGACTAAATTTGAAATGAATATACTCGAGCTTCTTGGAGCTTCTCCCGAAGGAACCTGACCTGTTTCTCTGCCAGTGAATTTAAATAAAATGAGGCCATTTCAAACTTTGTGAAACATATTTGATTGGCAATAGGGACGGGCAATGTTGAGTTGGGGCTTATTTCTTTTAAAACATTCTTAAAACATTATAATCCGCATGTATGTTGTTTGAAAAGAAAATGTAAGGTCGTTTTTTCCGTGTGGCCAGGTGTAGGTCTGATGGAGCTGGTGATGGAGCCCGACATGAGCTGCGGGGAGGAGGCGGCGGCTGCTGTCCGAGAGCTGCAGCTAATCCTTCAGGCCTTGGGCACCTGCGAGGGAAACATGTCCGGTAAGGGAGGAATCTCTGTGTACGCAGCATGCCAAATTCCCGCTTTGTTTCCTCTGACGGTGCTTCCTCATTGTGCGTCTGTGCTCAGAGGGCCAGCTCAGGGTGGACGCCAACGTGTCTGTGCACCGGCCCGGGCAGCCCTTTGGCGTCAGGGCTGAGGTGAAGAACATCAACAGTGCGAGAAACCTGGCCCGGGCCATTGGTGAGAAGCATGACGAATAAAACTGTATTTGTCCAAAGATAAAAGTTCTGTCAAAAGTTCTATCAGATCATAAAGGTTGTAAAAGGTGATGTGTGTTTACGAGTCAGTCACAGTACGTTTTCGATATAGTATCATTGCAATATTTTACTTGACTATTTCAACACAGCGGCTTGAAACATACTTTAACTAACTGAAAGAAATACTAAGTTAGGACTAACACAAGACTAAAATGGACCTACGTTAGGAAAGCCATGACTAAGTTGCTTTGTGTTTTAGTTTTAGGCTGCAAAATAAGTAAATCTCAGTCGGATGGAAGACCTCAGTGATTATGCAATATATATATATATAGTATTGTGGCTTCTAGCAATATGGAGATTGCATCAGCTAATAACCCAACTAGCAAGATATTTAGAATTGTTTATTTATTTCATTGGGGGAGCACTCACTGAATCATTATTTATAGCCAGAGAACAATCTGTCTAAACAACAGGGTTATTTTTCTATATTCTGCCACTAAACAACACGCACATCCAATTCCTAAGCATCTATAGTTTCCCAGCGCTCTTAAAAAACGGAGTTGCAGGTAATGACAAACAATTGCCCACGCCGATCGCACTGAGTGATTGTGAATTGACTTCTCCCAAGCTGCTCAGAGAGCACGTATTTTACGCTCAGCGACTGCAGATAATGGGTTTAGCATAAAACGCTGGAGAAACGACAGAATTTGAATGTTCTTTTTGTTTACTTTGATTTGTTGCCTCACTTTTGTCAATAATGTTTTATTCGCTGCGCAGACGAGTTGGTATTTAAAACCCAGGCTTTAAAAAACAAAAACACTTCATTTGTCTCCGTTACAAGGCGGCTGCACACAGAGAGCCGAGTATTGCCTGTGAATGAGAGCAGATGTTTGGCTTTTCCACCAGATGAGATTTGTTTGTATTTTGCCGCTGGGCGTAATGGGTCTACGTGTTTCCATGTTCCCTCTGTGCTCGACAGACTATGAGATCCAAAGGCAGATCCAGGTGCTGGAGAGCGGAGGGACGGTGCAAAATGAAACCCGTGCGTACGATTCCAAAACTGGGTAAGACCAGCGTTCATTATGTGATTTTGTGTGATTTTGTTGCCTAAATCTTGTACATACAATGTTTTTTCAATCCAAAATGACCACTCACTGTTTATCCGCCAATATGCAACTTGATTATTGCCTTCGACTGAATTGGCTCATGCGTATTCTGCTCTTGTTTCGACAGAGGCACAGTCCCTATGAGAGACAAGGAGGGCCTGCAGGACTACAGGTGAGGTCTGCTTACTGACACACAGCAGCTGCAGAGAGAACCTCCGTCTTAAAAATAGATGAAGAGGGGTAAACACGTCACTCAAGGCCTGCACCTCATCATCCTGGTGTCTTACAGTGACATACTAGAGACTTGTTGTGGCGGGGTTGTTTTTGAACTTCAATTCAACTAAAATATAGATATTTGACTAAATTATGGTAGATTTAATTAAACATAAAAGTGTGATGTTATTATATAGCCTCTTCATTGCTATCAAGACTCCGAGTTCAAATGAGAATAACTACATTACAGCATTTGCAGCGATTATGGGGCATCGGTGATCCAGTGGGTAGAGGTCGACCGGTATATCGGCCGGACTAACGGCGATAAAAGACGATATCTCCTGGACCAAAAATGAAAAAAAATATATATATGTATTTTATTAGAAAGACTTACTGCTAGCCTCAGGCCTAGCACTCTGCAATTGTATTTTGATCGCCGCTCAAAATGCCGCTAGCACTAGTATGCTAAGGCTAGCGGCATCATGCTAATGCTAACGACAGCTAATCAAAGCTGGGACAGAAACTATGATTGGATCACCTAAAGTAATAAAATAAAATGGGCCACTGCTGTAATGGCCAAGTGTTTGTATTTTTACGTATAGGATTATAGACCAGACATTTGGAAAAATTGGCCAAAAATATCAGCCGAGCATATCGGCATCGGCAATAAAAATCCCCCAAAAGTCGGCATCGACCTTTTAAAAAAAAAACATATCAGTCGACCTCTAGTATCCACCCTCTTACTTCGTGAGGCTTTGTCAGCAACTACCAATAATTTAATAACAGGTTGAATTTAAGGAAAGGTTTACTTTGTATTTGCTAACACCGTTTTAAATACTAAAAAGGGTGTGAACCTGTTCTTTTAAGTTCATGTAAGCATGGTTCTCAGTGGAATCTTGGAAGCGTATCCGAGGCCCTGATGTAGCATTTTCTTCCTTTGTTCTAGGTTCATGCCCGAGCCCAACCTACCCCTCTGATTGTGTATGAGGACCACGCCTCGCTGCCCACCGGCACGGAGCTGAGCCAGGCCGTTGTGGTGCAGGAGATAAGAGACAGGCTGCCGGAGCTGCCCCATGTGACACGCGACAGACTGGTGCACGCCTACAACATCCTGCCGGAGCATAGCTTTACTCTGGTGGTACATGCACAATTTTACTTGTTTATAGATTCTATTGTATATGATGCTTTTTTTTTTATTGTGTAACTTAATTTAACCCTTGGACTTAAGAAGGTAGTAAGTGAAGTTTACATATAACGCCAACAGAGGGAGCAATCTTTCTCCTGGTGATGGCCACATTACAGTCGGAAAGTTGTAAAACATGCATATACAGTAAATGAACGCATATTATGAAGAATCATGGGGAAGGGTTTAGCAGAGCTAGAAATGAGTCAAGGACACAGCTAACAGTAAAACCGGTTCTAGGAAGAGTCTTTTCTGTACCCCACATCTTAAAGCACTACTAGCCAAACCATGGATTCCCTATTTTAAAGACTTTTAGTAATTTCCTGCCCAGTCTTTCTTGCTCTTGCTGTTTATCTCATCTACATATCTTTGGGATCCTGCACGCTTCATTAATTTTGTGGATGTGCGCGTGTCTCTTCAAATTGACATGGTTCCTTGCTTTTAATCACCATCTGAGGCGAAAAGGGGAAAGTGTAACTCTAGCTACACACAGGCTTTGCTGTGTTGAGCCTAATTGGATCACGTACAGTGGAAATACATTCTTCTCTTCTGCCTGTCTGCAGAACGAGGACGGCCTGGTGGAGTATTTCGAGGCGGTGATGAAGCAGACCCGAATGAATGCGAGGAAAGTGATCGGCTGGGTGACGAACGAGCTGCTGGGTCAGCTCAAGCAGCAGGACGGCAGCGTGGGCCAGAGGTGAGGCTATACACGCAGTTCAGTCAGGCTGCGACATCCTCACACTAACCTATATCAACTCAACTTGATTCATATATTGCAGCAATCTAAATGTACGTATGGTGCAAACACTAACGTCGTTTTTTTAATGCTGAAACGCTGAATATGCAAAGGAAATGCTAGATACTTTTGGCTCGGGAGATCATTCATAGAACCGTGGTTTAATTGGTAACTTTCGATTTATGTCATGTCTTAACTTACCTGACATTAGGGAGGTTTGAAAACAGAATCCTACAATACAATGCAGTACCACCGCTTTTTTCTCCTTCGTTAAATAATGAAGTCAATGAAAACTTGTGTATTGTACATACAGTAGTGCTTCTAAATCTTGACTATACACAATTATATTACCAATGGTTGCTCTCTGTCAACCTTCGAAAACATTTCTACCCCAGGCTGTGCTAAACTCCAGCACTATCTGCTTCAAATTGGCTGCCTCTGAGCTTTTGAAGAAGATAATTTAGTGGTTTTATAGTGACATCAGGCTCTTCTTAGCGTCATTTTGAACCCCTTACCTGTTCAATTACAAATGCTTACAGTAAAACACACCAATTACCTTCCTGTCATAAAACGGTGCACTACGTTTTCACAGCCAAAAAACACCTAACCAAGCAAGAGACGGATAAATAATTGGCCACGAACCAAAAAGAAAATACATTCACTCTAAGGTGGACTTTAGGGAGTGAAATGATTAGTTTTAACACACACAGCTAATTAAAAGCGGACTTTCTTTCCCTCAAAGGAATTTTAACTGTTAATTGCAGTGAACTGCGTAGGGTCCTGGAAACTTTCTTCAATAGAAAAGTTTAAGTCAAAGCATTTGTGAGAATATTGATATCTCAATATCAATATCCTCATAAATGGATATTGATACAGTATTTAAAATACTGATTACAGGAAGGAAATGGACATTGTTTTCAATAGAAGTTCCCACCCCTATGGTTGATGGTAGAGGTATTGTCTACTTGACTGTTTTGACTGGTTACTGGTTTACTGTTCATTGGTCAAACTGATCCTCTTTCAAACTGAAGTGTTGTTTTGATTGCTCCTCATTCAGATTTTTGCCCAAACACTCCAGAATTGCAATGACCTTGTTTTGATATTTTATGTGCAAAAGTGACGTTGCCATGGCACCTCTCTCACTTAAACGTGCCTTGGAGAAAATGGCAGCGCTCGTCTCCCACTGCTCGTGTTTGTGCCACGCTGTGACGCTAAATATCACAGCCAGCCGGGGTCTTTGAAACGGAGCCGTCTTTATGAAATGGACCATGAGTGGATCAATAGATGAATAGGTGACAGCTCCAATGGACACAAAAGGCGTATAAATCTGAAGAGACATCAGGGTAAATCGCTGTATTTATGGCATTATGCATGGGTCAGTTTAAACGCGTCAGTGGGGTCAGGAAGTGATGGTAGAGGAAAACCATGAGGGAGCAAGAAGACGCATTTCCCTGCGGGACGATAAAGAACACCTTATCTGTAACCTTATTTGGCATAAATTGTCCGTAAAAAGTCCAGAGTAGATTAATTTCAAAAGATCAGTCAGGTGTGTCACCAGGCTTTTTAAAAAGTGAAGTGAAGTTCTTATGGTCAGGGGATCCCGTTCTAGGCCCTGGTGACTTGAAAAGAGGAGTTTTTACAGTAGATGTTCCTGAAGTGTGGTATGGGTAAGAGTCAGTTTTGGTGGATCTGTTCGAACGTTCAGAGCTAGAGCTGGGTCTTGGGACCAGAGCAGACAGTGAGGCCGATGGGCAGTTATTCAGCAGATGGAAGCAGATTTGACTAATAAAACTTTCTTCCCATTAGTGACTAACTTTACAGTACGTGATAGGACTCTTAACATTGGACACTTTGCCATGACAACTTAAGGTGTGGTGAGATGGCAGCGCATACACCACGAAGCAAAACAGGAGCTGCGTGCTTCAGAAACCCAAATCATAACTTTTGTGCGTTGAATTTGTTTTTCTGTATTATATTCCAGGATAATGTCACTTAATCATACGCTTCAGTCCTAAATCCTTGACTTAAAATGTATTATTTTCTATAATTCTCAAAAGATCCTTATTTCTTTCCTGTGATCTTTTCTAGCTTTCACATTCATATCGTGCTGTCATAAAGCTGCCACTGGAGTTGCACTGAATTTCACTTACTGTTGGCAACTTCTTCGAGCGCAACCCATAAAGTGCAGCTTGTCTTTGAGGTTGATTTCGGATGACAGGTTCGGCATTTCACCTCTTTGCCGTTCCACTGCTTCTCCAGACCACTCTGTCAGGCATTATTTTAGTCCAAAAGGAACCCCAGGAAAGGACAAACGTTATTACTGAGAAAAGAAAAGCACGATCTTTACAGCTTTACGGGGGCTTTAGCGCTTTTCTGTTACCGACGCATTTCTTACAGGTCTGAGAGGACGCTGGCTAAAAGTCCAACATCATTTTCTCTCAAAATAAAAGAATGTAATGGCTCCAGTTTATATTCTGCAATATCTTATTGACCCCCCAAAAGCTTACACTGACTACTTCAAAAAGTTACTCGGGTAAATGGCCTTGAGTAGCTGTTACCGATCAGTTCCAGACCATTTTTCCCCATCTATGTCATTCATTTTGGCATTTCATTAACACGACCTTACCAACCTTTCGCTCAGTTCTAGCCCGATCAGTCCATCCGCCTTGGCTGAGCTGTTGGAGCTTCAGGAAACGGGGCAGATTTCATCCTCTGGCGCCAAGCAGGTCGGTCAGCAGCAAACACAGCCCATAATATTAATAATAACAACCCTCCAATGTTTCGTGGGTGTGTGTATTGCGGCTCTCACGCGTCTCCCTCGGGTGCTCCTCAGGTGTTCCAGGAAATGTGGAGGTCACCGGGAAAGACGGCGCGGCTCATCGTCCAAGAGAAGGACCTGGGACTTGTTAGTGACACCGAGCAACTGCACGGCATCTGCCAGAGGATAGTGGACTCACACCCGGAGGAGGTGAGGGACACAGGCAGGGGCACGAGTGACAATAAGGGAGACAAAAACTAAACTAAAATCTAATTCGCTTTTTTATGTGTTTAGAAAAGCCTCCTGTATATTTTTGAAATTGTATCCATTTCCCAGTCTTTTTCCTTTTTTCGCTTTTAACTGTGTTTCCCTTATCAAAAAGGTACCTGGAGTAGTGTTTTTGCTTCTTTCACACAGTTTTGAGTCCAGTTTTCCTTTGGACCGCTTTGGCAGTAGAAGAAAATAACCAATTTGTGCTTCCTGGATTTTGTTACGTAATAGAAACAATTCAGAAATGTGATCTGCATTGTTGAAATCCGCAAAACATCACCGATCCCGTTCTGCGGCCTTTTGCAATAGAACTTTGCATTTGTCACGACACCATTGATTTGTCAGCATGCTGTTAGCTGAAAATAATGGTTCAGAAGCCACATTTATGCATGACATTTCCCGTTTTGAGAGTTCAGATGTTTAATAATCTTTCATTTTAATGACACTTTGAAGCAAATGTCAAATGATAAATTGCATTTGGATGAAATATAGATACAGGAAATAGAAATTAATCAAACCCCTTCAAGATGCCAGAAACCATCTTCACATTGACTTCAAATAATACAGAGCGAGAATGAAACGTTTAGATAAAAAAAGTCTCTAGCAAGGTTATACTACGAGTCTGTTCATAATGGCCTCCCCTCTATATGTTTAGGTCAACGCCATCCGAAAAGGGAACAAGAAAGTGCTTAACAAGCTGATGGGTTTAGTGCAGAAGGAGACCAAAGGACGAGCTGACCCCGTTCTGGTGCAGGCCATTCTGCAGGACAAGACTTCATGAAGTAACAACAGCACTTTTATGGACTGGATTTAGACCGGTTGTTTAATAAACAGAGGCAGCCACGGGTTGGGTTTTTTTTTATTATGCAAATGTTGAGTTTGGAAACGTCAGCCTCCTGTGCCTCGGTGGATTTGGGAGTTGGGAAAGGATTTTGCCATGGTTCAGTGGTGGAAAAGAGCCACTTGGGAGATTGCATTGGAACAAAGATTGGAACGGCAGCGTGTTGAAAACTTCTGCGGCTGATAGTGAAGTTTGACTTAAAACTGTGGACATGATGCGAATATAAATTTGAATGCTGTATCATCGTCATCTTCGTGGCTAGACTGATAGAGGGTTACTTTTTCCAACTATTCGCAAACATCATGCAAATTCTGGCTTTCAACGGCCTTAGGATTCATTTGTTCTGAGTTATGTTCTCGGTGTTAAGAAAGCTCTGTTATTGTAATATTTATTGTGTGTACTGTAAATATCGCATGACAAAATGTAACATTTGAAAATAAAACCTTACATCTGGGGAGCTTTCTCCTGATCTTGGCCTACTGCACATGTTTTTTAATTATAGCATTGTCTCTGTGCTTACCCATGGGTTTACCCTGCCATAAAGGCTGTAGTAAAGTTGCAGGGAAAAGAGCACTCTAAAATTCATATATAAAAGTTAGTCCGACTGTATGATAACTTGACTGTAGTATGTTGATTTATGGAGCAAGCAAATAGTCACTAGCCCCATTAACTTAATTAGATCGGCATTCAAAGATCTGTCTAATGTTCTGTGTAAATAAAACTTTGTGATATGAAAATGAAAATTTCACTATTGATCTGCAGAGTTTACACATTATTCAGTTTTCTTTAACTTCACTGCCTCATGGGATATTTCAGCGGCACAAGGGAAAATGCTCATGAGACATGTTACAGAGGCCACGAAGTGGGCAGAGTGCTCCCTCTAGTGGTCAAAATACAGAATTACATATTTGCTGTGATTATATATATATATATATTTTTTTAATGAATGAGGTCAGTGAGGAACACATGCAGAAAGAAGTAGCAATCTGATTATATTTATCTCCTATAATCTACTGCGATTATAGGAAGAGTTTGATGAAGAAATTCATACTTCACCAAATCATATCGGACAATAAAATAATACAAAAGTTCTTTTTTCAACCATTGACAACCTTCTTCATCATAATCCCAAAGCTTTCCGTGAAACTCCCTCAGATTCCCTTTGCGAAGAGTTTGCAGACCACTTCAGGGGAAAGATAGACACGATCAGATGTAATATTTTATCTACCCAAAGTAACACGGTTTTAAATACATCTGGTTGTCTATTTGTTCCAGAGGAAACACTGCACAGTTTTGTCATGGTTAATGCTGAGATGATTGATAAAGTTTTCTCCTCAGTGAGGCCCACCACATGTCTTTTAGACCCGGTCCCAACACCGTTTTTTAAAACATTTTATGGCAATTTTAGAGACGAGCTTTTAAACATGATGAATTGCTCTCTTCAGACTGGGGTCTTCCCTGCTGCCTTTAAGGGGGCGGTGGTGAGGCCTCTACTGAAGAAGAGCAATTTAGATTTTAATGATTTTAACAATTTTAGACCGGTATCCAACTTACCATTTTTAAGCAAAATTTTAGAAAAACTTGTTTTTATCCAACTTAGTGATTTTATAAATGCACATAACGTTCTTGAGAAATTCCAGTCTGGCTTTAGGGTAAACCACAGCACCGAGACGGCCCTTTTAAAGATTTTAAACGACTTTAGATTAAATTATGATTCTAAAAAGTTGACAGTGTTGGTTCTACTGGATCTGAGCGCTGCCTTTGATACAGTCGACCACACTATTATTTTAACTCGTTTAAAACACATTGGCCTCTCTGGTGCTGTCCACAAATGGTTTACATCCTACCTCACAGACAGGACATTCATGGTAAGTGTGGATACCTGCTCCTCTAAGGTCCATAAAATTACATGTGGTGTGCCCCAGGGTTCGATTTTAGGCCCAGTGCTATTTAACCTGTATATGCTCCCTCTTGGTGGTGTCATCAGAAGACATGGAGTCAACTTTCATAGTTATGCTGATGATACACAGTTATACATCTCCATGTCTCCTGATGACACCAGGCCAATGGACGCACTTTTTAACTGCATTTTGGATATCGAATCCTGGATGACAGAAAACTTTCTCCAGCTTAACCAGGACAAAACTGAAGTTTTAGTCATCGGTCCTGAGGCCCAGAGAGAGAAACTTTTACCCAAACTACAGTCATTGTCTTTTAATCCTTCCTCACAGGTGAAGAACCTGGGCGTGATCTTTGACTCTGAGCTGACTTTTATTCCACACATTAAGAATATCACAAAGATAGGTTTTTACCATCTAAAGAACATAGCCAGAGTCCGCCCCATTCTCTCTCGGGCCAACACGGAGACGCTGATGCATGCTTTTATCACCAGTCGTATCGACTACTGTAATGCCCTGCTTTCTGGTCTTCCCAAAAAGAGTATCTCAGGTTTACAACTTTTACAAAATTCAGCAGCTCGTGTCCTGACGAAGACCAGGAGGCGGGACCACATTACACCGGTTTTAGAGTCGCTGCATTGGCTCCCCGTGTGTTTCAGGATCGATTTTAAAGTTCTTTTAATGGTTTTTAAATGTCTTAATGGTCTTGGTCCTTCTTATCTCTCAGAATTGCTTTTACCTTATGAACCTTCACGGCCCCTTCGCTCCACCGGCAGAGGTCTGCTAGTTATTCCTAAAGTCAACAGAAAGACTCACGGCGAGGCGTCTTTCCAGTATTATGGCCCTCACCTCTGGAACGACCTGCCGGAGGAGCTCAGGACCGCAGAGAACGTTCATGTTTTTAAAAGCAGGCTTAAGACCCACCTTTTTAGTTTAGCTTTTAACTGCTAGGCCTATTTATTTAATTGTTATTAATATTTATTTATTTATTTATTTATTTATTTATGTTTTCTTTATGTATTTTACCTCTCGGCCTATTTTAGTGGTCCTTATATTCTTATTTTTACCTTTACTTTTTACTTATTTTAACCATTTTTATGGTCTCCCAGTTTCCTCTGGAGGAGCCCTCTGCCTCGGGAGCGGGGATTGGCTGTGGCTGCTGGGGTGCTGTCCTGTGGGTGTCTGGATGGAGGTGTGGTGTTTCTACCGCGCCTCCTCCGGGCGTCCTGTGTTGGTGCCCTGTGGCTGCAGCCGAGATGCTGCTCCCGATGCAGACGGCTCCTTGGATGGTGTTTCCTTACCTGGTTTATCTGTACCCAGCCTTACCTCAGCCTTATGTCCATTGTGTCCATTGTTTACCTTGAGTGTGTGGTGTGTCTCTGGGAAGGTGGGTGGGGAGAGTGTGAGTGCGACAATGTGTTTGTATTTGTGGGAGGAGGTGGGTGTGAGAGAATGTTTTTAAATCTGTAAAGCACTTTGTGTTACATGAAATGTATGAAAAGCGCTATATAAATAAAGATTGATTGATTGATTGATTGATTGATGAGATGTGTGTCATTGTTTTGTACTGTAATTTAATTTGTAATGATTAGACACACTGGATTTGATTTACCTGCTTTGATTTTTCTATCATTCATACACCACAGACAACATCCATCATCTGCAGCCCTTGTAACAGAGGTTGTGTTTATTCAAAGACACATGCTGGTGGTATTCAGACAACTAGAACAAAGAACCAAAATGTTTTAGTACAGTGTAACAATGGACAACACAACCAAGGTTTGGAGGTTTT
The DNA here is from genome assembly GCA_007210695.1 of Neogobius melanostomus. NCBI lineage: Eukaryota > Metazoa > Chordata > Actinopteri > Gobiiformes > Gobiidae > Neogobius > Neogobius melanostomus. Next base: position 9,107,183 of record VHKM01000004.1, on the reverse strand, counting down.
ATTCTCTCCAAACTGAAAACCATATTGCTGTCTTAAAATTAAAATTACCTCTTTTTTTTTTTTAGCTCATTTGTGCTGATAGAGGAGACGTTGAATTCCGTGCCGCTTTTTGATTCAATTGTGATAGATTAATATAACAAGTCTAAAGATTTGTAATTTGACAATTTCAAGACCAAATTCTCTTTAGATTAGAATTTTGTAATATCACGTGATAGCAACCAATAGAACCCTGTTTCAACAAACAAACATAGTGTTTACAAGAATTACAGACACAAAAACAAACAAAAATCACCTTTTCAAATCTATAAATAAGGGAACTAAACCCAACCAAGGCACTAGACCTCCAAGTGTACAGGTAAATTGACATATCTATGCATTATCACAAAATATATCTCTTTTAAACATACAGAATAAGATCATAGTGATTGCCATATTATTAACCAGGTTTGGACTGGAACAATATGGCAATAGAACGTTTTTAAATACCCCATTCCCAGTCTGAAAATATACACAATTTAGGCGCTCCACCCAACATAGAAAATGATTTGCATAGTATTAAATGTACAAAGCGAGTAAGGCATAAGCTGTAAGTAACAGGAGGAGTTCCAGTTCACTCGTACCAACGTTTCTCTCCACACATTAGGTTACACAAACACTTTGCATTATGGGATGTCGGTTACATCCAAGGCTTGACGAGAGATTCCTGAAGCACCCAGTATGAACAATATAGAAATGCACAAAAATTGCCTGGGAGAATTGCTTTCATACTCTTTATTCCTAATCGCAAAAAAACTGTTTTATTATTGTTGGAATGAACTGTCCAGAAATACATGCTATACCACATTTTACCAGTAGGCGGAGTAGTGAGCTTGCATTATTAGACTTTATTATCCCCGAAGGTAAACTTATCCTCTTCACTCAGGGCAGAAACTTGGTTAGCCTATTGCACATGTTTTGGAGGGGCAAACTGGGCTACCTGGAGAAGACCCATCCGGCATCTCCACACAGAAAGGCCCCACGTGATCCTGGACTTAAACGCGGGACCTTAATGTTGTAATAAGCAAATCTGGATTAACAGACTCGTTCATACAAACTATTAAAAGCTCTTTTAGATTTTCTTCCAGTAGATTGCTCGTTTGATTCATTAAAAATCGTTCAGTTGAGGCTGGTGTTGCACAGTCAAACCTGTAATCCCGATAAAAGATGAAGATTGTTCAAATTGTCCTTCAGCAGTCTTTGGTTGCTGTTTTTTAAGATGCCTTAGCTGGAGACTTAAGGAACTAAATATGTTGCTCTCAAAACAACAGTCTGGAAAGATCTATAAAAGTCTGGAAAAAATAAATACTCTGTAACAAAAAAAAGTAGCTGTTTCCTCATTGAAGATTGTCGTCAAAAGCAGTCCAAGCCGGGCTTGGAACAGCTCTGACGGGCGGTCGCGGATGTGCTCACTCCTCCATGGGAATGAAGGACAGGATGGAGTGCTCCTGGGCAATGGCGGCCAGTTCTTTGAGGAACTCAGAGAAGAGGACGGTAGCGAAGACCTCTGTTCGGTCCAGGGAGATCGCTTTCGGTTTAGGAGGAGGAGAGTTCTGGAGTAGAGGGCCCGCTTCGCCTTGAGTGGGCCCCTCGCCACCACTTCTGGTGTTTTCTGAAAGGGTGGAATATTCACAATAATTCACTGAGAGTGCTATAAACCAACCACAGCACTATGGGGAGAAATATGAGCTACAATCAAAGCTAGCATGTCTTGGGAACTCATTGACATATATCCAAACAAAGTTCTTCAATTAAACGCTGGATAGGAACTGGCCATAGTAATACTTTGGAACAATGGCAATTCTGGCGGCCATCTTGTGACTGGCCCTTCTAATCAGTGTAATGTAATTAAATGGAAACACCACTTATTTCTAGGGCCGGGACTCGATTAAAAAATTAATCTAATTAATTAGAAGCTTTGTAATTAATTAATCGAAATTAATCGCATATAAATATTTGACCTGAGAACAGTGAGAAGTAAGTTTTTTCATAAGGATTTTTAGTATACCATTGAATAATGACTGAATACATAAGCTTAAGCAACAAAATATTGTTTATTTTTGTTCAACCAAGTCCAACAGACCAGTGCAATATTGCCATTAATTGTGCGTCTGCAGGAAAAAGGAAACTGAAGTGTGATTCATTTCGATTAATATTTTTAATCGCACTAAACCTCATGTAATTAATTAATCGCAATTAATCGAAAAAAGTCCCGGCCCTACTTATTTCATTTATACTGTTTTTATCCATTTGTAGTTATTTCATGACTCTTTGATAATTGTGACTAACCTTATGTCATATCTGGCAAGAATATTAAGTTTTTTCAGTTTTTCAAATGTTATTTCAGGACGCATTGACTTTAGCTACATTTGTTCATGGATTTTCCTCTGTCAAACACTTCAAATAATTCAGTTCAGTTTATATTAAATATAACATTTGTTTTCTACTTTAAAACAGTATTTCTGTACTTTTTAACACAACATGACTAATAGTTATTGAACATTGGACAGCGATTCAATGAATGCTAACCATCCGAATGCTAACCACTGAACCCTGGAATGAATGGAGAACATTGGAGAACAATGCTAATACGGCTGAACAACACGACAAACAAACAAGACATTTCAAAGAAATTACATCCTGACTGAGAGACCGAGACTTAGAAGAAATAAACCAGTCATAAACAATGTGTGTCTCACATTTTTGCCGTTGAATCAATGAAAATTTCGCTTCTGGTTTTGCATTGGTTGCTATAGGGGTTAGCCTTGCTGGCCAGTCACAAGATGGATGGAGAGAGAAGTCACATTTGCCACATCAACGGGCCTCGTGTCATAGCTAGAGTTTTATTTTTTTCACTTTAATATTTGTATTATTTATTTTTTTGTAGATAAGAAAAACATAAAATCATGAAATCAGAACATTGAAAAAAGAAGTGAGGTTTTATTTGAAGAAGAGTTTTATGAAAGATCTTCATTTCCAAAATTAAACTCATTTGAGCTTTTGGCCATGTTGTATAACATTGCTTATTCCCTGAGCAAAAAAAACAACTACCTGGAATAGAATTTCACTTCATTCGCGCAATTTTGAGTAATCCTGTTCATGGTGTTTCTTCTTCTTCTACTGCTGAAGTACTACGATTTGTATTTCCTGGATTTTGTTGCTTCATAGATGGAGCACAACTAGAACTTTCCCCCTTGGCCAATTTGAAATCCTGACCAGCCTTGTCTCTCACTCCATACACTCTTACCTTTACAAATAGACAGTGTTTTACTTTATTATAGAACTGCTTTAACCCTGGTACTTTCCAGTTTGGGGTATTTTTTTACGGCACACATTCATGGGGTTATATTCACCCATGGAGTTTCACGCTGAATTTCATAGTACAGCTTGAAAGTACACAAAATTAACAAAATATTTCTTTTAAGCAAGTTTCCGCTTTCATCCCTTTCTTCAAACAACTTCTAAAGCCGGTTTGAAGTAAGTCAAACTTTCAAACCACACAGATCTCTTTAAACCTCCAGGGTGCACAGCGGTCCGTTTCTCTGTTCATAAGGAATTTGATTAAGCAACTAGAACTTTCCCCAGTAGAAATGGCTGAATTTTAACATGGTAAACTTGTTATGGAAAGGAAGAGTATCCACCGAACTTAATTACTGTGAATACGTTTTTTTGGGGTGGAAACAGGAGGGGGTGGCTGGGAGTCATCACAACATGCCTCGTAATGTACTTCCCTCTGGTCTCCATAATTAAAATAAGATGCCTACCTGTCGCTTTGAAAGTGGTCTCGCGGGCCAGGAGCCAGTGCTGTGCTGTGGTGATCATCTCAGAAAAGTCCTTCCTGGTCACTGTCAGCTCCTCGATCTGGTTCTTCACCATGGCCAAACCTACAGACCAAACAAACAAGAAATATGTTCAGTACCTTGATGTAATTATAACTGCTGTAATGAGCACAGTGCTGCACCATAATAAACTGTCCCTTTGCTGTACAGGACCCAGTGCTAATAGAAAGGACATTTTTTCAAGACTTAAAAAGGGTGTTTGCAACAATGGCCTCACTGGTTGTCATATTGAGTTTGCTATTCAAACACAACATGACATATGGTTAAACTAGAATATATTATAGTCAAGAGATTTTAAGGAGAGGATGGAGCAAAACACTTTCCTAATTCCATCGGACGTGGCTGTTCGGTTACCTGGTAGAGCGACCGCACCGTGGGCTGGAACACAAGGTTCGTGTTGAGGAGGAAGGAGCGCAACAGAGGCTGAGGGTACGCAGCCAGCTGGGCCAGGATCCCCGTCAGCAGCAGGTTCACATGGAGAGAGTTGGACATCATGTTCTCCAGACGGGACAGAAGCACACTGATGAAGGGGCCTGTCAAACACAGGCGCAGATACATGTGTCAGACAATACGGAGAGACATGGTGAATAATCTGCTTGTGTGTTTTTGTCTTGTGGACCTACAGGACTTTGGGTCATACTCTTCCATCATGAAAGAGTTGTTTTTTTTAATATATACATTGAACCATAAAATGTATTGAGGATATAGCCACACACAAAAAGAACACTGACTGAGTTGTTCCGACACTATTAAACATCTTCCTTATGGGTTCAAAGACACTGAGCTGAACTGAATTTTCAAAACACACAAGACAAAGTTATATCATGTGTTCTCGACATTACTCACCCGTAAAAGGCGCTGCATGACTTCTACTTGTGCTGCCACTCCTCAGTTTAAGCCCGAACGGCGACGGCAGTTTCTCAGACTCTGGTGTCTCTGGTGCAAACGAACTGAAATCCATCTCCTCCTCCTCCTCCTCGTCTTCCTCCAAAGGCGACACTTGCCTCTTCCCCTCTCCCCTGCTCTACCCGTCTTCCCCCCGGCCGCCTCGGTGTCCAAAGTCCGGATGAGCTCCTCATACTGAGACAGCAGGTCCTCCGCCATCTCCGAGGTGGAGTTCTTATGGTTAGAATTACAATCAGTCTTTGCTTCGACACTCGTCACCGGATGCTTCAGCCCGTTTTTCGCCGCTTCATCCGCTCCTGGGTCTTCTGACAGTTTGCGCTTAGTTCTTTCACCGTCTTGGCTGTCTTTTTTAGCGACCAAATTGTAGACCATAACGTCGTCTTGGAACTCCGACTCCTCTATGTATGCGTCTTTGACTAGCATTATGGCCGTCCTGCGCATCTCCTCGATATGTTTTGGAGGCTCGACCGCCGGCATGACCGATTTAACTTCTGTAGCTGCCTCCGGACTTTGCACGGGGCACGCGTCGAAACTGTCGTCCCATTCTAGCTCAAAATGGGAGGCTGATGTGTCACTCTTTGATAGGAGACTTGGGGGTTTCCTAGGCACTGTTGGTTGCTGGATTTTTTTAATGTTTATTTGCTTGATTTTGAGTAAAGGTTCCTCCAGGACTCCGGGCTGGAACTTGTCTGGTGGGGGGTCTTTGCCGTCGTAGGGGCGGACCATACCCGGCAGGCTCGCAGACAGCTGCTGATGCTCAGTCGTGCGTCGTAGAGGTAGTGGAGGTAGCTGACGTCCAGGTAGATCTCTGAGCCAATAGTGCAGGAGTTTCCAAGGCCGTCGTCGTCATCTGAGAAGCTCTCGATATTATCTGAGGGACAGATATGCAGGATTAAAGAAGCTGTATCCATTTTCCCCCGGATTCAAACTGTGACAGGGAATCATTAATTTATTTGTAACATTTGTAACACGTTCCGATTCTTCGAAGGGTTATCCTTTAGAAGCACTTTTGAGAAGCAAGGTGACAAGGTAATGTTTACTAGCTTCGTCAAGCATTTTGTTTTTAGCATCTATGCCACTCAGTCCCGGATCTACGGGGGTGCAAGATGGGGCATTGCAACTTCATTTTGAAATGTTTGCCCCCTCAGTTTTAATGGCATCACAATGTATTTTAATGCCGAGAAACTCTATTTGCACCCTTTTGAAACTCGAATGCACCCTCAGTCAGTTTGTTCTGGAGCCGGCACTGATGCCACTTCCGGGTTTTTGATCTGCTAACATAATACAGTGCAAGGGGCTAAATGGCATTTACTCTACTTTCAAGAGTTCAAAAATAAGTACAGTCCCTTTCAATGGCGTGTTGGGTAATCGGGAGAGTCGGGACGTTTCCCGGTGGGTACTTTTGGGCCTTCATAAAAAAACAAAACCATCTATTAATAAGGGACTCTCACAGTCGTGCTATTACAGGCCTAAAGGCTTTAACTGGGCTGCAGCGGGAGTCTGGGCTGCTGTTTTAGACATAAATAAAGTTACACAAAATGTTTGTCAATCTTGCGCTTTGCCTTCATTGCACTATAGCAGGGAGATGCCATTGGACAGTGAACTGACTCAGAGCAGGGGTTGAAAACAAAATATACATTGGCGTTCCTCGGACTGTTTTTCCCACGATACAATTGCTTTAGGGCTATATATATATTTTTTTTTTCTGTATCTCGCTGTCCTCGTCCATAAAAGAGCACCTGATGTTTTATTATATCCCACACGGATTATGACCCAATGCAGTGCTCCTATTGCTGATTTTTATCGGAACCCCTGCGAATCAGTTTAAGTTGGTGCAGTCCAGCGGAGATAACGCAGGCCAAGATTATGTGTGTAGCTGCCCATGTGAAAGAGAAAGTGTGGGAACCGATCGTACAACCTTACGTTATCAAAGCTAACGCCCCACGAGGTGAGCTAAAACTCCGGAGTTACATGGGCCAAAATGGTTCCTTTATTTACCCAACTTTTAAACAATAAACAACTAGTTATTGTGTAAAAGTTGGCTCAATACAGGAGGGTGGAAGATATAGGACAAAGAAATGTGTTTTGCATAAACATAATTCCTTATTTCCATCTAGCTCAAAGAATGTATGCTCCCTTATCTAGGGTATATTTTATCTCTGACTTCCCTCCATTGCCATGTTTTCAGTGGCTCCACTATCAGTGAATGCGACTACAGGATAAGCCTCGTCAGAGTGATATTATTTAAGGACTCATCTGGCCCTTCCCCTCTCACCTGTGCTTGTGCTACTGGGTGTCTCTGCGCCCTTTGAGAACAGGATGGACTCCAGCTGTCTTAAAGGCGGCGGGCTGCGGTCTGGTGAGCAGCAGGACGGCGTCAGGGCTAAGATCTTGGCCGCGGACACAGAGTAGCAGTCCCTCTCCCTCACCACGCGCCTCTGACTCAACATCATGTGATTACAGGGGATCAGGTACCTGTGAAGAGCCAGACAGGGAGGCCCAGCGAGGGGTCGTGAGGGGGGCAGATGATAACGCAGCAGGGAGCATTCAGGTAGACTGAGTAATGCTGTTGGACTGTTGGAAGCTTTTATATTATTCTCTGTGAGAAGGGATGAATAATTCGGGGAAATACTCAATTGTAATTTTTCTGAAGTATTGCACTTGTGATTAGACTTATGATTAAAACAGGTTGAACATATACACAAGTGATTTAAATATTATTACCTCAGATTTTAATAGTTTTTGATCCTTGGAATGAGTACAAGTGCTGATATATAATATTTTACTATGAGGCTCCCCAGTCGTTCCAATCAATGTCTGAAAAGTTTGGGAACCTCTAGTCTAAACAGCATGGTTAGCAAGTTTTGCAGCCCTATCTATACAGTGGGGGAAAAAGTATTTAGTCAACCAACAATTATGCCAGTTCTCCCACTTAAAAGATGAGAGAGGCCTGTAATTTTCATCATAGGTAAACCTGAACTATGAGAGACAAAATGAGAAAAAAAAATCCAGAAAATAACATTGTCTGATTTTTTATGAATTTATTTGCAAATTATGGTGGAAAATAAGTATTTGGTCAATAACAAAAGTTCATCTCAATACTTTGTTATATACCCTTTGTTGGCAATGACAGAGGTCAAACGTTTTCTGGAAGTCTTCACAAGGTTTTCACACTGTTGCTGGTATTTTGGCCCATTCCTCCATGCAGATCTCCTCTAGAGCAGTGATGTTTTGGGGCAGACGCTGAGCAACACGGACTTTCAACTCCCTCCAAAGATTTTCTATGGGGTTGAGATCTGGAGACTGGCTAGGCCACTCCAGGACCTTGAAATGCTTCTTACGAAGCCACTCCTTCGTTGCCCGGGCGATGTGTTTGGGATCATTGTCATGCTGAAAGACCCAGCCATGTTTATCAATGCCCTTGCTGATGGAAGGAGGTTTTCACTCAAAATCTCACGACACATGGCCCCATTCATTCTTTCCTTTACACGGATCAGTCGTCCTGGTCCCTTTGCAGAAAAACAGCCCCAAAGCATGATGTTTCCACCCCCATGCTTCACAGTAGGTATGGTGTTCTTTGGATGCAACTCAGCATTCTTTCTCCTCCAAACACGACGCGTTGAGTTTTTACCAAAAAGTTCCATTTTGGTTTGATCTGACCATATGACATTCTCCCAGTCCTCTTCTGGATCATCCAGATGCTCTCAAGCAAACTTCAGACGGGCCGGGACATGTACAGTACTGGCTTAAGCAGGGGGACACGTCTGGCACTGCAGGAATTGAGTCCCTGGCGGCGTAGTGTGTTACTGACGGTAGCCTTTGTTACTTTGGTCCCAGCTCTCTGCAGGTCATTCACTAGGTCCCCCGTGTGGTTCTGGGATTTTTGCTCACCGTTCTTGTGATCATTTTGACCCCACGGGGTGAGATCTTGCGTGGAGCCCCAGATCGAGGGAGATTATCAGTGGTCTTGTATGTCTTCCATTTTCTAATAATTTCTTCCACAGTTGATTTCTTCACACCAAGCTGCTTACCAATTGCAGATTCAGTCCTCCCAGCCTGGTGCAGGTCTACAGTTTTGTTTCTGGTGTCTTTGACAGCTCTTTGGTCTTGACCATAGTGGAGTTTGGAGTGTGACTGTTTGAGGTTGTGGACAGGTGTCTTTTATACTGATAACAAGTTCAAACAGGGGCCAGTAATACAGGTAACGAGTGGAGGACAGAGGAGCCTCTTAAAGAAGAAGTTACAGGTCTGTGAGAGACACAAATCTTGCTTGTTTGTTATTGACCAAATACTTATTTTCCACCATAATTTGCAAATAAATTCATAAAAAATCAGACAATGTGATTTTCTGGTTTTCTTTTTCTCATTTAGTCTCTCATAGTTGAGGTTTACCTATGATGAAAATTACAGGCCTCTCTCATCTTTTTAAGTAGGAGAACTTGCACAGTTGTTGGTTGACTAAATACTTTTTTTTCCCCACTGTATATCTATATGTTAGCATAGTGCCTTACCTCAATATGAGCTGCAGCATCACGTCTTCACAGTACAGGCCGATGAGGGTGCGGAAAAGTGCAAGAGACACCGTGCCAAGCTGTGGAGAAGAGAAACGACATACAGTACATTCATGTACCTAATTTCGCATTACTTGTAGAAAAGTTTCAAATCAGTCAGATGCAATTCATTTTATTTTTGCAGAGGACAGTATCACACCTCTAGCCTGGGAATACCCATGCTGCTGTGTGCGCTCGAATCATTTCGAACTTCACAGCAGCCTGGGGACCATGGCCGAAATTTTCGCATGGATTTGGGGACCAATCACAGAATGAGGAGGGATGGCAAGACGATGACGCACTATTCGACATACGGAAGCTTGTAGTTTGTTTACGGATTTAAAAATATATATTTTTTTACGGATCCAACATGACAGCAGCAGACGCCATCTTTCGATCAAGCTTTAGACCGTGTTCTAAATAGTTTAGCTTCAAAGTTTACAGCAGAGAGACATTCGTAGCGCCCAATAAACGCCTATGGACAATCATAAACCACACCTCTCCTACGAGAAAATGAATTGGTGGTCCCCAGACTAAATATAACTTGTGATATATAGTCTGGCGATATGGTGGTGATCACGGTGGTCTCTACAACGCTCCAGGATCAATTGTTTTGAAGGTTTTCTGGTGAGAGGGTCCATCAGCAGTGAAAACCTTCCAAACAATTGATACTGGAGCATCCTGGAGACCACTGTGAGGGAAAGTAAAGACACCATGCTGACCACCTATACAGCCGCTGGTTCACTACAAGGTCAAATACAAACAAATATCTACTTTTTTTCCCACATAAAAAAGTTGTATAATGCACCTTCAAGGGCTCAAAAACTATTAATGCATTAAAAAAAATCAACAAATTAAATATAATGGATAGGTATAGAACACTTGAATGACGATCATCAGAAAAGAAGTTAATGGTGGAGGCATACTAGCTATTTTTGATTGTTGAAGTTTAGGTTTTTTGTTTATGTGTTACCATCGTTGGTATTAGAGTAACTGTATTATGTGCCGTCTTCTGTCATAGTGTCACAGCTGTAAATGTTGTTAGGCAGTAAAAGTCTCGACTTCAGCCTGAACCCTTTCAGGCATAATTTATTGTATAATGTGAAAGATTATTGAAAACATGTGGCATGTGTTCTAAATGTTTATAATGACCGAAAAAAAATAAACTACTACTACTGCTAAAATATGCTATGCTGCGTGTAAGGTATGAAGGGGTCATTTATTAAGCATTTGCTCATGTACAAAACGAGTAACATGTGGAAAGATGGATTAAAAGTGAAAAGTGTCTTAATAATAAGAGTGATAAGTGTCTTAATCTGCCTTTATTTAGTTGTATCACATAGCTGTCTTTCTATTGGCCTATAGGGTTTAGTTTTAAGCCTACAGGTAACATAGGTTTCTAAGTCAATATGTAAAAAGGCTACAGCGCCTTGTTCTTTGTTGCAGGAGTGGGAATGCACAGGCAAACACTGGGGGCGCCTCCTCTGGTCATTTACACAGTTAAGTAAAGAACATATTAGTTATTCATGAGTCACTTATGCGAGAATATGTAAACAGGAATTATATTAGAACACTCTGAACACAACTGAGCACATACAGGAAGCCGCTCAGCATCTCCATAGCTATAATCTCTTAAGAAAATCATATTCCTGCAGTTAAAGGAAGCGCATAAAAGATGCATTCTTACTAATTAGAAACATTACAGCTTCACTACATGCCGAGGACATGAATTTAAAGACATGCACCGCCTCATTTGAAAGCTCAGAACCTCCAGAGTACTGGGATATAGGTAGTGAGAAAGAGCCCTTTTAATGCAAACAGGTTTTAGCCTCTTAGTATGAGTCATTCTGCTTAAACTGCTTAAACTAATTGCTAATTCGATAATGCCATCCGTAGTGTGCAGACGTTGCCGGGGGTTACCTGAAAGGGCGTGTTGATGCGGCTGACCAGCGTGTCTAAGATGTACACGTTCTCATAGCGGTGCAGCAGGATGAAGGAGAGGAAGGTCTGGAGCAGGGCGGGTTCAGACACACTTCTGAGGAACAGCTCCAGGTAGGCAGTGGTGGTCATCACCTCCTCCAGGGTCATCTGTGCACACAATAACCACATTTACACACATATAAAAGTATGGAAGTGTTACACTATACAAGTGGCATGAGCCTTTGCAAAAGAAGACATTTAGACTGCTTTGATCGCATTACAATCAATGCTTCAATCAGCAGAACTTTGGATGTACAGTATACGCATATAAAAGGGTAAAACTGCATAGTGTTTGTATTTGGTTTGTAGCTTGTCATGAGTTGAAGGTGAATCCCGAAGATGGAGCAGGTATTACTTGTCACAGGCTTGTTGGGTTGGGACTATATGGTGACACATGTGAATGATTAGGGCATTGTTGACGTAGCATGGCACATGGCGCAGCAGTTAGTGCTGCTCCCAAGGTTTGATTCCTGGGCCCGGGTGGGGTTCATCTGTGTGGACGTTGCTTGTTATCCCCTTGACTGTGTAGGTTTCCTTCTATTGCTCCGGTTTCCCTGACCACTAAAAACATGGACAATGGGTTCCCCTCTGCAGCCAGGACTGCCATAAAAAGAGATTCTGAAATCTGGGACTTTCTTGGAAAAATACAATACTAAATTGAGACTAACCTGGTAAATGGCAAAGTCAATATGCCCACAAGAACATAGCATCACTATACCACAAAGGCTTGAGTAATTGTAAAAGTAGTAGTAATACAGTAGTAGGAGCAGAAGTCCTGACCTTGTGCAATGCTGGTGCTAGGACAGGCACGAGGAAGCCATTATAGATGTAGCTGACGAGCTGGTCTCTGATATCCGGGTGGGCCACCTGGGAACAGCACCATCAAGGCACATGTCAATCCAGGAGTCCAGTCAGGAAGAGGCTAACAGCACTCCCCCCACAGGGCAATGCATTTTTAATATGGAAGTGCACATTTTACCGAGAAGGAATGAAGAAAACAACTGAGAGCAATACAATTTCAACTTATCATGTATCTTGTATTGTACATTATTGTACCTAAACTGTGACCATAGAAAATCCAGTTTTGATTCATTTCTGACTGTTGTTATAATCGTGTCATAATTGTGCAGTCCAAGACCGAAGTGAGCTCACTAACCTGGATGACAGCATTGCAGAATTCCAATGAGTTGAGGAACTGCACCAGAGCAGGCATCCGCAGCCAGTCCTCTCTGTGCAGGCTGTGCCACTCCTCATTCGGCACCTCCAGTTTGGTGGGCAGGGACGAGTAAAGGCCGCTGAGACCTGTGGCTAGTACCTAGGAGTCCGAAAAAAGTCATTGTTAGTGGAATATTAGTTTTTCTTGGATAAAAGTTTGTTAACCACTGCAATAGAGCCTACTGAATGAGTTAAGAGTAGCTTTTTTGAATAAAGATGGTATCAAAAACAAGGTAAATCCCTCTATAGCTTTGTAAATGTTCACGTATATATTGTAAATGGACTGGGTGTGGGTACTGGTTGTGGGAGTTTTTGTTTTTGTTTTTTCGGTAACGCTTTAGAATACAGCCCGTGAGTTTCAGGTGTAAGTACGGGTAACAAGAAAGTAATTACACATGTAAGTACAGGTACTCTTAACAACAATGTGTAACAAGGGGAACAATGTGTAACAATGTGTCAAGGTGTAGTAAAGGTATTCAAAGAGCAATTAATGGTGCTATCACATATCACATAGTTGTGGCAGAAGGGAATGTGATACTATAAATTGTGCATTAATTTTAATATTGCAAGACAACAGTATTACTGTTGTGAAAGTGAAGACATGACTCCAGGCATTTTTATTGATTGTTGTTTATTTTTTGTAGTGAGACACCGTTGCCTGTAACAAGCAGAAACAAGAATGAACAGAGAAAAATAAAGCAAAACAAGGAAAAGTACCACGTTATCAATGTGCATGTAAACTGTAACTAATGTGTAGGTACAGGAGAGCACGGGCTGTAAATTGACGTGAGACACTATTACATGTAACAAGCAGAAACAAGAGTGAACAGAGAAAAAATAAGCAGAACAAGTCTCCAAAAATTATCACACTATCAAAGTGCATGTACACTATAAGTACATGTGATATGATGACACAGTGGTTAGCGCTTTTGCTTCACAGCTAGAAGGTCCCGGGTTCAATTCCTAAGTCAGATGGAGCCTTTCTGTGCAGATGTGCATGTTTTTCCTGTGCCAACATAGGTTTCCTCCCGTTTCCCCTACAACTACAAACAATAGGTTGCACATCAGCACAGAAAGGCTCCGTCTGACTTAGGAATGATAATTAAACGTGATAATTTTTGACACTTATTTTTCTCTGTTCACTCTTGTTTCTGCTTGCTACAGGCAACTGTGTCTCAATATAAGAAATAAATAAACCACAATCAATAAAAATGTCATGTCTTCACTTTCACAACAGTAATACTGTTGTCCTGCAACATTAAAATATATGCACAATACCACATTCCCTATGTTTCCCTATGTATCACATTAACTATGTGATAGCTCAGCACCAATAATTGCTCCGTTTATTCATACTGTATTGGCTTGGCGGTTTTGTTGTGATGGTATGATGTCACTTTTGAATGAAATAAAAAATAAAAAAATGAAATTACTTTACTACACCTTGTCACGTAGTTACACGTTGTACTACCTTGTTACACTTTGTTCCCCCGTGTGACACTTTGTACGGCCTTGTTACACATTGTTCCCCCAACGTTACACGTTGTAAGAGTACCTGTACTTACATGTGTAATTACTTTCTTGTTACCCGTACTTACACCTGAAACTCACGGGCTGTATTCTAAAGCGTTACCGTTTTTTCTTGTCTATGTTGATTTTTCCTTATTTGTTCATTATACTTTTTAAATGTATTAAATGAATAAAATAATAATAATAATAATAATAATAATAATAAAACAAAACAAGGTAAATCCCGACCTACTTCAGTTGGTATAGATTAAACCAGCTATATAACAACCCAGTACAGACGCAGCGTACTGTAAATGTAGTTACAAACACACTGACGATGGATTCCTGAAGGACATTATAAAATGATGCGTTCCATTGACCTCAATCAAAACAAATGTAGCATCGAGTCTTCGTGAGTGAGAATTACGCGCATTATTAAACATTAATCAGGCTGCGTATGGCATCGATGATAAATGAGAGATCTTTGCTCTGTCAGCTCTTTGCTTTAGCGCTCATTATTACGTCCAGCATGAAGAGACATGCTGTAGCAGTAACATGGAGTAATGCCAGCTTTATGAATACTAAAGAGGCATGTTTCTCTCCCTGAAGACCAGCAATAAGACCAGCAATGATTGTGACTGAGAAGGGTAATTTCTGCAGCGCTTCTTCTTTCAAGTGTGTATATGAGGCTAAGTCAACTTTTTTGGAGCTTTTAACAATTGCTTCCTCATGACAATAGTACCTAGAGTTGAATTTTCTTAAATCATTTATAAAACATAAGATACAACTGCCTAATATAGGATTCGTAATGTCACTGCGTATGTTACTGCAATCCAGTTTTTTGTCTTATAGGATTACGTGCGTGGGCTGCAAGAGTGACAAATTTAAAATAAAATACTCTCTTCGAATCAAAAAGCCATTTCATTCGCCATTCCCGCCTTGGGATAAATAGTGTCTCTTACATAGGATTAGCCGTAAATTAGTCATAATCTCACGAATGGTATGTCTAAGATTCGGGCCTATTAGGATGGAGCCGTCTTAATCTTGTTCCTAGTGGGATTTGGATTTTTAAGTAATGAGCCTGAAAAGATGATGTAATTCATTATGATCAATAGGAATTTTAGACTGAGCCAAAGGTAATAGATGTTGATGAAATTATGGGCAATGCACAGGGGTATATGTCCATTAAAGATTTTATCACAGGCACACAGACAGGTAATCGCATTTGTGAGTGAGATCCATTAAGACGCTCACAGACACGAGTAAAGAGAGTCTTGACATATTGGATGTTCATCTTTATCACGTCCCATATTCTCTGTCTGAAAGGCCGCCTTGTTTTTGTCTATGACCTATGGCCTAGACGTTTGGGGAAACACTTACAAAACCAATCTTAATCCAATAAGTATCATTCAAAAAAGAGCGATCCGCATTGTGAATAAAGTGGCTTACAGGGCACATACAAATGAGCTGTTCATTAAACTAAAAGCACTAAAATTTAAGGATTTGGTTGAGTTTAAAACAGCACAATTTATGTATAACATAAGCCTTAACAAGTTACCTGTGCATATCCAGGGATTGTGCCAAAAACGAGACTGCATTTATAATTTCCGAAAGGAAGAAATGTTTCAAAAAACATATGTGAGAACGAGTGCAAAGCAGCATTGTCTTTCTTTTGTTGGGATTAATGTGTGGAGTGAGTTGGACCAAGAGCTAAAAGACTGTGAAACCTTAATTCAATTTAAAATTCTTTTGAAGAAATCAATTATAAAAAAAATACATTGAGAATGGATGCTAAGGATGCAAAATTAAGATGATAGATTTTTTCTTTCTTCTTTGTGACGATCTAAAAACAAAAAATTGTATAACTGCTTGCATAAGACATTGGCAGATTTACTGTTTATGTTTTGTAAATACACTGGGATAGGCGCAATAAGCTTTAGCTTCTGCCTATTCCATTTCAGACTTAAATGTCTGAATAAAAATAATCTGAATCTGAATCTATAGAGCATTATATAACCTAATATCCCCCAATACATGACAGATTTTTATTTTACATATGTTAGGACAAGTTTTGGGAATGTGCTGATTGGAAAAAAGAAAAGTCAAGAAAATGTCAAGGACATCCCTATAAAACTATAAGGTTAGGGTGGTGCTGTTAAATGTATTAAATACATTTTTAACTGCAGGTAAAAGGGATGAGTTTTACTTTATGATTTATCAGTACAGAGAAATCTGATCTGATATTTGGACTGGCAGGTTTTTTATGTGCAAAGTTTTTACACTATAACTTTTATTTAAAAACAAAAACAAAAAAACAATTACATTTTACTGCACAGTAATAGGATGGTAGATAACTAGGGGACAACATGTTTTCTGGTAAATTACTGTATTTACACTGGTTACTTTTAATTAAAGTGCATATGACACATTAGAAAAAAGTAAAGTCCATTGCACTCATATATTCAATGTATATATTGAACAAATCTTACTATATATCGAATTATGCAAGTAATGTATGCGTTTATGTTTCTTGTGCATGGTGCAGTGCCACTATACGGCTGGGTCTTATACGGGCTGATAGCTATTTTAGTTAATTATTTAAGAAAGTATGCATTATTTAACAATCTGAGGTAATATGCTGTCAATGCCTCAGCCAACATTTAAGCTTTTATCAGTATGATGCAGATCCTGGGGCTAAAGGATTTTGTAAAATACCTGATGTCAAATACTACGACGGCAATTATCTTTGCAATGTTGGATCTTAACCTCTTACTTCCCGTTTTAAGACCAACAAAACTGATCGTAACTTTTTTGTCGCCCCTTTGTTGTCACATATATACGTATATTTTGTTGTGTTTTTGACATTCTTTGTTGCTTTTACGTCGTTTTTTTGACGCTTTTTATAGTCACGTTTTCCTCACTCTTTTGTCACTTTTTTGTTTTTGCGTTTTTGTTGCTTTGTTCATTGTGTTATTGTCGCTCTTTCGTCGCTTTTTTTGTAGGGTTTTCATCGTCGTTTTTGTCACGATTTTGATGCATTTTTTTCAAGAAGCTTTTAGACTTAGATAAAGCCAAACTAGAGAAATGTGTTCGGTTCAGGCGGGGGATATGAGTTTATTCGGAGACTCAGAGTGGAGACAGAAATATGAGGTGCAATGAAACAATGGTGATTTCTGTAATTTGTTGAGAACGTAAAATCACATAAATAATTAAAGCCTTTGTGGTTTGCCTACTGTGACCAAACAATTTGCAATTCTGATTAATTTCTGATAAAAATGCAATGTATTGTAACTTACCGGGCAGAAGAAGGTGTTCTCCGCGATGTGCTTGGCCACCCTCTGGTTCTCAGCGGACAAGGACATGATCAGCAGGAGGGCGTCCCGGGCCTGCTGTCCCACCGTGCCCTCCCTGTGGATGTACGGGATGAGCAGGGAGAAGATGAGGAAGTTCGTCGCCCCCTGATCCTCGCTGGTGTGAAAAAACAACTCCAGAATGGACGAGTCTTTAGCCAGGACGCAACACAGCTGGTTCAGCAGCAGCACCAGCTCGGCCTCCACCCGCGGGGCCGCCGTGCCGGAACACGATGACAGCAGCATCATCAGCGGGCGCAGGATGGGTTTGTGGTGCAGTAAGGGCTGCCGCGCTTGCCCCACTAACATTTCGTACATTTTCAGCTGTTCAAGTTTCATGTCGTCGGTGAACTCGCGGCGTAAGCTCCAGACGAAGAGCCGTTCCATGACGTTCTCCATGATGACGAATTCCAGGATGGGACCCATAGCCCCGGCCTGGCCACACTCCTCTTCGATGAGCAGGAACAGCATATGCTCCACGTAGTTTTGCACGGCGCTGGCCTCGTCTCCGGGGATGGGGCCGAAGGAAGGTCCCAGGTTGAGGACGTTATTGGAGTTCCGGAGCGGGTCATGCTTTTCCAAAATCTTCACCACCTGCACAAAGATGAGGAGGAATAAAGGTGTAACGCAGCATGAAGTTTGTATGGATACAGACGGCAACGCGTCATACAAGAGGGCGTGGGCTAGATGATGTGGAAGGAAGTATGTTTGGGCATACTTGCCAACTCTCAGGATTTACGCGGGAGACTCCCAATTTTCAACTCTATCGCCCGCGATGCTCCCGGTCAGTCATTTCTCCCGCTAAACGCCCGATTTTACAGTGAAGGAAACAAGTATGATGGTGGGGGAAATATTTGCATGAACTGGCAACCCTGACCTGGAGAAGAAGTACCTCTGCCTCTCTGTCATTGCTTTATAGCCGATTCAACGCTGTTTGTGTAACTATTCATTTAGACTCGACACCGCCGCCGTGGGAGACAACATCCACTTTGGCTTCGCACGTTGTACCTTTACCGTGAGCGGTCCGACAGAACAGGCCTACAGCGCACACTATTATTCAATCAGAAAGCAGAATTAACCTAACACTTGGGTTTGCCAGAGCCTAAGGCTTAAAACCACTTTGTAAATGAAGGTCCTGTCCCTGGTCAAGTCCTAATTAGTGCTCGTGCGGGCCTGTAGAGCTAAACTCTGAAAGGTTCTTAGCTTTCAAATGAGGAATAACATGGTAACTAAATGAGTAGCAGACATCATATTCATTAGATTAAAATACTGCAATGCAACTCTCTCCCTTCAAAAAAAAGATGACAATTTATCAAGTAAAACAGATCGAAATTATAGTAGGGCTGAAACAACTAATCGATTAATCGACAACTAATCGATTATTGAAATAGTTGACAACTTTTTTAGTAATCTATTAACTGTTTTCTAGTAAACACAGACTCAAATAGAGCAAAAATGTTTTCTTTGTTTTCAATGTTAGGGTCTGTAATGTTTTGTACATTTAAAATTTAATAAATATCCGTCTGTGTCTCATCCAATCAGAAGCAGAATTAGCACCAAAAGCCTCCAACAACGTTCGCTTAAAGTTTACTCCATCAACATGTCCTCAAGCGATGCCACTTTAGCATTATGTGATAAAAAATAAATAAAATCACCATTCACAGTCAAGCGATTAATCGTGAAAATAATTGGTAGATTAATCGATTACCAAATAATCGTTGCAGCCCTAAAGTTATGAGCCTGTAATCTTTTGTCATGTTCTGCTTCCCCTAAATAAACAGTGCTTAAACGCTTAAACAGACTTTTAGCAAGCGCGACAACACCTTTAAACAGGTAAACCCACTTTTCTTCAGTGTCACGCAGAGCTCTGTGTAAACACAACCGCGCAGCGAAAACAAACTATGCTAGCAACCGTCAAACAGGCCTTTGTGCAGCGCAGTCCCTCCCTAACATGGCTGTTGTGCAGAAACTAAAGTCACCATAATAGGCCCAGTGTGTCCCCGGCGTGCCACTGCTGCCATGACGATCTACTGTGCGCAGGGAAACACAAGAGAGGGGAGAAGAGTGGAGTCCCGCCCTGGGCCTGATGGGACTGCGGCCATTAATGAGGAGGCAGGAAGCTTTGATAATCTGTCAGCCTTTCTGCCCACTGCACACATTTGGACAGTGGACGTATTGATTGAAACACGAGTCACCAAACACAAGCACACAAGCACCTTAGTCAAAGAGGGTTTTCAAATGCGCTTTTAGACTTTAAATATTCAAATAATTTGTATGTGTTTATTCAATATTATCTATAATATATTGAAATAATTGGTATAAAACAAATCCATATAATTCTATTTCATCATTTTGATTAAATATGACATAATGTAAAGATAAAAGAAAGACAATAGCACAAGGTGGTCACTATACATCTGGTTATATGAGCTGTAGCTATTCTTAACTCTTTTTATTTATTTGTTATTTGGAGTCCTATTGACATTCAGAGTCTCTTTTACAGGGGAGTCCCAGACCCAGAATGTACCCTATTGTCCATGTCCAAGAAGCACTATCTTGACAGCGTTACCAGCGGCTAATAACATTAAGAGAGTGCATATGATAACCTTCCCTTTATACTGCGTGAAAAGATAAAAGGTGAAAGGACAGAGCCCTGGGGTGTGCCTTGAAATTCCAATGCTGGTGATATATCAGACTAAATACAAAAATGAGAAGTCAAAAGATGAAAATACAGCTAAATTGACTGAGTTTGTTTTAATTCTAGCATGCTAGGTTGCTTTGCATGCTATAACAATACACAGTATAAACAGTGTAAGACCTGCAGCAGATAAGATACAGCACATCGATAAAAACAAATCTATAAATGAACCACAGGGAGAGTGTCCCAACATGATCCTCACATTTCAAGGTTTTCCGACCTGAAACCAAAGTCAAGCGGGCTCTTATCAAAAGGTTATCTAAGTAAGACATGGGACTCTCCAGAGTTACATGGACTAACAACCACAGTTAATGAGGCACATGGTTGGTGAGTGCACACTCTGAAAGCTAATTTAGAAAGCACCAATATCACACCGTGTACAGGTATTGTGTCTTAACAACAAAAAATAGGAATAGCAAATTAATGGAACAATACATAATTAGAACTGTTTTAATGTGTCATGGCAGGGGCAGCATGAGTGGGTTTTCATGGGTTTTAAGTTTTCATTTTCACACAGTTTTACCCATGAGCATAAAGCTAAGACATTTTAGTTTAATCATTTAATGGAACATACTGTGTCAAAACGGTACAGTGATATTACTGTTATCGCAATGTTCAAGGTAATAATAAAAAAATCACATACTTTTTTCCATATCGTGCTGTAATACCACTTTGCGGAACATTGCAGGTTAATTTACTATGTCACAAGAGCAACTAAACTACTTTAAACTAAACTACACTACTTTTTAGTAGGTCATCAAAATAAAGTATTTAGAAGATAGACTAGTGTGTTAAACCTTATGTTTGGCTCCCTACAATCCAGTAATGTTTTTTTTTTTTCATACATACTGGGTGAACTGCTACTCAGTGTGGCTTTAAATAAAGAACAAAGCTGCTCTCTAAACCATTATTACATAAACAACATTGTTCTGACTCTGTACTCAAGCTCTCGCTAAAATCCTTGACTCGTGGCACAGGGTACACCGCCTCAGAGGAGTTAAGCTTCATTTAACGGATCTCAGTGAAGCGTCAACTCCAACAAGTTCCTCACAGTGCCGCGCTCTAATCTAGACATCACACAGCGGGCACTTCACTTACTTACCACGCTCCTCTTCCTCTCCCAGCAGGCTCTGTTTGTATCAGAGTCAATACAGCCTGTTCATGCCAGAGCGGGACAAGCCCAGCAGGCTGCCGGCTGACACAGGGCTGGACAGGGGACACATGCTGCCCGCACTTAGAGCCCATAGTCTGAGACAGAGAAGACTACTGCCAAGACTCCACTGGCGGGAGCTGAAAGGACTTTCCTCCCCAACATTAGAGAAACTTAAAAATGGCTCTTGGATGTTCAAAAATGTTGAGCGCTGGCCGTTGTACTTTTAAGTCTTTACAGTCAAGAATAAAGTACATCCCAGAACACTTGTGCCCAAACAGTCACACCATAGATTCGGCGTAAAACTCGCATTTGAGTCATTAAAAAGGCTACAGTGTGATAGTAAAAGTAAGTTTACCTGGGCCCAGTGGTTCTTGAATACAATCATGCATGTCTCGGGATCCAGTCCCTGCAGGACCACCGACGGCCCGTCTCGGTTTCCACTGGCGACCATGGAGGCCATGTCCCTGACCTGGTCACACAGGCTTACACCATGTTACAGTCTGGGGGGGGGAGGCACCTTTCACTGCTGCCAAATCGTTCCTGGACCATATCTGAAGGCTGCGAAGAGAAAAAGAGCAAAGTAAGGCAAGAGTGGATGGCTGATGTTACAACTCATCATATTTTTCAAATTCACTATATAACCAGGGTGGGATGGGGGGTATTTTCCCCCCTTCTGGTTTTCTTGTCCCTGTCTCTGTTTCTTTTATCCCTATCCCTACTTCTGCTGTAATATTGTATTAAACGTAGGGGGGGATAGAATTGTAAAATTGGCTGTGTGTTCAAGGTCCGTGCACCTGCTGGCCAATTGATTTCATTTTACATGAGACGGGGGGTGATCTCTGCTTTAGGGGCTTTAATGCCCTACGCTACGCTGCAGAGAGCGAGGGTCTGCGGAGTCAGAAACACTCATGGATCAGGATTTTTGCAGAACTTTGCAAATAGGTGTTTTTTTGTTGTTGTTTTTTTCTTATGAATGCCTGTAAACTGACGGCCTCCCGGGATGGCACAGGCCCGGGGAACTATATTGTGAGAGTGGACTTTTTAAGTGTAGCCTGTAAGGCTCCTGCATGTGTCATTTCTGATGAATGAATATGCACAGGGAACTGTGTATGTATCCTGATTGACTTTATGATCAGTTAAATCTATTTTGCACACATACAGAAATGAACAGGACTGACGTGTCTTATCCCCTCGCGCTCTCTCTCTCGCTCTGTGCAGAGCGCTGCAGGAGAGGGGCAGAGAAGTCGTGCACAGACGCACATGCCGTGTGGAAAATAGAGACTTTGAACTCCACAAAAACGTTCTCTGGACCACAAGCAGCAAAAACGCTGCCTAGGCGTATTGAGTTGCCTTGTGTACGAAATGCGCGGTATAAATAAAGTTGCCTTGACTTGCCTATTTTACGTTAAAAACCCGCTCTAAAGATGATAGAATGAATCGTGGCTGAACTATGAATGCGCGCATGGCGGCAATGAGTGGCGGCGACCGCCCCAACCCGGCCGCGATCAAAGGAGAATTTATGACCGGACCCGATCCGCGGGCAGCCTGCGGGGACCGCGGGGGATCCCGTAACCCGCGCAAACCGTGCGTTAATGCCCCAGCCACGTGTGACACCCTGCGCGTTTTACAACAGTTTACGACAGTTTGACAAACAGGATGAGGAACCTTTACCACGGTTCTGAGAAGTGCCAGCCGCGCGCATACATGTGCATGCTGTAACATTTCCAGCTCTGTGCCTCAAAAAAGAAAGACACCTGTCGCCCTGGTCACACTACGCTGGTTACTTAAAGTTTGATCATCAAGAGTTTTCCAAAACGGCCCAACTCCCTGAGCAACACGCGCTCTGCAGGGGTCGCCCCCTTACTTCAGTCGTCTATGCACAGGCCATTTGAAGACTCATCTCCTGTCTCCCTTGCTGCTCCTCACTGAGTGTAATCCAAAACTATACAGAGGAACACGTAACATAGGCCTATTTGTCTCATATATAAATATCTGCCTCGGAGTAGGCTATAGGCTGGATCATTACGCATTGAATTGGGCTGTGCGCGCTTATATAAAGCTGAAAACACAGGCCGGTGTTACGGTTCTCGCCGTGACCCTGTCACGATGTGATGTTTACATTTTGCGCGAGCTCGGCACATGGATATTTCATAAAATATCGTGGCTAGCTGCGCGCCACCATGGCCAATTAGCTGTTGTGGACCTGCTGTCTCCCCCTGAAGTCGACAGGAACAGGAAAGGATTGCTACGAAAATTGTGTGTGATGTTCATGATAGCTGTACTGACATTGAGATAAAAGGTAATAAAGGTTTCCATCTTACCATATGAGTGGGTTGGCGTCTTTTACACTACACGCAATGAATAATAATTAAAAGAATAATCACTCTCTCAACCAGTCTCGAACTCACTCCACGTGTTTGAAAAAGGTGTTCTTCAGGACACCTGCGCTAACCCCTACACTACAGCACCACACCAAGTGTTGTCTCAATGCTTGTATTTATCAGATATTCTGTACCCATCACAGCAAGCCATGCCATTCCATCGGCCATGTCAAAATGTGACAGTCACCAATTGACGTGGGATGTAATTAATTGTACAACGAGGCTGCGTCCTTTCCTCATCCTGTTAATGCATATATGTGCGCCTGACATCGCTGGTGACACTGTTTGCAGCAGTTGGCTGTCGGTAGGGATTTTACGATCTAAAAGCCACAAAATAGCAGAAGCTCTAATCAACATGGTGGCCTATGCACCCATTTGACCACAGCGTGTCGCTGTTGTACTACAAACTTTTGCCAATGGAATTTAGCTTATTTGTGCAGATGACTTTTTTTTAACAAGAGGCCCCATACAAGCATCATCTCCTCATCATTAACATCAAACCTATTAAGAGGAATATCGAATAGGCGTAAAGTTCAGCTCTGCATTTATGGCGCAATGTTTTCAGCTCTGCTCCGTCGAAATTCGAACAGCGACACGCTGTGGTCAAATGGGTGCATAGGCCACCATGTTGATTAGAGCTTCTGCTATTTTGTGGCTTTTAGATCGTAAAATCCCTACCGACAGCCAACTGCTGCAAACAGTGTCACCAGCGATGTCAGGCGCACATATATGCATTAACAGGATGAGGAAAGGACGCAGCCTCGTTGTACAATTAATAACATCCCACGTCAATTGGTGACTGTCACATTTTGACATGGCCGATGGAATGGCATGGCTTACTGTGAAGGGTACAGAATATCTGATAAATACAAGCATTGAGACAACACTTGGTGTGGTGCTGTAGTGTAGGGGTTAGCGCAGGTGTCCTGAAGCACACCTTTTTCAAACACGTGGAGTGAGTTCGAGACTGGTTGAGAGAGTGATTATTCTTTTAATTATTATTCATTGCGTGTAGTGTAAAAGACGCCAACGCACTCATATGGTAAGACGGAAACCTTTATTACCTTTTATCTCAATGTCAGTACAGTTATCATGAACATCACACACAATTTTCGTAGCAATCCTTTCCTGTTCCTGTCGACTTCAGGGGAGACAGCAGGTCCACAACAGCTAATTGGCCATGGTGGCACACAGCTAGCTACGATATTTTATGAAATATCCATGTGCCGAGCTCGCGCAAAATGTAAACATCACATCGTGACAGGGTCACGGCGAGAACCGGAACACCGGACGCCTTGCACACAGCAGCATCAACTTCACCCTCTGCTCCACACACACACACACACACACACACACACACACACACACACACACACACACTGAGCTACGAGACAGAACACATCTTACAACACTGGGTTTCAAGTTCAGGAAATGTATGTTCTTTTTATGCAATAAAGTGATTGAGTAACTATCCCCCCTTCCGTTTTTTGACAAATCGCACCCTGTATATAACTATGCGTTGAAGTGTAAAGGAATGAACTGTGTCTTGCTCACTATCTTTATCTTTATTTAACCTCTTAACCCCCACCTGAAAAAATAATCGTCTTGTTGGCCTTAATTTTGTATTTCTAACAGGTCTTGTCTTGACACAATTTAAAGAAAAACAAAATGCTTGATTTTTGTTGCTTAAATGTTGAAATGGCTAAAGTAAAATGTCGTTGTAAGATTGTTTTTGCGATGTTAAGACATGTGTTGGATTGTCACACATTTCTTTCTCATTATGTGCAGCAGAAATAGTGAACATATTTAAACTGGCTGTAAGAAATTTGTGGTAGGAATAAATCTTTGACATGAGTCTAAAATTCGACACTGTGATTCTTCATGAAACAGCAATGAACACACTGCAGCTATGAAAGGCATGCAGGGTAGAGAACAATAACCATGTCAGATGACTTCACTCTGGCTTGGCGACTGGCCCGCTGCGCTCAGGACATGGGGCCGGGCTGTCAAAAAAAGCCCTCCTCAAATACCTCAGAGTCCAAAGAGGATTCCATCGCCCCCTTAGGACTTGATTCTTATTATCAGAACATTTTTCAACACTACAAGAAGAACAGCAAATGCGTGACAACTTCTTCACCTAAGTGTGGGAAACCTGCTACTGTACAGACTGGGTTTTGTGTGAACTGGATCAAAACGTAACGTAGTGTGGGAGGTGTTCTTTTTTCTTTTACAGCATGGACATTTGGAACATGACCATTTATTGTCCATAAAAGACACTCATGTTCTCCCAGAAAGGGAAATTACTGGAAATATCTATTCAGGCCAACTGCAAAGAAAGACGGTAACATTTGTAAATATTCATTGGTCAGTTGTGAATTATAAGGATGTGGGAAGAGTAGAAAGGAAATAAAATGGAGGCTTGTGTCTGTTTTGTCAGTATTGGGTGCTATTGTATATTTTCTAACCAATAAAGTGTAAGATATTAATCAAGAGTTGTCTGAACCCAATAGTAAACTAGATATACAAATTAAAGGCACTACAGTATACCTGTTTTTCTGTTTACAAACAATACAATATAATTGTTAGTTTTGAACCAAACACATCTCTAACTACTGAACTCATTTCTAACATCTCAATTCTGAACATGGATGAGTTTATAAGCAATTAATCGCATTTGCATTTTTATCGTGATATTACACAGGCGCGTGATTTTGTCCATGTCAGCCGATGGCCGTGGTCAATAGATGTGAATGGAGCGGCGTGCGCTCCACCACATGCTTTTGTTTACTTCTCAGCCTAGTTAAGGTGCGCAGTCGATCGTGGGTGTTCAGTGAAAATATCAGCGTTTATAATGCAGCCACCGTGAAGGACTAGTGCTTTTTTTTCTCTGTTAGCTTTGCGTTAGCTGCCGCGCTAATCCCTCCATTCAGAGTCCCGGGCCAAGCTGCTACACGCTCCCCTGCACTGAACACAGAAGCTCCTGTCATGTCAATAAACTCACCTCCCACAGGATTCACATGTCTCTGCCTCCACAGAGATGGAGATGAGCCGTGTGCTGCTTGTAAAGAGTAAAGAGTCGTTTTTGCAGCTCAGTCGGGACCTTTGGCTTATGTTTGGGAACGTTTTGGAGAAAGATAAGAACTTATCTCACAAGCACGAAAACACAATAAAGAGCAAATAGCAAGAAATTATTTAGGCCAGCCATTCCCAAAGTCCGGAACATCGTGGCCCCCTTGTCGATCCGAAATTCTCTCGGGGCCCCCAATAGAAAATAATTTATCCTATTCATTTGAATTTTCTTTTGTTTCTTTTGTTTTATAGCTAAAATTACATAAAAAGCAACATCTACCAATGAGTGGAGTTTAAAACTGGTTTCAAGTAATACATTTTAGCGAATAAATGTATTTTTCCTTTTAAAATATATATTTTTTCAATGTACTTGTTTTCTAGACAAGCTTTCCCTATGTCTCCAAGGCCCCCCACTTTGGGAACCACTGATTTAGGCTATATCTTAGTATAAGCTTATTGTAATTATATAAATGACCATATGGGCTTTTCTGAATTATATTTAAAATGATTATAAAGGACTAAAACATGATTGTAAGTTGGCCTAATTCAACATAATAAGTCAGCTGTAAATATTGCATGAGCAATGACACAATGTCTCAGTTTGGACTATATTTTAGTTATATCAAAGTTATCTATTGGTAAATGGGGGAAAAATTGAAATAAAATCAAAATCGAAATCGCAATGTTGATTGGAAAAAAAAAATCGCATTATTGATTTTTGGCAAAATTGTTCAGCCCTAGTTATAGGGTCACTATTTGCAGGGTCACTGTCACAAAAATGCTGGAAAACTAGCCTGTAAGTTCATGGTATGCTCAAATGCTTAATAGTGACATGCACATAATTTTAAACAATTATCAGAGTTTACAATATAAAGAAATCAGGTATAGGGCCTTTAACGTCACTTGATTTTTTTTCTCCTTTCAATAAAGATCATTTGCTTTCATATTCTACACCGATTTTCTACCTGTACCCTTTAAAGCTGCTTTACCTCGCTACTGTTAGACGCAGATAGACATACTTTACCAAAATCAATGACTTAGAGTTCCCCTCTCCTGAATTCACTCCATGAACCAATCACTTCTCTCTGCTCCTTTACATGCACCCCTCTCATGTGCTCCTGGAACACCCCCAGTAACCGCCATCTGCTTTCAGTTACTCGCAGGAATGCAAGCGCAGAGAAAATATGCATGCGGTTCCTTACCTTGGAGAGATCATCTCGGACCAAAACCTATAGCGAGAGAGGGGAACGCCATGCTGCTCCTGTCGGCGAAAACAGACAAAAGAAAGACAAAAAAAAGTATTAGAAATGAAGCAGGAAATGCATAATAAGAGAAATGGCTTGCTGGGAAATGACGGGACATGAGTCAGCTGTGAGATGCTGTGGAGGAGGCTACAGGGTGGGGCGATGATGACAGCTCTGGCAAAAATCATTCATGCTTTTTCTCTAGTAGATTTCTGGGAACTTTTTTTGTCATACATTGTGTTTTAGAAAGCAAGGAAGCAAAAGAAGTAATCAAAACCACAATAATCGAGACAGGCTGTAGAAAATGTTCTATCAATCAATGTGCAAAACAACGTTGTCATATATCACTTAGCCAATGTGTTTCTTTCGTAAATAACATGAAAATTCAGTTGAAAATGGTCAAAACTCTTGCATGCGTATCTGCTTTAGTCTGCCTTTGTGTTAGGCTTATGGTGCCAAGACACTCGTTTGTTATGAGTACCACCACTTCACAATGACTCTGTTTTTCTCACACTCATTTTGGCAATCAGCAAATTGAAGTGGGCGATGGAGGTTAGTGTGATAAAGCTGTAACTGCTCCTGAAATAGTTTTCATGTTGGAAAGCGAGCAGGCCGTGGTGTTGTGCAAACAGAGGGTGAGAGGCAGACAGATGGAGTGTTTCGTGTGTGGGCGACTACTGAGAGGAGTCGGCATACTTTTATTTTCACATTATTCATTCACATCAAACTAGTGGCCGATATTGACTCAACGGAACACACTGTAATACACAGGGGATGATGATTTTGTGACAATATACTGTGATTTTTCCTGACTTGTATTACAAATTAAAATTCTGCTCATCCTAAACATTCTAAGCCAGGGTAGGGCAATTGATTTTGTGCTTCACAGCTAAAAGATCCTGGGTTTGATTCCAGCCTGTGTGGAGTTTGCATGTTCTCCCCATGTCATGCGCAGGTTTCCTCCGGGCACTCCGATTTACCCGACCACTAAAAACATGTACAATAGGTTAATCCTCCGGCCAGGTGTTTCTGACCATCGGCCTGGCTCCACAGCTGGAGATGTGTCCCAGAGCGCAGGCCCACGCTGGCTGTTCACTGCTCCTACTGGCAGTGTTCATTTCATCGACTAAAATATTTCTAAGTGACTAAGTGATATTTTTGCTGAGTAAAATTGGAATAAAACAAATGTTGTTTATGAGACTAAAACTATGACTAAAATGTTGATTACATAAAGATGAAAAGAAGTGACTAAAATCATCCAAAACTTTCAATGACCGTTTAAAAAGCCTCATGTTATTTAAATTCACTGGCAAAGGTGCAGCTCTGAGCTTTGTTCATGTGAGAGAAGCTCCATAAAGCGGAGGATTAACCCTTGTGTCATTCCTGGGGTCATGACTTTGTCGATGCGCATCTCTGTCATAGTTTGATCAAATGGTCTGAATTTTCGGATATGCGTTAACATTGACTTTTATCAGGATTTATTGATTTTTTTGATTTTTTTTTGATTAAGTGATTACAATGTTATGAGAAAGTAACTAAAGATTTATTTCAAAATGTTATTTTATGAGTGAAATATTAGAGAAACAAAATGGGGTCATAAATGACCCCAAGTGACCACGAGTGTAACTATTTGTTCTCATTCAAACGTATGAGAAAATTCAAAAATTGCACTAATACTAAATTTTGACTATTTCCATTTGGAAACTGACCAGATAGTCCGAGTTATCCTCAGAATTTGTTATTTGATATTTTATGACTGTTGTTTATTCAGAATTTTGTGAATGTTGTCAAAATTAGCACTGCCTACAGGTCGCCCCAGCGGCATTGAGGATGGGTCAAATGCAGAGAACGAATTTCCTTACGGAAACGCCCAGTAAAGTGAAGATATCACTGTGCGGATGCCGAATTACTCCTGGTATTATTACACCTTACAATATAGTTCCCCTTTTTATCCGCTTAGAAAATCCACATCGTTTAATATTGTGTAATCATACTTTATAGTGTAACACTTCACGTAACCATATTTAAATAGGGAAAACGTGGAAGAGTTTGGTAGCTTCTATCTTCACCTCGTTTGGAGCTATAGAGGAGAAGAGAGAGGCTAAATGCTAACGCCGTCTGTGCTGTGTTTACGTTACAGAAGGCACACGTGAAGACCAGACAGGTACAAATGAACTCGTCAAAGCTAAGGTAAGAACATATCTCCGTATGTAAAAACTGTGGCCTATTCCTTTAACTTAAATTATATCTGGAACTTTAAAAAAAAAAAGGGGGGGGGGGGGGGACAGATTTTTTTTTACCTTGACTTTGGCAGTCTTGTTGTTTTTTAATGTCCCTTTTGAATGAAATAAATAAATACAATGAAAATGAAAAATATAGAGCCATTTGAGCCCACTCTGGCAGAGGGTCATGTTGTCACTGATACACCGCTACATAATTTAGCCTGGAAATCCTGACTAAATTATATAAATTATGAAAAGTGAGTCGAGGGCCGGACAAAACGACTCTGTTCGAAGCATTAAAATCTGAGAGGACTGAAATACATGTAGGGCGTCCTAAACTTTCAAATCATGCTCGAAGGTTAGTAGGTTTTATATATCATAAAACCTAATGGAGTCAATATTTCTTCTTTTTTGTAAAGGATATTTGACTTCCTTAATAACTGCCTCCATTTCTGGTAGCACTATATCTGCACTAGCTACGTGTAATGGGGTAAACAAAGCTTGGATTTAATTTAATAGGTTGAAAACACTACTCTGTGTTTTTGTGGCTTTGGTAGTTGTGCCTTGAAACGTGGCAAGGGATTTGGCAGTGTAAGTGGTAGCTGGGCTGACTCAGAAAACAATACTGTGCTATTTTCCCCCTTTTTCTATGAAGCGGGTTACGACTTCTACAGTAACAGCGCTAATCCCAAAAGCTCCAAAATACTCACGTAACTATTCCAAAGAAACACTTATCGTGAAGAGCTTATCGTGGAAGTATTGACCTAAATTACGCTGTGATTTACAGGGCTGATGTAGACGCAGCTCCATATGCTGGAAATAACCGACAGCACAGTACAGTGAAGCCAGGAATAGTGCACACACGTCACAACACAAGCTGCCAATAAACTTCCAAATGTATCGGAGAAACATTTGCTAAAGTTACATGACTTCATGTCTCAGTCTTGACACAACTGTAGCAAAACAGTTTTGAGCTTTTGAAAAAGAAGACTGACAGAATACATAGGATTACACAAACATTTATCAAACAAAACCCTAAGTTTAACACGAGGGAACAACAACATGGCACAGTCAAAAGATCAATTAAGTCGATTTAGCAGAATTAACTAGGTCTATGGGCTACATTATTGATTCCTCTCCAAAATGTCAATACAACCCGCACTTGCTTGACTCTGCCACTATGGCTAGTGTTTTTCACTGAAGCCACAAGCCAGTTTGTGTTTGCACATCATCCTGTTCTCCTTTGATTGCACATTTCCCTGACTACACCCCTGAGTGTTCTTGAGAGCTGATGTAACAAGTGAATGTCTCTATTGTGAGATCCATCAGGTTTTATCTTAGTTGTTCATGAACCACATGGCTTTACAAAATAAATACATAGCCAGAACTACTGTAATTAACCAAAGCAGTGAGAGGTTATATGAGGGTATATGTTGCCGACTCTATATGTCATACTAAACTAAACAGTTATGAAGCACAAACAAAGATGTCAGTGACACGAAACATGCCCCCAATTGTATTTATTGGTTTATTTGGTCCAATGAACACACATGGGTCTCCCCCACTCGTACTCTCAAACACACTGTCATTCATCCTGGCCTATTGTACATGTTTTTTAGTGGTAGGGAAAACCGGAAGAAAACTACGCAGACATGGGGAGAATATGCAAACTCCACACAGAACGGCCCCGTCCATGTGGGAATCGAACCAGGGACCTTCTAGCTGTGAAGCACGATAGCTAACTGCTGTGCCATCTATGAACAGTCGGGCACAATGCTATTCATGCAAAACAAAGCATTCAGAGGAAGGCCGTGTGTTTAAACCTCATATTTATTCAACTGCACTCAAAGCAAATCAGCAACATCTCCATGGAGACACAAGGCGGCGATGTCCTGCTCCCAGCAAAGTTAGGAGTCAAGTCTAAGAAGAGGCGAGCCCGCTCACAGTAAAGACACATGCTTTTTGAGGTATTTTTCACCAATACAAATATCCGTAGTTAAATTATTACTTCATATTTTTTTGAATGGCTTCAAAGTGAAAAGCAAGCATCATCCAGTTTACTATGAGCCTCGCCCGAATCCCAGCAGTCTATCATCACTCCTGAGGTAAACACCAGGACACAATGAGAACGTGGCGGGGCCTATTGTGCACGGCAGTTTCAGCGGAACAGCACACGGGAGAAGGAAAACGCTGGCCTCTGGGGCTTTTCCATTTGTTTTTCAGATCTAGTTTCTGGTATTGTCGCCTTCACTGTCGTCCCAGCAGGATCACAGGTGTGGTCTGGACACGCCACTCACTCATGTCACACACACCCGGTACACGTACACAGATCGGCTTTCTGTTACAAAAGGAGCTATATCTCAGCCAAAGAGGGATTAATAAGGCACAATAGAAATGCAGCTGGGAAAGTGAAACTGGGTTAATGCTACCAATTACTTTAGAAGTTGTTTAGAGAGAAGTGTTTATTAAAACGGCAATAGAGCCTGTCATTTTGGGTAATAATTAAAGCTGGAGTACCTGACTTTTGGTTGTAAATTACATGTCTTTTTGCCACCACAGAGTATGTTGTAATGTAAACACAGCAAAAACAGATCTTCACCTAAATGTTTAAGAGTGGTGGAAGATAAAAGCAGAATATAAAATTAGTGCAGTTTATTTATGGTGTGGTCCCCCTGTTTCACGTTTTCACAACTCAAAGCTGTGCACGGGCATGAAACTTGCATTTAATTAATTTGCTTGAACAATTCACATGTGTAGGAGAGAAGGTAAGAGCTAGAAATGAGTTTGGGCCAAAACTAGACATTTACAATTTTGAGCAGGAAAAATCAGGCTTTAGGAAAGCTCTTACATTAGACTCATAATTATAATGGTTTATATTATATTGCACCTTAAAAGCTTGACAAGAGTAACTGTCACAAGAACAATATTATGACGGGCAAACATCCACAATCAATGACCAAATGTCAGTCACTGGCCATGTTCACCTATCAGCAAGCCTAGAAATGCACACATGACCAAAGATTAGTATTTATCTTTACTGATACAAGAGTGATTATAACTTATCTGGAAATAATGTGTCCAGTCCAAGCCTCCATGATACCCACAAATATATTATATAGACATCTGAGCCAGGGCCAGACTGGTGCAGTGAATGATGCTAACTAGCTTAGCAGATTATGTAAGAGGATCATGTTTCTTTGCTTTGCCTGTCTGCAGATTTTCACTGATCCACGAAGAATCAGTGCGGGGTGTAGGCTCTTTCATTCACCTCTAAACTGGTTTCCTCCCAGACCTAGGAATCATGCACCGTATATTTCTAAACATTTAAGCTGCACCTAAAGCTTAAGGTAGAGAGACTATCAATAACGTCTTCACAACTCCACGCTAGCGTAGGCAAACAGAGTCGACCTACAAAGCAGCGTTCAGATCTTTTGTTGACTTCAAAACATCCAGCCCCTATCAGGAAAAGGGTTTAGTCAACAACAGTGAGAAGTCAAACATTTCCACATGATAGCTTCCTGGCACTGTTTGAAGGTGATTCTTTTTCTAAGAAATTTACAAAAGGTAAAAAAAAATGTGTTAAGTTTTCAAACCTGCCATTCATTTGCCAGAGTTGAGGGCCAATGATGTGGGAATATTGCTGTGATTGGTTGTTGTTTTTTTTTATTGGGCTACGCAACAATCGTTACGGTTTATCTTTCTATTTTCTATTAGTCATCATTGTAATATTGGCTAAAAAGAGTCAGGCGCACTCCCACACAGTTGACTTCCTCCTCACATACAGTAAATGCAAATGATCGGCCTATCCCGTCACAAATATAAGCAAATATCAATTTTCTACTATATGTGAGACCTTTCCAGCAGGTTCTTGAAAAGCGTCACGTTATGCGCCCCTTCAGGATCTGAAGTTCTGTCAGACATCATGACCTCAGTGTCTGTGCCTTGCATCCTGCCGCCGTCACTGTTGCCCTGGGGCCGATCGCTGCCGCATTGTGTGGGGCTGTACAATATGGGCCAGTGACATCACCACTTTCTTCAGGACCGTGCCTCTCCCTGCGCCATAATAGGCCTCAGTCAAAGATAAGAGAGAGTTTAGCCTGGGTATATCCTATCTCTGTTTACACGCTACTTCCTCTGCAGCTCTTTTGCATCACGTCACGCAGCTGATAAAAGATGTTTGCATGTGCATGAGCCATGAGGTATGATAAAGATGACTATCGGAGACACTCGTTGATGCCACATGGGTGCTGAGACACCACAAAAGGAAGTTACATGGTTACCCCTGCTCAAATAAGTGATGGAAATGCATCTGATGAATGTCTCTCCCCTCTCTTTACCCCTTTTCACCCTGTTCTGTCCTGTCGAATAAAGGCTACGGGTCTAAAAGAAATGTTAAATCTACAATGGAACCCTGTTTAATGGTTTTAATTCAGCATATGTTAGGGCTGCAAGGTCTATCGATATCGAATCGCAATTCAGGTTTTGACGACTGCAATAACTTAACCTCAAGAGGCTAAGGTTTTGGTTTTTTTTTCCTTCTGGCTCTGGCATTTGAGTGATAGATGTTCACCGATCAGAATTGTGGAGCCTTGCGATCTCAGATTCAGCCGCAACAGATGAAAGTTTGTCTGAGTTTCCATAAGGCAGATTCTAAAGTGTTTAAATATGCTGTGTCATTCCATCCCAGACTTATTTTAGGGTTGTTGCTAGATTGTCGGCTTGGGATGAACGTTCTGCTGTGATTTTGTATAGATCTATGAGTTAGTTTGTCGAAAAATACAAATAACCCTAATCCTAACCTTAAGGTTAATCATATCCCTGGCCCTAACCTTAATTTGAGTCATGAAATGTCTCGTTTTCACAGCAGACCGTCCCTCCCGAGCCGACAATCTAGCAACAACCCTTATTTTAGTTGGTACGCTGAATGTTGGGGAACTTCTCCAAAGGGCGCTGTCCACATAAAACCAAATATTTTTAAAAGTAGATTATTGTGTATTGTGTAAGAACAACAGGTTCAACAACACAGTACTGTT
This sequence comes from Neogobius melanostomus, assembly GCA_007210695.1. NCBI lineage: Eukaryota > Metazoa > Chordata > Actinopteri > Gobiiformes > Gobiidae > Neogobius > Neogobius melanostomus. The sequence goes on along the minus strand of VHKM01000004.1, from coordinate 9,071,998 downwards.
GTGATCTACAGTCAAATATACAATGTTTTTATCTCGTAACTTTGTACAGGAGATTATGTCTTTTTGGTTCCAGTTTTCAATAGTCGATCAAATGATCTTGAGGTATGTTACTGACAACATTTACAATACATCCATGGTACCTGGTAGTGGTTGGGTCAATGCTAACAATTAGCAACTAACCCGCATTTACTGATGTATGGCAGACCCCAATCATCTGGTTAGCCATTGTCTCTGCTTCACTAGTTAGAAAGAAAATGATATAGCCAACTATTATAATGATCAGTTTTGAGCAAATACCTCATACTTTCATTGTCGTGGATTCTTAATAAAAAAGTGGTTAAACCAGATTTAGTTACAGCCTCCATTCTTCTCTCCACTAAAGCGAACTGTTAGCTGTAAGATATGCCAAGCTAACACCATGCTAGGTAAACGAAGCTTTTTTGAGTTTCCTGAATGGTAATAATGCAGATTATTACTGTGCGTATTAAATGGAGCTTTGATGCTTTGTGTGTCTGGAGGTCAGCATGAGGCCATGTGCAGGACAGAAGGGGCCGCTAATCCTACTCACGCGACAGCTGAGTGGACAGCACTGGGACAGAAGGAACAGGCTGGGAACAAAACACTAAAAAAACACCTGCAATAGCTACTAATACGCCTGTTTAAATGTTTCACAGTGGATTATAGCTTGAATACCAGTGCACGCAGATGGCAATAAAAATGAATGTTTGTAAAATGTTAGCTATACCAACAAACATGGTCATCACGAAAACTGAAAATAATGACAATATGAACAGTCATCATTGCCATTGCCATTCAGAGTTGTTCTATGAAGTTTACAACCTTTTGCGATACGATACAACCCATTTTTGTTGCTCAACAGACAAATAAGAGACCTATACTATACCTACACGTAATAACATTAGGCATTATTCACAGTCCTGCATGGTAAACATTCCATATGTGAATATAAGCTGCTGTTTAGACTTTAGCTATACAGCCATCCACAGACTTGAACAAGCATTCTTCTCATTCCAGGAAAGCATTCTTTGGCGTGGAAGCTAAAACTGAAACATGAGTATTCAGTGGACACAAACTATATTGCTTTAACTAAGCACGATTTTGGTGCATTGTAACTAAATGATACCTGCCAAAACTGATGTGTTATAATATATCTTTTCAATAGCAATCTCAAAATGTAAAAAAATATTCTCATTTTAGGCTGATAGATAAGTTTTGTGTTTTATAAAATGTCTAACACTTGCATTAAGCGACATTTAGTAGTATAGCTATGTCACGCTAATAGATTGATAATTATAGATATAAAAGGCAATTTGATGGCTGAAATTAGGTCAGGTTAGTTTGTGCAGAGACGCTACCTGTGGCTTTAGCGTCTGTGCAACATTCCACAAACACAGAAGAGTGGTAACTTAGGGCCAAGAATTGAATAAAGAGTTCAAAACAAACAGAAATAGTGGCTCTCAAACATTTCACACCAAGTAAAAAGTAATTTGATCACCGGATCTACACCAGGTCTACAGTAAATCAGGGCTAAACCAGCTCGAAATAGGACCAATCCTTGACTTGTGCACTGCAGTTCTATATGAGGGCTAACCCAAAGGAGACCAAGAAGATTGATCAAATGTAAGTTGTTGTGATCTGCGTTCCGTCCATTGCAAACCACACCTAACGACTGCGTGTGCATTAGCTGATTGTGAGTACATTGATTGTGCGCACTGTAAGAGGGCACCTGCGCAGGAGCGACACCAGAGGACCGGCCATGAAACTTTGATGCTGTTTGTTGGTAACTTTACACCTGCTCCTCCGGCGAGGGCACGCAGAGGTTCAGAGGCTGGTCAGACCAAGCCTTGATCATGTAAATCAGGTCAGCCTTCTTCTTAAGGCTATATATACAAGTATGTAATGTAAGCAATAAATGTTTGGATCACTGCAAAAGCAAAACATCGGCAAGATTTTTACAAAATTATTTTTTGCCATTGACCGAGTTTTTGGCCTTTTTGGCCTGTGAGCTATACTTTCACAAAACAAAAGTGGCAGAGAGCTACTTATGCTTGACACTTGTGATACTTCACCACAATTACAGAAAATGATTTGTTTTTCATACTGTATCATATTTTACGTAAAGACTTGTACCAAAAGTTAACTCATAGAAACTTTTTTTTTCTCTACTTAATCTCAGAATTATACAGTATGAAGGAGCTCACCTCCATCATGTACAACACCTCCCACCCACTACATGGGACTGTAGAGGAGCTGAGCAGCTCTTTCAGTGGAAGACTGAGGCACCCTCTGCCCAAAAAGGAGCGCTACCACAGGTCCTTCATCCCCACTGCTGTCAGACTGTACAACACTATTGTAAAATGACATGCGCAATAACCCCCCTTTGCAAAAATATGTGCAATAATCTCTGTATCTGCGTCACTCTATCCGCGTCACTTTATCAACCACTTGAACTATGACTGTAAACCTGCACTGCTAATCCTGACATTTTATGCTATGGTCTGTTTATTTTATTTTTTACTGTTTATACTTTTTGCCCCCTTAAAGTTTTTGGTAGTCATTGTATATAAGATACCTCTATTTACTATTTAATTGTTTGCACAATTGCTGCCTATTCTGCACACCCTACACACCCTGAGTGTTTCTGAGAGTTTCTGTTTCTGAATGTAACAAGTGATATCTCCATTGTGAGATCAATAAAGGCTATCTTATCTTATATAACTTTATAGCAACTTCTCTCCACTTCTTTTGTGGAAAATAGTCACAATCAAGTAGAATACTGGATGGAGCTAACTTTTCATTAAAATTATACTTTGGAGCAAACTTAATAGCTAAACTAAAATAACATTTTAACGGCCTGTCATTATCGCCATATGTTTCTGAGATTGTCGACAGATGACTGAAGAAGACCAATAAACCAATAAAAACTCTTGGCACTCTCCTGAACTCCCCTCAAAAGTGCTGGGGGCACTGCAAGTTAGTGCAAGAAGGTGAAACATGTTTTTTTCATATGAGCTGGAGTTGATTTGAGTGGCATGATTCCAGAGGGTGGGTCTAGAAAACAGTGGACACAAAAGTAAGGCTAAGAAGTGGGAACGTCCAAGTCACAGTCCACTGTTAGCGTTAGCACGTTCATTATAGCCTCAGTGCTGTTGTTTTGCTAATGACCAGGCAGTAAACCATTTAGTGCGCCTCTCCCTTTAGACACAGCAGCCAGACCACCCCACCTTCCCCTTCCTCCCACCCGCACATGTCAATCAACTGTCTGTCATAACAACAACAATGCGTAACACATGCGCGCAGGAAAAGCCCTGTCACGGTAGAGTCTCAACTTTTAGGATGATTAAAGTGAAACAAACGAACAGACAATACAAAACAAAACCATCGTGTCGTGTTTTGGGGAGTTTTCTTTGCGTGTGCGTGTGCGTGTGTGTGTTCCTACCTTGACTCAAGTACAGTCGGCTCGAGAAGAAGCGCGCAGCAGTTTGGAGCGACCGCCTTTGGGTTCCTCGACACGCACACAGACGCGCGAACACACACACATACAAAATAAACTTAAAATCCGAGTGAGAGTTGGCGTTGTCCTGGGTGTACGCTCCGTTTGGTTAATGTACAGAAAGATTTGTCAGGTATCAAGGCGACTTAACCTGGTACGTATGGTGAAAGCGCACCGATCCGCAGTAGCAAGCTCCGCCCACTGAGCAGCAGGGGCGGGCCTCTGTGCGCGCTTCTCATTTTCCGAAAGGTTTGTTTGGTATTCAACACAGACCAACCCTATCATAGCGCCTCTTTTGTGTGGAATCCAGTGCAATTCGGGGGGAAACGTGAGAAGAATAAGATAATTTACGCACACGTGCAATAACGTCTTCTGGCTACTTTCTTTCAAAAAAATTATTTTGATGTAAAATAAACCGAATTTTTAGATTTTGGTGCCATCTGCTGGGCAAATTGTGACACTACCACAAAATATGTAGCGTATCATCAGGGGTGGGTAGTACTCATTTACTGAAGTACATGCACTTAAGTAACTTTCTGAAGTAATTGTACTTTTGCATGTGTTTTTTTTTTCATAAAGTAGCCTACTTTTTACTTCGGCTTGAGTAAGATTAAAATGATCAAAAGTATCTGTACTCTTGAGTGAAAAAAGTAACTCGTGCCACTGTGAGTACATCTTTAGGCTAAGTGACAAATCTTCATTTGACACGTAAAAAAGATGTAGGCCTATTTATAGTTTTGTTTACTTAATTCTTGATACTAATTTCTTATTATAGGTTTTTATGGTATTTTCCTTTGACAATATTACAATTGTCACATTATTTAATGTTTTGATTCTCATCATTTAAGTCACTACTGAAACATAAGTCATAATCAATAAAATGTTTTTTTTCTCTTAAATTGTTTATTGATTGGCTCATTAGTCCTAAAACTAATGTCTAACTTTCTTCAGGGAGATGAGTTCATGAGCATGACTTTAAAGGAAAAAGCAAATTTTTACTGTTAACAACTAGTGTTCAAATTCACTATTGCTGAACTTTATAATAAGATGCACAGTTTATTTCCCCCCATTAGCTTTTAGAAAGAGGGCAAAACAAAATCCCTTACATACTGTTAAAGGAGCTGTATCATGCTATTTTAGCCATTCTAAAGTAAAGTATAGGCATTTATATGATATATTGTACCTCTATCACTATGGAGTACTCATTTTTGAGAGAAATATAAGTATTTTTGCGGGGTATTTACTATTTTCCCTACCCGGAAGACAAGACGCTTCGATTCAGTTAACTCCGCCCCTCTCTCCGCTCATTCCACATTCACAGTATTATAAATATAAATATCGCTGCAAAAAGTGAAGTTACTTTACATAATGCAGTTATAAGGAGTTGACATGTGCAACACAGTTTCATAAATGGCTAACACGCATTTTGATTGATTCACCGCTCAGTCTGGCATCCCCATCGGGTTATGCGATCGCGTTGGTTATAAAAGTTAATCCACTTTGATTCTGGCCAAGGTTCACCAAGCATCCATCAGATTGGTTGATATAGTCGCTGAATCCCAGAAAAAATTCCAACTTCTGGCGAGTGCACTCTTCTTTAGGAAGGTTGAATAGTCCTGTTCCTCTCGTAGCCAAACGCGCATCCGTGACATTATCGTTGGGTAAGAAAAAAGAACAGGCGTGTCCAGAGTAGGTTAGAAAGAGCTCAGTCTTCAAAAACAACACTTCTGCTCGGATCCATGAATCCTCCGGCCGGGGGTGCGTTTGATTAGCCTCGTGAGTAGGGATGGGAATTGATAAGATTTTATCGATATCAATACCATCAATAATTTTACCTATCGATGCAATTCTTTATTGATTCTCTTATCGATACCTGACTTGTCTGTGTGTTGGGGAAAAGCAAGGAATGAATGTGCTTTTGATAAACTTGATCAAAAAAGACAAATTGTTAGTTTTCCCAAGAAAAAATATGTATTAAATAAAGCAAGTTTCCAAATATACTGTGGCTCCTGCTGGCACTCAGCCTGCCTGGCATCCTCTAAAATATAATGGTAACATTTGTACTTTTTCACCAAGTGTCTGTAACTTATAACAGACTGATGCAGTTTTGTAACACCTAAACAACAGGACTCGGTCTCAGCCCAAACCCTACAGATTTTCATCTATTTTTGCTTCATCCTGCGCTACATTCTCCTTCCCCCTGTCCGTGTGTTGCTGCTTCTACCGCTGGTTGCTGTGGCTGACGCCCGTTAGCCAAAGCTGCGAGAGATCAGCCGTTCCGCTCATATAGCGCACTCATAGCGGGGACGGGCAGGGGTAGCCCCGCTCACAGTGCGCTAAGGGCAGGGACAGGCAGCCGCAGCCTCCGCTCTGAGCCCCGGGCCTGTGCGGAGGCTGCAGAGGTGCTCAGACCGGGGACAGACAGTCTCGGACCCGCGCTCAGAGCACAGTGGCAGCAGGCGCAGCAGCGAGGCACTGAACCCCGTGTGTCATGACAATAGCAACGTATCGCAAGTTTGGAAAGAAACTCCAAGCCAATACAGCGGAGCGTTCGCAGCAGCAAAGCGAAAAGGTATAACTGACACGTTTATAACAATAGACTGTTTTAATTGACGACTCGTCTCTCGTGAACGCGTAAAACGGAGGGGAAAGGTGAAGCGGAGGCTAAGGGGTAGAATTGAGATCGGGCCGATGTTTCCCTGCTTACTTCGAAGGAGCGTCAACAGACTCGGAGAACATCATCATTACGCACGTGCGTCTAGTTCCGCGGCGCTCTATGGTGTCCGAAAAGGGGGAAAAATGTGTTTTCAGAGCGGGAGCATCGATAAGAGGGATCGATAATGAAGTAGACGTCCGGTTCCGATGCTTTGCTCAAACAGAACCGGGTCTACTTGTAGAACCGGTTCTCGATTCCCATCCCTACTCGTGAGACAGCACAGACGCGTCGGAGAGTTCTTTTTTTTTTTCTCTCTCTCTCTTACAACAACAAAAATGAAAAAGCTGTTTTATAAATTAAAACCAGGCCGTAAGGCAATACATTACAGACGTAGAGCACTTCCGTTCCTTTGTGACGACACAACTGAACAGCTCAGTCATTTACCAGGAGAGGGCGGAGCAGCTGCTCAGAGAGCAGGATTCAGGAGGATTACTTAGAACTGCGTGAATGAAGCCAAAAACCGCTCTGGGGTGTTTTTGATAAGGAAATAGCATAACAACATGGTTAAAAGCTCCAAAAAGTCGATTTTGCATGAAATAGGACCTTTAAAACAAATCATATTAACCAGGTGCAGGACCTTTAACCAGAGCCAGCGCGTGTGCGTAAAGGGTTAACGGGTGGTGCACATGCTTTCAGAGTTCGCGGTCACTCAGCGGCTGCTGTTCTGCTGACGGTCCAGACAGTGTTGGACAGTGGGCCACCTCCTCCCTCTCATCCATCCGAAATACCACAGTTGGCAAGGCAGGCGGAACGAACTTGCACTTTATCCTCCGTTTCTGATGGATTAGTTTTTTGTTTTTTTTCTGGGGGAGATAGCCAGTTTTGGGTTACCGTACCATGATGTCTGAATTCCCACGTGAAGAGGAGAACAAGATGCGCAGAAATGCAGGTGACATCCGGGACACTGGTTAGACTTCACACTGGCTTTGACGCTGATATTTGAAAGTTGGGGTTGTCATAGAATCCTCCACTATGAATCGGTGCTTTGTAAAAACATGGTACAGACTTTGGCTATGTGTTGAGCCAGGCCTAGAGGGGTAATACAAAATAGGTGAATGCACCAGCAGAGGGCAGCTTTGTTGTGCACTTTTGAACAGAACAGAAAACATTAACTTCTCCATTTATAGATCCATTTTCCTAATCCCTGCCATCTTTCTTTGTAATGTATGACCTGCTTAACTTTACTGTAACAACCACTGCTAATTGTTGCCACAGTGTCCCAAATCAAACATGGTCTTAATACCCGGTTTATGCTATGACTTGTTTGTTCAGCATGTGCAACCCTAACATCCTGACATGACTTTTCCATTTTGCCAAGCCCTGTTATGGAGAGTACACACCTTCTCCATTCCCTACCCACACCAGCTGTTTGACTGCCTCTGTGTGGGGATTGCACCTCACTTAGAACATGAACCGTTAGATCAAATCAGCCTATATAGGGACTGCTATTTTCCAGAGAGAGTTACTGTCTAGTACACATCCAGATATCCTTTGCCTTCTATTCCTCCTATGTCCGTTTTCATCCATTCAGACGATAAGTTATTTAAAAGAGTTAAAGGAAATATCTGAAACATTGTGCTTCTGACCATGGTATCTTGATCTTCAAAACACAGAGTTAATATTATTTTGTGCTTGTGCTGGCACTGAATCTGGATGTCTACTTCTCTTGACTTAAACTACAATTTCTGGCAATAGGATAGAGATATTATGGTAACAAGAGACAAGAGTGAATTTTGCAGCCCTGTTTCCATATTATTCCTATGAAAATAACCACGTCTTGTATTGGGAATTGGGATTTATTTATTAACAATTGTGCGTGAACTAAAGTGGCATCTCAATTAGTTAAACATACATTAAAAAAACAGCGACAAACTTAGCAACATGTAGCTTATATTATCCATGTGTCCAGAATGAATGGCTCTCTGTGTCTGAATTGTTCTGTGGCGGTGGCTGCTGTTCTCCACCTGCTGTGCCCGCTGCTGAGTAATGCCCATGTGTTCAGTGACTGCGTGTTTGTGAGGGAAACCAGCTGACCTCTGCACATCTCCTGTTGTGCCTTTTCACAGTCACTGGCTGAACTAAAGGAAGCAGTGACTTTCTGAGCAAATAGAATAGTTATATTTGTAGGCTATTTGTGGAAATAACGAAAGAAGTCAGTGTTGATTTTAGCTTTACATTAACATGTTACTACAACATCCGCAGATGTTATTATGAACTGCAAGGTGTATTTTCGGTGGAGGGGTGAGCCAGATTGAACAGAAACTAATACATCCCAAATGGGCACATACAGTTTTAGTCAGTCATGTTGATAGGCGTCCCCTGTGAATGTCAATAACAATGCTTCTAGTGAATTGTAGCCTTGCTTTTACCATCCATCTTGATAGGAGAAATAAATTACAATATTTAAAGATGCATTATTTTATGCGAGAAAGAAAAAGTTGATATTTGTGCATATTTGACCTTGTAGGGACCCAGTGGCTGTGTAGTACTACAAGGTCAAATACGCACAAATATCGACTTTTTTTTTCCTCATAAAAAGTTGCATAATGCACCTTTAAATATTGCGATAAGAATACCAAAACAAGGCTAAAATAGAATGAAATGTTGTGGGGGGAAAGCTGAACTTAAGCTCATTTCTAAATTACCAAGCTGTGTTGTGATATACAGGTGCTCGTCATATAATTAGAATATCATGAAAAAGTTCATTTATTTCTGTAATTCAACTTAAAATGTGAAACTAATATATGATATAGAGTTGATGATTATGGCTTACAGTCCATTTTCAAACTAAATAAAATGTATGAGATTTTTAATTTAGGTTTTTTACAAACTGAGCCATAATCATCAAAATTATAACAAATAAAGGCTATAAGGCTGTTTGTGTTTTGGTCTGGACCTTGAGTCTGTAATAAAGATTATCTATCTATCTATCTATCTATCTATCTATACATATCTCACTCTGACTCTGCATGTAATGAGTCTATCATATATTAGTTTCACAGTTTGAGCTGAATAACAGAAGTGAATTCACTTTTTAACAATATTCTAATTATATGACGAGCACCTGTATACTATATATTAGGCTTACTGTGTAAACTTAACTATTGGAGAGGAAATGCTGATCCTCTAAATCAGACCTGGGCAAAATACGGTCGGCGGGCCACATCCAGCCCGTGAGATGATTCAATCCGGCCCACAGCTTGTAGGGCATACATTTCTGAGTATGTCCAAAAAAAAAGTAAGTCTCTAGCCCATTCCTGTGTGGAGTTATGATTGAAGAAATTACCAGAATGCTCACTCCAGCCACTAGGGGGCTGCTTAAATAAAAATAAAAATAATGAATGCCCAGCAGAGGGCACTGACATAATGAGAGATCAGGATATTGGCTACAGTCCTGTCAGGCTCATTATTATTCATTTATTGAAAAAAGTTTCCTCAATAGCATTTTCCCAATTAAAACACAATTTCAGGGAAATTTACTTGGAGACCCCTGCTACAGTGCATCGCTTCATTTCATTCAAACACAGAGGTGCTTTCAGTGCGATAGTAAAAGTTAACGAGGATAAGAAGTGGAATAACTTGATATGGCTAAAAAATGATAGTCCTATAATAACAGTAGGTATCAGCTATTCGAAATACACGATTTAGTGTAATGTACAATCGTATAAAGCCGAGCAGAATAAGTTCGAGTTATTGTTGGTGCGGCCCTACGACTCAATTCAGGCTTCTCATGTGGCCCATTATGAAAATTACCACCCCTGCTCTAAATGAAAGTATCCATGGCACAAACTATTTCCTGCATGGTGACATTCCAGCTTGGCAGACTGGTCAGGTAAACACACACCGGGTAGCCTGAGGTACCCAGGCCCCGCCCACTGTCCTCTTGTGTCTGCTGCTGCTGCTGCTGTGTGGACGTGTGTGTGACTTTTCACTTTGTCACAAGTCTGAGAACCAGGAAAGAGGACACCAATGGAATGATCCGGCTAAAAAACCAACAAATCTGACCTGGATTCTAAACTCTGCAGGTAGGAAAGTAGCTTTGGTTGATTTACAGTAAGTGGCAGGTGCCCAAGGGCTTGAAGGTGCAGGTGTCTAATTTAGTTGACTCAATGGTTTTGATAAAGTCACACAGTGTTTAGAAACAACAGGTGCTAAAGGAGTGATCGATGTGATGTTTCTGTTGTTTAATGGTAACTCGAAGCTAATGGCTAACAAGTAACAGGTGCAACAGGTGGGACAGCTACAATATAGTCACACAGTTTCAGGATACGAATATGGCAACAATGTAACCACAATAGCCAACTGGTAGTCAGTAATATAATCTGTCTGAAAAGTTTGGATCGGAGCAGGTTATGTTGCAGCCTAATACTAAAATTATATATTAGTGTCTATCGGGGAGAACTACATTTACCCCTCAAGAATGCATTTTAAAAGGAAATTTGTCAATTTAAGATATTCAGACCCTTCATACAACAATTCTAGATCCAATTCCATTCATTGTAGTTGTGGTGTTTTGTTCATTCATTTAAGTTTAGTTTTTGTGGTTAATTGCATTTAAGTCCCATTCATTTATTCAGCATTCATGTAAAGGTTCAAACTCAACTCTTTTAATTATTATTATTATTGTTATTATTAAATCAATAATAAAACTCATTTAAACTTTTTTTTACTATCAGACTTCATTATATCATGGAATAATTGTAGATTGACTTAAATCCTGATCAGATTGACTGCTAACATTAATTTAGACCAAACTCGTTTTGCCGAAATCAAACTACACATAATATTGCCGCATTTATTTGAAGCTGGAAAGTCTCACCCGATTGCAGAATCTCTCTAGAACTTGATTTTCACAAGTAAAGCAGCAGCTGGTTTCTCTGGATTAGTCAGTCAGGGTTGGGTTCTTGTCTAACGTGTTTACAATGGTACTTTAACTCAACCAAGAGTGACGTGACACATTTTTAGCATTGTTCATAAAGTTGATGTAATTGTTTGGTTATGTGTCAATGGAAAATTTCAGCTAATATTGTGATAAATAAATCAGATTTTGGATGTCATTGAGTGTGTGATAAAGAATCAGTTTGTCTATGACACTTTTTGAGCGACTGATGTGTACACATTCGCTTGTGTCTGGTGCTAATTTATTCTTTTTTCAGGTCCTGTTCCTGATAGGTTCAAGACCGATCCCACACAATCCAGGTATGTAAGACCTGGATTTCTCTGTGAAATGTTGATAAATCCTCCTTTTCAAATGTCTAAAAGGATATTACGCTAAAAAAAGTGTGCGGAGGAAATGAAAGCAGCCATGCTGTTTACATACTGTAGCTGGGAAGTTGGCTGGCCTAATTAGCAGTAGATGGGACTCTACTGTCAGGAGAGACTGTGTATCTGTGGGGAAGTGACTGTAAACAAGGAGCTGCCCTGCATTTCTTTGGGGCAAAGGAAGGATTCATACTCCACCAGGGGCCAAGAGAGTCAATGAATGAGAATATCAATAATGACGGCTCACTTCACTTCAGCTGTTCTCCTTTGTGGTTAAATGTGTGATGCACTCTCATGCATCTTCACAACAGGACTTAATCCATTTAGGATGATGACTAAACATGATCAATGTTCAATAATATCACAGCTTGTTGTATAACTTGACTGTACATCCTGCTCCTTTGTCTTCTTCAGTCACGGACCGCTATCATCTTTAAAAGCTGTAATAAAACGCAGTAAGTGCATATAGACAACCTATTACATTATATGATAAGATTTACATGAACATAGTACTTCTTAAAATGTACTTCATTTTCTTTTCTTTTAGCAAAATCAAAATCTCAGATCAAGCACAGCAGAGGTAATTATAAAAGGTAAAAGCAATTATATCACATTTGATTTGTATAACTATGGGCCTACATTTTAACTCGGATTGTGCAGTTTTACATTATCAATTAAAATGTTGCATTATGGGTTATGGCGATCTTAGCTTTGTTGACTAGGACTAGGGCTGTAGGGCTTTAATGCAATATCATTTCTCATGAGTCATGTTCAAATCTGATGGAATATACAGTGGGGAAAAAAGTATTTAGTCAGCCAACAATTGTGCAAGTTCTCCCACTTAAAAAGATGAGAGAGGCCTGTAATTTTCATCATAGGTAAACCTCAACTATGAGAGACAAAATGAGAAAAAAAATTCCAGAAAATCATATTGTCTGATTTTTTTATGAATTTATTTGCAAATGATGCTGGAAAATAAGTATTTGGTCAAAACAAACAAGCAAGATTTCTGTCTCTCACAAACCTGTAACTTCTTCTTTAAGAGGCTCCTCTGTCCTCCACTCGTTACCTGTATTAATGGTCCCTGTTTGAACTAGTTATCAGTATAAAAGACACCTGTCCACAACCTCAAACAGTCACACTCCAAACTCCACTATGGTCAAGACCAAAGAGCTGTCGAAAGACACCAGAAACAAATTGTAGACCTGCACCAGGCTGGGAGGACTGAATCTGCAATTGGTAAGCAGCTTGGTGTGAAGATATCAACTGTGGAAGCAATTATTAGAAAATGAAAGACATACAAGACCACTGATAATCTCCCTCGATCTGGGGCTCCACACAAGATCTCACCCCGTGGGGTCAAAATGATCACAAGAACGGTGAGCAAAATCCCAGGACCACACGGGGGAATGACCTGCAGAGAGCTGGGACCAAAGTAACAAAGGCTACCGTCAGTAACACACTACGCCGCCAAGGACTCAATTCCTGCAGTGCCAGACATGTCCCCCTGCTTAAGCCAGTACATGTCCGGCCCGTCTGAAGTTTGCTAGAGAGCATCTGGATGATCCAGAAGAGGACTGGGAGAATGTCATATGGTCAGATCAAACCAAAATAGAACTTTTTGGTAAACACTCAACTCGTCGTGTTTGGAGGAGAAAGAATGCTGAGCTGCATCCAAAGAACACCATACCTACTGTGAAGCATGGGGGTGGAAACATCAGGCTTTGGGGCTGTTTTTCTGCAAAGGGACCAGGACGACTGATCCGTGTAAAGGAAAGAATGAATAGGGCCATGTATCGTGAGATTTTGAGTGAAAACCTCCTTCCATCAGCAAGGGCATTGAACATGAAACGTGGCTGGGTCTTTCAGCATGACAATGATCCCAAACACACCGCCCGGCCAACGAAGGAGTGGCTTCGTAAGAAGTATTTCAAGGTCCTGGAGTGGCCTAGCCAGTCTCCAGATCTCAACCCCATAGAAAATCTTTGGAGGGAGTTGAAAGTCCGTGTTGCCCAGTGCCTGCCCCGAAACATCACTGCTCTAGAGGAGATCTGCATGGAGGAATGGGCCAAAATACCAGCAACAGTGTGTGAAAACCTTGTGAAGACTTACAGAAAACGTTTGACCTCTGTCATTGCCAACAAAGGGTATATAACAAAGTATTGAGATGAACTTTTGTTATTGACCAAATACTTATTTTCTACCATAATTTGCAAATAAATTCATAAAAAATCCGACAATGTGATTTTCTGGATTTTTTTTTCTCATTTTGTCTCTCATACAGTAGTTGAGGTATACCTATGATGAAAATTACAGGCCTCTCATCTTTTTAAGTGGGAGAACTTGCACAATTGTTCACTAGCGTTAAAATGGTTTTGCTCAATATTGCAATAATATTCTCACAATATTCAAGACCGTTATCAAATACTGCAATCTTATCTCTCAGGGTTCCAAATAGACCAAACATTTAATATTCTACAAGTTAAATGCCTACTGACAATATTTATATATATCTAAATATCAGAGGTTTAAATGGCTCGGTTTATTGTTGTATGAACATTTGCACAGATTTCAGCAGACGTTTTATTCAGATTTTTTTTTTTTCATCACTTGTTCACTATAGTCGACCAGAAATCACCATTCTCTCAGCAGAACCTTTGGACAGCGGTAAAGGGAGTCCAGGTCGTCCACTGGTGTCCTCTGCCCCTCGCGCCCCTCCTCCTCAGGTACGCTGGTCTCAAGTAATTGCCTCACATTTTTATTTATTCATTTTAAATGGATTAATTATTATATATAAGTGATTCAAGTCAAGTGACATTTATGACAGCCATATTATGGCAAGGCAAGGCAACTTTATTTATACCGCACATTTCGTACACAAGGCAACTCAATGCTTTCTATCTAGCCTGGTACTCGAAATAAAATGTGTATCTGGGCATTTCAGACCTATATATTATGTCATCTATTTTTGTCATGACGTAGCGTCCACAGTCCTTTCATCAGGTCCAGGAGACCCAGGAGGAGCACGTTTCCAAGCCTGTAGCACCTCCCCGACGCCTGAACTGCACAACTACCGACTCCACACAAGACGCCACTGCTCCAACTACAACTGCTGGTGAGCTACTTTACTGTCTACTTTCATCCACATGTAAATAATAAACGACAAATTAACTGATAAGGAAAGGAATAAGGGTTGTTGTTGTTGTTTTATTTTTAATTTTTTGTTTACTGAATCAACCTTCCTTCATGGATTCATATAGACCCTTTAATTGTTTGTAAACATTCCGGGCTTAGCTGGAGGCAGGAAGCTAGATTCCTATCTATTTCCATTGTAGCTGTTGTCATAGTAACAATAAACAAATGTCTAACTGTTGTTGGAAATATCAGATAAACCTTATTTTATCAACGCAAATGTCATTCCTCTTGTTCTTGCACCTTAAGCCACAACAGGACCCCATTTTTCAGTTGTAGTTTTACACTTAAAATCACTAGTTTTAGTTTAATCATATTTCTTTTGAGCACTTCCTGCCTCCAGCTGATGTCACTGATGATTGTCAGCAGTTAAAGGGTCTATAAGAAATACATAATTTCAGAGGCTCTTTGAACATCTCCACTTAAAGGCGCACTATGCACATTTTTATGTGGAAAAAAAAAGTTGATATTAATACGTATTTCACCTTTCAGTGACCCAGTGGATGCTCGTGTGGTTAGCATAGCGCCTTTAGTGCCCGATGGCCTGTAGGATGCTCCAGGATCTATTGTTTTTTAGGTTTTCACTGCTGATTGAACCGTATCCATGGTTAGGTATACATTCCATTCTGAAAACCTACCAGATACCCCAAATAAACTTGAAATAAAAATGATCCTGAAGCATCATAGGAGCCAGCGGGATGGAAAACGAAGGCGCCAAACTAACCACTCATACAGCCGCTGGGTCACTGAAAGGTCAAATAAGTAACATCAACTCTTTTTTTTGTACATAAGAAGTTGCATAGTGCACCTTTAACGTAGCACCTACAGACACCAAATGTTTATTTTGTCAATATTTGCTGATGTCTAATTCCTTGTCTGATTTATTGAGCTTTCATTGTCAGCAAACAAGGCAAAATGTGATAACTAGGTATTTAGAAAAAATGACATATACAAATAAACCAAAATCAGACAAAGTTTTTACACATACTATGTCAAAGAAATACATTTTAATCTGTCTCTACTCAGAATTTCCATTTTGTCCCTGTATGTCTTAACCTCTTAACCCTCACTTTAAATCAAGTGCTTTTTCTCCAGTTCGGCTTTACCCAAATTCAAAAACTTAGGGCAAGGTGTGAACATTCTGCAGTCATTAGGAATGTTATAAAGGCAATTTAATGCACTCCGAAAATGCTGTATGAATACTTATGCACGCCCCACTTTTCTATTTTCTATTTTTTGTAAAATAACAGAATCATGTAACATTTTGCTTTCACTTCACAGTTGTCTGTTACTTGTGTGTGAACTTTCAGTAAACAATTCAAAATAAAATCTTTACGTTTAGGGCTGTAAACATGACAAAATGTGCAAAAGTTCAAGGTGTATTAGTACTTTCGCCAGGCACTGTAATGATATGAATTTCCACATTATTTCTTCCCATTCACTTGCGACTAAATATTAAGAGCTTGTGACATGTTTAGTGGCGACTTTGTTTTGCCAGGCAGTGTAAATGTGTGTAGTACAATGTGCTTAAGTTATATTATTGCAAATATTTCTGACTGCAGGTAAAAGGCCTCCAAAACCACCAAGACCTTGTGCTCCCAAGAACAGAAAAGCTTTATCCGCTGACCCCATCAATGTGAATTTCAAATCCGTACCATGCCATAGTAATCAAGATACAGAATCCAGCTTAGCTTTATGTACTCAGACCAACGGCATCCACTCCGTCACTGTCTATTGGAGTGATACACCCAGCACTGAGACTTCTACTACTGCTGCTGCTGCTACAACTTCTACTTCTACTACTTCTATACAGCCGGTCCCTCTTCCTCGCATCAAATCCAAAAGGCCACGTACTCTACCAGAGGAATCCCATACTTTGGTGCAGCTTAGTGAAAATTCTAGCTGTTCAAACTGCACCGCGGACACTGTCTCCTCCAACAAGTATCTAGAAGAACTATTGGAAGTCTTCAATTCTGCAAACACTGACATTTTGAACCAATCTCGTGCAGAAACAGAGAATGCGGACGAGATGAGTCTCCGTGCGAGGATCAAGGCGTTCGAAAACCAGGCCGATGAGGCCGCGCAACCAGTCAAGCCGCAACCGAAATCAAGAACAAAACCACCGGTGGCAGCTAAACCTTCCGGAGTGAAGACGCCCCAGTTTAGCGTGGACAATTTCTACGAAGAAGTCTGTTATTCGCCTCCGACTCCGGCGCCCAGGCCCGCTCAGAAACCGGAGGGAGCAGCTGGTAATAGTTCGGTAACGGAAGAGTTGAAAGCGATCTTGGCCCAGCACAGGTCAAAGCCTCCGAAGCTCACCAGGGACAACAGCGTCCACGATGAGGAGTTTGTCAAAGCGGCCCCCACACTTCCAGCCAAGCCCAACGCCAAAGAGCCGCTCGAGCCCAATCTGAACATCAACAACCACAACAACTACGCCGCGCAGCCGGTGTACGAGGATGCGGACGAGAACGGACCAAGTGAGTAGCTTTCTCCGATTGTTTTTTTCTTCATTTAGGTCGGGTTGGTTTAGGGCAGTTATGAGCAACGTCAGGCTCGAAGGCAAAACCTGACCCTCCTGCATAGAACCTCTGGCCTTCAAGATGATTTTGACAAATGTTACTTACTACTCAAATCAGAGACAATACCTGGTAAACTATTCAAAAAATGTGGAAAACACGGTCAATTCTGTTATAACGTTTCCTCGCAAAACGCCCAATTAGGTCTTAATATTAAACACAGGCATCTTGGCATTTGGAGAAGTTGATGCTCTAACTTTGGGGCTACAATTGGGATATATGGGCCTTGGTGTTTTGACGATTTGGGTTTCCTTTGGGGGCTCAGGTTTCCCCTATGAACCCAAAACATGTATATTAGGCTAAAACGTCCAGCTGAGTACCTCAGACCAAGATCCTGACAGGTTGAAGCCAAATTTCCCAATGGGGAACAATAAAGTATATTGATACAAAATCACTCCAACTCACCCCCGCCTGAAACAAGAACATTTTCTCCAGTTCGTCTTTACCCAAATCTAAAAGCTTCTTGAAAATAGCATCAAAAATGAGACAAAAACTAGGATTAAAATGCAACAAAAGAGTGACACAAAAATGTGACAAAGAAGTGATCAAAATGTGTGTCAAACGTTGATAAAAATATATATATATAATAATAATAATAATAATGGCTTATACTTGCATTGCACTTTACAAGCCTGTGTTACCAAGTTTCTTAAAGTGCAACACTGTAGTCATTATTCATTCACGCCATACTCGGTGGTGGCAATCTACTGTTGTAGCCACAGGTGCCCTGGGGTAGACTGACGGAAGCGAGGCAACCAGCCTGTGCCATCGGCCCCTCCGACGACCAACCACTCACTCACAGACTACATTCATACTGGCCTATTATACATGTTTTTAGCGGTAGGGGAAACCAGAGTACCCGGAGGAAACCCATGCAGACACGGGGAGAGCAAGCAAACTCCACACAGATCGACCTTCTATTGGGGTTATTAAGGGTACTGTTACAAAACATTACAAATTAGTTGAAACTAGAGAAGCAGAATATTTATAAGCAGTATGTGTCATTTGGTGGGCCACCAATAACATTTTGATTATGATAACAGTGATTTCTCTCTTGCCAGTCCAAAGTCAAATGGACAGTTTGTTGCGAGAAAAGTCAAAGTTATCTGCATTAATAAATAACTTCTCTAAGATGAAAAATGTGCAGAGCTAGAATTGCTTTTACTCGGATAATGATTTTAATTCTTATAATATTTTCTTGTCAGTGGGTGGTGAAGAAAGCACGTACAGCGAGTATGAGTACTCGGACAATTTAGGCCTTTCAAGTGAGTAATGCTGTGTCATGTTATTATCACAAAGAAAGAAAGCCAGTAGTAGCCATATTTTTCCACTAAAACCAAACATTTCCAAATTAATGACCTTGAATAGCGTCGGAAGCTCCTCATGATCCAATGGAAAACGAATATGACATTCCAGACAATACATATGAGGACGATACATCACGTGAGTTACTGTGTTTTGTGATATTCTCAGAAGTCATTTTAAACTTCCCATATTGAATATGTGTATATATTTTTGGGACCATGTAATCAGAGGAGTCTGAAAATGCACAAAGCGAATATGACGTTGTGGAATACGCCCCGAGTACGAGTAGTGAGTAACAGTTTTTATGTTAAAGAAGTCAAATACATTCGCAAATTAGAAATCAATAGACGGCTGATGTTTTGTTGTAACCACAGAAAAACCTGAGCATGATCATGTGGACAAAACATATCAGGATAAAACATCAAGTGAGTATAATTTACAAACCCGTGACTAGTCAAGGGGAACGATGGGCTCTTCGTACAGGAAACTATTAAAGAGGGGGTATTATGCTTTTTTCAATCACATAGCACCAGTCTATAGCATAGTACAATGATGATGTAACCTTCTGTTGGTCTGTATATGCAGTAAATTAAAATAACTGCCTTGAATAAAATTGCTCTCTCAAAATGGCTGTACTGAAAGTCTTGAAATAGGCCTCTGTCTCTTTAAGAAGCTTTCCGACACGCCCCCTTCAGCACACTGCTGTGGCATTTAAACAACACTACTGTGCGGGGAGGGGGCTCTGCTGAGCTGAGGAGCAGTGGTTGGTGGCTTGGCTGGTGACGAAAGGTCCAGAGGCGTCTCCAGGAGGTGGGGGCGTTCCTAGGAGGACTGAGGCATAGCTACACCTAAAATGGCTGCCGTCTAAGTCTTTACTGATTACTCAAAAATATGTGAATGAGCCAAGGCAACACTCCAGGCATGTGTTTAATGAGGGAATGACATAATAACATGATATAAAGCTTGAAAAAGTCAGTTTTACATAATACCCCCCCTTTAAGGTTTAAAGGTATAATATGCAGGATGTACAAAATACGCCCCTTCTGCTGAAAACCTCTGTCTTTGAGCCCTGCATATTTTACTTTTAAAGGTGAAAATAAACCTTCCTCAAAGTAGACTGTCTGCTTTGTATGTCATGTACAAGGGTTACACAATTTTGGAAAAATACCTAGTTCCATTTTTTTTCTGATAAGCATGTTGTGAAATTTAGATTGAGTTCACAGTGAACATTTAAGAGAAGACTAAAATATTAAATAACTGCTAAACTAAAACAAGAATCTACACATTTCAGAAATTACTGGCTCATCAAATTTCATAACTTAACAAAGTCCAATGGTGATAAATAATTATATGACATAAATAATTGGAGCCTTTTGGATTTGCTTATTGTGACCATTAAAATTATATTTTTTATTTGATTGTGCAACCCTGCTATGTACTACTTGAGTATTTTCCAATATGAGGGTCATCTGCCAGCTTTATGGTGCTTGCCTCTCTTTCTGACACAGGCTTGGGACCAACAGAAAGATGCAGATTTTCCACTTTTGTTGCATTCATATAAACTTTATGACTTTCTTTCTATTTCAGACAATTTTCCTGTCAAGCCGGAGCCAACCAAAAGCAACTATGCGGGCTCCAGACAAAGTCTGACCAAGAGACCCACCACCATCATTGTCCCAGCAAAAGGGCTTCTTGTGAGTTCATCTGTCTTTTGCACCAATATTTCAAACAACAGTTTCAACCCAATGTATCAGTCTTATATACTGTAGATATGCTAAATTGACACATTTTAATAATCACCCTCCATTTCCCTGAGGGGTCACAAATATGTGGTTAGCAAAACACTGTTTTCTCCTGTGAACTTCCATTAAGTTTATTCTCAGTTTATATCGGCTCATGTTGCCTTTCCATTTGCTTCTTTTTCTGATCAAATTAATGGAATTACGACACTTGTGTTACCAGCATGTGTGTTAAACTCTTGACTGCTCCAGAGAGAAAGGATCAGGACTTGCCCCATCTGTATTTAAACTGAGAAAATTACACTAATTTACAATATCCAAAATTAAGTGGTCATGGTGTATTACCTAGTCTTATCATCTGGCTGATGTGCAGAAGAAAGAAGAAAAAGAGCGGCGGAATGTTCTCAACTTAAACAACCCAGTCCAGTTGACAATATTTGAAAACCTCGACTATAATGGGAAATTCATGGACAACTGAGAGCTTATACAAACACCCTATTTGGAACACATGGTCAAATATCAGTATTCGTCACTGTAAAGCTTTAATCCCTAGTAATAAGTGTAACAGGGATGCATTTAGACAAGTCACCTGTGTTGTCTTTATAGTTTCAGATGGTTTTCAGGACAGCCCCCCTCCCCTGCCTGTCCAGAAGCCCGTGGGAACGTTCAACACACCTCAGCAGAGCAACAGGCATTCAATCGCCTCTTTCCCACCTCAGGTAATCTACATAGAAGGTGAAGATTCAGTATTAATATTACATTTAATTTTAGCATAGAAATGCAACAAAAGTGTGTGAAACAAATCACCAAGTACATGCTGCTTTGCACACATTTGCTGATTCTGTCCCCTCTTGTTGAACTAAGAGACCGTTGTAGGCCTGAGGTGAAGCTGGGCTGAGCGCATACTGTTTCTGTGATGTAGACTGTCTCAATGGTGTGTGTAAAAGTGCATGTGTGTCTTTATAGGCGTCTCCCCGTGCTGCGCCAGAACCATCGCTCCCACCACGGTAAGCACTGGCAAATGTGGTCAGAGAAGCCTCGAAATCTACATTTAATACATTTAATACATGCAAAGTTCTTTCTATACCAGTATCACCAAACAAATTATAGACAAGAGAACATTTGAAGCTTTCTAACTGTTACATACGCATTTTATGGTGGACTTTAGGAGGCTCACAACCCAAAAAAAACTCCCACCCCGGCGTCTCTCGATGGGCTCGGGCCCAGGCCCGGGCAGACCTCCCCCTCCGCATGTGGAAGCCGCCAGTCACACCAACTCCACGCCTCGGAACGCTCCACCTAAACCCCAGCCACCAAAGGCCCAAAACAAAGCCTTGTGCTGCCCCCCAGACCCAACCCAGGACACCAGCTCTACAACAAATACACTGTAAAAGACATTCTACTTTTATTTTTTTAAATTTTTTTTACAGTATTGCACCTTTTTGCAAAATTATTTCTGTCTTTCAGCTTCAAGTTCCCCACGCAGTTGCATCCAGCGACTACAGCGGCAGCAGCACTGGCGAGCTCTCGTTTCAGGTCATTCAAATTGAAATGTATTTAAATTATGTGCAGCACCTGATCTAATATTAAAATGTATGTATCGTATATTAGCAAAATGTATTGCAATGCAACCATTTGGCGTATGGGACCAGTGCCTGGGTAGAGAACAGGCCTTTTTATGGGAATGACCGAAAGTGCAGCGTAAGGATGCCAAACTGGGCCACTCACTGGTCACATATTTCAGCACATCACAATAGTAAGATCAGATTTGGCAGCACTGTCATCAGCACTGGGTTTACCTTGTTATTAGTACGACCCATCTTTATTCACCTTATTCAGAGTAAAGGTGGGTGGTACAAATAACAATGTAAACCCCCTCCCTGCTGGATTGCCTTTTGAACAAATATTTACAGTTGGTGACGAAGCAGTTTTGCTGTTTTTAAATGTCAAAAAAGTTAAATTATTATAAATGTACAGTGAACTATTTCCCTGTAGAAAAACGAAGTTCTGGAGCTGGTAAATGCCATAGACCCGAATACATTTGAGTGTCAAGTGGGTGACAGAAGAGGAAGAGTGCACAGGTCCAATATGAAGGTCATCACTCCGTTCTCCGCCGCCACACAAGCTACACCACTGCAGGTATCGCTTTTTATAGATACACGGTACAAGCACATTTATTTGATATTTGATAGTTGAAATATTTTCACTTTAATGCTTTCTATTAGGCGGGCAAACCAACAGGATCAGGCAGTGGGCTAACAGTGGAGGTCCTACATGACTTCAGCCCAGGTACGGGTCATTGTCAAACAAAAATGCAATTTTTTTGTGTTTCATGCAGTCCCACATGTGTAAAACAAATGCTCCTCCACAAAATGTCAAAAGTAGCATACTTTATTGAGATCTTTGGCTCTTCTGTGTTTTGAAGTCCAGAAACCTACGCTAAACACTGGTCACTGGTATACAAAAAGTGATAGTGCGCCCTCTGCTGATGTATAGCAAACCTAAGGCTATTATCCACATGTTAAGTTACACTACTAAAGAACCAAGGCTAAGAGGTCTAATGAAGTTGTAAAAGCCTGAATAAATGTTATAGCTTGGTTCCAATTATTAGTCATGTTCTTTTGATATCTGTGTGGTTTCCGTAGAGAATCCCGGAGAGCTGGGTCTAAAAGCAGGAGATGTGGTGACTATGGTGGAGCAGGTGGACGATGAGTGGTACGGAGGAACTTGCAGAGGGTCCAGTGGCTTCTTCCCCATCAACTATGTCAAAGTTCTGGTACGGCTATTTCCCTGCAAACAATACTGCAAAACATGCTCAACCAAATGGTCAAGAATATAATGACTGTCTCCACTATACAGACGATTTCACCGCGACTTCCTGACAGGACAGGCACGACGCCATCTGTGAATGTCAGGTACTGCCCATATTAGACCAGTTTATACTGAACAATTATAATTATTTATAGGGTATGTATTTGGATAAATAAAAAGGCGCTTAAAAACTTGCTTTTAGGCACCTCAGATACTTTTTCATTTAAATCAATGTGTGTGTGTGTATGCAAAAGACAGTTATCTTTCTGCAGTGGTCCGAGGTGCGTGGCGAAGTTCGACTTTGAGAGCGAACAGAGTGACGAGCTGAGCTTCTCCGAGGGAGACGTGATCCAGCTCAAGGCCTATGTGGGACAGGACTGGGCCCGGGGACAGCTGGGGGCCTTCAGCGGAATCTTCCCCCTCAACTTTGTGGAGATCATCCAAGATCTGCCCCCAGCTCCCAGCCAGAAGCAGCAGCAGACACCGCTCAGAAAGATAGCGCTTCCTGGTGAGTGAGCAATGTGTGTCAATTCAAACGACCACGTAAAAGTAACAATTCTAAATGTTTGGATTGGTGTGTGGATTTGTTGTTCAGACGCAGGTTGTGTTTGTGTGGATAATTATGCTGCTGACCTGGCGCTTCTATTATTTTGTGTCACCTTTCTTGCTTTGTATGACTACATGTGTGGCATGACAGGAATCTGTTCCACTGTTGTGAATTCATTTGGCAGGTGTTTACAATAGAGGCGGACCAGGGTCACTGGCCACTCCCTGATTCTGATAACATTTTGGTACTGACTAACAATAGACTGCACCACTGATCACTTCCAGCATTTGAGGTTTGAACGTGTTGAACATGGTTAGTTACGACTTCAGTTTTCTAAGACCTAACATTTATCGATCTACTGCATATATGATTGTTTTCCTTTCGAAACAAAAGAAAATGTACTATTATGCAGTTGATCAGAATTTCAGGTTTAGAATTATAGAAAAACAAGGAAACTAAGTATTGCCAAAGTAATCATGTCAGAGAAGGATTAACTAGAGCAGATATTTAGGTTGCAAATTTTGAAACTTTGGCTTCCAAAACCACTTGAGTAAATCCATCATTTCTGACACGATTAGGGCTTTCACAGCAGGAAGGTTTCGAGTGGGACCTTTCCGTGTGAAGTTTGCATGTTCTCCCCGTCCTCTGTGAGCTCCCGTTTCTCCTACCTCTACAAACATGTACAATAATTCTCAGACTCATCTGAATCTCAGTAGAACTTCCCTGGTTACTGTAAATAAATGTCAAAGTGGCTTCACACGGTTCACTCGACTGTAGACCACAAGAAGACAAAAGCTTTGAAGTTACTGTTGCTGCAGCTACTTGAATTATGAACAGATCGAGTTGCATATTAAAATTTGCTGTGCATTTATTTATTTAAATATGTAATTATCCAATTAATAATTTATAATAACTAGTTATATCTTCCCTTTTATGTTTTAGGAATGTCTAAATCGGCACGCACCAAAGTAGCTCCTCCTGCTCAGGTACTGTAAGCTTCTTGCAGTGCCAGTATTTCCATCACCACCCTCATTAACTCTTTCTTATTACTGCCTCAGTCTGGTGCGGAGTGGGTTGTTGCTCTGTATGACTTCTCTGGGAACTCAGAACAAGATCTGTCCTTTGAGAAGGGAGACCGCATCCTCATCACTAAGCACATCGACCAAGAGTGGAGCAGCGGGAGGCTTGATGGGCGTGAGGGCATATTCCCTCGGACGTTTGTGCAGAGCAAAACAGGTAGTCTGTTAAGTCACTGCCATTATTAGGCTGGTTCATGTTTTATTTTATTTATTTATTTGTCCACAAACAGAAAAGTCCCCAGTGTCTTATTTTTGCGTCCATTAACATTATAATCTTAGTCCTTTTAACTGACAATAACTGTGCCGGCGTGTAGACACGGGTAGTACTAATTTATATTTACTCAAGAACATGTACTAGAGAAACTTTGAAGAAATTACTGTATGCTTCTCAGGATACGATTGATCACATTTTACTTTTTACTCCTAAAGGAGTTATATTTTTCGTGTCAGAGCTTTTGCTTGAGAAAAAAAGTTGCTCTTCCCACTGTGAAAATCTAATGTATCATTAGAATTATTACTTTTCACTTTATTTTATCGGATTACGTCACTACTACAACATAAATAGAACTTCAATGCTCCAACTATTTTTTTATTTTTTTCAATTTTTGCTTGACTAATTATTCGTTTTTTGTACTTGAACTAAAATTATTTTCAGAACTTCTGCCTGTGTGATTGAATAATTGTACTACTTTTTGATTTTAAACTGCTAGTTTTTTTGACACATCCATTTGTAAATTTGAGTGTTGTAAATACAGATATTAACCATAATAAACCAGATCAAAACATCAGATATGACAGTTTAAAAGAAAATGGATCGCACATAAAAAAATTGCTGTTTACATTTTCTCTAAAAGCTTTTATTTCACTGGGCTAATTCATTTGAAAAGTCTTCATAAACATGCTTGCTGGATGTTTTTTTTCCCCCAACTCGTGTGACTTTTTTAATTAAGAGAAAATGTAGAGAGAAATCTGATACAAGTTATTGTTTTTTTTCTTACTTTTAATGTGCTTACATTGTATTGAATATATAAACAATATAAGAATATATAAACAAACACAATTAAATACAAATCATTGTTCTTCTAGCGCCCCTGTGTTAATTTTTCAGCAGGTCAAACGAGCCATCAGAATGGAGGCGCAGGTGGTGTGAGGGCCAAAGCGCTGTATGACTTTACATCGACCTGTGAAGAGGAGCTTTCCATAAAGGTTAGAATTTAAACCGGCCTACATGATGCAGCCAACATTTTTATCATAGGTATTTAGTGTATTTTTATCATTTCTATTTGTACAGGTTGGGGACATTGTCACTAATGTGGAGTCTGTTGACAACGAGTGGTTCCTAGGTGATCTAAGAGGAAAACGGGCTCTGGTCCCAAAGAACTATGTTCAGGTCATGTGACCTTGCCATGGAACACCTGCAAAATGAACTGCCTATGAGAGGAGCACAGTATTCAAGCAGCTGTCATTTTAGTTTTGTATGAAGATTGATGTGATATTTGTTATAAATTAAAGAAATGTATCTATTAATTGATGGAAGGGACTTATTCACTTGTTCAATTGCCCCATCTAGTGGCCAGAGTACTTTTTGTCACAACATTTCATTTGATATATTTTTATTGATGATGCAAGGCTGCAAGCATAAGAAAAAGTCGGAAAATGCAAACATATATTAATATAATTCATAAATTGTAGCTGTGTGGTGGAGAATTGTCTGACACCTGCTAAATATTGTTTAGACTTTTGACCATTGTTGCCAGATGGATGGCCTATATTCATAGACGAGGCTAGGCCTATTTTATAAATTCAAGCACCCCTAAAAATGTCAGGCCAAAAATATAATAACAGAAATAAAATCCACACTAAAACGTATTACGTACTTTTATAATATATTTCTGGGTTGGTTTATTAAAATATGTGTATTTAAAGAGGGGGTATTATGCTTTTTTCAATCACATAGCACCAGTCTATAGCATACTACAATGATGACGTAACCTTCTGTTGGTCTGTATATGCAGTAAATTAAAATAACTGCCTTGAATAAAATTGCTCTCTCAAAATGGCTGTACTGAACGTCTTGAAATAGGCCTCTGTCTCTTTAAGAAGCTTTTCGACACGCCCCCTTCAGCACACTGCTGTGGCATCTAAACACTACTGTGCGGGGAGGGGGCTCTGCTGAGCTGAGGAGCAGTGGTTGGTGGCTTGGCTGGTGACTAAAGGTCCAGAGGCGTCTCCAGGAGGTGGGGGCGTTCCTAGGAGGACTGAGGCATAGCTACACCTAAAATGGCTGCCATCTAAGTTTTTATTGATTACTCAAAAATATGTGAATGAGCCAAGGCAACACTCCAGGCATGTGTTTAATGAGGGAATGACATAATAACATGATATAAAGCTTAAAAAAGTCGATTTTACATAATACCCCCCCTTTAAAGAAATATAGCATAAATACCCCTCTTCACTGAACGATTTGGTCTGAGGTTTCAGACTTTAGTTTAGTCTGCAGCCTGTGTCACAGCCCTGTGTCAGTGAGAGGACAAAGGGGCAGAGCACAGGCTGCAGAGGACAGGGGCTGGGCCTCCACTGAGAGCCACTAGCACTGGATATGTGTCTGACACAGCCTAAAATACATATTACAGGTTTTATTTCTATTATTCCTGATGATTGATCATATTATATTTGTATGAAAATAAAGTTGATTTCATTTGTTTCATCGTAGACACAATAAGTGAGAAATTCATACAGCTCTAACTCACTCACTCATGAAACTCACTCACTCATGAAACCGTGCACAATAGAAGCAAAATAAATAGTTATAACTGTCATATGCTCTTGAAATACAATTATGCCACAATCTGATTAGCATCTTATTAATAGTTGTATGGGGGGGCAAAAAACTACAGTTGAATGTGTTTAAGACTGTATTTTTGACCAAATTGTGCAATAATAATGCATTGGTTTTATATAGCCTTTTCTGGACACTCAAAGACGCTTTACATTTCATGATTCATTTACTACATACTACTAATAATAAACATTCAGAATTGGAATTGTTGGGCATGTCAGTTTGAATTAAATTTAATTCTTTGCAATGACATTACACGCCTCGTACCCCGTCAACTATAATGTAGCCTGTTTAAGGACATTTGTCTGACAGAAAGTTGTTGTATTGTACTGTATTATATGAACATCACAAAAAGATTTGACTTGCTACTTTGCACTTGATTTTCCTTTGTCAATATTAAAAGGTGTGAAACATGTCGAGAAGTGAAATAGGCTTATTATCATTAATAAAAATATAATAAAATGTTAATTTTACCACGGGCCATAATCAAAACTGCTGCGTCATTTTCAACTAATGGCATAAAATTAAAGATGAAAAGAAGTGTGTTTTGGGGGTAGGGTGTGTGTGCGTTTTTGTTTTGTTTGTTTACGCATCCGGGAGTAAACATCGCACCAGCAGACCCAACACCACACGAACACAGCTCCAGAAGGACGCTGGAGTGACATGTGGATTTCCTGTGCTTGGTAAATGGTCTCAACTTTACATCAAGGAATCACAGTGCTGCAGTGGTGTCATTCTGATGTGTCCCTCTGACTGCAGCGCCGTGAAGCACTTAGAGCAGTGGATCAAACACAGAATGTAGCCTACTGTAAGTTATGAATATGCCAGAAGACTTCGCTTAAGTTTTATGTGTGTGCACTGTGTTCCTATATACATATACATATCAATGCAAAAAGTGTTACAACCATACCCGGTCTCCCCTAGCTAATTGTGCCCGTTTTATTTGTGACACCTACATATGACCACAAGAGGGCGCTGGTTACTTTACAAATAGGCTACAACAACAAAGACGATCAAAGCGACAGAATCAGTTTTATTTTCAGATCACTCTACTTTAGTATTCTGCTTGATTGATATCTGTTTTGATTTGGTCTGTAATACACCTATCAGACCATGAGAGGGAGCCACGTTATCTAGCTTTAAGTTATAAAATCCATTTTATTTTCAGAACACACATCGAGATTGCAAAAAATCAAGACAGTATTTTTTTTTCTCAAACCACATCAAAAAAAGAAAAAGGGAATGTCTTTTAAAATGATCATATAGTGCCAAATCGCACTCACTCGTAAATGTCTAAATGGTAAAGCCCTTTCTTCACAGGTTGTTTTGTGGTTGCTATGGATTCGGACTACTTTAACTAAAGGACGTATAGACCCTTTAACTGCTGACATCATCAGTGACATCAGCTGGAGGCAGGAAGTGATCAAGAGAAATAAGATTAAACTAAAACTAGCGATTATAAGTGTAAAACTACAACTGAAAAATGTGGTCCTGTTGTGGCTTAAGGTGCAAGAACAAGAGGAATGACATTTGAGACGATAAAATAAGATTTATCTGATATTTCCAAAAACAGTTAGACATTTGTTTATCGTTACTATGACAACAGCTACAATGGAAATAGATAGGAATCGAGCTTCCCGCCTCCAGCTAAGCCCGGAATGTTTACAAACAATTAAAGGGTCTATTGCATTGAATATAGAGGTTGAGCGCACGTTCCACATAAACGTTCGATAAGTCTCAGATGGAGGGCAGGGGCCAATTGGCTGTGGGTGTACCCATCAATGATTTACAGTTATGTTGTTGCAGATTTCAACAGTACAATTGTTGATTAGCAGCACTGATAATTCGAAGCTTTTACATGTCACAGGTTGAAAATCTGATGAGACTTACGGGACAACTTACAAGTATGAAAAACGTAAAGCGAAAATAGAAAAGTTTGTGATTAATCTATGCGGGCGGGGTTTAACAATTGTAAACCCCTCCCTGCTAGATTGGTATTTATTCAGCCTTTTGATCAAATATTTACAGTTGGTGACGAAGCCTCTTGAGGTGAAAAGGGAAACATTCTCACCACTAAAACAATGGATGAGGATTTACAGTAAGAACTTTAGTCTACGATGGAAATCCATTGTACTGACTGAGAGCTTACACAAAGATATTTGTTTTGCTGTTTTTAAATGTCGTGTGTATATTAACTTTAGTATTACACTACATTTTAAATCATTATAAAGGTACAGTGAACTATTTTCCTGTAGAAAAATGAAGTGCTGGTAAATACCATAGACCCGAATACATTTGAGTCAAGTGGGTGACAGAAGAGGAAGAGTGCGCAGATCCAGTATGAAGGTCATCACTCTATAGATGTATCAACACAAGCACATTTAAATGACACTTTACAGTTGAAATATTTACTAATGATTTCTATTAGGCTGGCAAACCAACAGGATCTGGAACAGTTGAGGTCCTACATGACTTCAGCCCAGGTACGGGTCATTATCAAACAAAAATGTAATTCTTTGTGTTTCATGCAGTCCCACATTTATAAAACAAATGCTCCTGTGTGCTAAAGTTTTATGAATATGTCATTGAAACATGCAGTTGAATGTGCCTTGGACCACACTTCTTTTTTTCTAAATTAACTTATGGCACAAAAGAATGTTAAAATATTCATGCATTTTGTCTGGGAAACGGTCAATTCAGTCGGTAGATTCAGGTGCACGAGTTGAGAACAAAAGCTCACGTCTGCCCCATGAAGCTTCAATAGTAAAGGTTAAGGTGCTTTATTTGTCATTATATAACAACTGCACAACAAAATGTGTCCTATGCTGCTGGGACGACCCGTAAGGAGCAATGGGCGGCGGCAGTACTGTAACCGGGGACCCAGATGTGGAGCCAGGCTGATGGTCAGAATCACCTGGCTGGAGAAATGACCTGTTGTACATGTTTTTAGTGATAGGGCAGGGCAGCGTTCTCCCTCAGAACATTTTGAGCCTAACATATGTAATACCATGTAAGTTGATGCATTTTAGATGAAATAATTACACTGCATCACAATTGTAAAATACATATAATCAAATGAGACATTATTTATTAAACAGTGTATAAGATGCTAATCAGATTGTGGCATAATTGTCTCTCAAGAGCATATGACAGTTATAACAATTTATTTTGCTGTCCTATTGTGCCAATGTATCATGAGGGAGTTAGAGTTGTATTGTGTCACCAATGAAAAATAAATCATATTTATAAAATAAATACTTTCTTTTCTTACAAATATAATCAGATCAAAATCAATAGGAATAATAACAAACAACGACATAAAAACCCGTCCTATGTACTTGAGGCTGTGTTAGTGGTTCTCAGTGGAGGCTGACCCAGCCCCTGGTCCTCTGCTGCCTGTGCTCCTGCAGTTTGTCCTCTCACAGACACAGGGCTGTGACACAGGCTGCAGAAGGAACTAAAGCCTGAAACCTCTGTCAGGACTTCTAGCCTGATATGATGTTTTAGAGTGTATGTGTGATTCAGCACAAGTGACGTGGCATTTTATTTTGTTTTTATTGTGTGCTGTGGTTTTAGTGTGTTTTTATATTGGTTTTATCTTTGCAGTGCATTTTAACTTTATTTATAGTTTTAAGGACTTGCCAAGTCACATGCTTTTATCACATGCTTTTAACCACATGACTTCACCCCAATCCCTGTGCATGGCAATCAGCACACCTGTGCATGGCAATCAGCACACCTGTGCATGGCAATCAGCACACCTGTGGCAATCAGCACACCTGTGCATGGCAATCAGCACACCTGTGTATGGCTGGAACAAATAAAAGGCCGCACAGGTAGCAATGACAGCTTAGCAAGGAAGGAGGAGAGAGGAGGGCGCAGCAGAGGAGAGAGGAAGGCGCAGCAGAGGAGAGAGGAAGGCGCAGCAGAGGAGAGAGGAAGGTGCAGCAGAGGAGAGGACACGCGGCGCAGGGAGGAGACTGCGGAATCTACTTAAGAACAGTTTCATACACAAGGCCATCGGGAAGCTGAACTCCCTGTACTCCCTCCCACCCCTCTTCCCCCACCCCCGCTCCACAATCAAGGATGAGAGAAATATGATTTCAAATTACTCACATGGTTTGACAAATTAAAAATCTTGAATCTTAAATATTAGCCAAATCTATAGAACCATTTGGCGCATTAGATCCAGCTAGTATGCATTACAGTAAGAACTTTAATCTACGATGGAAATCCATTGTACTGACTGAGAGCTTACACAAAGATATTTGGTTTGCTGTTTTTAAATGTCGTGTGTATATTAACTTTAGTATTATACAACATTTTAAATCATTAGAATGTATGCCATTCATTCCCACAAAATGTATTGACTGCCTGCATCCACTGATTCCTCCCCACCTGCCTCCCCTCCCAAGCCCACCACTCCTTCGCCCCTCCCTCTTAGAACCTCCTGCTCTCCACCTCAGCAAACTGTCCCAGTTATCACCAGCCCTCGCCCCTACAGTCATTTAACCACCCCGTTTTCTACCGAACTCACATCTGATTTTAACTGTAATTCATATTATAACGGACTTGGATCTCACCTTTCTGTACATAATTCACCCATTCCTGTCATTATCAGCAGAGAGCGGACTAAATATGTACAATCCATAATACGTAACCCAAATAATCTGAAACAATTACCTAAAGTCCTATTACCACAAAACCATTCAGTTAGTCATCCTTCAGTCACCTTGAACATGGCACTTAATGTCCGCTCTCTGCTGAACAAGACTTTTATTATGAACGACCTGATTTTAGACCATAAACTTGATTGTCTATTTTTAACAGAAACTTGGCTGGGTGCAGATGCTTCTCAAAGAGGTCTCACCACCTAATTTTACCTTCACTTATTCTACGAGGAGTGGCAAAAAGGGAGGCAGCACTGCTCTGGTAAATTCTACAAGCCTTGCTAGCAAGCCGATTTTATTTGATGATTTTACCAGCTTTGAATACAGTGCAATTGTTTTTAGCAGCCCTGAAATGTTATGTGTCACAATCTATAGACCTCCAAAAAAGTGCTCGCTTTTTATTCATGAGTTTTCAGAGTTTTTATCGATTATACACAACTCCTATGAGCGAATAATTTTAGCCGGTGATTTTAATTTGCATGTAGATAATATTTTAGATCCTCTTTCAAATGAATTTTTAAACATTCTTAATTATATGGCTTTTACTCAGCACGTCACACAGCCGACTCACGACAGAGGACACACCCTGGACCTGGTCATCACGTATGGCCTGTCCACTGGTGTGTCCTCTGTCGTTGACTTGGCTGTCTCTGACCACTACTGCGTGTTTTTTTTAAATCACCACTTCCATCCAGCGTGAGACCTCCTTGAGAACTGTAGGGAAGCGCCATCTAACCCCTGAAGTGGCTGCAAGTTTTATTGATGTTTTAGACAAACACCCTCCCTTGGTTTTACCTGCACCCTGTGATTTTATTGTTGATGATTTTAACAGTAGGCTTCAATCCGCCCTTGACCTATATATAGATGTATCAACACAAGCACATTTAAATGATACTTTACAGTTGAAATATTTACTTTAATGATTTCTATTAGGCTGGCAAACCAACAGGATCTAACAGTTGAGGTCCTACATGACTTCAGTCGGGTACGGGTCATTATCAAACAAAAATGTAATTCTTTGTGTTTCATGCAGTCCCACATGTGTAAAACAAATGCTCCTGTGTGCTAAAGTTATCAGTGTTCAGATTTGGAACATGCCTGTTTCATCTTCTAGGTTTTTCTACTATTTTCACAAAATATCAAAACTAGCATACTTTATAGAGATCTTTAGCTCTTCTGTATTTTAAAGTCCGCGCTGATCAGCATGTTTGCCCATACATATCTTTTTTTCTCATTTTGTTTTTGCACCGCTGCCCTGGTCACTGGTATACACAAGGTGACAGTGCGCCCTCTGCTGATGTATAGCATAAGTGCATTTTATGATCTTTTCAAAGGCTATTGTCTACATGTTACACTACTAAAGAACCAAGGCTAAGAGGTCTAATGAAGTTGTAAAAGCCTGAATAAAGCTTGGTATAGCTCGGGTGCAATTATTAGTCATGTTCTTTTGATATCTGTGTGGTTTCCGTAGAGAATCCCGGAGAGCTGGGTCTAAAAGCAGGAGATGTGGTGACTATGGTGGAGCAGGTGGACGATGAGTGGTAGAGAGGAACTTGCACAGGGTCCAGTGGCTTCTTCCCCATCAACTATGTCAAAGTTCTGGTACGGCTATTTCCCTGCAAACAATACTGCAAAACATGCTCAACCAAATGGTCAAGAAAGTAATGACTGTCTCCACTATACAGATGATTTCACCGCAACTTCCTGACCGGATGGGCATGAAGCCATCTGTGACCGTCAGGTACTGCCCAGTTTTGTCGTTTGTACATAAAAAATATATACAATAATAATTTAATGCTTAGCAACATAATATTATAGGGTATTTATTTGGATGTGAGCTTATTGATCTAAGAAAAAAAAATCTGCATTACAACCATTTGATGTGCTCATGGTGCTCACAACTTTAGTTTGAACCCGGAAGTGGCTTATTATTGTGGGTGATGTCACACTTAACGTTTAAGGTCCTGCTTGACATTCTTACACAGAGTATGTATGCAACCATAAATGATATAGTACAAAGTAGTAGTACTTAACTTTAATTACAAATATGATGCTTTAAAATACACATACATATATAAAGTTGATTAACACAAAACATAAACATAACAGTCAGTTTAGAAGCATTTTTGGTGGACAATGCTTGAGCCATAATCGGTGTACTCCTGCCCACTGATGCACATTTGCGGGAAGGTGGACAGAGAGGCCAAGACAGAACCTCCAATCCACGCAGCATACTTTCTGTCTGTGGGAGCATCAATCTGTGGAAGGGGAAGACGACAAAGACAGACACCAATTCTCTTTGAGCATTCTGCATCTATGATACTTCATATTTTATTATCTATTATATTGCAATCCTACAGAAACTGACTACATAACTTTAAATTAGACTGTACAATATAATTAAAATCTGGCTAATATTGGTGACATAGTAGGTGTTATTTTAATAGTACCTTCATTTGGATCTGGTCAGCTGTCACTTCTTTGAGTTCAGCCCTCAGACGTGCTGCCAAGCCAGGGCACAGGCTGGTTCCTCCAGACAACATGTTGGTGCACAGCAGTTTTTGGATTGGCTTGTCCACATTCATAGCACATTTGAAGGCCATTTTATGGATTCCACAGGAGTCCACACCTAAAAGTTGGAAACGATTAGTAGTAGTTAGTATTGAGTTATTTTAATGTCATCATGTGTGGGTAGATATTGTTTTTAATCACCGATGAGAGATGGCTGGAAGAGGGCCTCAGGGCATCTGAACCTTTCTTCTCCGATGGTGATGACTTTTCCATCAGGCAACGTGTAATTCATGTCCAGGGACAAGGATGAATGAGCAGCAGCACCACGTTCTTTCGGTGACACATACGCTGACATGGTACACAGTTTCTCCTTAATGTCACGCACAATCTCACGATCAGCTACAGGAGAGACCAATTCAAATGTTATCAGCTGCGGAAACTTATTTCATGTTATTAGATTAGCTTGTTTGAAAGAGGACAGTGCAATTTCATAAATTAAAGCCAGAATTTGCCAAAGGGCTATTTTTTTTTCTTCTTTTTTTTTTTACATCTGTAGTCCCCAGTCCACGATGTAAAAAAAAGCTCAATATTCAATGATTTGTATTAAAATGTACTTGCAACCGCGTACTGTATAATAACAATAAAACTGACTGTTAAATAAAGTTGTTAAACAGTGTTGTGCTCTAAACCATTTAAATAGAAGGATTAAAAAAACTAGAATGCCACAAGAAGAAACTAACTAATATAAACTGATGTTAACTGTGGTGTAAAACTGAACAAAGCAATACAAATTAGGTTTATAACTAGCTTTGTACCTGCACTGGAGAAGCTGCAGCCTTTCTCCTTCAACATGTCCATGAGATAGTCAGTCAGATGTCCTCCTGCCAACTCCAGTCTGGTGATGCCATGAGACAGGGCGAATCCTCCATACACGGGCACAGCATGGGTGACTCCGTCACCACACTCCAGTGCAATCCCCGAGGTGCGACAGAAGGGGTATAGAGACAGCACGGGCTGCATACCCACATACATGGCAGGAGTATTGAAAGACTCAAACATGATCTGAGAAAAGAGACCAAAGATTACTCAAAGCTGGTCACTGATACAGGCTTGATGTCCAAGATGGTTCTGACTCATAAAGGCTCAACCCCACCTCGGTCATCTTCTCCCTGTTGGCCTTGGGATTCAAGGGGGGCTCTGTGAGAAGGACCGGGTGCTCCTCTGGGGACACGCGGAGCTCGGCGTGGAAAATGTGCCACCAGATGTTCTCCATTTCGTCCCAGTTTGTTACAACACCACGTTCAATAGGACGTGTTAGGATTTCACTCCATGTCGATGCTTTTGATCCAATAAAGCTGTTTTGGCCCCTATCAACTGCGCCCTATGGAACAGACAGGTACTGTTAATCACAATATGCAGATTTTAAATAGCCTAATTGTACATTTTCCATAAGGCTTATACGTTACGGTCTACAGACTCGTATTACTGTCACAAACAGGCTATGACTTCAATTGCACATTCATTATTATTGCTGCCTTCTAAATACTATGGCTCTAGTAATTATACAGTACCTTGGTTTCTTCTCACTCTGTGTTTAAGTATGACAGATATCCTGCATGCTGCTAAGTCAAGGTAGCAGCAGGTGGGATTTGGGGGTTTAAAATCTTTTTTACTCTTTAATCCAGTGTTTCTCAATCTTTTTTAGTCACGACCCCCAGTAGAACAACCGCTGGTTCAAACTACGATATGCGTTCCATAGGATTTGACGACCCGCTGAAGTTATTTGTGACCTCCATAGAGTTCCCTACCCCCAGGTTGACATCCATTACTGTTAGCTGTTTCATCAACTTTACTATTTACCTAACTCCCGGACCTAATAAATGCATGTTTATGTCTTTATGCGTTTATGCTAATGTATGCCTTTCTCCAATGTTTTAAACGCTAACTTTAGGCTACCTGGTCGCGTGGACGTCCAGCAACAGAGGGTATCACCACGCGAGGTCCCGCAAAGCTTTCTCCCGCAAAGCCTGCTTTACAACTCCCCGATCCATTGTCAATAACAACAGTGCGACTTTGTTCTTCCATCTCGAGGTCTGAGAAAAACAGAAACAACGTTTTTTTTTAACAAACTGCACAGATCTCCTAAATTAATACTTGTCATACATATATTAACATTCAAATAAAAACACTAAACTCTCCGTTAGCTGCTGAGTTACTGCTGGTAAATACATCGAACACACTGTGGTGTCCAAATGTTTTAACTTTTAAAATCTCCTTTAGTTTACAATTGCTGCTAATCCCATAATGCTTAGCAATATGACATCACATTCCCAAACTCTATAACTGTTGTGATTCAGTATAATTGATTTATGCACAAACTACAAACATAACAGTTATAAAATGTGGCTAAAACAGTAACATACCCGTACTATATAAAAATAATCAAAGTATTTACAGATTTAATTTAGCAAAAGAAAACATTTTGACAGGAGCCAAACTAAAGTGTGTCTTACCTTGGGACAAAGTGCTCAGCTCTGAGCTGTTACCATGACGCCCGTCAAAAGATGCCTGTGCAAGTATTTCAATTAAATGATAATAAATACATATTTTGGTGGAATTTGATGATACCTTTTTAATATAACAATCAACCTGTTAGCTATATCCGCCTCACCCGACTAGGGTCACCCCCTCAAGTAGTAGTGAAAGTAGGACAAGTCATGTGATGTGGTGGGACATGAAGAGAGACCTGCAAATTAAAAAATTACGGGAAGATCAGCACTGAAGCGTTTCCTTTGCTGTTTTGGCCCAAAATCACACATATAGATAGAAATAGGTCTTAATGCTAAATGCAACACATCTATGCATTTGTAAAAAATGTGGAACTTGAATTCAATTTGGATATTTGGATTTTGACAAATTGGGCAAAAGTAATTGTGAAAAACGGACTGAAAATGTCATTGAAACATGCAGTTGAATGTGCCTTGGACCACACTTCTTTTTAACTTATGGCACAAAAGAATGTTAAAATATTCATGCATTTTGTCTGGGAAACGGTCAATTCAGTCGGTAGATTCAGGTGCACGAGTTGAGAACAAAAGCTCACGTCTGCCCCATAAAGCTTCAATAGTAAAGGTTAAGGTGCTTTATTTGTCATTATATAACAACTGCACAACAAAATGTGTCCTATGCTGCTGGGACGACCCGTAAAGGAGCAATGGGCGGCGGCAGTACTGTAACCGGGGACACAGATGTGGAGCCAGGCTGATGGTCAGAATCACCTGGCTGGAGAAATGACCTGTTGTACATGTTTTTAGTGATAGGGCAGGGCAGCGTTCTCCCTCAGAACATTTTGAGCCTAACATATGTAATACCATGTAAGTTGATGCATTTTAGATGAACTAATTACACTGCATCACAATTGTAAAATACATATAATCAAATGAGACATTATTTATTAAAACAGTGTATAAGATGCTAATCAGATTGTGGCATAATTGTCTCTCAAGAGCATATGACAGTTATAACAATTTATTTTGCTGTCCTATTGTGCCAATGTATCATGAGGGAGTTAGAGTTGTATTGTGTCACCAATGAAAAATAAATCATATTTATAAAATAAATACTTTCTTTTCTTACAAATATAATAAGATCAAAATCAATAGGAATAATAACAAACAACGACATAAAAACCCGTCCTATGTAGTTGAGGCTGTGTTAGTGGTTCTCAGTGGAGGCTGACCCAGCCCCTGGTCCTCTGCTGCCTGTGCTCCTGCAGTTTGTCCTCTCACAGACACAGGGCTGTGACACAGGCTGCAGAAGGAACTAAAGCCTGAAACCTCTGTCAGGACTTCTAGCCTGATATGTATGAAAGGAAAAGGCCACCAGTCAATTTGGTCC
Organism: Neogobius melanostomus; assembly: GCA_007210695.1. Lineage (NCBI taxonomy): Eukaryota > Metazoa > Chordata > Actinopteri > Gobiiformes > Gobiidae > Neogobius > Neogobius melanostomus. The sequence continues at coordinate 9,033,337 of VHKM01000004.1, read as the reverse complement.
ACGAAACGATGTGCTCTCTTCAGTGTTTCGTGGACACAATGCAAACCAATTTGTGTATTCCGTGGACAAACGGCGTTACGATGTAACGTGATTTCGTAATGAATATATGTATTTCGTGACACAAAAGTCATTCTGTCCACGAAATAAGGCATGTTACATTTGGCACCCATAGTATGTTTTAGAGTGTATGTGATGTTTAATTTACCTGAAATACAGCCAGAAATGTGTCGCGAGTCGCCGCGCTACACGCTAGTGAATGCACAAACATATCTGTTTATCTCATCAACTGTGTAAGTCCGTGTAGGGCCTATATGAGACGGATGTTCAAAAACTAAAAAGCGTCCGTGGTGTCTGAGGAGGGAGCGCGCAGTGGAGCCGCGGTGCCGGTGCGCACTGCGTTAAAGACGGCCTCGTGTCTGAAGGGCATGTGACCCGAGCTTTGGACCTAATCCCAGTTGGTCAGACTTATGTCCAGAGATGAGTCAATTAAAGCACAGTACAGCGCGATCATTCCTGCTTCCCGTTTAAAAGGCTTCAGCATCAGTGCACATACGCGCACAGGTACGAGCGTTCACGAGCGTGCACGTATATGCAACAAGTCTTTTTTCACAAATATCGTGTTAAGTTGCTCATTTGATTCTGATCTTTGTCATTTCTGATGAAAATAAAGTTCAAATGAACTATTTCAAAAGTGACCAAACATGACTTCCTCAAACTGTCCTCCCCTCGCCTCTCCCGTCTCTCAGCAGTGTTTCTGAAAAGTGCGTACCTCGTACGCGTGGAGGAGCGCAATGTTTCACGTTCATCATCTTTTACGCAGAGGAGCGGCTACGCAAAGTTTTGGCCTCATTTTGTGCGCAGCAAGCTTGATAAATGAGGCCCCAGGGCATTGCTGGAGCATGTATGAGGAAGAAATTTATAATCTGTATACATTTGTGGTTACACTTATGTATAGTCCCTTTAAACAAATGTGGGTAGTTTGTATAAAAGTTTGAGAACTCTAGCTGAAAAATTCAGTAGGTTACAGGTGCTGAAGCAAAAAGTGTTACAACCATACTCGGTCTCCCAATTTATTCACTGGCTCAAATGCTCCATCTAGTGACCAGAATACTTGTCACATCAATTTTGTGTTCAGGCCTTATTTTAACTTATATTGTATGTAGCTAGTGCATACATAAGTCTAGAGGACGATCTGGAAACACTGGTAGATATGTACAAAATAAGTACTGCATCTATGGTCTAGAGCAGTGATTCCCAAACCTTTTGCGCCCAAGGCACACCAAAGGACAAGTAAAAATCTGAAGGCACACCTATTGTGCAAAATAGCCTTTTTTTTTCTTAAAGAATTGTTTTTAGGTATAGAGTTTGCCTCTGTATTATTAAATGAGTGCATACAAAGTACTGATATATTAAATTAAAAATAATTATTGTGTAGTTGTATATTGCAATAATAATGTATGGTTGTCACCAGTGGTTTCACTAGGGATAATTTCTCTCCATTTTGACGGGCAGGTTTATAAAAAATCCGTCATGGGCTATTTTTATCCTTCATGAATTAATCTCACATTATAAGCAATTTTTAAAGACATTTACATAGGCTATATATAAGCTGCATATTGTGTATGTTAGGAAAAATGTGAGATCGCTGGATAAATGGAGTTTAACTAAACATTTGAACAATCATGGAACACCAATTTTGCTACAGAAATGTGTATGAACTCGTGCGTAAAATTCTCAGAGGCTTATTCAGAGCGTCATCTGCTCCTCATATCAGGGCTCATATTACACTAATACAAATGTAAAGTGGAGCTTATTATTTGCACTCTCTCTTTTAACGTTAATGTTTAACAGCGGACAATATTTACCAGTTCGCATCACTGCACAGCGCGCCGCGCACAGAAACACACACGCGGGAGGGAAAGAGAGAGAGGGGAGAGAAATTAGATGAGCTCGTCCTGAGATTTACGGGAGTTAAAGTGCGGCTCCAGATGAGAAGGATATTATTAGCCTTTAACCGCGTTTGGATCGTGGTTTTCTTCCCCGTGTTGTTGTTAGCGCCCAGAAAGTTAGCTAGCTAGGCAGTGATACAAGTGAGTGAGAGAGAGACCCGCGCGCTCTGAAAAAAAGCAGCCCTGCGTTTTTATTTTAAACACGGCTTGATTTTCAATCTGTCAAAATGACAGACGGCCTTTGAAATGTTCCGTCAAAGCTTAAAATATTCCGTAAATGACGGAGAATTTTCGGTTAATGTAACCTCTGGTTGTCACAAAATCCCACGGCACACCAGGACTTGCCTCATGGCACACCAGTGTGCCGCGCCACACCGTTTGGGAACCACTGGTCTAGAGTGTAAATCCATATACATTTCTGCTGTAATCACTTTGGTTTCAGATCAATGCAAAGAGAACAAAAGCCTGTTGGTCATTTACATTTTTTATTAAATCTGTCGGGTTTAGACCGTCTCCTGGATGGGGGGCTCATAGCCATCAGCCCTTTCCACCTTTGCTCCAGTGTCGTCACCAGAGGCTTTCGTTGCGCTGCCGGCGCCTCCCTCACCATGAAGCTCCATTAATTTTCCCACTGGAAGTAAATCAAAACAGATTTAGTAAGATTACGACAAATTCTAAAAAGGGAATAATAGAGAATATCAAGGGAAATAAATGTTTGATGGCGGAACGTCAGCTGATCTCAAGCCTAATCATGGGATCATATGGGACCGAAACTCATCATCTGTTCCCAATGTCCAGAAATAAAAGACGATTTCGTTCACCACTTACATTCAAACTTGGGCTTCTTAAGCATTTTGACCTTGCGAACGTAGACATCATATAGAGGGTAGATGGACTGGCAGGCCTTTTCGATATCTTTGCCCACACTGTCAGGGATCCTAGAAGCGCCACCAGAAACAGTCATTATAAACCACAGGCCAAGCATCAGGGAATATATAATCTTCGACCAAAACATTTAACACAACTCACAGCTTGTTGACAACTTCCTTGAGGTCGTTTGTCTGCACCTCGCGAGTCATGATCTCCATCATCTTCTTACGGATCTGGCGAACCTGCTGGTGCTGGGCGTAGGAGGTCTTTCTGATCTGGTTGGTGCGCTTCTTTGTGAACCCCACGCAGAACAGGCGCAGGAGGTACCCGTCTGTGGTTTTCACATCCACATGGGCTTCAATCATGGTCTGCATAATAGATCAGATAGTTACTCCTTTATGTTGAAGACACCAAAGTTCCGCTTTTCTACACGATGAATTGAGTTAACTGCAAAGCATTAAGTTTTTAAAACTGCATGGCAAGAAAAACGACTCCGACAAAAGGAGCAGTGACACAGCAGTGTAACTTTTAAATTTTATCAGAACAAAAAAACAAAAACAGGAATATACAACAATCTCTGGGCGAGGCCTGACCCAGAGGGAACCCTATCGTATGCATTTTAGTCTGTTTGAACTCCATGCAGAAAGGCCAAACCTGGTCCGAGAATCAAATCCAGGATGTCTTGCTTGCTGCAAGGTGTCAAACACTTGCACTATCATGCATTCTAATAAGTTATCGTTTCTGCTATTCGTGCAGTGTAAAAAAATAAAAGATAACACACACACCATGGAACCATTTCTCAATCTGTGTGTATTCAAGGGAGAGTGCTTTGGTCTCACCTTGTCTCTCCATAAATAAGCATATTATCCAAGATAATATTGAAACATGTTTTTAGGCTTATTTAATCACGTAACACGTAAAAGAAAAACATGACACATTCACCATTTGCTACAACAACAAGCAAGACATCAGAAATATTACCTGCCACTTCTTGACCATGGAGCACATCTTGTCTCTGGTCAGGTCCATGCCATGGAAGTTGGTGAGGCAGTTCTTGCCCTGAACATCCTCTGTGATCAGCTTGAACTTCCTGAAGGCCACCTCGTCATTCTGGAGATCAGCAAGGCTCACCTCGAACACACGGCCCTTCAGACCGTCAGAGGCAATTTCTAGAAGACAGTATTGGATGTCAAATTTGCACACAACCACCCCATCACAGCATTGGGCTACTGTAGAATGGGGAAAGTCAGATAATCTCAAAACAAAAGTAATCACAAAAGAATCATTGAAATGTTATCATCATCCGTTCCCAAAGGTCCATATGCAGAAGCCTTACATTGTACTTTTCAACACAATAACATTGTTATTCAAGTAGAAATATTTCATAAACTTACTGGTTCCCTGAGTCCTGGTGACCAAGGTCTTGCCAAGATTGCGGATGTTGAACATAGCAGGTGCCTTGACATCATACCAGTCCTTCTTGGAGAAAGGGTCCACACTGCACAAATTAAAACAAAAGGCTGAAATTTTATGGTTTTCACATCTACAAAACAGCAGTCTGTCAATGCTACATCATAATGCTATCAAACCAGCACATCAAGGTACAGCTCAATATAAAGTTAGTCTTTGCCACACAGGCAATTATAGATTAATCCCGAATAACTACAAAGGCAGCCCCTCATTTAAATTATACGTTTTACGACGCAAATTGTCTCCTTGGCACAAAGGTAGCTATGCTAAGTACATCGATGCTAAGGTTTCTTAGCCACGGAGACGTTAAAACACAGACCAGTCGTGCAAGTAGCCAAATTACATTTTAAAGGGAGAATACAATTACGAGATTTAACTAGACACGAGTCCGATCAATTCCAGTCACTTCACACAGCATGCCATCGCGCATTTCAGAGAAAAGGCATGTGAATCCTCACGTGAACCCTCCAGCAGCACTGGGGCCGCCGGTGAGGCGACTAGACTTGGCGCAGCTCAATCAGCTATATATCGGCGTCATCCGCCACATTTAATAAAACTCAAGTATTAATGTATAAGCAGACAACACCACGCTACTTCACAGTCTACGAATTTCCAACTTACATCTTCTTTTTGGCACCCTTTTTGCCGCCTTTAGTCAGCCTCTTGTTTTTGCCGACTGCCATGTTGGCTACAGGGAGTGAAAGAGGAGGAAACACGAAGTCTCGCGAGGATTAAAGACTGCGGGATTGTAAGATATCGCGAGCATACTTTGTGTCCGCGAGACCCCTCTGCCGGCAACAAAGCGTTATTGGAATTACCATAGTTACAATCAATGGTTACACTACTTTATTTCTGTTTAATAAAGCATCAGGATGACAAAAATAATTACACCAATCAAAATATTGCACCGACGTCAATATGTATAATAAACAAACAAACAAAAAAATTAGACAAACAGATAATTATCTCAGTTAATATTACTTCCTGCATGTTTTAGTGATTGAGCCAACATTATTGATATTTTAGGGATTTTATTTATTCAATTATTTATTTTCTCTTGCGTTTTAGCAGCAGACCAATTGTTTGCATTTTGAATAGAATTTAGGGCAGGTGAAATGGTCTTTTTAAGTTTTAACAAGTAGGATGTATTTTTGTGCGTGTTTGTTTGTTTGTTGTGATATGTAGTCATCTATTGAACAATCTCAAAGTAAAATTAAGATTAAGTGCTTTATTTGTCTGAAATGTTCAGTACTGTCCAAGTCAAATCTCCCTCTAGATTTGGCTTTTCATAGCCTATAATGATTGTTTCTTCATATTAAACTACACCTGAGCACATTGACCCACAAACAGAGCAACAGTACGCTATAGCATTATGTTTAGGCCTATTCAAACGTTTAACATATTCATTTTTTCAGACATCATATATTCTATTCACAATATTCTAATGAGTTAACCTGCCACACTGATCTCAGAACAAGAACAACCAGTCAGGCGTGCTAATGTGTCATGCAAGTATTACCTTCTATAAGCTTACACCCATTTAACAGTAACAAAAGGAATATGGGTTACTCCTGAAATTAGGGTTTAGGCTATTTAGTTGTGGTTTGTAACTGTAGCCATTGCATTTTTACTCTCCTTAATTCTCTCCAGGAACTATAATATGGTATATATAGGCACTCTGCCACAGTGCAGTGCACCCTGTAAAATATACCCATCTATTATGGGGTATTTGATAAAGAAAAAAAAAGTAGAACCTATAATTTTAGTTTCACACAGGCTCAAAGGTCATAATGCTCCCTTACGAAGGATCACCATTAGTCAGTGTAAGGAGCTATGCTGATAGCGGACACAGCCAGTCTCTGGATGATTCTGCTGCTTCCATGACTGCGTGTCCCTCAGGGTTCAGCGGCATTCTGCAGTGAGGTCAGTGGTACTTGTGATGCAGCTGCGTCTGTGGCAACACTGCTGCTCAATCTCCCCTGTAACACATACAAACAATAAAGCTTAATGGTGTGATTACATTAAGCATATATTGCACAAATGACTTTAACATATCCTGATGATAAAAGGTTTGCAAAGCACCACTGTCACATTGTCTTAATGTTACTGCATCATCATTGCTGGGGGATGCAGACATCTGCCACCCTCCTTATTAAAGCCTAGTTTATTTTTCATTGACTGTTACTGTTTGACAAAGATTTGTATCTTAATGTTTACTGAGGCAGATAAGGAGATATAACTATAGGCTTGCTGTCAAGACTTCTATTTTAGAACCAACCATTAAAACCCGCAGGATGCTCCATCTTCGTGTTTTGCTGTTGTGATTTGCTAACCCCCTTTATGCCAAATGATAAACATTAGTTTTTGTTACAAAAATAGGCCCATTTATATTCTATCAAAGTAATAAGGCCTACAGAATTATATAATTAAAGCCTATGCAAGTTTTGTATCAATAAATAAATAAGTAGCATAGTCTGCCCTACAGTAAGCAAGCCATAATATGCCTTGGCTTGCTTACACGTAGGCCTTATCTAGGCTATATCATATCCAAGTGGTTACATTTCCTAATGGTAATACTTGGCAAGCAACATGGTTTTATAAGCCTGTTGTGAAACTTCAGTATTAAGCAAACTACATAAACTACTAGAGTCAGACCAGAGACGCTTATTTCGACAGCAGTCTACAGTATGCAGCAGCCCCATGTGGATTGCCAGGATACCACATAGAATAACCACCTGAGCGCGACACACCTGCCATTGAGCTCAACAGACCCAGGCTTCCCACTGCGCATGCGCCGCTCACTCAAGGGCTCCACTGTCATGGCGCTGACGAGCTGAAGCTACCGGGGGTAAATCAGGAAGAGAATGCGGCGCAGCTGGCTTTATGTGGACATCTGAGCGAGCTGTGGACTTCCCAGAGGAGGACCGGGGATAACGCTATTGTTTGTTGACTTTCTCTGACGAAATAGGCTCCTCGTGGACTTGTCCTCCTGCAGTTTGGGAGTTTTGCGTCTGCCTTCGGGAGCTCTACCTGTCAGGAGTCAGCAGCACGGCAGCGTCGAAAGCAACTTCACTCTCTATGCACACAGTCCGCGCTCCTGCTGCCGCTCAACACTCTCCTCTCACCGTATCCTCGTTTGCCTTTTGACCGCGCTGAGGTGGAGAGGTTAAGGGCAAGCTGATCGACTCTTTGCTCTCCCCGGAGCGCGCAGTTCTCGGTGGCTTTTTGGAAGCATTAATCCATCCGTCTCGTATCAAGTTACGGACGGACAAGCGAGAGGGAAAAGGAGTTCACCGTGCACTTGCTGTGACATTTCCATTGTCAACAGCTAGCAATTTGTCTTTGGCTACTTTTGCTTGCGATTAAGTGTTTGAATGGGGAGGGAAACGGAGTGCTCGCGTGCCTGTCAACCACACATCTGAAAGAGAGGAGAGTCCTCTGAACTCCTCCGACATTCGAGGTGAACAGGTGCCTTACCTGTGGCCACCACCTGTCTGTCCGTGGCTCTCTTTTGACTAACCATGGCCAGCGCAGAGGCAACAGCGGGCTTAGGGGATGGCAGTGGACAAGACGAGAGGACCATGGCTCTGAACCCGGGGGTGCCCATAAGGGGGATACGGATGAAATTCGCCGTGCTGGCTGGACTGGTGGAAGTAAAAGAAGTTTCCAACCGAGATATTGTGGAGACCGCGTTCAACCTGGTAAGCTGATTATGGGAGGCTCAGGACAGGAGATATAGGCCTGACATGGCTCTGTCATAGCCACGGCTGGCAAATGAAAGCAAATAATGTATTGGCCCAGAATAAACCCTTCTGTGAAGTGCATGGGACAGTTTGGGAAGTTGATCCATTACTTTGTAATAATTATTAATCATAGTTTTACACAAGTGGAGTGGCCATTGTATGAAAAGTTATTTCATTTTTATGTTAATATATTTGACATAAACAGACGGAAAGTTCATAAAGAGCCTGCCTCACTTATTTTTGTAGATATATTGAAATTCTACCTCTTACTATGTCGTTTCCTGTTCCAGAAGCTCACAAAAAAGTCAAACCATTCATTTTGCAAAAAGTATTGTGCAATATAATATAAATTATTAACATTATTAATAGTTTGCCAAGAGCTTGCCATCCATATTTCTATGTCAGATGACCATTTTATAACATTTATTATTCCTATTATCATTTGTCCATACAAACTTTCAGTAGGTTTAGGAAAAGTGTAATTATTGAAATGTACGTAGGCCATAAACAACTTCACTGACAGAAACCGATAACTCATTACAGAATATTGACTCCTTTTAGAACCACATTCAGGTTAGTAAACCTTATCCCCACCGACTAAAATCATAGGCTAGCTGTTTCTGTGTTCTGCCAGTTGACAGATATGACCCTAGTTCACTGGTTTGCTGTACCTGCGTGAAACGAGTGAGTGAATGAATGAATGAGAAGCAGGAAGTACAGGGTTTGGTGTAAGGTGCACGAGGCCTCCGGGTGAGGAGAGCGAGAGGGAGGTGAAGGTGGGACCTACAGAACTGCTTTGTCACTGTGGCAACACAATGGAGTCCTTTTTGGAAGTGGGAGCTTCATCTTCCATGTCTGTAGTGTAGGCACAATGGTACTCGCCCCAACCCCCACTGTTGTGGGTCATGTATACTATACATACCCTGTCGCAAACATTAGCATTTCGAAGCATGATTGTATCTATTGCATTCATTTAGATAAGGACACCGAAACTACTAACCGGCAACGCAAAGACTTGTAATGAATAGTAGGAGTCAAAAATTGCAATTTGGCTGCAATGAGTTGGGCAATAGACCGTATGCTATCCTTTGCAAACAATAGCATATTTGATCTCCATGTAGGGTCATAACACGTTTAAAACCTGCTAACTCTGATGTTTAGATCTATTAACTTGTTCTGAAATGCATGTTATTTATGCATTAGCTTAGCAGTTCATAATTTAGTCTGTTGGTCTGCTCTCAAATGTTGATGCTAACCCTTAAATCACAATACAATCACAATATTGTCTCAAAAATGACTGATAGATATCTTTCCAGAGTTATGCATCCCTTATTTACAGTCTGATATATTTGATTACTTTTTTTCAAAGTATGAAGTATAGATTAATTAATCAATGCCGAAATGGACTTAAAATGAACTAAATGATGACTGAATGTAAAGCATGTCAAAACCAGTAAAACGCGTAAATTAAATGCTTTACCAGACCAAAAAAAAATCCTCTCTATAAAATGAATGACAGGTGATCCTTAGTAACACCTGAAGAAGCACCTGTGCCACTTTTCAGTCTGACTGTGCCCTTGGAGAAGCCCATTTATCTTTTCGACTCTGAAAGCTTTCAATTTATTTATTCAACAACTCCCAACTCTCCCCCTTTTTTCCCCCGTTATTGCTAATGTTCAAATCCCAGCAGTAATTCCCACTGACTGACACCAGCATAATTGGAGCCATGGATCACAGAGTGACTGGCAGCAGTGGGTTTGACAGACAGTGTCCCTGAGCCAGCCCTGGTTTAGCATGTTCCCTGTGCTTCCAAGGGAGGAGGGGAGGAGGGGGGGGGGGAGGGGGGGAGGAGGGAAATGGCGTCATGCGTTTTATACTAGACCGGCCATAGCTTCCCCTGAACTGGCTCTCCGTCCATCTGCTCACCTTGCAAGATTTGTTTTATTGCATCTGCAGCATCGTTTCTTTTCCTCCCAAGTCACGCTCTGTATGTTTCACCGCCCGTGTTAAGTAATGCGATTTAGGCTGTGATAATTCCTAACAAATTAACTTATAAGCGTGAAAAGGCACAAGAAAAGACTTGCTGTGTGCTTGCCACTTTCTAATAAGAAAATAATGGCGCGGTATTTTAAGACTAAGTTCCACAGAGTAGAGCAAGTGTGTGACGCAAGCGACGTGACTTGCTGTATGGTTGTGTTTGTAGTGATGGGACCATTGGGAGATGGGGATAAAAATGCATCTACCACAAGTGTTAAAGGGATATGTCAGGATTTTTGACATTGGGCCTCATTTCCTAGTTATCCAGAGTGTTGTTGATTTCTGGAGATATGTTTTTCTTAAATTCATGCAGTTCTTATATTTGAAGAGCTTAGTGGCGCTAGGCTAATGCTAGGCTAACGCATTTCTACGGTATCAGCAACCCTGCATTAAAAACAGTCTGGCACACTCCACAGTGCACCTGAGGCAAATCACTTATAACGCCAGACTAACCATATAAATGTCTGTGTCGATAGAATAATTATAACCATTTTGCATTTAAAATAACGTTTATTTGAGCAGCATCAGTTTCGTGGTTGTAAGCTAACGCAGCGGCGGAGTGATCTGCGAGAAAATAGTCCCTCAAAATGCGGTAATTCATGTGATACAAGGTCAGTTATATTTCAAAAATTATTCTATTAAAACAGACATTTTCATTTCATTTATTTATTTATTTAATATGGACATAGCAATTTACATTGGACGAACCAGATCCATTGTTTAAAGTGTTATAGCACATGTGCTAATTTTCAACACCTGTCCATAGGGGGCTTTTAGGGTAAAACACATTATTAAACAAGGTTACAATAAAACACATTATTAAACAAGATGAGGCACATTTTACACATGGGAACAAGTTTGGCCCTATTTGAGCCACTGTTTGAGCTCTCCGGTAAAGATGTTGATATTAGACTACAGTTTCAGTGCAGTCGGTAGAAGCTCGACTGTCCAAAAGATGTTCTAAACTTTGGGAGCACACAATCCCTGCTAACTGAGGCTCTGGTGGAAGGTCTGAGAGAGCCCTGACACCTCACCATGAGTCCAGAGAACAGTGGTGACACACATATGGTTAGTCTGGCGTTATAAGTGATTTGCCTCAGGTGCACTGTGGAGTGCGCCAGACTGTTTTTAATGCAGGGTTGCTGATACCTTAGAAATGCGTTAGCCTAGCATTAGCCTAGCGCCACTAAACTCTTCAAATATAAGAACTGCATGAATTTAAGAAAAAAATATCTCCAGACATCAACAACACTCTGGATAACTGGAAAATGAGGCCCTATGTCAAAATCCTGAAATATCCCTTTAAGTCAGTGATGTAATGCTGTATTTTTTATTTTTTATTTTAGTCTTCGTAGAGCGGTTGGTATCTAAGTGTAATTGCGTACTTTTACCGATTGCTAATGCAGAAGTAAGAGTCTTAATCAGCGCAGTGTTGTCTTGGGCCGAGTTCACTTCTCAGCACAGTCTCACTCTGAGCTCCCGGCAACGACATGCATTTAATTAACTCGCGTAAACAGTCGGGATGTGCGGGAGGGGATCGTGAGAGTAAGAAACGCGTTTGGGCAGCAGCGAAGAGTTTCTGCTCCCCTCAACTTTCATGGTTTGAAAAGGAGATGATTCAGGAAGAACAGCTTTAATGTAAATGAAATACATTTTCTGACATGAAATTATCTATACCATAATGATATCATTGTATACTAGCCACTATTCCACTATGACATAATAACTTCTCCCCCCCCCCCCCCCCCCCCCTTCGATTTCAATCCAAATGGTGTTTCTCACATGAGCATTTTACCCATGTTTACGTGAGTTAAGCTCCATGTTTTATCCTCAGGAACCGTGTCAATAGGTTTCTGTGTGTACCTCAAATCACCAAGTCCAATGGTCACTTGCACTTGTCGCTGCTCTGCCTGCCTGCCTGCGCCTGGTAAATGTTTGACTCCCTTCACCATTGAGTCAGTGGTTAACTTTGCGAGGCATGTAACCTGCTCACTCTCAGGTTGAATTGCACCAAATCCCGCCGCCCACTCTCACAGGAAGCAGTTAGAACGCCCATGTGTCTGCAAACCGTGATGACATGTTGACTTTCGCCTCCTTTGAGCCAGATATTTGATGTAACCAGGACTGGACTAATTAGGAATTAAAAAAAACTAATGGCAATTTTTCTGATAAGTAGCAGCCCTAAAGGATCGTTTATAGTACATTAAGTCTAATATTGATCTAGAGACATGATTGTTTAGGCCGTGTTAACAATGAGGCCATTCTTTTAACCCACTCCATTGTTCCTCTGAGAGCTGATCTGCGTTAGGAAAGACAATGGCTAATAAAAGTGAATTTCTGTTGAGCTAGTGAGCCTCGAATCTCTCCCTGAAGTGTCCTATTACTGATAGTATTGCAGAGTGTGGCGTGCCAGGCTTTTGCCAGGCTCCGGGAAGCTGACATAAGAGATGGGCCGAGCTTATGTCGTGGAATGCAACTTGGGATATACCTGACGACAAGGTGAGAGAGCTGGAGAACAGAGGTACATCTGTAGGGCTGTTCAATTAAAGCCCTTGTACATGTTTTTTTTTTTTTTTCCTTTCCCCGTTTCCAAACCGTGACAGAGGGAGCTAGTGAAGTTTAAAGTTTTAGCTAGAGATGCACTGATCCAGATTTTTTCATACTGGTTTTGAGTATCTGCCGATACCCAATATTTACCCATACCGCTTTCTCTCAGTAAAACATGGAATTGACTCTTTTCTCCATTTTAAGATCAATAAAGTCATATTTTATTGTCATGATGTTACAGATCAATCATCAATTACATCTATTGATAAACTCTTGGAAAAACCTTTAACAAGGATCCATGGACTTTTCTACACTAAATATCCTCGGCTTTAGGTTACATTCATATAAACAACTTGTATAAAGTGAGATCATTACAAATATGTTACAAATCAGTTATTTCTTAAACTAAAATACAAACACTTGGCTTCAGCAGTGGTCGATTTTATTTTATTAGGCTACTTTAGGTATTTCTTTGTTAGTTTCTGGCCCAGCCTAGCTTTAGCATACTGACGCTAACGGCGGCATTTTGCGCAGCGATCAAAAATGCGTTTGCCGAGGTTGAAACTATCTCGGCGTTTGAATTCTCCTGGTTCTTAGCTTTATGTTTTTATGGCGTTGAGATGAATCAAAAAACAACATCGCACACTCATAAGCCGATGTCCAAATTTTAATGATAACGTTTCGGCATTAGCCTTCATCAGATCTTTCTTTTTTCTTCTTTGAAAACTGGTCCACTCCACATACACTTTGGTTCAAAGAAGAACAAAGAAAGATCTGATGAAGGCTAATGCCGAAACGTTGTCATTAAAATTTGGACATCGGCTTATGAGGGTGCGATGTTGTTTTTTGATTCATGAAGATTTCCCCCTACATCTGCACCTCAGAGACTACTTCTGGTGTGTGTTGCTTTTCTTTTCTCATTTATGGCGTTGAGAGTCAAAATTGGTATTGGTTCAGTATCGGATATTTGTTGCCAATACCATATATCGCATTTTTTTCAGTATCGGCTCCAATATCCGATACCAGTATCTGATCGGTGCATCCCTAGTTTTAGCCAAATGCAGACTCGATTCTAACTTTTCTATCACATTCCTTGCATCCGTTTCTTCACTGGTATGAGATTATAAGCATGTTTCACAACTTTAAAAAAGTAATCCCTGTCATATTCCCGCCTCAGCTGAAGCGGAGATGATTTTAGCACCTCCCCCGCCTCACTTTGCACCCGACCACACCCGTCACACCTGCCGCCACACCAAGTAAACACTGGCACCATGCCGGAGCCACAAATGAAGTGGTAATCTCTGACACGGGGGTAGCATTATGAAGGAGTTTACGAACAATAATTAACCATCCAGTTCAAAGCGGCTGGAATCCTCATGAAACGTGCATGTCCCGTGGGTTCATAGGGGAAGCTGTCAGGTTATTTTGTCCCTGTACAGCATCTAAAATGTGGCTGCTTCGAATAAGGATAATTATGTAGTTTCTTTGACCTTATCACAGACGAATGCTCTCTATTTTAAATGGCCATAATCTGACATGCATGTGCTGAGGACTGGAACGCAGCAGACACACAGAGCGTGGTTTCGATTGTGCTGATTTATAAAGCGGTGCCAGGAGAAAGTGAGGGCTTCTTGTCCTCTCCCGGGCCCAGTGCTGTGTCCCCTCGCTCCGTAACAAAGAGCCTTCTAAACTGACACAGGAATGAATGAAACCTTATCTCCCCCTCTGTGTTATCGGCTGGATCAGCCCAATTCCACGCTCGCACCTTCTCCCTTCTGCGGCTGTGGTCTAAATAAAACACAAATGTCCTACAGGGTTCTGGTATTTTTTCAGCGCCACCACTCCTTTAAGCCTTTGACGAAACAATAGAACTAATTACCGAGACAATGATTAGATTACTGTGTTATGGCGACTAACCTGTCGTGTTTGTTTTGTGGGCTGCATGCATCAGATAGGCCTGCTGTTTGTCGACGCAATGTTTGTTTGAAAAGGTAGATCTGACCAGAAACCCAGTCTCAACCAAAGATATTAGTGGCACATTCATTTGAAATTCTTTTCGTTTAAATTGATATTTTTTCCCCTAAAAAAAAAAGATTAATAAAAGAAAAGTGAAATTAGATAAAATGAGTAGATGAATTGTGTTTTTTCTAGTCGGATCAGTTTTTCTTGTAGCCACCATCTGTTAATTTGGATGATTTTTGTTCAAATATATGACCATAGTGCATGTATCCAGTGAACTCCAAGTAAAAGTTGCTCTAATATATGAAATTTTAGAATGTCACGCATAGGTTCACAGGCTAAACTCCGATATTTCCTCTGTGACCCTCCGAAATCTGTTAGCTGGATGTGCTGCCTCATCCTTTCTTTGTGCCTAGTGTTGGCTGCAGTGTCACTGCTACTGGGAGAGCCAGAGATATTTCCTGACCTACATCGGCGGGGCTATTGTTTCAACTATAAACAACAATCGCTCACACGGGCATTTCTGCTGGCTATGTGGCACAAAGTCAGGAACGCAGGCTAACTTACTGAGAAATGGATGTGGGCTGTAACAGGCTTCAGAAATATGTACAGTTCGTCATTTTGGTGTAAACGGCCTGTCAAATATTAGTATTCTCTAATAAAAGGTCCTGATTCTGCATATTTTACCTTTGTCTGGTTACAATAAAATGAGAGATATTGAAAGCACATTAAAGAAAATAATTTGACTTGGCGACGCATCAAAACATCATCTCTGATTAGTCGAGATTAATTATCAGTAGCAGCTAATTTTTTATTTTTTACTTAACTTGATTGTAATGGGATTTACTACTTCAGGGGTGCTGTGTGATGTGTGAGTGACCTTCTGTCAGTCTACCCCAAGCGCAGCTACCTACACGGGTTACTGCGACACAGAATAGAGTGAATGTGAAGTGCTTTGTGTTGCGTAAAAAGCGCTAAACTAAAAAGATTTCCTTCACTCAATACCTAATATGTAGCCTGTTTGTGTTCTTGCTTGGAATGTAAGATTAATCAAAATCCAAATCTCAATTTAAAATCTGGCAATTAGCAAGTCCCGAAGACTGCAGTTACTATTATTATTCAGGTCACGCTCTAAAATTTGGTTGGACCGCCATTAACTTTGATTACAGCACACATTCGCCGTAGCATTGTTTCAGTAAGTTTTGCAATGGCAAAAGATCCAGTGTTGCATTCATTTTTCAACAAGGTCTAGGATTGATGATGGGGGAGTGTGACCACCACTGCGTAAAACCAGCACATCCCAAAGATTCTCAATGGGGTTAAGATCTGGACTCTGCGGGGGGCCGATCCATGTGTGAAAGTCTAATGCTCCCTGAACCCCTCTTTCCCAATGAATCCTTGCATTGTCATCTTGGAATATGCCCGCACCATCAGGGATAAGAAATCCACTGATGGAATTAACAGGTCATTCAGGATGTTCCGGTAGACGGCTGATCTGATCCTTTGGGCTGAACCTACACCTGGCAAACTACAGCAACCCCAGATCATAACAGTTAGTTAAATCCAAGTAATAGGTGTGCTTTAATATAAAGTGGTGCTTTTAGTTAATATTTAAGTGTCATCTGTCCGTCCTTCCATGTGTGCATGCTTCCTATTGCAGCCTCTTCTCATTTAAGCCTGTGTGAGTGGTATCGCTAATGACTTTAGCGTAGCATTACCGCAGTTTCCTCAACAAGCCATTAGCTGAACTGTTCTGATAAAATAGCTGCATTTCCCCTTTGATTTACTGAACAGGCCGAACCAGCACGGTAACTCAAACATTTATTAACTGCAAATAGTAAATTAGTAATCGTACTCAAAACGTATATGGTTGAAAAATTGTGCTGAAATGTTTGCACTAAACGGGAACAGTCATTAACCTTTTGACTCATTCCTCTACCCTCTGTTGGATGTGTAATGATATGCTAATGGCTCCTGTCAGCTCGCCAACTTTAGGTGCTGGCTGTTGTTGACACATGAACACTGTGGGAGTTGGAGTTTGTTGCTAAACAATGAAACAGACTGGAGTTAGCATGTTCTTTGACATTGACAGTGAGCAGTTCATCTCTTGATATTTTGCGCAGTGTCTGTGTGTGGCCGAGGGAAGGTCACCTCAGAGAGACGACCTCCGTGTTTAGCAGTGTTTTCTATCAAAGGTCCAGTGTTGGGCTATCAACTGTATAATAGGTAGACCTATACTTTTTGACAGGTTTAGTTGGATTATCATGTTCGACTTGTAAGCCAAAAAATGGTCAAGATATTGCTATAGTGATCTTGTGTGCTACAGTGAAATATCTGCCGGTTGACCAAGACTTGCTGACCTTGAGTTTGCCTTCCTTCCTGTACTATGTGCTTCAGACTCTTATGTGCTGCACTGAAGCCATGACCGCCTTGACCGCACTATGTCTGATGGATTAGTATACTTCTCATAACTGATGTGCCACTATAATCCCACAAAAGTCCATTCCATCTTCCTAGAATGCTTAGACACATTATGACTTCTCTAAAAGCAAAAACAATATTCTTCAATTCCATAGGTTTTAATAGATTTAAATGGTGCTCCTTGGGACTAATCTATTTTTCAAAACCAAATGTATTTGAGAAAGGAATTTGTTACGCTAACATTAGTGTTACATGCTAAAAGTAAGTTCAAGACTTCACGGTAGCATTTGGCTCTAAAGGCCTGATATCTGATTTGTTTTGTTGATACAAAAGACTCCTTACTTTCACTGAATGGAAAAAAAAGTTTGTGACAAGAAATACTTCGCTCACTAATTTAGTTTTCAGGTATTCATTATTAGCCTCACTGTCGGTCATTTCACACCACAACCACTACTACTGCCTCAAATACTTATGACTTTCTGCGGTTTGTAAACCACAGCAGGAAACTCTGCACTTCCTGATTGCCACGATTAAACTGAAGTCAAAATATGTGGCCTCTCAAATCGTTGAGATTTATCACTTCACTTTCTCTAAATGTACTGTATTAAAAAAGTAACGCTATTATATTTCAGGTTAAGGATTATTTCTTGGCACATTCTTGGCAACAAATCTAAAACATCAGTTTCTCTCATCACTCTGAAATCTCAAAAATCTCCATTTGCTTTTCTTGTACTTTTATCAGGCTACAATGAAGAGGGAGGAGCAGCATGGGAAAAATGTTTGGAAGGCAGAGGAGTGATCAGATACCATGCTACTTACCAGTAAAGATTATGCGAAAGATATTGCAATTATTTGAAGTCTTATATACTATGTTGGACTCATTTTTATAGAAAGGGTGTGTCTCCAATCGATGGTAAATGACCAAAAACACATTGACAGTAGGTGAGTTTCGTGATTCATAATCCTGCACAAATATTAACCTAAAACTGCTAATAACACCACATCAACAGCAGACGCCCGCCCTTTGCTGATTAGTTTACTCCGCTTCCTGTTTGCTTGCGTATCTACCACTGTGGGAACTGACCAGACTCGCTCGCTGGTACAGCGGTGAGTCTGGATCTTTCCAGGCTAATGGAAAAGAGCTATACATAAAAGTTTACAATTGCCTAATCCGATATTTATGGATTAGGGAATTGTTGGTTATGCACATGGTTATCCACATGGGTAGTTGAAATGAAACTTCCATGGTCTAGCTTTGAGGTATTCTTCTTTCTTGTTTGTAGCCTAATGACACATCCAAGTCATGTTCGTTGTGTCTACTTGTCTTTCTAAATGTTGCAAAATTCTCCCTGCTTCCTCGCAGGGAGTGTCACTTATCAGCTGTTTTTTCTTGCGAGGTGTGACCAGTCTGACAGTCCTGACAGGTCCTTGGGGGTGTGATTTCTGGGGAGGGGGGTGTTCCAGGTGTGGGACAGGAGAAGCGCTCCTTCGTCGTGGTTGATGGTGTCAGTGCCCCTCTCTTGATTCTTTTTTTTCTTTTTCTTTTTCCATTTTATTTAATTATTGAAAAAGACAAAGACACACAAACTATAACATTTACAACAATAACAACACTTTGACAGACTAAGACCAAGATAAAACAAGACAGGTGACAGTACAACAAATGCAATAAACAAGCACTTCAGCACAATGCATTCCAAAAAGATAAAAAAAATAAAAGAAGTTAAAAGGAAATAAAATAAATATATATATATATATATATATATATTTTTGTGAACACTTCGTTGATACTGGAACCCTTTCCCCTCTCTTGATTCACAATAGCCTCCTTTACTTGAACTTATTGCAGCTTTCAGAACCTCGTCCCTCATTTCATTCTATGATATGTTTCTTTTGCAGTGATCTAAAATTGGCCAATTTGAAATTGCCTTGTTCTGCTTTTTCTTTGTCTGTCTTCCTGCTGTTTCTTTGTCTTATTTCCTTCGTCGCTCCTTCGAAGGCTCACCTTATTCCACCTATGTACAAATTACATTCAACATTTCTAGTCAATAAGATTGTCCATTCATTCGTAAGGAAATAGTTGCCAGCCCCACTTCACACTTCACACTTAAACTGCGTGGACACATTAGTGAACATCTCATTCCTCTGTTTGATCCTGCTTCTATTTTTAACAGCCCAGGAGCTTGGTGCCTGCTTCTATCTCCTTGCAGATAAGGTCTTTGTTCTCTCTCCATCAAATGCGTTTTCCAATTTCAGCCAGTCTCTCTCATTGGCCACATTAACACTATCAGAGAAAAAGAAACCGCTCTCGCTGACCTACGAGAAGACTGTTTGTCCAAGAACTCTTTCCATCCCGACAGGCTTCTTCCTTAAGTTAACAATAACAACCATACAGCATTTGCCCTCAACATCCTGCAGCTTGTGTTTTGTCCCTTAGGCTTATTTGTGCAGCACCGAGTGAGCAAATTGTCGGCATGTGCACAGCAACTGAACCCCTGCACCATCCTACGGTAGTCAAGAAAAGTTTGGGGAAAGGATGTGTTTGCATAAGTCTCCTTGGATAACCCTGTCACCTCCGCGCAGAGCATTGATGATAAAAAAAACGTCTGACATTAATTCCCCAAAATTCGAAGCTGCTCTCATTTTCGAACTGTTTCCGCGGCAGTAACGTTGTCTTACCTTCCGAGCTAATTCTCCCGTTCTGGGAGCAGGGATTGGGCTATAGGGGAAATAAAGTACTAATCAGCAAAACGGAAAGTAAATCATTGCATTAGTTTAAGGGAATCTGACGATAAGGGACACATTGGCACGCTTTATCTGTTGTGCTCAAATGCCTGCAAGACATGACAACAAAAGCCTGGCAGGTCGCCCTCTGAAGATATATTTAGAATTCCTGCTTTTAAAAACATCTTCCTCCACTTTCCTGTCCTGCAGTGTAACCATTTCTTATGTTCAGTTAGTAGTAAATCTACAAGCCCAAGCATATTAACATATGTTTATATATATATGTTTTTTACTTTCTTTTGTATCGCAATCCCATGCACCAATATGTTTCACCGTCAAGGAAGAAGGATAAGTAATACTAATGGGCAAACAATGAGCAAGACAGTTCCATCTCTATTCTCTTTCCTTGTATTTCAGATTGTGTGTTGGGAACCTTTTTTTTTCATTCTTTCTCCAGTGACGTACAGGTTTAGCCAAAAGCAAATGGTTAAGCAGCGTGATTTTGTGAACTTGTCGCGTCGAATAAGTAAAAGTGCGGCACCGTGTCAGACAAGGTAAATTTTGTTTCCCCTCCACACACCGCCCAAGACTCCCATCTGGACTTCGCCCCGCTCATCCTTGTACGGCTCAAAGTATGTTTAAGAGAAGTTGACTTGAGTTTTCTGCCTGACCTGTAAGAGAGGGTTGCTCTCCTCCTGCGCATTTGGTTGTCACATGATTTGTTTTACATCAAGGTGCAGTAGAATGAGTCGGCGCGTCGTCCCTGACCCGCTGTGTTTGTGGGTTTGAGCTGCAATAAATGGGATTTTAGGTGACGCAATATTATCCATATCACATGAAGCCACAATATGTTGCAGCATCACGGATGGATATTTGCTTTGCTGCTTTTTTATTTATTTTTTGGTAACATTTGCTAACAAAAACAAAATGGGCATGGTAACTTAAGAATGAGTATAGTATTCAGTTTAATCATGATTTATTTTATTTTATTTACTGTACTTCCACTGGTCCCAATTTAGTTGTCTTCACTTTGTATACAGTTTCTGATCATCCCACTCTGCTCGACAACTTCTGGTTTGGCTAATTGGAACTGTCAAATCGTGTTTGTTTCTTTGCTGTGCTGCGTCATTCGTGTACCCTTTGTGTGTTTTCTTGTGATCTGCCGTAAAGTTGGCTGAGACGTCCAGGGCTTGGCGAATTTATTCACTTCTGCGCTGAAAAGCATCATGTTTTTTTTATTTTTATTCATGACGAGGAGATGCAGATTTATTAATTGGCATTTTTGTTGAGTGTTGCTAAAGCCCTGCATGTGTGTCGCTTGTCATAGTGGTTTAAGCGCGCATCTGCTTGTCTCACACATGCTCCCAGACTGATGCTGATACAGCGAGGAGTCTGCCGGCTCCAGGTGCCATGGCGACTGCGTCATCATCATCTCTTTAACAGCATATTATTAGATATCACTGATTTTAAATATTTGCAGTGAGCTTTTTTACAACCTTTCTGCTTGTATAAATCCTTTTAATAACCTCATCTCATCTCAATCTCATTACTATCTCCAGTGTTTGCTCTGCGATATGTGGACTGAAACATTGTCATTGCTGTGTAGCCCTCCCCAGCCTTTCCTCTTGCCTTTGGCCTTGGCTTCCTGGTTAAAAAGAGATCCAGTTACTTAGAAAATTAGGAAATGGTAATCCCGAGAGATGTAATCTGACTGTTGAAAACATTGGACATACAGTGAGGAAAATAAGTATTTGAACACCCTGCTATTTTGCAAGTGCTCCCACTTAGAAATCATGGAGGGGTCTGAAATTGTCATCGTAGGTGCATGTCCACTGTGAGAGATATAATCTAAAAACAAAAAATCCAGAAATCACAATGTATGATTTTTTAACTATTTATTTGTATGATACAGCTGCAAATAAGTATTTGAACACCTGAGAAAATCAATGTTAATATTTGGTACAGTAGCCTTTGTTTGCAATTACAGAGGTCAAACGTTTCCTGTAGTTTTTCACCAGGTTTGCACACACTGCAGGAGGGATTTTGGCCCACTCCTCCACACAGATCTTCTCTAGATCAGTCAGGTTTCTGGGCTGTCGCTGAGAAACACGGAGTTTGAGCTCCCTCCAAAGATTCTCTATTGGGTTTAGGTCTGGAGACTGGCTAGGCCACGCCAGAACCTTGATATGCTTCTTACAGAGCCACTCCTTGGTTATCCTGGCTGTGTGCTTCGGGTCATTGTCATGTTGGAAGACCCAGCCTCGACCCATCTTCAATGCTCTAACTGAGGGAAGGAGGTTGTTCCCCAAAATCTCGCAATACATGGCCCCGGTCATCCTCTCCTTAATACAGTGCAGTCGCCCTGTCCCATGTGCAGAAAAACACCCCCAAAGCATGATGCTACTACCCCCATGCTTCAAGTAGGGATGGTGTTCTTGGGATGGTACTCATCATTCTTCTTCCTCCAAACACGTTTAGTGGAATTATGACCAAAACGTTCCATTTTGGTCTCATCTGACCACATGACTTTCTCCCATGACTCCTCTGGATCATCCAAATGGTCATTGGCAAACTTAAGACGGGCCTTGACATGTGCTGGTTTAAGCAGGGGAACCTTCCGTGCCATGCATGATTTCAAACCATGACGTCTTAGTGTATTACCAACAGTAACCTTGGAAACGGTGGTCCCAGCTCTTTTCAGGTCATTGACCAGCTCCCCCGTGTAGTTCTGGGCTGATTTCTCACCTTTCTTAGGATCATTGAGACCCCACGAGGTGAGATCTTGCATGGAGCCCCAGTCCGAGGGAGATTGACAGTCATGTTTAGCTTCTTCCATTTTCTAATGATTGCTCCAACAGTGGACCTTTTTTCACCAAGCTGCTTGGCAATTTCCCCGTAGCCCTTTCCAACCTTGTGGAGGTGTACAATTTTGTCTCTAGTGTCTTTGGACAGCTCTTTGGTCTTGGCCATGTTAGTAGTTGGATTCTTACTGATTGTATGGGGTGGACAGGTGTCTTTATGCAGCTAAAGACCTCAAACAGGTGCATCTAAATGTAGGATAATAAATGGAGTGGAGGTGGACATTTTAAAGGCAGACTAACAGGTCTTTGAGGGTCAGAATTCTAGCTGATAGACAGGTGTTCAAATACTTATTTGCAGCTGTATCATACAAATAAATAGTTAAAAAATCATACATTGTGATTTCTGGATTTTTTTTTTTAGATTATGTCTCTCACAGTGGACATGCACCTACGATGACAATTTCAGACCCCTCCATGATTTCTAAGTGGGAGAACTTGCAAAATAGCAGGGTGTTCAAATACTTATTTTCCTCACTGTATAACGTAGAACAAGGTTTGATTAAAATCTTTCTGGAATTATGTTATTACTTTAACTTGTCATGTATGTGGAATAATTGTGAACTCTGGATAAACCAACCGACTGAAGAATGTTTTTGTTGGTTCCGTTTGTGTAGAGAGGTCCAAACTAGGACTAAACAAAGAAACCAGGCCCACATTAGGGCTTACTCTGTGTCATGATGTATGTGCTGTATGTGGCTAATAGCAGCTAAAGCAGGAGGAGCTAACACCAGGAAACATGTTTTACTCTCCACAGAAGTCTCTTATTCACAAAAGTGCATTCTTTATAAACATGTTGCCCATGACTGAAATAAAGTCCGTCTCTGTCATATAGGTCTCTGCAGCTTCAGTTTCCTCTTGTCGCTTGACAGTGACAGCTGCTAATGCTAATGCTAATGCTGCTCTCACAGACAGAGCAGGAGCATCAGGAGGCTGTTTTTCCACTTATTGCGGAGGCAGCCAATCAGCATTCAGCTGGTGGGTGGCCGTTAGCTCTAATGCTAACGGCCTGCCAATCAAAGTCAGGCCCTCATTAATTATGCAAGATTTCTAAAATGTACCCTACGAAAACCAGCCTGGTCCCTTTGATTGATTGTGCCTAACCCAATGTTATCACAGGAGGAATAACTATAAACCAAAATGTAAGCACCAGGCTTTAAAGTTGTTTTTAACATGTCTAAAGTGCAATGTTTTCTAATGAGAGACTAGCGACTATATGGAGGTACTGCAGCAATGCCGGACCAATGGCAGCCCCTAGTGTCGCGGTCGTAAAGCAGAGCGGCCATTGGTTACAACCCGTCCGCTGCTTTGATGCTGAGCCTCCGAGCAATAAAAAGTAAGCCAATCGGAGGCTGTATTCTAATAAGTGAGCATTGATGGAAATTCACATCAAGCTTCTGGCTGCTCTGAGGGACAGGGAGACGACAGGGAAGGCCACACTGAAACACCTGAATAAAAACATAATACATGCTAGTGAATTTATTATGACATTTATCTTAATTTATTTCTTTTGGGAATTTTCTTCCTTTGTAGTCATTTGAGTTGCCTTGTGTACGAAATGCGCGGTATAAATAAACATGCCTTGCCTTGCCATTGAGGAGCCACCACTGGTTGTGGGTATGTTCTTCTTTTATTCTTTTATTTATTTTTCTTTTAAAGAGGGGGTATTATGCTTTTTTCAATCACATAGCACCAGTCTATAGCATACTACAATGATGACGTAACCTTCTGTTGGTCTGTATATGCAGTAAATTAAAATAACTGCCTTTGAATAAAATTGCTCTCTCAAAATGGCTGTACTGAACGTCTTGAAATAGGCCTCTGTCTCTTTAAGAAGTTTCCGACACGCCCCCTTCAGCACACTGCTGTGGCATCTAAACAACAACACTGTGCGGGGAGCGGGCTCTGCTGAGCTGAGGACCAGTGGTTGGTGGCTTGGCTGGTGACAAAAGGTCCAGAGGCGTCTCCAGGAGGTGGGGGCGTTCCTAGGAGGACTGAGGCATAGCTACACCTAAAATGGCTGCCAAAAGTCTTTACTCAAAAATATGTGAATGAGCCAAGGCAACACTCCAGACATGTGTTTAATGAGGGAATGACATAATAACATGATATAAAGCTTGAAAAATACATAATACCCCCCCTTTAAATAATGATAATAATTCAAAGATCCTGGTAATAAAGGGTCTGGGATGAAGGATATGCCGCTGTTTGGTGAAAGCGTGGTCAGCATGACTGTGTTCGTTCATTGTCGCAGTGCATCATGAAAACCACTGTAGAGCTTATTGACCTTTCACTCAAATATCAGGCTGTGTTTTGTTGAGGGTAAATCGTTTATTTGGAGCGGTTTTGGGGGTTCTCATTAGAGAGAAGCACTGTTTAATGGCATTTGCATAATTTTTGTGTGATTTTTATTTTTATTTTTTTTGAGTTTCTGAGGTTTCTATAGTGCTTCTGACCATTAATCGTTTTAGCAGATAAATAATTAATAATAATAATAATAATAATAATAATAATGTATAAAAATAATATTTATACATTATTATACAAATAATGTATAAATAAACATGTATAAAATTAGACTGTATGTGAGTTTAGCGCACCTAAGCTTTAAAGGCAGGTTAACATACACTTTTGGTGGTATTATCTAAGGAACGCACAATGTGGTTCCTTAAGCCGCATGAAGCATACAAGCAATACTTGGTGGACATACCATACCAATCGTATCCGAACTGGAACTGGAAGATGTATATCTTGTTTTCAGAATATATTCTGAAAACAAATGATAAAGTACATACCACCATAGCACCATTATTCAGATGTTTGGACTTTGGAAGTGACTTTCTTTTAGTCTGTTTGGTTCCACATCTGGAAGATTTCTTAATGCTGTGGATCATTTGGTAGCCCATTATTTTTTCCTCCTTTCTGTCAAAAACTATCTCTGAAAAAATATACACAGAGCAATAATGCATAATGTCAGCTTGTGTACTCGCATGATTGACATAAACAATTACATTTTGAGTTTCTGTTGGCTTATTGAGACAAATTGATTTATAATGTGGCAATTTATTAGGCTTTCATTTGGAATTCAAACAATGGGCAAACATAGTTTGACAGGCTTGTTAGTGCAGAGCGGCGACTTGGCCCCTACAATACATCGGTTTGTTGCCCTGAAATGGCAACTTTCTTTTGCTGGCAGCATGTCATCATTTGTTGCTTTTCCTCATTGCAGGGTATTACATAATTCTGTCAAGTACTCAAGCGTGCTTGTTTGAGAAACAACTTTTGGATAAACTTGCTTGCATCACAACAGTTTAGATGTTTTATATCAAAATGTAGAAATTAGACGTTGCGTCATGTGTGCCTAATTATTGTACCACTAGGGGGCGATGATTGTGCATTAAGTTTACCTCCTATTGAACAACTCCATTGCTAGATACTAGATAGAGCCCTGCTAGCATTGAGCTGTCAGTGGTACCAGTGTAACTCATCCTAAATCTATTCTTGTCACGTATGTTGTCTCATGTAGTTGTCCATGGAGCCTGTGGAGCTGTTTTTTCCCCTGTTCTGGCCCAGTGCCTACTCGGTCGTTCAGCCATGATTAATTCAAACCGGCCTCGGGGGAGCACAGACTAACTTATTACCCAGTCAGGATCTGGTGTCTCCTGCCACAGAAGCACTGACTTTAAACAGCTGGAGGTGTGTGCTCTGTGCTCTTCGACTTCTGTACCAACCTGTCCCATTGGGCCAACATAAGTGATCTAACTTGCATGTAAAAACTTCCCAAATCTCAAGTACCAAAAACAAAACACGATTTTGAACAAAGTGACAAAAGCAGACATATCTATTTTCCTGACATCAGCACTTGATCGCATTAGTGCACATCTGCTCTCTATTTTAACTTCAATTACAGTGCAGTTAATAACAGTATCATGTCATGTATACATAATTTTAGTTGGTCCGGTTGACCCCAAAACATCGCAGAGCTTAGTTTAGTTTATTTTGAGCAATTTTACATTCATTTTGTCTTTCAAAATGACACTGTCCTGGATTTCAAAAATAGGTGTAGGTATTGGCTATGTAAAACATATTTTGTTGACTGCTATTTTCATGACATAGCTTTAGTTTTGGTCTCAAACGCTCCCCACAGTTTCATCTAATATAAGCATTTTGTAATTGTTCATTATACCTTTATAAGAAAAACATCTCAGAAACACCAGGTGTGTTCTTTGCTTGCCTTTCCATCTCTATCCACATTGTTTCCCGACGCCTTGGTCAGTGGACGCTGATGGATGAGTGACTTTCTTCCCCTGTCAGACTCATAAATCATGTGCCGTACTGTGGCAAAGTGGCACCCGACATCCATTAGCAGAGACCCGGCTGTTATCAGAGCTATCCAAAAGCTAGTTAATAGAAGTTAGTCCTCGGAGAAGTGTGATATATTGGCACTTGAACATGGACGCAGGCTAGATCTTCTCTGCTTTTATGTCAGACTTTATTACCTAATTCAAATGACTTTTTTGAGCTGACTGTTTCTGACAAGAATTGTAATTTTGTGCATTTTGTGTGACACTGCAGTCAAATGCAGCATCTAAATGGAGCAGACACCTGTCAGGGTTGTACCTTGTCTTCACAGATATTATTCATGTTGTCACTTGGAAATGGATAATGAAATTACTTTGCAAAACCTTCTCTAGTCCGAACATTATTCCCAACTAGCAACGTTTACGATATGAAAGCTCAGTTTACCAAGAAATGATTGAGTGTTTGGCTTTTACAGGATAAACCTTGTAAGTGCAGAAATCCATCTATTTTGTTGTACAATGTTCAGCTACGTTTTAGAACTTGTCTTGATAAAAGTTTACAGAGCGAGATCAACCTGGCAGTAAAGTCATAGTTTTTGACCCATGGCTGTCGTTTTCAGTTTTTGACTACAACATGAATTCTGTTTATTCACAGTATGGCCTGTTTGAGAGTTGAGATTCTTTCATTCAGGTTTTCAAGTTGGCATAACTCCAATGCTTGAGCCAATATTTGCACATGGTTCAGCCGCTGTATCCTGGGGAATAGGCGTGTGCTCAAAGACTTCATGTTTCTTTTTTCAGTTTTTCTAGTATTTATTTATTCATTATGTATATTTATTTTTTCCCAAAAATAAAAAAAAATATAAATGGGCTGCACAGTGGCTGAGTGGTTAGCACTCTTGGCATACAGCAAGAAGGTGCCAGGTTTGATCCCCGGCCGGGCCCTTTCTCCCCGTGTCTGTGCTGGTTTCCTCCAGGTGCTCCGGTCTCCCATACTTCATGCTGGTCGGGTTGGCCCACAATGGCGGCGCGCAGAGTCGCTGCGGCTCAGGACTAACCCAACATCTGATCTACACTATCTACACTACACCCTTTTTTTTTTTCTCTCTTTTTTTTTAAAGGATTTCCATTGTTCAAGTTCTTCAAATGGTCCAAAAACCCATTCAGCTGCAATTTTGCCTGAAATGGTACACAATGTTTTGCTCCTTGGTAGCTAATGAATATCAAAATGTACCCTCTCAAATATTAATTGAAATGTGCGGCAATTCATTCAATTCAATTTGACTTGCTGCTTCCTGTAGAAACCTTGTAATAAGTAGTTTATATATATATTAAAAAAAAAATCAAAATATAGTATAACATCCAAATACCTCCCTTTTTAAAGGGGCTGTGTGGAGTTTAGGAGTTTTGTGCTCGCAATTGCCCCCTCAGGCCAAACGCGTAACTGCAGCCTTGATGATAAGCTCGTGCATGAGGCGCTCAGGCTTTACGAGCACCAGAAATAACAGTCCCGTCCTGGTCAATTTACAGATTTGCAGGCATGACTTAAACTGAGGTAAGAAACGTTACTGTTTTGTAAGATATTTAGACCAAATCAGTTTGAGTGAATGTTTTCCAAGATAAAATACTTGAGCAAATGCAGCAAAGTGAATCGAGTGAAGAAGCCGTAATAATAACGAATAATTGAAGTTTGAAGGAGGAAAAAAACAACTCGTATAGTTTGTATGCATAAACGCAGGCCTAACTGAAATAATGAAATATTTCCACCGGTAGAAATGCTACTGGGAAAAGCCAAAATCGTCTCTTCAATTCCCTGGGCCCAAAGTTAGCGTAGCTAACTCGTAAACTATATTGTAAACGGCACATGTCCACTTTTTGTACTCGTTTCACTACTTATAAATCCATGAACAGTCAGGCTTATTTTGCGGCCAAGAAAAGCTAACATTAGCAACATTATTTTTGCCATTGTAAATACAGCACCATTACCACTGTTACTACTCAAATGTGTTGTAGGTACAGCACAATTACTGTTATTACTGACACTACTAGTCTGCTACTAATACTACACAACTTCTCTGTAGGTATAAAACTATTAGATCAACTATTTTGGTAACTTCCAAATATGATTATTGTATGGCTTGTTTCAGTGAAGTTTGTACAACATGCACGGACAGTCGGACACCGTTGTTTTGAAGCATCAACAACACTTTTCCCCCAGTCATAATATCTTACCTTTCAAGCAAAAATAAGCTGCGGGTCTTTTGAGAGATTCTCTCAACATTTTCCGATGTTTACTCTGGTTCTTTGCCTACGCCGATCAGACTCGACTTTTGCCTTTTTTGTCACACTCGAATAAACTCTTCGTTTCTTTTCGTTATTTGGGGTCTGGGCTGGAGTTTCGATGGTGCTTGATGCCGGTCTCCTCTTATTCTCCGCTAAATCCATCCAGCTGAGCGTGAACGCGCATGACGTCATTACGCTGTTTGCTTGTTCGACCCGAGCATAAACTATTTAAGTGACTTTACAGGCATATAGAGGCACTCGCGGTGAAAAGGCCAGGGCTCATTCTACTTACCAGGGCATTGCTGGAGCATGTATGAGAAAGAAATTTTAAATTTGTATACATTTATTTGTGGTTAAACTTATGTATAGTCCCTTTAAGATGTTAACCATGTTATTTTGATTTATCATGATTTATCCTAATCAAAAACAGACTTTCAGTTATGATTTGTTTCATTCATGCATGTTTCTGTAATGTTGCAAATTGAGAAAATCCCAGCTCACACTCAGGTAGACGTCACACAGAGACTTCAACTTGTTTCGATTAGTCTGTTCATGGTCACACCGTCTTCCCTTGTTAATTTAGAATGTTTTGCAGGACTTTTTTTCCCCTTTTTTTCCCCTTTTTTAAGTATCTGACCTTTTAGTGACCCAGCGGCTGTATGACTAGTTAACATGGCGCCTTTATTTTCCATCACCGTGGCCTCAATGGCACTCCAGGATCAATTGTTTTTAGAGTTTCTGGTAGGTTTTCACTGGCGGACTTTCTCACCAGAAAACCTCCCATACAGCTATTGGGTCACAAAAATGTCAATTTCACACAAATATATATATATATTTTTTTCCCCACATTAAGTTCCATAATGTATAATGTTGTCCATAATACAGCTTTGATAAAATATTTAATTTAATTTCACGCGCCATATTGTAGCTTGCATTGCTTAGGGACTATAGCATAAACAATGTCATGGTTTTCCTTTGGGCCACTGACTCGTACTAGTCAATTTATAGCTAATATTCATGCTATATTGCAGAATAAACAGAAGTATTTGTGTTACATGGTCAAAGGGATATGCGATCTCTCCCGGTTGGATCATTTAATTTCTGGCCTCTTTCGATTCCCAGCGCTTTCACTTGGTTGGATTTGCCATATATAAACCAGTCACATCTCGCTCTTACCCTTATTTCATCATTCATTTTTCATTCCACTCACCGATTCAAGGTTGCCGTTGCCACATTATTAATTTGACCAGAGCAGTGTTATTTTCCTTATCTTCCTGTAATAGGCAGAGGCTAATAATAAAAATGTCATGGCAACTATTAAGGCATGACACATTGCGACTTTTATGGGATATACAATATATTCCCTGACACAAAGCGCATTACTCCTTGGCAATAAGCTGAAGCAGGGCACAACCGTCTTGTTCAGAGGTGGGACCTGCGAGATATCTTTCTCACCCCCATGTATGAAATTGTGTCTTCGGATTAAATTTTGTTGTTTGTTATTGGAAAGGTTGTGGGTTTTCTTTGACCTTTCTTGAACCAGATGGGGTTGAGTCACTGGTGGGACTTGTACATGAACAGAAGACATGAACTGCTAAACTAGATGGAACAACATGTTAGAATATTGTAGTCATAATGAAGGCCCCATAGAGACGATATTTGTTGATTTTAGAGGACATTATTGTGTTGCCTATAGAGCCAATTGCAACCTTTTGAAATTACAGTTACGATTCGGTTGTTTTTAATTATCCTGCAACCCGCCCTGCTTTGAAATCGGAGTTATGATCTTGCCATCTGACCTTGTAATGCCACCCTGAGTTGTTAAAATCTAACTAGGTGCCTGTTTTGTCAATGACGTGACTGCTTTGGGGGCATTTCGTCAGTGTCTTGGAGCTACTCTGAGAGGAGCCGTGTCTTTTTCCTTTGACCTTTTAAGCGTCTGGACAGCCGCAGGTCTGATGAATAATTTATTGTCTGATTAAAAGCGCTCACATGCTCTACATGGTTATATATTCTTGGAGTCTTTTGGTCTGGCTGGATTAATTCACCATATTGTTACCGGGTCTATCCCCAGACTAAAGTGGAAGGTTTGTCCTGTTATTGGAAGACCACTTCAAGCATAACAAGTCAATTTGCGTTTATGTTCTACCTTGTGTTGGTGAGACAACGATTTGTGTTTCTGTTTTGCAGCTGGTGGGGGGCCAGTTCGACCTGGAGATGAACTTCATCATCCAGGAGCCGGAGAGCATCGTGTGCATGGTGGAGCTGCTGGACCAGTGCGAGCCCACCTGTCAGGCCGAGGTCTGGAGCATCTTCACTGCCATCCTCAAGAAGAGCGTCCGCAACCTGCAGGCCTGCACACAAGTGGGCCTCATTCAGCTGGTGCTGGACCGGATCGCCACCACGGACAGCATGATCGCAGGTACTCTTTATAATAATTCATGCTTTTACAAACAGACGATGTGGAAAATGGCAAAATCGTAAAATCGCGTCCGCCGCTCCATGTCCGCCTTACGTGCGCCGCGCTGCCAATTTAGCAGTGTTTCAGACGCTCCGTAGCGACTGTTTTTCAGAAATGACGCCAGTGGAGAACCCAGTGACTTTGACGATCTCTGCTGCTTCACACAGGCAGGGAGTTGTGTTTTCGTTGTGCGCGATGGAGTTTACTTCGCTAAAACACAGTTTCCCCCCGGTCTGATCCTCTACCCTGCTCCCACTCAGAGCGGAGACATGGCGGAGACACAGCAGCAGCGGCACCATGTAGCTCCGCCCCTTTCCCTTTGAGTCTCCATGGAGACGGATGTCAATCACAGCAGAGGCATAAGGATAAAACTAAAGCACTTTTGAAAACTTCGTGGCTTATTAAGAAGAAGTTTTAATTTTGAGAGCAGACAAGGAATATTTAAAACAGAAATAACCATTTTTAATGGTCCAAATTGTGGGCTATGTTTGAAATCTAAATATTAATGTGGAGGACTCTGAGCATTTTTTTTCCATATGAAAGATCAGGAGACCTTTTTTAAGTTTATTTCCAATTTGCCTGATGAAGGTCTCAGGACTGAAACGTTGACCTAACCCTAATAAACTAAGGTTGGCAGTGTACGGGGGCGTGCCAAAGCCTTTCCCCACCCACAAACAAAAGTCAAAAATTGCCACGAAAGAGGCGGTCTCTGAAGTTTGGGGGTGACATGCGGGGGGCGAATGTGTGGGCCTTTGCATTGGCACAATCACAGCAGACTGATTACGTGGGAGGGACTTGGTTATATACCACAGGTACAGGGGCAGGACGATGGGCAGGACAATTGGCAGCACCTGATGACGATGTGTGGAGCTGGTGCGGCTTATGACGTTCTGTGAAGGCCGTGGACACGTCTCCAGTCAATCAGGAAATTCTAATTTAGTAGCAGAGTTTACCCTGAAGGGGGCGCAACCCATTTGTTTTCAGGCCAAAGTTAGGATTTTACACATGTTTGCGCTATAATGTCAGAATAATGTCAGGGACCAGTGGACAACACTATGAGACACCCATTGAGACAGTTTATCAGTAAAAAAAAACTTGATTTGGTGTTTAGTTGCTCTTTAAGTTTATTCCCAATAAAATCGATTAAAATCGTAATCGTCCAACCTGAGTACAAAAATCGAGATTTTATTTTTTGGCCATATCGCTCAGCCCTAGTTTGGACTAAAGTAGGAAAGCAGTATTCAGCAGTGATATCTGAATTTCACCAATGTAATGATATAAAAACACCATGCCCACTCTTGTTCCCTCAAACGCTTCTATATTCTTGCACATCCTGTCTCTGTTATTGGTTTTGAATAGAATAGATTGGCTCAATCATCTTGTGCGCCTCAGCCTTTCTGTGTTTGTCGGCAAATGAGAATGAAACCACCCTGGAGGGTTCGACTCAGTGAACCTTTGCTGGACAGATTCGTACAAGGCCAGAGGGACTGTGCAGTCAAGCAAAGTGGATGGAAAAGTAGACATTTGCTCGTGGTTATACAGTCCTATTTACAAAGAATAATTAAGCTGATGTAATCATTATTTGATGGATTATATTATGCAAAATCATCTTTGGTGTTTTTCAGGATAGTGAAAGTGTTTGCAATTCAGGAACATATTTGCTATCTGATACGGAAACTCTTAAATAAGGGCTATACTGTAGAGGCTGTATCATGTATCATCAGTATCATGGGCCATGTTTGTGTAGGGTCTCAGTCGTCCATTGTTATAAAGATTTTCAAATATCGTTGACCTGACTGGGTTAGCTGGTGTTGGAGTTGAAATAGGCCTCTAGCTTGAAGTATTTTTTTTTGTATTTTTGCTTTTTGACGAGTCACGACAGAACCAAGAAGAAGCTTCTGAAGGTTGTCGAAACGTCCCGAGCTCAACCAACCCAGTCCAGTCGCCAATATTTGAAAAAATCATCTACAACAGTGGTTCTCAACGGGTGGGTCAGGGCCCAAAAGTGGATTGCGGAACTGTTTTCAGTGGGTTGTGAGCCTGTCCCAGAAAACATTTCTTTTAATATCTATGTTCAGAATAAGAATAGAATCACTATCTGAGTCTGTAAAAATGATGATAAAATGCCTGTTATTCAGTAGTTTAAAAAAAATCATAATTTCAGCTTTTTTGGTTTATTCAAGATCAGAAAAGCAAGAAAACAGTGTTTTTCCTGCAGTGGTCAATGTAGCGATTTTGAGCTAGTTTTTGCCCTTAACATCTTAGTTTTGATGTCGAAACTTACCCTTTGCGATTAATTTTAATATACTATTTTATGGCATTGAGTGTATTTTTCCCATTTAATATCAATCAATCAATTCAACTTTATTACGGACTCGGGGTCCAAAGAGACAGAAAACATATCTACTAATGCAACTACTAATGTACTAATGCAAAGCTGTCCAATCTATACTGTATATATATATTAAAAATCTACAGACATTAAACTCCTTTTCCCCTTCCAGACTTGTTGGTGGACATGCTGGGAGTCCTGGCCAGCTACAGCATCACGGTGAAGGAGTTGAAGCTCTTCTTCAGCAAGTTACAAGGAGAAAAGGGCCAGTGGGTGAGTCAGTTAGTCAGTCAGTCCTAACACGGTCATCTGTCTCCGTTGTCTGGGACTTGCATGAGGAATGTGCTAGCAAGACTCTTAACTGCAGCCGTCCCCCAGGCTAATGCCCTTGTCACGTCGTGAGGATAAATCATTTCAACTACTTTCTCTGCAAGAGTCATAGATTTAAAGTATTTAAAGTATTCACATACTATGTATGTCACAGAGGATATAAAGTGCATATGATGTGTTTACATAGTTTGAATAGATAATGCTGATGGTAAGTTTTAACTATAGTTTAGATTACACCGGCAAATTGACAATTTCATGACAAAAAGATTTAAACGAGAGTGACAAGGGAAGGGGTTAAAGAAGAAGAAGATATTTATTTATATAGCGCCTCTCACAGACATGGTCACAAAGCGCTTTTACATGAGAGCATTTTACATTCACTCCATACTTGGTGGTGGTAAACTACGTTAGTAGCTTCAGTTTCCCCTGGGGGAGACTGACAGAAGCGCTGTCGCGACACACATCAGCGCCAATGGTCCCTCTGACCACCTCCATGCATTCACACACAAACATCATTCCTCCTGGCCTATTGTACATGTTTTTGGTGGTAGGGGAAAACGGAGTACCCGGAGGAAACTTACGCAGGCACGGGGAGAACATGCAAACTCCACACAGAAAGGCCCCATCCAGGTGGGAATTGAACCCGGGACCTTCTAGCTGTGAAGCGAGAGCACTAACCGCTGCGCTACCGTGCCGCCCAAAGTCCATCCATAAGGCCACATTTGGAACTTGCTTGTGGCTCTTGTATAGTTTGGTAGAACTGCGCTTTGCTCTGGTGAATGGGTTGTCTGTCATATGCACTTTAGGATGTTGCGTGTAGTTGATCTCACATAGGCCAGAGCTAATGCTAGGTGCTTCTAATGGCACCTTATCATTTTCAAGTGTGTGTCACTATAATTTGTAATGGTATGGCATAGACCTAGTAATCAACAGCTGCTCAACACTCCAAGAGCTCTCGCTCAATACAGTTATTTATTTTGTGCGTCGAGTCTGCATGTCCTTTATTATTGGTTTTCCATCATCCTTTCCAGAGGAATGCATTTAGTTGAATTGATGACTTAATTGTCCTGGTAGAAAATAATTGTTGTTCAGTGTTATTTTTGAAATGCTCATTTTTTTCTTCCAATTGAATCCAGTTATGAAGATGATGTTTATGGCTATACCATAAGGAAGACTGTTTTTAATTTGCCGCATCTGTGTCACTTCTCAGCCTCGTCATGCAGTGAAGCTCTTGTCAGTGCTCAAGTACATGGCTCACAGAAATGGTCCAGACTCCTTATTTAGCTTTCCGGGCAAAAATGCTGCTGTGAGTATAAATTCTATGTATCTTTTTCATTGTAGAGATTTAATTTATTTGTTATATTACGTTTAGCTAGTAATTTTTATTAAATAATCGTTACTTGGTTGAAGTTATACTCTTACAACATGATCTGACTGTTGTTATGAATGGTTGTATGTTAACTTCCATTTTTTTGTTTTGTTTTAGGCTATTGCTCTGCCTCCAATTGCAAAATGGCCGTATCAGAATGGTTTTACATTCCACACCTGGCTCCGCATGGATCCACTCAACAACATCAATGTTGACAAAGATAAGCCTTATCTGTACTGGTATGTAATGCAGTGGGCCTTCATTTTAGGAAGCCTGTGTCTCTGCGGGATTTTCTTTTATGGCAAAAAATAAAAATAATTGGGAGAAAGGTGCACGCTGCAAAACTAAAATCAGTGCTTCACTGATTTTAGTGAAGCACATCACTCTCTGTTCTGAGAGTCATTAATGACTTTCTGTCAAAAACCTAATTTCTGGAACTGTCACTTGTGTTAAATGATAAGCTGCACTTCCACTGAGCTGCTTTGGTAAATCTGTAATGAAAGTTCTTCAGTTCTTTTCAAATGGCTTAATTTAGAAAATTACATGCAAAGAGCATCTTTCTGATCCCCCAAATTATGAAAAGACTTGAGGAAAATTGAGCGGCGATGTGCTGTCTGCTCTGTCAGAGCTACTTCAGAGCAGAGTGGATATTTAGTGACCGCTTTTAAAGCTGCATAAGTTTGGTTTTCCATTTACGTCAGTAACCTCAATAAGATAAAAAACTAATGTTACACAAACAAAGCAAGCACATCAGCAGCTCTCCACAGCTCTCCTTTTGAGATATATTCAAACAAGCATGTCTGTCTTTTTGTTTTGTTTCTTCTTCATTTCCAGCTTCCGCACTAGTAAAGGCCTTGGTTACTCGGCGCACTTTGTCGGCGGATGTTTGATAGTGACCTCTTTAAAATCCAAGGGGAAAGGCTTCCAGCACTGTGTCAAATATGACTTTAAACCACAGAAGGTATGGATGAAACACAATAGTATTAACAACTACAAGTGCATTTAACAGATGAATATAAAGGTAACATTGGTAAAACATCTCGGATTTGCAGCACTGATTTAGTACTGACTTTTTACAAAGTAAGTTATGCCTCTGGAGAAACGCAAGGGAGAAATTAGGACGAGACGATGGGAGACCGAGATTATCCAGTCCCCCACAGGCACTTGCTGACAGATGTTTTCTAGCTGTTCCTTAAGGAAACTCACCACAGTGAGCTTTGATGGTGTAGATTACAAAATTATTAGAATGTAAGCACTAGTCTGAAAAGGGCTGTAGTTAATTTGATTTATTATAAAAATTTACCAAGAAAATAATTATCAACAATCTTTTCTACATCTACGCAAAGACATGGCGGGAAAGTAGCACGTTACTGCTCAGTAATAGCATGGTAATAAGATGGAATTTGCATAGCACTAAAAAGGGTAACAACATTATAATTATAGTAACATTATAAGCTCATATTTGTGTGTGTTTTTACAGTGGTACATGGTGACTCTAGTCCACGTCTACAACCGCTGGAAGAACTGTGAAATTAGCTGCTATGTGAATGGAGAGCTAGCTTCCTTTGGGGAAATCTCGTGGTTTGTCAATACAAGCGATGTAAGTAGAAAAGTCACAGTTCCGAACATGTAAAGCTCATCTTGAAGTTGACTTACTTTATTACCTGAATAAGATTCTGCTGATAGTTGGACTAATTTCTCTAAGAACTGAAAGTCATTTTCTTAGTTCTCAAACCTTATCATTTCTCCTGCAGACATTTGACAAGTGTTTCCTGGGGTCGTCGGAGACGGCGGATGCCAACCGTGTCTTCTGTGGACAGATGGGGGCGGTCTACTTGTTTTCAGAAGCTCTGAATGCAGCTCATATCCTCGCCATCTATCAGCTCGGCCCAGGCTATCAGGTAGAACAGGAATGAGTAGATTACACCCAGATGCGCCGCAGCGCAAGCCCAGGGGTGCCGTGGGATAATTGATGATTTATAAATTATGACAAATCCAGATAGGAATAAATGATCAAAAATCATTCAATTTAATTGTTGAAATTCATCCGTAACCTAGTAAGATACACCTTTTAAGTTGGTTTTGCCGTGAAATAAAAAGTAAATGAAAGATTTACTTTGTAATGAAGCATATTGTCCAAGGGGGTGTGCCGTTATGGGCGGTACGCAGTGAACAGCTGTGGAGCCAACACTTCTCTCTCGCTCAGTGGAGCGCGTTTGACAAAGCAGAGCGAGTTCCCATGAAAAGATTATAACAGTTGAGATTTTAACCTTTCTCTGAGTTTTTATTTGGCTAAAATCGTCTCATGGATGGCTGAGAAACATCCTGTTAAAGTCTTCAATCCGAAATAGGCTATTTAAATGCGCACGCGATAATTATTAGCGATCGATCAACTATTGATCAGTGACGACACGCTGTGTTCCAAACATGTCTACATTTTTTCCTTGACATTTGACTGGAAATGAAGGCATTTAGCCTCTTCACATCACTTTTGTGCCTGTCCTGAGTGAGGAGAGAGGAGGCGCTATGACAGGCAGTGGGAGAGCATGAGATCGATACAGGAGGAGTTTGGTCTTTCTGCTTTGCACTTTTCTGCTTATTCTGCAACATACTCAATCAATCATCAATCAATCAAAGGTTATTTATATAGCACTTTACAACAACACCAGGAGGACCAAAGTGCTTCACAGAAAGATAAAAACAATTTAAAAACACAAAATGATTACAACCTGACAATACTGACAATTATATTGACTTCAAGCAGGATATGTTTTATTTATATTGGAAGTAGATATTTTTATTAAGTTAAAAGGAGCTAAAAATAATACAATCTGAGCTTTTCCAAGAATTAAGCCTGACATGGATTATTAAATGAGAACCTGTTTTTTTAAGGTAATTGTGGCCGACATAATCTGCATCATCATATCAATGACCCTGATTTAAAACAGCCGTGAGACACATTATCACATAAGACATTAGGGTTATCGCACGTGTAGGGGCCCCAGAACTGAAAAGGTTGAAAACCACTGGATTGTGCCAAACACTCATGCCCCACATTCAATACTCTTCTTTTTACCATGCTCCTGCAACAATACATAAATGTCATGCTTTTAACACTGTACAATGTTCTTAACCCTTTGCTTCTCTCCCTTCAGGGCACGTTCAAACACAAAGCGGAGAGTGACCTGTTGTTTGCCGAGCACCATAAGACTCTCCTGTACGATGGCAAGCTTTCCTCAACTATAGCCTTCACCTATAACCCCCGCGCCACCGATGCCCAGCTCTGCCTCGAGTCCTCCCCGAAAGATAACCCATCCATTTTCGTCCACTCGCCTCATGCACTAATGCTACAGGTAACGGTGATCAATGCTGTGTGCTACGACAAATACTGTGGGTTCCGTTGTGTCACATGGCTACTTATTACGATATAGAAATAATGAAATAATGTCGGTCTGAGCCCCCTGTGAATGTCAGCATGTCGGGTAAAGTGGTAAAGTCAGAGACATTTTTTTTTTCTTTGAGAATTGTTAGAGCAGAGGTGCCAAAAGCTTATGTTGATTGAGTGCTGCAGCTGTTGATTTATAACAAGCGAAGATTTCAAAGTCTGCATGTGTATTCATTTGCAACGTACTTGTTAGTAGCTAGCAGCTGTTTTAGCCAAAAGTAACAGCCTCTCTGTCTTTGTGCTGTCTGTTACGCGTTGTATGCACAGATTTTCCCATACATTTACATGATTTAAGTTAACATTATGATAACTTCACTGTATTTAATTTAAGTGTGCTTAAATGTATTTAAAGAGCCGTAATAAAGGGGCTGTGCAATTAATCAATATTCAATTACGATTTCGATTATTACATTACATTATTATTGTAAATTGTGTAGAAAGGCCCACCCAGGGACATGAGCTGCGAATTACCACTAGCTATAAGCTCTTCATGCATCGCATCAGCTGCA
The DNA here is from genome assembly GCA_007210695.1 of Neogobius melanostomus. Classification (NCBI taxonomy): domain Eukaryota; kingdom Metazoa; phylum Chordata; class Actinopteri; order Gobiiformes; family Gobiidae; genus Neogobius; species Neogobius melanostomus. The sequence continues at coordinate 8,993,729 of VHKM01000004.1, read as the reverse complement.
AACATTAATTGTAACTATGTTGGCTGTATCATCCCTGATAGATAAATAAATAAATAAATAAATAAATAAATAAATAAATAAAACTAAACAATTACAAAAATAGCATAATCGATAAAAAACGATTATCAAGGATGCCCTCTCGCTTGTCCATCCAAAGCGCAGAAAGTCCCTTGTTTGTAGGAGCGCATCTAATCCAGTTAACTACCAGCGCTGCGTGATGAACTGTTGTATGTGTCGTAGGAAAACTGTAACAATATTAAAAAGTAGCTCTTGTGATAATGCCACTGATAAGTGCTCACCTTTTGCCGAAAGAAGAACAGAAGTTAAGAAGCCTCTCATATCCTTTGCCCAGTCACTGGTTACGTGAGCTGCAGATCTCACGAATGCAGCTCAAAGCAAACGAACATCATTTCATGCCACTGGATTATTTTTATTTATTTTATTTATTTATTTATTTGATCGGGACAACACACATTAATGAACAATCATATACAAGTTGTACACAGATTGTAAATGTGCCAGATTATAGCAAAACTGCTAATTTACATCTGTAGTCCCGAGAGTTCCCTTCGCATTTCACATGCTAATGGCAAATACTTTTTGTCCGCCGAAAAAAATATTGCCGCTGTGTGATGACTTCATCAGTCTGCACGGCTCTGTTTCATTGGGCAGGTATGAGGGCAGGTGTGACAGAGATCATTAGTTTTGAAACATGAGCATATAATTTCTACTTTTTTATTCGTCCAAAGAAAATATTTTGCAGTTAAAACAACAAATATATTCATTTGAATTATCATGATTTCAATTATGACTCAAATAATCGTCATTATTTATTTTTTCTATAATCGAGCAGCCCTACGTAATGATGCATAATTTAGCACCAGTACCATCCATTAGGACCGAAAAACCAAATGACCCTCTGAAGCGTCCACACTGACAGATTAACCTGTGTGCTCTTATTCTCCTCATGTGTGCGTAGGACGTAAAGGCCGTAGTGACTCACTCTGTCCAGAGCGGGATCCACTCCATCGGAGGAGTACAGGTCCTATTCCCTCTGTTTGCACAGCTGGACTATCGCCAGCCCTCCAGCAACGAGCTGGACACCTCTGTCTGGTAAACACATGCACATGCACACGCAAGCAAGCTTCCATCCACTCAATATAGCAAACATGGGTCGTTACTGGTCATCACTTAAACTTGATTTTTTGTTTTAAGTTCTAAGTAACTTGTTTACCTTAATAACTCCTTTTCGTAGTCCCTCTGGGGATAATACAAATGTTTATGGGATGATTGGGGGTCTTTCATCTCCCCCGGTGTCTCCGGCGAGAAACCAACCCGTGCAACTTTCCCTGCACCAGGTCGGAGCCACCAATACACACTAATGGAATCACAAAGAAGACGCTAACAGGCAAAGCTAACTATGGGCTAGCCCCATTTAAACGGTATTTACAGCCAAGTTTGAGTGAAAAAAATGATCTCCATTGTGTAACTGGATGTACAATATCCCTCTCTCCCTTTGTCTTTTCTGTCAGCGTAGTATTTACTCTCACAGACAATTAATGAGTAAAAAACCGCAACATGCTACGACACCTGCAGTGGTGCTTATGGCCTCTAGGGGCATGAGTTACTTAGTACTGCTTTAAAGCCATTGCGTTTTTAATTTTTTTCTTGTTCTGTTCCCAATATTTTGACAAAAAAGACCAACCTAAAAGAGCTGTAGCAAATACAAGATTTTGCCCAAAACAAACTACAAAGTTCAACATATATGGATTTACTTTGGTTATTGTTCTCATACAGGCCTGTGTCCTCTGTTGCAAATTAGCACATCAAATTGTAGAACATTGTGAACCTAATCTATTGCAATGTCATTTTCCCCTGGCCCCAAGGATGACCATAACCCTTTGTCTCATCATCACCCTGGGTACACGACACCCTCATTCAATCACAGTGCATTGTGGGATGTGCCCTTCACAGCCGAGGCTTCGTCAGCAGCGTGCGCAGACAGATGAAGAGCCTGACAATAATGCGTGTTGTTTGTTCCACTCAGCTGCACTTTGCTGTCCTTTGTCATGGAGCTGTTGAAGAACTCTGTGGCTATGCAAGAGCAGGTGCTGGCCTGCAAGGGCTTCCTGGTGATTGGGTACTCGTTGGAAAAGGTGAGGAGCACACCGACACAAACTAAATACACAACCCTTTCCAAAGTACTTGTAAGAAGGGCAGGCTGGCAATTTCAGTTTGATCACAATTAAAATAGATTTCGTGGTTGTGCTGTTTTTATTAGGTAACTAATGCTATCTGCTTCTTCTGGGAGTTTACACTTCACTGTGATTGGTTAAATCTAGAGATCCTTTATTTTTTGCTTTCGATACCGATACTGGGGGTTTGAGTATCTGCCGATATCCGATATAAACCCGATACCAAGAGACCGTCTTAAAAGTAGTTGCTGCATTATAAATGATCAATTATAGGCCATCTATTAATTAGAGGTGCACTGATCTGATCGGTCACCGATCATGATCAGCCGATTACGGCCTAATTTTTGTGATCGGTGATCGGTGAAATGCGCCGATCAAACGGGCCGATCAAACGTATATTTCCCAGACTTTCTTTCAGTAGATATTCTGGTGAAAACTCTGCAGTATAGCGCCGCTCTAAACCTAGTTGTAAATGTAATTTGTGGCTACACAACCGCTCTGGATGTACTGCTCGGCTGTATCCCTCTGCGCCTGGGGGCTCTCCTCGTTTCCAGACTGCAGTGTAACTAAACAAAACAACCACGGAGCTAGAGCTAACCCGCTACCGCTGCACTTTAAGACAAAAGCATAATGAAGGTTCGTGACGATAAAATATCAGCGTATTGGACTTCTAACAGGAGGCCAAGGAGACGATGTGCCATTATTTACATTTGCAACCACCGCATGACTTCACATGGTGATCGGTGATACAGACGCAATATTTAACACAAAACCATGCTATCTGAAATGCATGTGAAACTACAATCAGAGGCAGGGGTCATTGTCATGTCTTATTTCGCTGAGAAAATGTGCTATTTAGTGCTGAAGTGTCTCTAAACGGCTGCTAGTCAAAAGAGAAAGTAAAACGCGTATGTGTTTGGCACCTCAAGTCGCCGTCTCCTTGTGGAAGTTTTCTTCAAATATTGTCCAAAGTTACAGTCCAAAACCAAAATGATGCTCCTAATTCCACCGTGTTTAGGCTGAGTGCTCTACCGGCCTCCCCACTACCATCCATAATGCGCATCTGAGGGAACTACGAGTCGCAAAGTATGACAGGGATTTGATTGGCCGAAATAACACGCACTATAAAAAAAATTGTTTACTATAAACTATTAAAAAAGGGAAATTCTGTTAAAATTCTGTTAAAGTTATAAAATAATATGCGATAAACCAATAGCCTATAATATCAGAAATAATAATAAAGTTGGATAGCTAGATTTGTATATAGTATACGATATTCAAATATAAATATTGAAAATAAATTCACCCAATAAAACACTTCACATTTAGAAAAGCCAAGTATTTGTCACTGTTAAATTATCAATCACAATACTCAATAACAAACATGGGATCGGATTGGCAATGGGCGACGGTGGCGCAGATGGTAGAGCGGGTTGTCTCATGATCGGAAGGTCGGAGGTTCGAATCCCGCCTCCTGGATCCTTGCTGTAAAGCGCTTTGAGTGCCTAACGTAGGTGGAAAAGCGCTATGTAAGTTGAGACCATTTACAGATCGGTATCAGCTGATCAAAATTTTAGTGATCGGTTCCAAAAATCCTGATCGGTATTAATGAACTTTAATGGATAAACATTAAGCAACAAAACAAACACTGGGATTTTATTTTATTAGGCTACTTTAGGTGATCTTATCATAGTTTCTGTCCCAGCATTGATTAGTTGCTGTTAGCATTAGCATTAGCGTTTGCGGTGGTTAAGGGTAACTCAGTGACTGGATTCTCCAAGTTCTGCCCTTCAAAATGAGGTGCAGCTTGGATTTAGTTGGTGAGAGCTGTGTTTTTAAAGGTGTAAGAGCCAATACCGGTATTGGATATTTGTAGCCAATACCGGTATTGGATATTTGTAGCCAATACCCGATATCGTACTTTTTTCAGGTATCTGCTCCGATATCTGATACCAGTATCGGATCGGTGTATCCTTAGTTATATCCATAGGTCACTCACTCAGAACGCAATGCATAGGTGGAGTAAAATGTATGTTTCCCACGTTGACCGGCATCATGTTTGTTAATAAAAAATAAAAATATGGAGATGGGACAGATCACGGTTCAGAAACAGCCTCATATCTATACTTATGTATTTGTGCTCGATGTTCATATGCTTATTGCCAACTGGACTGTACTGTAGAAATGTGAAGACAAATGTAATCTTTGGGACAATCAAATGACCAGCTATCTAACTAACAATTTGTGGGTTTAAGGGAACATTTAGAGATAAATGAAACTCCAACATAGTGACTAATATTACTAATATTATCTTAATTCCACAGTTTGTAAATTCTGCCATTTCAGCTGCTGACCAGGTAAACTGTAATGTCGACAAAGAAACAAAATATGCATGCTCTAAAATAAAAAGTCGAAATGATATATTATTAATTAAAGCAACACTATGGAGTTGTGAAATTATTACAAATATGTTCCCTAAAAGCTTTTGGATGGTTTTGTATACTCTAACACGTATATGATGTTGCTTTAATTAAAAAGACCAAAAAAAAATTGTTCACACGTCGACGGATACCTGCGTTTACACTGCAATACAGATATCAAACTACTGCTCTATTTTGCTTTCCATGTATTATGCTTTTCTATAATTGCAATCGTCTCTGATATAAAAATCACCTGCTGCATCTCAGACTATTGCGACTAAAACAATGGCCACTAAGTAATGACATGAGTAATGAAGTGATTCTGAAGAAATGGGAAACTTTACATGACTTTAAAATCTCATACCTCGTCTTTTTACCTTGTGCCTCCCTCCGCAGTCCTCCCAGCTGCATGTGACGCGCCCCGTCCTGGATATAGTCTTGGCCTTTTCCAGATACCTTAGCAACTTACCCAATGGCATCCTGCTGCTCAAACAGCTGTGCGACCACATTATGTTCAACCCGGCCATCTGGATCCATGCCCCTGCCAAGGTAACACAATTACTCATAACGCTGTGCTTACGGATCGGCACAAACAGGTAACGAGACTCAAAGGGAGGCGTCTTGTGTAAGAATAGAACAGGCTAACCTTTTTAAAGATGTGTGGGTTTGTCACATTGTTGTCCCATTTTTCTGCTTATTCATGCAAAAGGAGACGTCATGTTTTTGTTATAAAACCTTAATATGGGTAATTGACGTTTCTTGTTAAACGGATTATATCAGTGTATAACAAATTGAGCAACATGGATTAGTTTTGTCCAAAGCAAGATACTTCCTGCCCCTGCACAGTTGTGATTTTGTTTCTTTGCTTCTCCTGATCAATGGAAAGTATCATGAATATGTTCCATCAAGTGTTTTTCTTTTAACAATGTTTTGCATGCTGCTCCTCAGGTGCAGTTAACCCTGTACACGTACCTGGCGACGGAGTTCGTCAGCACAGTGACCATCTACAACACCATTCGCAGAGTGGGCACTGTGCTTCAGGTCATGCACACGCTCAAGTACTACTACTGGGTCATCAACCCACAGGACCGCAGTGGAGTCGTACCCAAAGGCACAGGTAATGCAGGCACATTATAAACTATAAAGTAACAGCTGACTTTTACTGTTAAGTGTTAAAACAACAGTCACTGTAAACAAGCTTGGTTTGAAAGGTAAAGTGCTTTAGAAGAATAAATATACATCATCATTTTGATGAAATAAAAGTCCTTTATTTTAATGATGAGACACGTGGCATGTGGCACTTCTTCCGGGCACACAAATGCATACCAGACTTTGTGTACCATGAAGAAAGCTGCTTGTGGCTGAAATAATAGGCTTTTTTATTCTATTAGAGCGCCGTGGACCTGCTTTCTTCAGCTGTCACTGTAGTTTTTAAAATAATATATTTTCAAGAAAGATCTTAAAACAAAGCCATTCTGTTTTTGTTTCTGTTCAGAGTTTTTTTGTTTTTGTTGTTGTTGTTTTCAGATGGTCCAAGGCCAAACGAGAGAGACATCTTTCATTTGAGAACATTTCTTCTGTTGTTTGTGAAACAACTGATCATGAAAGTAGGTTTTTTGTTTTTTTTTAAATATTGTTAAATATCAGACTTGATTAAAAACCTGTTTTGAAAATGTAACAAGGAGAAGAAGTACAGATGTTCAAGTTTTTAAAAAGTAGGGAGAAAAAGTGATGTGTCAACAGAAAATGAAATGCTCAAGTACAGTAATTACAGTAACAACATACACTTAGTTACATTTTACTCTGGTAAATATCACACACCAGAACTTAAAATGCTGTCATTTTTACATTCACATACTAAATAATGACTTAATTTAAGATTAAAATGTATATTTATATGATAAATTGGAAGCAGGATTTCACCATTTCATCACGGTTTAAATGATTCATTTATTACAGTATTTTGTGGTTGTTGTGTGCTAGAGCAAACTTGCAAAACATCTGGCCTCTTTATCGAGAATGATCTCGTTCTGTTTTAGGACCATGGCGTGAAAGAAGACGAGCTCCAGAGTATCCTCAACTACCTCCTTACCCTACACGAGGTGAGCCCGGCCTTCTCCTGTCGCTGTCGTAAACATACTCCTCACCACCAGATGGCATCACAGCACCACTTCAGCGCATCCCCCTCTTCCCTCCATCTGATAAGACCAAGAGGCCAAACCACTGGATCGAAAGTAGCGCTGTTCCTTGTTATTTTTCCTCCACGTCTGCCAGCTCGAGGTCCTGACAGAAGTGGTTTCGTTTACAGTGCAGCAATGCATTACAAATGAATCAGTCAGTCAATCAGGAGTATGTAGCGGCAAAACAAAGGGAGATTAGGAAATTGCACTGGAAAGGCCACTTTCATGCAGCGGCAGCTCATTTTAAACAATGCATAGTACCATTATTAAGTGCAGGGGCTTGATTTATGTCACAAAATCTCAAAGTCTTCTACCACTAGAGTAGAATAGTGAATCATAATAGTAGCTAGAATGGTCACATCGCAAATACTTCAGTTATGGAACACATAAAAAAACACACTTTGTTTTTATTCCAACATCGTGTGACATTACCTGTAACAGTCTTGCGCCTACTTAGATGAATAATTGTGCATAATATGAACATTTTAAATCTATACCACGGTCTGTCCCACAGGATGACAACCTCATGGATGTGCTGCAGTTGCTGGTGGCTCTGATGGCCGAAAGTCCTGTCTCAATGGTCCAGGCTTTTGATCAGAGAAACGGCATTCGGTAATTACAAAGCAATGTCCAAGTGACTTCTTTCTATCCTTTCAGGCATGTTCGTAAAGATTCAGAGCAAGTAATATAGCATGTACTTCAGTGAAAGTGATTTAAAAAAACAAGGTCAAAGAAAGTTACATTAATTTGGGCAGTTTTATCTTGTCTAGTCCAGTCATTCTATATTTAATCGTAAGCACTGGAATTCTTTTTGCTCAGGCGGTATTTCAGAAAAAAATATGGGTAGTGTCTAAAGGATAAATGCAGTAAATCTAACTATAATCCCATTGATTATTTGATTGTAATGTCTCTTTGTTTATTCCTGTAGTGTCATCTACAAACTTCTGGCCTCAAAAAGCGAGCCAATCCGAGTGCAGACTATCAAAGTGTTGGGTTACTTTCTCAAAACCTGCCGCCGAAGTAAGTATTAAAGGTTTTTATTTTACTCCTTTTAAAAATGTGTGTACTATGTGGCTTTCCAGGTTTAATGTTTTTTTTTTTAGAACTATAATAGTTCTCTTCTACCCAGAAAATAAAACTGTTAATACATGAAAGCTCTCAGTGTGTGGGGCATACGGAGTTACAATTCAAACTGATTTATGATTGAAAGATGAAAGCTAAAGTTTTTTTCTTCGTCGGCAGGGATTCTGTTTTTAATATCCTGACTTGTCAAGTGTTTGAGACGAGTTATTGTTCCAAACTTTTTAAACATGTGTAAAGAGAAAAAAAGTGTCGAAAAGACGAGAGCTGCGTTGTTTATTAAGATGTTGATGCCTTTTTCTTTTTTTTTCTTCTTCTTTTCTCATTAGGAGGAAAGCTGAAGTGATGCTGAGTCACGGCCTGTTCTCGCTGCTCACTGAACGACTGATGCTCAATTCGCAGCAAATCTCCATGACGACCTACAACGTGCTCTTCGAGGTTCACTGCACACTTTTACACACGTTTTACACGCTAGTCAAAGATAGCTGGGTCTATAGAGAGTTTACTACACACATGCAGCATTTTACTTTCTAATGGAACCTTTGGTCGCCTAAATAAGTTTGCCAGCTTGACTTTGGAGTCATCATAAGACAAAAAAAACAAACTTCATTGGTAACATATTTATGTTTTTTGGTCAATTTTTAAGCAATTTGTTCATTTTTCCCCACGTATTATAACACACCTGGTCCATCAGTAGTAGTAGTAGATTTTCGCTGAACAAATGTCGAGCTTGATGCAATGTTAATCTTATCAATCTCATCAGCAGAAACCCCTAGGGCACCGTTAAAACGTTTTCGATACCGATACTTTAACAATACTCGGTTTTCGATATTGATACATGAACGATACTTTTTTCTATACCTCTGCTAAATTATTTGTCATGTAGAAGAACCATAAACAAATTCATAATGTTGATTTATTCCTTTTTCTTCCTTTTATTTATTTGATGTGAAACAGCCAGGAAACGTCCTATAACGACAAAATGGCGGAAAAAACACTTTCCAAGTTTTTTTCAAATTTTTCCCCTACATTTTTTACCCAATTTTGCCCCAAATTTTTCCATTTACCCCCTTTTTTTTTCTTTACTTTTTTTCCATTTAAATTTGATGACGAACAGCATCAAAACTTGAATATAATAATGTTCTTTTTGGGAACCTGCTTTGGATTCTTTCTTTTTCAATACCGGTAGTACCTAAACCTTTTTTTATCGATACCATACTGGTATCGTTTAACATTACTCAGCCCTAGAAACCCCCTAAAGAGAAATGTTTTTTTTTGTTTGTTTGGCATTTCAATTGCCAATTAAAATCCCAATATGAACGGTCACAATTTACAAATAGCAAAGGCCGTAATTATGTAGCTAACACTTGTAATGTCCACTGCACAGTAAATGGTCAGAGGAAAACAAAGCTCCATTAGCCAGCCTTCCACAATTGTTAAGCCTTACTAACGTACTGTTAAGCCGTACAGATCTCTGCTATTGTTGAGCCCACCGTGTATATTTATGACCTCTCATCATCTCTTTTTTTTTTTTTTTCTTTCTCCCCGTGGCAGATTCTTACCGAGCAGATCTGCACTCAAGTGATCTATAAACAGCACCCGGACCCCGACTCGAGTGTGAAGATTCTCAACCCACGTAAGTGCCTGCCCTCGCGCCGCCCCTCTCTCCTAAATCATCCCCGCAGTGTGCCCTCCACCGCTCCACACCGCACCAAACTCACTCCCCACGGAACAATGCCCCGGCTATATACAGCCAGGCAAATGAATGGCATCAATTCTGCCGCCTCAGGGAATTTCCATACTGCAGACATAAAACCAACACGGAAGAATTCTCTTACAGAGTGTGTGTGCGATTTATGTCTGTGACTGCTCTATGTATTAGGTTTAATGGTATTGTTCAAAGTAAAATTAGTTAAAATAAATAAATAAAATAGTCCACACTTGCATATAATTAAAGATTGGATATTTATTCAGTGTACCCAGAAATGAGTAAGACATGCGCAAATGGTTCAAAGCCCAACTCCAGATGAGGGAACTACAATATTACATGGTGAAAAACAATAAAAAGTCGACTAAATTTTAGTTTTAGTTCTTGATGACTCACCAATCGGAAAGAATAACTCACACTTTGAGTTGCCAGATCCTATGATTTAAACCAGTCTCCAATAAACATGAGACTACTAACCACTCAGTACTCACAATGTTCAAAGTGCTGAGTGTCCACATACTTAGACTGTGTTGGTTAAACCTCTTCTCTTTATTCGTCTGGATAGTGTGACATAAAAATGGGATGACGAGTGAGGAGAGACACTGTAAGAGCTGGGACACACGCGCTGGGACCGTCCCCTGGGCCATTGTGCACAGTGTAGTTGTGTTATAGGCGCAATAAACAAGGAATGCAAGTCATACCAGTGACATTCTTACTTAGGTATGAATAAGTAATAAATACAATGTTTTGAAAAGGATTTCAATACTTCAATCAGAATGAATTGAAAAATGATGATACAATCAATATGTAAGTTTGAATTGACAATATTATTACTAGTCCCAGCCCTAATCATGAACATTTGATAAACACAATATGCACATGTGACATAATCAGAGGTGGGTAGAGTAACCAGAGTAGCGGCACGGTAGTGCAGCGGTTAGCGCTCGTGCTTCTCAGCTAGAAGGTCCCGGGTTTGATTCCCACCTGGACGGGGCCTTTCTGTGTGGAATTTGCATGTTCTCCCCGTGTCTGCATAGGTTTCCTCCGGGTACTGCGGTTTCCCCAACACTAAAAATATGTACAATAGGCCAGGATGAATGAGAGTGTGTTTGAGAGTGCACATGTTTACATGCATGAGACCATGCATGTTCATTAACATGCACTGTCCCAACCAAATAAACCAATAAATAAAAATATTAAAATAAAATAATATGGAAACGCTTTATATTAAGGTGTTCTCATTAAGTATTAATAAGGTATTAATAAACATCAATAATATGCTTGTTAAGTATTAACACACTTTTATACTTTTATCTGTTAACATACTAATAAGCCATTAATAATACGCTTATTCATAGCCAACCTTTAACCAAACCCTGACCTTAACCCTAAAGTGATTACTAATGCTTATTAATTCTTAATGAGAACACCTTAATCTAAAGCGATACCAATAATACATTTACTCAAGTAAGAGTAACTTTACTTTGAAATAATTTGACTCAAGTACAAATAAAAAGTAGTGAAGTCAAGTAAAAGTAAAAAGTACTTGGAGAAATGTTACCCGAGTACTGTGAGTAACTCTTTGAGTGAAAAAGTCAGATTTATTTTCAATGACGCCATAAATTGTGTGAAACAGAACATAAAATGTGGCCATACCGCCTTTGCTCTGCCCAATCCCGTCAGAGCTTGGAAGCTAAGCAGGGAAGGGCCTGGTCGGTACTTGGATGGGAGACCGTTTGGTAACACCAGGAAGCCTGAGTGAATGTAGTGAGTGAGGGAGTGGTTGGTGGTGGTCAGAGGGGCCGATGGCGCAGATTGGCAGCCTCGCTTCTGTCAGTCTACCCCAGGGCAGCTGTGGCTACAATAGTAGCTTACCACCAACGAGTATGGAGTGAATGAATAGTGTAAAGCGTCTGAGTGTCCAGAAAAGCGCTATATAAAACTAATGCATTATTATTATTATTATTATTATTATTATTATTATTATTATAATTATAAAATCATGTGGAAATCGTGACATTTACAAAGAAAATTCCAGGAAAATGGCATTAAAAAATACAGGAAAAACTGAATAATTGTAAAGAATAAGGTGCACGAGACGACCTACATCTGTTTTATAGATCAAAATGTATTTGCCACTTAAATATTTACTCACTGGAAAAAGTACCAATTTAATTATAATACTTCATTATAATTTTACTTCATTATACTCATTCTTCATTATTACTCAAGTAAAAGTGAAAAGTACCGTATGATAAAACTACTCAAAGAAGTACAATTCCTTCAAAAAGTTACTCAAGTACATGCACTTGAGTAAATGTAACTGAGTACTACCTGAGTACTACCTGCCTCTGGACATAATACTGACCTATTCTGATATTCTGTATTTTTTATGGAAACGATCCCTAACCCTAACAGTCCCTGCCCTAGCAGTGTTTACATATACACTTAAAACTGTGTAAAATATCAAAAGTTTGCATATAGTATCATTTGTATTCTAATGCTACACTGCATTGCTGGAAAAAATGCTGACTCATCCCCGCACTAAGCCGCAGTGCGATCTTACAACGTCGGACGCCACAGTGCACGCTCTCTCTTCCTAAACCTCCAGGCCATTACTTCAAATCCCAGCCCTCAAAGTATTTTCACATGGCGGGAGCGATCTTAAGTAGCCGCCAAACCCCTTGTGCGCTCACATAGAAAACGGCTTTAATGAGTTGGTAATCCTAGCACTTTTCTGCAATCACAACCCAGGTTTACTCCTACCCAGGCCTAATCTGACACGGCTCTGCAGTCGTCACACGTTGATTACCCCCAAACCTTTTATTGTTTTAAAAACGCTCCACGCAGACCCAAAAGTATATATCATAGGAAAGTCGTCTGGCTTTCTTTCTTTTCTTTTTTTTTTCTCCTTCTTGACTTGTTGCAAGGAGCTGCGTCTGGTGGTCTGTTTCTCCTTTACCGTGCATACCCTTGATTTAATCTACGGCAACCCCCCCTCCCCAACTCCAAAAGGCCTCCTGATTGCAGTCTTTAGTAACGTCAGAGCCAATCAAACAAACCAAGGAAGTTGCTTTTTCCCCCTCAAATTAACTCAAGTCGGGAAAAAAAAAAAAGAAACGAGAGGAGAATACACGCCATCTCTCTATTCCCGGTACACGCTGGGTAATTTTCTGGCGGTAAAGGTTCAGCGACTCATAATTTGAGCGACTAACAACACAAAAGGCCAGAAAAAAAAAAGAGAAAAGAGTGGGAGGGGGGGGGCTCATCGGTTAGCGCAAAGGTCTGAGGAAGACAAGTTGAAACCCAAGCCGCGGCCCCGTCTCTCCGCTCGGCGCAAATGGACACTGACAATGTCGAGATAATTCATCCAAACAGTCAGTCTCTCCCGTTTTTTTTTTTTTTTTAACTGGAAGGGGCCTGGCGTTCTCGTTCGGAACAATACGCAAACCATTACAGTGCGATAAACATCAACAGTCTGGAGTCATTTTTTTCTTCTTTTTCTTCCCCCCCCCCCCTTTTTTTAAATCCTCATCTGTTTTGTTTTTCTTCGCATAAGCGCCGATTTTCAGGTGTGTACGACTGGAAGCTGGGATAGTTAGTGACACAATGATTTGCACATGTTGAGGCCAATGTATCCGAAGTCGGTGATCGGAGCCGTACAGTGGGGGATAGTGTTCCGACTGTTGGGGCTTTTCCCGTTAGGACTGAGCACAGGAATCTATTGCGATACAAAAATAAATCATCTGGGGAAGTAATCCTAGTCCTATGCCGTGTCCCTGTATAATGCTGTCCTCCTTATGCCATGCATCCAAAGTTACAGATTGTTAAATGGTTGAAAAATGGAGAATACTCTTAAGTTGGTAGGGCTTGACAAGACCAACTTCTGCGGTGTTGTGTTGTGACTTTATTAATATATCTTTTTATTGCTGAGGACATTTGGTTATTGAAGAAAAGTACTTTCGATACTTGATGTGTTCTGAGACTGCATTACAGACAGTAATATGGCATTAAACAGAGCATTGGCACTGAGCAAAGTTTTTATAAATATAAGTAAAAACGTGATTTTGTTTTTTCATATTTTTTTCTGCCTATGGCTGCACGATATTGCAGTAACGTGTGATATCGCAATAACAATATTATTGCGCTATTTCACGAAACCATTTCAACACGATATGTTCCATTCTAATTAAACACAAATTGTGAGTAACAGAAGTAAAAAAAAACACTACATCAACAGCACACCACGACAAAAAAAAACTAAATGAGGAAATATTTAAGTAAAATTTAACTAGAACTTTTACACATTTGTAAATTCAGTGCATTTTATGGCTGAGTTTGCATAAAAAAATCTCAGTCAGATGAAGACTTCAGTGATGTTGCGATATATTGTAGCTTCTTGCGATATGGATTAGGGCTGAACGATACGGACAAAATTTCATATCTCGATATTCATGCCAGGTATCCCAATATCGATATGATATGATATAATTATGGGTTAGGTGAAAATTAAGCATTTTTCAGAAAAACAAAATCATAATACAAAAGAGTGCAGTTTTATTGATGTTTTAATCGATTTTAATATCTTGAATGTTAATTTCTCGATATCGATACGATAACGATATATCTTTCAGCCCTAATACGGATATTGCATCCCCTAATATTGCGATATATTATGCAGCCCTATTTCTACCTACCAATTTAGATTGCTTGTTGTCTAAGTTGATTGTGGCTTATTTATGCACAGGTTGATCAAATAGAATTGATGAAACAGATAAATTAAACAACAAAACCCAAATTACCCGGTCCTAAGTAATGGTCATTTTTGTATCTAAATACAATACTCTTGGTTAGCTTTATGTCACTAGATTTTCACAACAAAGTGTAATTGTTGTATGGTTATGCAGCTTATTTGCCTTAGTCTATAATTGCCCTGGGTAATATTTGAACAATAAACAAAAGCATGCAGGTGTTGTTGGGCAGCACCGTCAAAAGATCTGTGTCAGGCGTACGCACTGTTTGCCGTCGACGACACTGTACAAACGGTGTGTTTTGTGTTTGCTCCTCGCAGAGATCCTGAAGGTAATCGCTGCTCTGCTCAAGAACTCGGCTCCCTCTCCGGAGACCATGGAGGTGCGGCGAGTCTTCCTGTCAGACATGATCAAACTGTTCAATAACAGCCGCGAGAACCGCAGGTAAGCTCCCCGCTGTTTGGTTTAGATGGAGGCGCTCGGGCCTGGGGACTCACTATGGCTGTTCATTATGACAACAACTGAGGCTTTCATTCTGATTTTAGTTCATATTTAGGTATGAAATAATTAATAAGACATTAGATTCAAATGATATCATTAAAATATTGGATCTTGTTTCCATTTGCCCCCTCTCTTCGTTTTGTCTTCAGAGATAGCCCCAAATGTTTATCTTTACTTTCACAGCACAGTAATAACATGGCAATAGGATGGTCATAGTATAGTAACTAGGAATGTCAAGGAATAATATATTTTTGCAGCTCTTTTTCCGTTTTTGGTTGATTGTGTTAGCAGAAATGTTACTTCTGTCAGCTAACACACCGCCATTGTCTATGCAGGAGCCTGCTGCAGTGCTCCGTGTGGCAGGAGTGGATGCTCTCCCTGTGCTTCATCAACCCGCGCACCACAGAGGAGCAGAAAATCACTGAGATGGTCTACGCCATCTTCCGAATCCTGCTGTACCACGCCATCAAGTACGAGTGGGGCGGCTGGAGGGTCTGGGTGGACACGCTGTCCATCACCCACTCCAAGGTCAGAGCGCTCATTATGGACATGCACATGCATGCTGTTACGTGCGGCCCATTCTGTCTTGAATCATTGCAGCCCTGCATTGTCTCCTTCAGTAGAGATAGAGCAATATAAAAGATCATCACACTTGTTTAAATGTTCCCTTGTCAAAAATGTACCTGGAGTAGTACAGTATTTGTTATTGTAGTATCGTGTCTTTGAGAGAGTTTGAAAGTTTTCTCCGCTTTTTAATACCCATCATTAATCTCCGGACCCGTTCTGCACTAGAACTGTGTTCATTATGGCGCCACCGCTTTGCTAGCATGATATGAATTTAAAAAGAAAGCCTGTTTTCACTGTTGCATAATGTGTCATTCCCAGTGCTGCCTGCAGAGAGCGCTCAATCCAATATAAAATCCTGAGAGTCTTATGGTTTTGTCTTCACAGAGACAATATTCCAATCTTTTTAATGTAAAATACCACAATGATTGCTTTTAAGCCCCAATTGTTCAAGATATGCCCACTCCAAGTTTACCTCTATCATAAAAAAAAAAGATAATGTATCAATTCTCACCTGTGATTGTATAATGTTATAGTTGCAGCAATAGTAGTAGCTCTGCTTGTTTTCAACTTTTTCAAACTAAAATATTTGATCCTACCTGTCCTTCTGATAATCCTACTTGATTTGTTTTCAGTTACGATGCTTTTTAGCAGCTGGTGGATTCATATTTTTAAATTGCCAGCCTGGATCAAACGTTGGTATCAGATTTAAATATAGTACTGTGTGTAGATTTTGTTCCCACATTCGCTCACAGGTCTCTCCTTATGAACAGTGCCATTTCGTATACTGTGTCCTCAGCATATGATAAAGCATTTAGTCTTAGGTTCCACTTTCCAGTGTGTTTGAAAGAGTCCTAATCCAATTCCTCCAATCAAAGCGGAGAATGCTTCATTGCCTCGCGTTGTCTCTACAGTAACAGTCCTGCTCCTGTGTGCCCATCAGATTACGACGTTCCGAGACGAGCATTTAAAAGCCTGTTGTAGTGTAAACCAATAGGAATGAGCCCACCAACCTTTTCCGCTCTGTATTTATACATGGGCTCTCTTTCTTTTTAAATTGTACAGATAAAAATAAACGTCTGGCACTTCCCATTTCCAAAAGCCCGGTCCGGAACGCCGCTTTCGTAACCCTGTGTTGATATCGCGTTACGCTCCTCTTTTCCAACGCACTGAAGTAATTGAGGCTGGTGTCAGATTGTGGTCTGGGGGATTTTTAAGCCGGGCAGATTGAAGGTTAAAGAACTGCTGGTGATATGAGAAGCTCTGATGTGGCGTAGATGCTGCTGCGCGGTCAGTCCAGCAGGGGGCACAGTTAGACTGGCTGGCAGACACGAGCTGTGTTTGGATGCATCTCTCCACACCTTCAAACAATGTGGAAGTAACCTCCAGCTGCAGTGAAAATTAAAATGTCACAGAGATGGTTTGTGGAAATCCAGCAGGCTCAGAGGCGCAGGAGTTTGTGTTCATGTGACTCTGGGGAAGGAAGAAGGGTTTCTAGGACGGTGAAGACAGCGTGAAGCGAGTATGACACATGCACACAAATATGACAGTGTAACAGATTCAATATTAGACATCATAGGCTTTCCTGGGTCTTTTGTAGGATATTCATAGTCACAAATGTGCCCACGAGTTTAACACAAGAAGAATAGGTTGAAATTATATTTATATTTTGTAGATCAAGCCAGTCGGGGTTTGAGTCCAAATCCTTTAAAGGTTTAGACCCGGTCTGTGTCCAGTTCACGTTCATAGTCACACTTTGTATGGTGTAGTGCACGTGTGTGCTGGGGCCCGCTTGTGTGTGAATTGGATAGTTTGCAGCGGGTGCTAGCCTCCAAGATACATGCATCTGCTATAAAAAAGCTAAAGAAACTCAATTGCAATTTTATTGTCCCGTTTGATAGATTTCCTGCCACCTTTGTAGCAGAGCAGCAGTTTGTCACTGCTGCTCTCTCCTCCCACTGCTGCGGGCTGTGTATCAGTGCGCTCGCACACACACACTCTGTGAATGTGAGTTAACATGTGCACTGCACTGGCCTCCTTTTCTCCTGGGCTGCTGGGTTCTGTGAAGCCCTCTCCAAGTCCATTGAATATTCATTGAAGTCATGCAGAAAAATCAGAGAAACAAGGCTCATAAATGCACAGTCCACTGGGAGCCTCTCCGTACATTCATTTAGGATTCTCAAATACATATTTTCTCTCATGTCGCTGGCCCATCAACTTCAAAGTGTAGTTTTCCTTTTTTCAACCATGTGAACGTTCATCTTGTCTAATGTAATCTGCAAAGCCGTATGGCCCAAACACGGGAGAAACTTTGCATTATTATTATCATCATCAATATATTATTGCCTTAAGAATGGAAACAGAACTCCAACAAATTAACAGATATTATTACTGTAATTAGTCTTATCAAACATAGAGGGCATGTTTAGGATTAAGTTTCTACACTGTCCTATCATTCATCAATGATTAAGATATTTTGTAATTTGCATGCAGAAGGAGCCTGGGGTTTGAACATCCAGATGTGGGTGCATCTGGTCTCTGACACTAGACCCTCGCTCTCACATTCTGGTCTCACTCACACTGCCAAGGTGCCCCCGGTCCATGTCCTTTTCATACTCACTATGCAGATGTGGTAGTCTCTTTGTTCTCGCTATAACTCTCGTCTCTATTTTCAGTTACATTTGATCAGATATTGCCAATGCCACCTATTCCTGTATTTCTACTTTGTACCAGATTAGAACAGGTTGCCTTATATTAGACTTTGAGGGTCCAGTTACGTGTGAATACTTTGTGCCAAAGGTGCAGTCACTTCATTATGCATTGTCTGTTTACCTCAGTGAGTACATTATGAATATATTTTGTAAACAATTAAAACTCACTATCATTTTATACCATTGTAACACTGTTTAGCCTTTAGAGCCATACTCTTAAGCACTGCTCTGTTGAAACACGCGTGCTTGTTTTGATTTCAAGTTGGACAATAGCACAAAAGAACCACACTTTAACCTCAAGGGACTTTTCACAGAGAGTCTCATCTTCCACAGGACATGATAAAAATTACAGATAATCCTGTGCACATATAACTACAGGCAAAGAGAATGTCATTTAGTGAGAAATCCAGTGAAACCACACGGCCTTCCTCAGCGGTAGCAGATGACATTGATTTTGGAGGACGAACTACATTTCGCTAATCCAATTAGAGCCACCGCTGCCCTCCCCATTTCCCCTTTGTTTTGCGGTTACTCCCTATCTATTGATCTAAATGGGGACTCCCTGGCTACCACTGCGGGGGTCTCTCCGAAGATCAGCACTCTGCTACTTTCTGCTCAGGGCCTGAGGTACTGGTATAGCTGTGAAGATGGAGGGAATGTAAGACTACGGAGACGAGAGAAGGCTGGAAATGATTGTGTATTGTGCAACTGGAAGATTATTCGCAAATAGAAATTTTAAGGATCATAATTGACAAATCGTAAAAGAGCAAAATCATTCAGCTGCAGTGTGTCGGCCATACAGTAACTTCCATTCCTCCCATGTTACCTGTCGCATTAGAGCAGCCCACCTTGCTTTGAGACATTACCGTTACATTTTTCCACTCTCCTCTGCGGCCGGCGGAATCAAATTAAATCAGATTTGCTCTCCGCTCCTGCTTCAGCCGCTGTGGCCGCTTCTACACGTACATATAGAAGCTCTTCTGGAAAACCACAGACGTTTACTACTGCCTCCGTCTAATGGTAACCGGATCGCTAACTGAGCCCCATTTAAGGCCAGCATACATCATCTTAATGTACACTACAGACTGCATCCTGGATCTATGACGTTATGCTCTGGCATCATTTTCACGTCTGTGGACTTCGATTGCAAGCATTTTATTTTTTTAATTGCGGGGAGAAACTTGTGGTTGAGAAAAAGACACTTCTCATTGTATGTTGCATTGCACAGAGAACGTAAGTGTTCTGGCAAGAGGTGAAAACATTCAAATATGCTCACAAACTATTTAAATACTTAAAGAATGGGAAAAAATATACATGTTGGTAAAAAGGCTAATTGCAATTTTGTTCGACATCAACAGACCATAAATAAGGAAGGGCAAGTTGATATGGCCAAAAAAGCTAATCATAATTTTATTCTTAAAGACAAATAAATATGAATTTTACTAATACGGTTCAAATAAATCTCAGCTTAAACCAATCACTTAATTTAACACAAAATAGTTTCCATTTCATTCCACAAAGGTCATTATAGTTGAAATAGATTTGATCACGGTTTGATTAAAATAAAATTAATTGCTCACCCCGAGCATAAGGAGGGTGGCCATCAGAACTTGGGACAAAACTACGACATCATTTTTCATCAAATCGGAAACCCCTTTTATGAAGTATTTTGTGACGTATGCGGTTGCGTGCAGTTGTGTGTGTGTGTGTGTGGTCGGAGTCCAGTCTGCGTTTGTTCTTTGTGACTTTGTTTAGTACATTGGTGAAAAAAATATGATATGCCTGTCAAATTAAGCTCAAACTAATGGGGTGGAAGGTCTGGCCGTGTGATCGGTGGGAGGAAAAAAAAACAAAAAACAAGATGGAAGTCGGAGGCGGCGGACTACTGGTGCATTTAGAACAGAAAGCAGCTATGGATTACCAATCACTGCTCCTCGCTACGGAAGATTAATGAGCGCCCGTGTAGCAGGCTAATTTAGAACAATAACGCCTAATTAATTACAAATAATCAGCTTCTTTCTCTCCCACTTCTGCGTTCTTCCTGTCTGTGTCGTCCCTTTCTTGTTCCTTATCCTTCATTTTCTGCGGCAACAGCCCGGCGCGACACAATTGGATCTTTTAGAACAAGCCCCTAACGCGAAACGGTTTGAATGGACATCATTTGTGAAAAGAGACTGATCTTTTTTTTTAATGCAAAAGATGAAGAAATGCAGTTAACTACATAACAGCACTTGAGATATGTTCGCACTGAAGATGACTTGGTATTGCCGTTTTAGCTCTAGTTTTCTTTCCTTGTGACACCAAGAGCTACACAATGAATGGCAATAGAAAGTCTGCAGTTAGTCAAGGTAGACGGTATCCTTTCCTAGAAAAATATATCGTCTCCAAAGGGTGGTGTTGTGTGTGTCAAGTCTGCTAACCCTACTCTCTGCAAACATGTTTTGAAATTTGACCCATTTAATAAAAAAAAACAACCTAGCAATTACTTCTGTGATAATGAGTTTCCATCCATCACCCCTCTCTCAAACACACTCTCATTCATCCTGGCCTATTGTACATGTTTTTAGTGGTAGGGGAAACCCGAGTACCCGGAGGAAACCTACGCAGACACGGGGAGAACATGCAAACTAAACACAGAAAGGCCCCATCCAGGTGGGAATCGAACCCGGGACCTTCTAGCTGCATTGTTGATGTGGTGTTCTTACTTTTTTGTCATATTTTTGACTCTTTCGGTACTTTTTTGCGTTTTTGATTCTTTTTTTGTTGTGTTTTTGTTGATTGATTTTTTTTGTTGTTGATTTTTTTGTCACTATTTTGACGCTTTTTCCTCAAAGCTTTTAGATTTGGGTAATGCTGAACTGGAGAAAATGTGCTCGGTTAAGGCTAAGGTCAAGCAGTTAAGGCTAAGGTCAAGGTTAAAAATGAGTTAATAATATCATTTTTAAAATATTATTTTAAATGGCTTTTTCAAATGAACAGATTCCAAAATTTGGCTCCCTTTTTAAAATTTATGAATCCCATCACTGCTTAAATAAAAGCTAACGGTGTCAAAAAGTGTCGTCTCGTTTGAACCCCCCACCTCCCATCCTCCCACCTCTCCCTCTTGTTTCTGCAATCTTTGACTTTCTGTCCTCAGAGCCCAATGATTAATGCAGGGGTCTTAAATTAGGCGTGGGAGGATTTGCCAATGCCGGACACGCACTCGGCACGGCTCGCAGACAAACGCTAATAGCATCTAGCGCTAATCTATGACTGCTTACACAGACGGGCTCTTCCTCAAACGCCAATGTCTGTATAGACGAGCTTTCTGGTTGGCTCTGTATCAGATGGCGAGGAGACTGATGGGGGTTAATAGGCCGTGGGTAGCCGTATGTAAGTAAGGGAAAAGTTTAAATACGGATCAGGTGGCTTGCGAGTGGTCCCTGTGGTTATATATACGATAATAAGGAGGGTTTTGTGAGGGTCTTGATTCTGTACTTTATTTCCCATTGGAAGGGAAAGAAGACACATGAAAAGATAATTAAAAAGAACGGAGGGAGCCGATTTCAGCCAATGATGTGTAGAAAATTTCTTACAAGGCAAAATGTTCAGTAGACTGGGTTCCATAGGAGCTACTGTACGTCAACCAGCGCGGTAGCAAATTGTACGCTTATTGGATGTAACATCTTGACGGGAGAAGGCGGAGTGACTACCATTGATTATCTGCAGACAGTGGATGGCATATTCATTATTAAGCTGTGTCGAGGCATGTTACTCCCGTTATACCGCAATTCAATAGGCCGCAAAAGAAACTGTCAGGTGATTTGTGTTTTTATTTTTCGAATCGAAATCATCACAACACTGACATTTTTTTGACTGGGTTTGTAGACGCTTCTCTTAATGGTTCCATTAGTCTGCACACTGGATTAAAGTACTGAGGTGGATCTGGACAGTCTCCTCCAGTTCATGCACCAGGACACCTTTCCTTGTTGTCGTCCCGAAGTTTTTGAAAAGTTTGTGAAAAGTATTCGAACCACATGAGCTGAAAAAAGAGATGGAAAAAATGAGAAAACAATTCTTAACAACCCAATAAATGCTTTTTAAAAACCTTTAACTCAATAGAAAACTCCTGGATGAATGAGAGTTTACACAAATGGCCACACAGATGATGGAAAACATGACTGAAGTAGCACGTGCTATAAATGAACTGAGCAGTGAACGTCAAACTTGGATTACAATGGCATTATACACACTACGTTTTAGTCCTATTATGCGTTATGTTGATGATGTTCCTTTTTCCTTTTTTGTACTCTTAGGTGACATTTGAGCAACACAAGGAGAACCTGGCCCACATGTTCCATCAGTACCAGCATCAAGAGTCTTCATCGACCATCCGCTCCATCTCTCTGGCCAGCCAGAGCTCGGAGACCCTGGACATCAATGGTTCACCTTCAGAAGAAGCTGCCCCCTCTACAGTCATTGAACTAACCGTGGACGAGCGCTCCCAGACGCTCCCAGATTCAACAGCAAGTGAAACCAGTCGTGACGCGGCAAATGAACGGGAGCAAACCTCTATAACCGTGTCCAATATTTTAGCTGGAGGAGAAGACAGCCAGGAGGAGGCAGAGTTGGAAGCTCCTTCCGGCACAGAGGTCAAATCAGAAGGAGATCGAGAAACGTCGACCACGGACAGTGCTTTAACAGACGAGGAAAAATCTGAAATTGTGAAAGGCGAGTCATCAACTTCGATGACTGAAGACTCTTTGAATGAAGCGGAGTCTGACCAACAAGAGGTTTCAGAACATCAGGGAACAGATAAGCAGCCATCTTGTGAGTCAGATGGACCGTTGAATAACCGTGCACTGGGAGGAGCGTCCGTTTTCAATGAGGATTCGGTCGACGTGACATCAGTCACATCAGACAAAGAGGAAGTTGCCGAGAGTGAACACGCTGAGGAGGTCGAGGAAGAGGTCTCCGATACCGAAAGTCAAAAGTTGGATTCACCTCAAGAAGATGCAGCGGAACCGCCCAAAGAAGAACCCCCCACTTCCTCGACTGAGCCCACAGCTGAGGAACAGCCATCCACAAGCACAACAGCACCATCTATGGGACAGGAGGAGAGCGTAGAGCAGGCAAATGGACCTCCAGAGACTGCTGCTGCAACCACAGAAGAGGAGGCATCCTCCAAAGCCTCTCAAGAAAGCCCACCTCTCCCTAGTCCCGCCATGAAGGCAAGCGCAGACTCCACCAGCAAGACCAAAGAAATTAAAATCGCCAGACTGGACGTTTCCAATGTGGCCTTAGACACCGAGAGACTTGAATTGAAGGAGACGTCCACTACGGTATGAATCTTTTACTTTACTTAATTTTTGCCATATAGAGTGTTGTGAGAATGAAGTGGGTGCAACTCATATAAGTTCTATTTGCATATGGCTATATTTTGGCAGTAGATGGAGCTCAGTTTATTCAAGAAAAGTCAGTCCATAGTGTGAATCCTTCTGCCTGTCTCGGAATGTTAGCGACATGTTACCTGCAACTTTTTCACTCTCAACACTTTTTGTTGTTGGAATTTTTTCTCATTTGATCATGCTTTTACTTTGGCAGAACACAAACCAAAGCCAGCCAGCAGTGACAGCAGAAGCGCCCTCAGAGCAGCCCAGAGAGGGCGGCGCGTCAGCCCCTCGCTCCACCATGTTCCGTATCCCAGAGTACCGCTGGTCCCACATGCACCAGCGCCTCCTCACAGACCTGCTCTTCTCAATAGAGACGGATGTCCAGATGTGGAGAAGGTAGATTAACGGACACGCACTGTTACACAATGGTTTATAAATGCTTTGCAAGTTGCCGTGACGAAATGGGAAACCAGTTTTGTTATTGTGAGGTAGTGTACTCATAAAGTGTGAGGCTGTGGCTGTACCTGACTGTCGTCCGTCTGTCTTTCAGTCATTCCACAAAGACCATCCTGGATTTCGTGAACAGCAGCGAGAACGTGGTGTTTGTGCACAACAGTATCCACCTCATTTCGCAGGTGGTGGACAACCTCATCATGGCCTGTGGTGGCATTCTGCCCCTGCTCTCGGCCGCCACCTCTTCCTCGGTGAGTGTCCCGTTTCCCAGGAGAGAGAGAGAGAGAGAGAGAAAGAGGACAGGAAATAGAGACGGAGAGAGGGTAAGAGGAAAGGAGTGAGAAAGATGGGGGTAAGATAGATATGTAGATACTGTAGATGAGGAACGATCGGTAGATACGTGGAGTGAGATAATTGATAGGTGCATAGAAAGATATGATGGACATAAAGATGGATAGAGATACAGAGAGACTGGTGGATGGCTCAATAGAGAGATACAGACATTGTAAAAGACAGATGCATGGATAGAAAGATAGATGGGACAGATGAATGGATCGATAAAGGGATAAACGATAGAGGGAAAGAGTGCGGTAGACAGAGGACTGGAGCGACAAAGAGCGAGCGATGGAAGGACTAAGGGGTAAAGCTCCTCTCATCTGTGGCCCCGTAAACCCAGAATGTATCCATCCACATTGACCTTTCCCAATCACATTAGGTACAGTTAGCTGCCTGCTAACATTGTTACTTTGTTTCCATGACCCCATTGACTGTGGCTCTCTGACATAATTCTTTAGTTCTGCCATTGACCCCGGTTCCAAAGGAGAAAAGGGCGAGGCGTGCAGACTACAATTCAATTACTGTATGTCCACGTCACCCCGAAATAACATGTGGTCATATAGGATAGAAGCAATATTGTAAAGCCAATGCATTTCATACAATAGCTTGAGAAAGTTTTTGTTTTCACTTTATGTAGCAGCCTGATACTACTATATAATCACGTGAATAATGCCATGAAGTCGTTTTGATAAGAGCCTTTGTGGTTGACATCTGCATCTTATTTTTATTCTAGCATGAGCTGGAGAACATTGAGCCGTCCCAGGGCCTGGCACTGGAGGCGTCAGTCACCTACCTCCAGCGCCTCATCAATCTTGTGGACGTCCTGGTCTTTGCCAGTTCTCTGAACTTCACCGAGATAGAAGCTGAGAAGAATATGTCCTCTGGGGGCATCCTCCGACAGTGCCTTCGACTTGGTAAAATGTTTTTTTTTGCTTTTTATTTAGAGACCATGTGAATGTTTGTCCATCGTTGACCTCACTTAATAATAATAATAATAATAATGAACACATTTTAAAGGTGATGTTGGTTGGTTCATTCTTCCTCTACTGCTGAAGCACTCCAGTCAGTGTTTTAGATGTATAGAATATAGAACATATAGAATACAAAAGTGTCCTCCACATTTTAAAAGCCTATAAACATTATCGCGGCAGTTTATCACGGTGCCCTGGATTTGCTAGCATGTTTAGAAGGTGTGAAAGCAATGGACGACTCATATGATTGGATATACTTTATTGATCTGGAAGGAAATCCAGTATATCAGCTCCATATGTTAGTCACACAGAAAAGCAATAGATTAAACAGAGTCCTGATCTCCAATCACAGAGCAGTTTGTTACTCTCTCCAAATCCTTTTGTACATGCCACGATAAGCCATTTAATGAAGCCTCTTGAATAGAATATCACTTTTTTGGCGTTTCTAACATTCCCCTATAGCGCTCATTGACCTATGCACTGCTATCTCACTGCTTCCATATTAATACTTGCCTCCTCCTAAAGCCCTCCTTGCGTTCATTGATCCACTCCATATCAGTGCAGCGTAGTGTCTAGTCATAGCTCCCCACAGTCTTTTCCATCTCTCTTTTGTATCCCGTTCCCTTCTTCCCCCTCTCCTCATCTCCTCCACACACATCAGTATTCTCTTATCTTGTTATTGTAACCCCCGTGCATGGCAACACTTGAAAATGGCTGCTATCATGATACAGTAAGTTCTTCGTAATGGCCTTGGCTTGTACTGTACCTCGCTGTGTTGCCCCAGGCCCTGTTTCTCCCTCCCCTCTGTTGCAAGCTATTAAAGTTTCTCTGACAGCATCAAAAGCCGCGCCTCGCTCCAACTGAATAAAATATATCGATACATTATTCATTTTGTGTGCGCCGCGCACTCCCTGCAAACAGAATTCTGCAGCACAAGCAGGCTCTTATCGAATGTGCAGAAAAACTGTCAGTATATGCTCATTCAAACAATTAGAAGTTAAGAAATAAAGAAATGATATTGTTTTCATTGTGTTTCAAACGTGGACAAAACAGAATTACAAATTGTCCTATTGCAAGATGGCGTCAAAATGACAGTGAAGTAAAGATTAATTTTAAAATATTTTGATATTTGATTCCAGATCCAAGCCCTAGTCCGTTACCATTGCCATAAATCCAATTCTTTTTTCTTCTGAGCTCTGTACTTTCCAGATGTCTCCGGTTTGTCCACAGACGTAATACATGAAGCTATCCATTTTTGCTTTTAGATGGAAGGATTTGAAAAGCACGTTGCGCAAAATTCAACAAGGAACAGCTCTTACCCGAAATATTTCGCTGTTATGTTAGGGAAAGCAATGCTGCGGCGCTACAAGTCCCAGTTTAGAAAGCAGCCGTTATGAAATGAATTTTTGATGAGGTTTGCGCTCCCCATAGCAGGGCTCTAATCTGATTTAGCAAGACTGTAACAAGGTTTTAGCGTCTGTAGCCATCCCACCCCTCCCTCCCCATCTTGTTTTTTTTTTTATATAAATGGCCGTATGAAGGAGTAGTCCTAATGGAAAAAGCGAACCCGTTCCTAGCCGGAATAATTCCCTCCTCGGTAATCTAAATGGTTCAGTGTTAGCATTTGTCAGTTGTCAGGTACACAACAGTTGCAGGGGGGCTGGGCGCGGCTCCAACACGGTACATTAAATTAGAAATGAAAGCTTTTTTTTTTTCCCCGATGCCACCTGAAGTTGAGGTATATTTTGTTGTAAAAAGGACACCTCTTGTTGCCTGGTCAGCATCTGCGCAGCCACAGTGTCGTTTGTTATGGTAGATGGGATTCAGGGCCCGGGCTGCACTGTGACCTTGGTGTGGAGCAGAGGTGGGGCGGGGAAGACTTGAACAATGGGGCCGGAGTTGGCCAGTGCACTGACCTTGTCACGACCACAGCTTTTTCACCGGCTTTGGTCTTTGTCTGCGAGTGATGCTGCGCTTGCGGTTTAGCTCGCCCACTGTTGGAACAAAAACGTAACTAAAATACTGAATTAAAGGTGTAAGATCAGATATCATTTTACTCGCTTTTTAAAGCATGTTCGGTGTTTGCCATTATGCAAAATCTTTCTTTCTTGCTTTCCTCCTTTCCTTCCTTTCTTTCTTTCTTCCTTCCATCTTTCCTTCCTTCCTTCCGTCTATCTTTCCTTCTTTCCTTCCTTCTTTTCTTTCTTTCTTTCCTGCTTTTTAACCGTGTTAATATATTATATCCTCTTCAAAACATACATGGAGTGGTATTTTGTTTCAGTATATTTAGCCAATTTCTCTCTCCAAAACTCAAAATGTCAGCCCTCACTCGGGTGTACGTCATAAAGCGGAGTCCTTGAAGTCCATACAATCTTCACCAAACTTGTTATTATCCTATTCGTGGTCAAACTCTGTAACAGACCTCTCTAGTAGATTGTAAAGTTTAATGTATCATTATTCAAGCCTTTCAAGTTTTCAGGTTATAAAGAAATATTGGATAATATTAATGTTTTCAGCCTTAACTCCAGCTTCTATGCTTTTCTATGTCTTTACACCCAAAGACAAATGAAATCAATCTACGTTTTATATCACATCAATACTATGGTTTAACAGGCATAATAACAACATTGTTTACCTCATTTTTTTCCAGTGTGTGCAATGGCTGTGCGGAATTGTTTAGAATGTCAGCAAGCTCACATAAAGCAGAACAAAGAAGCTTCGACTAGTACATCCACTGTGCTTGGGACGTCCAAGTCGGCTACTGCACAGGTAAAGTTGTTTGGAAAGATTAACCAAACTGAAATCACAAACTTTGCACTTTGCAAATCCATAGAGACTGCAATTATTAATGTAATGTAATCTCCATAGTGTATTCTGTGCAATAAACCTGCAAACCCAATTGTTCTGAAATGCATGTGGTTCTTGCGCAGAATTCAGTCCAAAGTCAGCCTTATTGTCTATACTTCCAAATGAACCACATTGCACGTCTGGGGAAAATGTAATCAATAAATAGAAAATAAATACTATTAGAAAGGATTTCTTATTTTCTCCTTTAGAATTCTAGAATGACAATATTCAATAACAGAAAGCTATTCCCAGAAATAGAACCATGGCCCTTCGCGTCCACAATATATTGAATCGTCTGCTCTCTCACGTGTTAAACTAAAGCCGCCCTTTTGTCACTGGCCTTTTGATTTGATACAGCGACTTCCAGTAACAGTCCCGTGGCTCTTCCCTGAACTGGGTGCTAAAGCTCATTCATAATGCAGCGGCTCTATAGAAAAGCCATTACGTTAAGGACAGCATCTCGAGAGGAATCGCTGCTCCGAGCCCTGAAACCTTAGCCCTCTACAGATTAATAAAGCCGCTGCGCGTAAAGGGCCACTCGCGGGTGACATGGAGCGGTAATGGTGTGGGTTTTTATTCATTCATGCAGAGTCCGGTGGATGCTGTGACGGGTGGAATGTCCCCCATCAGCGATTTGGACAGGCTGCTGCAGGACATGGACATAAACCGCCTCAGAGCGGTGGTCTTCAGAGATATCGTGAGTGTTGCACCGAGACACACTGCACATGATGAGGACGTACAGGAATGCTATATTGGACTATACAAATACATTCCATACAGGTTATGCAAGTCCATTAACTTCCCGAATTCCTTAAACTCACCTTCCACTTCTGAGATGCACATAGTTTAGTGTATGCTTGTTTGTTCCAGGAGGACAGTAAGCAGGCTCAGTTTCTGGCTCTGGCCGTGGTGTATTTCATCTCTGTCCTGATGGTGTCAAAGTACCGCGACATCCTGGAGCCCCAGAACGACAAGAAGGGCCCTCAGAGGTCCCAGTCTGCGAGGAGCACAGGTATGCAGCGGGGGCGCCACACTGTCCCAAATCTTTACTGTGTTAGAGAATACTGGGCTGGTCAATCAATCAGTTGGTCAAAGTTTTTTATACACCACTTTATAGCCAAATGGCTTCACAGAAAAAGTGGAAAATTTGTCAAGACAATAACAAAACACACAATACAATACACAGTAATGGCAAAGGAGCAATCACCGAAACTATCCAAAACAACAAATCTCACTGGAGAGCTCTGCTTTTTGGAATAAACGTTGGTACAAACTAAGGCTACACAACAGGCAGAAAAGAGGCCAAAAAGATTATTTTAAATGGAACAAGGTCTGAGTATCACGAAAACAGTCTGCATAGTAACATTTGAGAGCCACAACTTTATAAAAAAAAAAAAGGCGACATAAAAGAAGGATATTGATTAATCCGTGTCTGTTCATCTGTTTCAACTTTCACCTCATTTGCTCTAAGGCATCTTATTATATAAAGCGCAATCGCCTTGTGGTTTCCAGGTTGGGCGGTGCCGGTGGAATTTTACGTTTTCCCGACATAGAAGTGTGACGCACGCATTTACATTATCCGTCAGTGATTGTGATCGGATAAGGTATATCTCGTGGCACGTCATCGCCATTTGGAAGATATATCCATGATTTCTGTGCGAAAAAGAGCTCCACAGGTCATCACCAATGGGCACTGCGCTTGACTGTCCCACCAACGACGGATCAATATAGACCACAATGCATTGCAATACTACCATCGGTGGAGAACCCAGCGGCACAACACGAGTGAATCGTAACCGCTGTTTTAATCACATGTTGCATACTGTATTACATACATGAATAAACTACTTGAATATAAAGGGTGACGGTGAAAAGTGGTTAACGTTAGCTGCTTACCTTTAGCTTGACCTGTTAAATGGTCGATAACTTCCCCTCTTTGGCAAAAGGCAATAACCCATTCATGTAAAATCCATATGAAATTAAACGTATGACTGATATTTATCCATAAATATTCCACAGTGTCTTGAATTTGGTTGGTCTTTATCGCAGAAATACATTATTCCTGGAGTTTAGCGACTTATTATAGATGTAGTCACTAATTCAGCTGGAGCTCCGGACACCGGGTTCACCCCTTTCTGCAGGCATAACGACACGCAGCAAGTAGGCAACTTTGCAATTGCATATATGATCTACTACATTGGTTCCCAACCTGGGGGGCGCCTGAGATTGCAGAGGGCCCAAAGCGTTGTCTGATCAGAGGGTCAGGTCATCAGTGATATTTATTATTTGAGCAAATTACATCATCAAATATGAAATAAAATGTCCGTTTATTTGTTTGAAATAACTGTCATTATTAGTATTTATTGTCAGAACATCAAATGCGTAGACTAGCAGAAGCAGCCGGATTACAGCTAGTTTTTCAATATTACAAACTGGCCCGTTGGCCTCCATCTTGCTCGTCTCATTCTCCATCTTTCCGTCACTTCCCAGACAGCGGTGCAGCGTCAGTCAGCGCAGAAGTGGAGAACGGCGTCTCCCTGCGTCGCTATGATTCTGGCATCGGCGACGACCACACCTCAACGGCGGCGAGCGAGGCAGAGCTGTCGTCCTCCGCCGGCGCGGCCCAGGGCCCTGACGCCATCTCCGAGGCCCTGTCCACTCTGTCGGCGGAGGTCAAACCCTCCCAGCCACCCGACGCAAAGGGCAAGAACGTGAAGGACATCCTGCGCAGCCTGGTGAGCGCGCCCACCGATGACCTCACAGTGGACCCCAGTCTGCTCTCGCCGGCGTTTTTAGGCATGGGAGACGTCGCCCGAGACCCAAAGCAGTTCAGGTCCTTTGACAGGTAAGAGGCGCAAGAGATGTGCTGTCCATCCAACCTTTTTGTAAATGTTCCCTACAAATCTTTATTTTCCCTTGACCTTTGTATGTATATATCATGCCTCTTCAAAGCCTAAAACATTTTATTCAATGGTTAACTCCTGATTTTGAAGCATTTTACTTTCATACCAGAGCTTCCTTTTTTAAAAACTCTGCCTAAATGACGGCTTTATCCATTTTTTTGTCAGCACCACTCGTGTGTATTGTTGGAGAAATAGTGCCTTTTTCTCACTGAACAGGTTACTCATACATAGCTGTGGGGGATGTTTTTTCAAGTCAGGCGTGGAAGACGTCTCTGCTCGGTAAACCCAGAGGCCAACTTGCCAAATCCTCAAAAAACAAAAAACGGTTTGGGAACAGCGTTTTGTGTCAGCGCTATCTCTCAGACTTCTTTCCTGTACTGTAGTTTTTGAGGTAACTTCCAAAAGCGCCAAGCTGACACAAAGAAGACTCAGATCCTGAAAGAAAGAAGTGGTTTCTCTTCACCGTCGCCCATGCCAATACATAAATGTTGTTTTGTTTGTATTGCTCTTGTGAAGCTTCTCTTTTTTTCCCCCCAACTTTTTTGATGGTGCACCTGAAATACTTCATTCTGAAAACGTTTGATGGAGATTGTATAGTTTTTTTTTTTTTTTTTTTTTTTTTTTTTTTTTTTTTACATTTGTTGACCTAGTATGACTTATTAAACGTTTGAAACATGGGACACATCCACAATGTTCTGTTTCAATAAATAACTTTGGGAAAGAAAGAAGTTAAGTTTCGGTCACAGACGAGCCCAGGTGAGACAGGATGGCCACTGATCTGGTTTGAATTTGCTCATCCAAGAAACGGTGCCGGGTGAGGAGTGGGGAGTTACAGTCGGAGCCTCCGCTGTGTTGACGTCAAGTTCTCATGTCCTACAAAAAAAAAAAAAAAAAAATCTTTCTCACCAACACATTTTTAAGACGGGCCCGTCCCTGCCACTCGCTGCTACTGCCCCAACTGTGGGAATTCCAGGGCATCTGTGTGTGATCGCTTGTCTTTATCTGAGGAATGCTTTGTCAGGTCTCGGGGCGCTCCTCATATCAGGGGGATTAGACTGGCTCCTGTCCGCTTCAGGAAAAACTCGCAGCGAGCGGGGAGCTGGAGAGCATAGACTAACAGCTCGCACTCTGACGGGGACGTCCCGAGTCCAAACCAAAAGCCCCGCAGACTTAATATACGTCTGACTGCAGGTAATGGAAGTGGCTCTGAGAAATGGACTCGCTGTTAAAAGGCCTGACGGAGTAACTGTACATTAGCAGTCATTTGTGGCAACGGCAGTAAATTCAAAGATATATAAAAGTCATATTTCATCT
Organism: Neogobius melanostomus; assembly: GCA_007210695.1. NCBI lineage: Eukaryota > Metazoa > Chordata > Actinopteri > Gobiiformes > Gobiidae > Neogobius > Neogobius melanostomus. Next base: position 8,961,423 of record VHKM01000004.1, on the reverse strand, counting down.
CTCTGCTGGGAGACTTTGATGGCTGTAATTGCAAGAATGAGCACAGCGTTCAGTAGTAGTCGCTGTTATGGCCCCATGGATTCATTTACATTTATATACAAGTTTTTATAGGGGCTGTTTTGGAGGATCTGACTGGGGCAATAGTACAGGCTTTGTGAACACTTTTGAACAGCTAAAAAGCATTTGGAGAAACTTGTGCAAGGTTAATTTGTATAACTCAAAACTTCTAATCCAATCCCAAGTTTTTGCTTGCAACCTAATACTACAGAACAAATGTGATGTCAACTAAATTACAGTGCTTTTTTCCAATCTACATTTAAATTGGACACATCATGCATTATTGTGGCTTCTAAACATTCTTTAGGACACCTCGGCCTTCATATTTTTTAACTTGTAAAATAATGTTTATGTATGGAAAATTATGCTAATGGCGGTGGACCGTGTCAGTCATGATTTCAGTTTGTAGGCAACAATACCAATGATCAAACATATGCAAGGCCTGAAACTGGTTTAACTTTTGATAAATGGCATGCTAACAAATCAATGGCGCTTTTAATGAACACGCTTCAAGCGCAGAACTGGTCACAATGGGTAAGGTGATTTATGCAAAATGTGGAGGACAGTTTTATCTTGTTTTATAATAGTAGTAAGTAAAAATAAATGAGCGAACTGCAGAAGAAGAAACCACCAAAGTAAAGTAAACAGGATTACTCCATGAATGAAGTGAAATTTTGTTTTTGATGAGGGAAAAAATGTTACAACTTGGTTAAAACCTCATATAAGCCAATTTTGCATGATTATTCCACTTTAAATAAGAACTGATATTCTAATGCAGGCCGGGGTGTCCAAACTTTTTTCATTGAGAGCCGCATATTAAAGTATATACGGTGTGGAGGGTCACCGATTGGTCAATGCAGTGAAAATGTAGTTTTAACCCATGCCCCACATAAACAGCTCTTTCCCACAGTGAAATGTTAGTTCTGAGGATTTAATTGTGTAGAATTATGAAACTGTAGTAAAAAGTACCATGTCTGGCGTTGTCTGCCAATTCAACAGGACGCCTAAGGCCACCAGAAATTGGTCTGAGGGCTGCATTTGGCCCCTGGGCCTCACTTAGGGCACCCCTGTTCTAATGGTTCCCTCACTAAACATTATCGTATTAAGCTAAACTAGCTGTTTGTCCCTTTTCCAAAACATACCTAAAGTTGTGCTTTGTTTCATTCACATTTTTGTGTAACCTTGCATATGCAGTTTGTCTCCTTCGCAAGAGTTCTAAAGACTGAAATACGAAAACTGCTGTGAGGTGGTGCCCTCTAGGTTCTTCAGAAAATGCTCCTGTGTGTTCGGGAGTCCATACACCTTCATTTCAATGCTTAAATTGCCTTCACTTCAAAGCAAGTCTTGTCAGCAGCTCTTGATTTTCGCCTCATTACTTTGCTGCAGCACATCCACCCTCGGCTACGACAACAATGGTGTTTTTTTACGCACAGAAGTTGGAACTTTACCTAAAACTTAAAACACCCATCAAAGTTGTCTACATTTTTCACATTGTACACCTTAAACCGTAAATTTCCCCCAAGCTTAATTTCCTCTTATCATCTCCTTTAATCAGCCTGCCTTCTCTGGCCTCCCTGCCCCTGAGCATGCAGATCTTGCTCCCACCATATTTCTTACCTTCTACATCGTCCTAATCACTATTTAGCCTCTCCCCTTGACCAGTATGTCTTCCCCTTGCCAAAACACGGCACCTCTGCGCTAGCCCCGGACGACTGAATTTACGAGTCCGGTGCGTGGAAAAGCCGGGATCTCGCTGATAAAACCCGTGGCGTGGGTCACTGGGTGAAGTATCCCAACTTGATTTATTCCGTCGTGCAAACCGTGCTGGTTCTCTCCCATCCATTTTTGAGCTATGCCCCTGTTTTGACAGCCAGTCGGCGAATGTTTGCTGATGCTAACCAGAGCTAAACAGTGTCATTGTGCAAGCCGGGTTGATTTAGACAGTAGAATGTGCGAGTGTTAGCTGCCGGGATATACACGGAGCGGTTGTTAGCATTCCGGCGAGCAGAGGCTACATGCGTGTGAAGGCAGATGATGTGATAAGTAGCGTTGTTAATGGGACGGCCATTCAAACAGACAGGGTTTGAGGTGTTTTGTTTTTAAATACTTCCTTGCGGGATTTCACCTGCTCAGAGGCACCTGCATCTAAAAAACAAGACACACACACACACACACACACACACACACACACACACACACACACACACACACACCTTTATTATGCTTTTGCTGCATATTGTGCAAAGAAGTATTTAAAATGAGTGTGGTCCATTCTCCCGCCATCTACAACATCGCAGATTTTCGGACATAACTTTGGAAAAGAAAGTGATGGGGATGTTTAAACGACCCCTCCCTGGTCCTTCTATACCTCCGGGGAGCCGTGTAACATCCTGAATATTTGTAAATTTACTTCAGAAGTAGAGGTTCCTCCTCCAATATAACTGTTGTGATCGCACATGTTCTGATTTTTTTTTTTTTAATGAATAATCCTACTATAATATAACAATGATAATCAGCTAGACTTTTCTATATCCACAGTATGTCCAAAAGGTTTGGGATAGAAAAACACACACAAACAAAACACCTTAGAATGCTGTTTGGGTCAAGAAAAGTGATAAAAAGGCTCTGTGCGCGTTGAGTTTTGTTTGCTAACAAGCCGGAGTAACTACAACAGAGCGGTGGTCCCGTATGTGTGTGGTATCCACGTGGAGCTCGGAATCTGTTGTAATCCAAATTATGGTTGTTTCCTTTCTGGGAGATGGATGTGGTTAAAGACTGGAGAAATATACAGGCGAATGCGCAGACGTTACAAACTTCAGAAATGAGGTTTTCTTTATACTCGTCCAACAATATCCCCACTGTAGTAGCTCCTACAGACTCCAAACTTTCCATAACTACACATTTCACTTATAAATGTCTTTAAAAAACTAAACACGATATCAAAAATACTTCTGAAAACATATTTGTAACTAATATATTAACCAAAAAAACATATATTTAGATTTTGGCAATTTTCATGCACAAAATGCCTTATTTTTGTAAACATGGTAACATAAAATGACAAATGACAAAACTTGCCTTTAATCTTGAATTATATATTCAGATTGGTGTTGTTATACACTAAACACACCAATATCCAAAACATAGAATAAAACATCCCAAATTGAAACATTTCATCTCTTTTAGCTGAAACATGAATCGATTAAGGACACTGAATCTCATCCCATTACATTCTAGTATTGACCTTACTGGCCTTCTGAAGTGCGAGCCACGCAGCGCTCTTCCCCACTAGTTTTACCTAAAATAGCAGCAGATTACCGGAATCACTGTTTTTACTGCGCTCCGGTTAAAGCCTTGTAAATTATTCAGGTCGGTCCAAGCTGCCGCCGGGGCTCCTGTTTGCGGCTGGGGGGGGGGGGGCAGCGGGCGGAGACGGTGGGTCCGCTGACGGCTGATTAATCGACTGGAGCGGCCCACTCATGATAAGTGTGGCTAATGACCTGCTGAATAATTCACTCGGCCTGTGCCATAGAGCAGATGGAAGGCCAAATACGTACGCAAACATGTCGGCCGCCGCGTTCTGGACGCACTCAAGGACTTAGTTGTATTAGCCGTATGCATATATTCACGTATTTAAATGAACAGACCATTGCACTGGGGGAGGTCTGTCTCTGCCCCCTGCTGTTGACATCTCCCATCTCCTGATACCACTGCACAGACACAGGGCTTCCTAGATTGCTGATCATTGCCTTGTCAATACCTGTTATTGGGTTAAAATGACATTACTACTCATAAGAAATTACAATTATGCCAAATATTGAATGTCCTTCAATCTGCATGTATTTAAATATACTTCATTATTTTACTTAAGTTTTCTGTTTTGAGAAACCATATACAACATAGCAAGTTGACTATTTCTCCTGCCAGGTAATACGCAACACTTTAGTCATGTTGAGTTTCATAATCTTAAGTTATTCACTGTGAAGTTAGCATTTCTCCGCACTATGCACAACTTGAGTAAAAGTCTGCCCCTTGATCCAGTTTGCGATGCTTGATTTTTTTTGTTTTCTTTCTGCGTTTTCTTATTTACGAAGTGGCTTGAGTTTGCATCGCTCTGGACGTCTGGAGAGATCCTCGGTGCCCTGTGACCCTTATGTGTCAGCGCTACTTCCACAGATCAGTGGAAGCTCAGCGCTGCGGTCGGACTCAAACATTCCCTGTAACTTTTAAATGGATCTGATCGGCTGCTTTCAATCAACAACCTTTGATTCTGTGGCCAGGTCTCTGTTTGCACCACAGGCAGCCAACGCCAGCTCCTCAAGCCCTTCAACTCCTGACAGTTTGCAAGAGTGTCTTTTTCAACTTCCAATTACCGGAAAATCTTACTGTTGGCAGTGATGGCTCTTTCATGGGAGCTTGATTTGTTTCAAAATACTGACTCCTTACAGACCACTCACATAGAGAAGATGTAGCAATGATTTGAATGTAACTAAACAGATACAGCAATTCATACCGGCCAAGTCAAAGCGTCGCATCGCTAGCCGCTGGTTTGTGTTTGCGAGCGGCCGCAGTAGCCCGTGATTAGAGCCCGCTTCTCCCGTGTCGGCGCCGATAAGCGGGCCCCGTCTCTCTTTGATGGGCCCAGTGGTCTGTCAGAGCCCTGGTTCGAGCTGACAGCTTATCTGCATGCTGCCTCTCCTCCCAGCTGCACCGAGCACTTCCTGTTCCTGCACAGACGGACGTCTAAACAGAGAGCGCTATCATGACCCTGAGAAGCAGTGTGCAAACATTGAGACCAGTTGTCAGTGATTCTGCACGGACACGCTTTAATGTTGTCGTCCAAATGTAAACTACAGTGAGGCAAGCATGATAAGTAAGGAGACATCAGCACGATGTTCTTGCTTAGGTATACTGTATACTGTATATTGGTACTCAACCGCAAAGCCAGGAAGCCACCATGAACCCCTTTGAGTTACTTTTTTATTTTATTTTTACCTGAATAGGGATAAACGATTTTGAAATTACAAATTGGACGTTTTCTCCTTTAACATCTTTCTCTATTTTGAAGGTTTTAGTATTGAGCTGATGATTTGACTTCTCTTTGCAGAAGTGTCGTCGTTGCCCCGAAGAAGCCAGGCACCGCTGCCGCCCCAGCCTCCTCCACCCCTGTCCCGGCAGGCAGCGGCGCAGCCTCAGTGTCTGCTGGTCCACCTCTGGAGAGTGTGTCTGTGGTATCTGCGCCTGATGCCTCCCAGAGCACTTCCACCGAGCCGGCAGCTGGTCAGTACACACGCACACTGATAATAGAACAGGCCGGCCCCCGGGCCGATGAGTGCGAGCCCTCAAGAGACTGATGGGATGAGTTTACTTTGACATTGTTTAGGTGTAGATCTTAATTCAAACCATCTCTGTGGATGTAATACGGAGGCACCTGTTTCTAGTAATCAGCTATTTTAGATTTGAAGGTCATTACATTAGCTTTAGAATCTGGATGATAATCAAAGGTAGGGTTATTATTATTGTATTTTACACATTTGATCTTCATCCAGCTGGAGTTCAAATACTGAATTAAGTTCTGAGCTTTTTTGTTTGTCCCAAGACTTTTGTTTTTGTTATCAATATAGAGCTTTTGGCAACCTAAGCATTAGTAGAGTACATCACTGTCGTTTTACAGCACAAACAGGGCTGGCCCTAGCCAATTTAGTACCCTAGGCAAGCTTGAACTTGACCCCCCCACCCCAAAAATAAATCCTTAATATTATTAATTCATTTTTTATTTCTGTGTGTTTCTGTTGCGCACATGCACAAAGCCTTTTTTTCTGAATTTTCTTGACCCACATTTTATTTTTATTTTTATTTAACCAGAAAAGTCCCATTGAGATTAAAAACCTCTTTTTCAAGGGAGTCTTGGCCAAGACACAGCAAATGGCATTCTATATGTTTATATCCCAATCCTTTTGGACACACTTTGGATATGGAAAAGTCTAGTTTTATTTAATTTAATTTTATTATGATCATTATTATTGTTTCATTATATTACGATTATCTATTTATTTAACAAAAATTAGAACATGTGCAATCATGAAACGTATGCACAACAGTTATAGGAGGAACCTCTACTTCTGAAGTAAATTTACACATTTTCACCGCGATGTCACACGGCTCCCCAGAGGTGTAGAAGGACCAGTGAAAGCTTGAAATCTCTAGTATGTCCGAAAATCGGCGATGTCGTAAATGGCGGGAGCATGGGGTTAAAAAAGGTAGGCCTATAAGAAATTAGGTTTTGGCAAAACAAAATAATTCTCTGTCACATTGTTTTATATAATATTTCAGGTGACAGATGATTTAGATTAATAAAAGAAGTGAAAAAACGCTCAAAAGACTTTAGGCTGTTGTTGTTGGTGTCAAATACAATAATGCTGTATTGCTATAGCCCTTGTCGTCTGTGTAAGTTCTTGTGGCTGTACTGTACAGAAGATGACTCAAGTACCTTCTTTGAATATAGCCCTTGTCGACCTGCCATTACAGTTACCAATACTTGTTCAATGTAAATCACAGATATATTTTCATTCTTCAATGATTATATTTTATGTTGGGGTTTGTCCGGGGCAGTTGGGGGTGTTACTTTAAGTTTTAAGTGCCTTAGGAGGGGAGCCCCTTTCACTGAGTAAAAGTCCCGGACAGCTCCGTGTTGGCCTACACAAGGCTGCTAATCGCTGCTTAAGCCCTCCGCACGCCTCTCTCTGTCAGCGAACGGCGCTGAGTAAACACGCTTTGTAGCCCTGTGTGTTTTAGTGTGGCAGTGGGAGGACTAATGGAGACCTTCATTTACTCCTAGGTTTTGAAGGAGCTACTTGAGCTAGAGAGGGCCTTATGGTCAAGATGGTGCAGTTCAACACCTCCACACACACACACACACACACACACACACACACACACACACACACACACACACACACACACACACACACACACACACACGCATTCCACTGTCTGTCATTCCTGAAGAGTTATCCCTGCCCTGAGACCGTCCTCGCTGGGAAAACAAGCAGAAGAGGGCCCCCCCCCCCACACACCCTCCTCTATATTCAGCTGGGCATTAGCTTATTTATGAGGCGCAGGCGAGTGAATTTACTGGCAGATCAATCAAGGATGGACTTGGAGTGTCGGAGCGCCCCCAGTTTCTAGAATGGAGCTGTAAAGTACTTTTTACCCCTGTAATGAAACAGTCACAAAAATAGCCCAAAAGGGTAAACTGGTATGCGATGAGTCAAGGCAATAGCCGGCTAATGCATTTCACGTATAAGATTTATACGATTGTTGAAGTGGCTTATATTTCTTGGAACATCAATGTATGCGCAGGAAAAAGTGATTTTAAACCTACTGTCCTGAATAATATTGTTATTACGTAGGTGTAGTTTTGACCCTTTGTAGACCCAGGTTATCTCTGATTTGAACTAGGCCTAGGTATTTAGAAAGTCAAATATTTTATGAAGTGGTACTTGGTGTGGAAAGTTTGAAAACTTTTGGACTAGTTTTGTAATTACTATTTATTAATTGTCATCTGATGTGCACAATCTAAAGCAGACGTTATGATGGGAAATGAGATACCAGAACCCACGTACAGAGCAATGACTAAGTATGTGAAAAATATGATGATAAATCCTTATTTATGTACTTTATCAAGAAATTCTCAGCACTGCATTTAGCATACAGTAGTTATAGCTTCATGTGTTTTAAATCAGCATGCGGTTTTAAACAGTTCTACTACACTTAGACATCAGCATAGACCCACTCTGTGTCTAAGTAAATACTGACAGACAAAGCCACAAAATGATGCTAAAATGACATCTCATCTGCGTTACCTTGGCACCCGCCTGTCACGCAAAGTGTCTAAAAGTGACACTGCAAAATGATAACCCTGCTAAAATTACGGCCGCGGTCGACAGTGATCCGCTCCGAGCCGTCCCGCGCTCTACGTCCTTTATGAGATTGTAAATTGATAAGAAAGACACATTGTGCTTGGGAGTACATCATCCACTATCGAACCATAAAATTATACTTGTACCCCGCTTGCCCTAGTCGCCCATAAATCCAACCCCTCCATACATTTGAACGGTGTGTGGAGTCCCTACCATTCAAATGTATGGGGGAGTTGGATGTTATATTATTTCCCAATCAGGTTAAAGGGATATTTCAGGATTTTTGACATAAGGCCTCATTTCCTAGTTATCCAGAGTGTTGTTGATGTCTGGAGATATTTTTTTCTTAAATTCATGCAGTTCTTATATTTGAAGAGTCTAGTGGCGCTAGGCTAGGGCAAGGCTAACGCATTTCTATGGTATCAGTTAGCCTGCATTAAAAACAGTCTGACCCACTCCGCAGTGCACCTGAGGTAAATCACTTATAACGCCAGACTAACGATATAAATGTCTGTGTTAATAGAATAATGTTTGAAATATAACTGACCTTGTATCACATGAATTACCGCATTTTGAGGGACTATTTTCTCGTAGATCACTCCACCACTGCGTTAGCTTACAGCCACGAAGCTGATGCTGCTCAAATATAAGTTATTTTAAATGTAAAATGGTTAAAATTATTCTATTAACACATACATTTATATGGTTAGTCTGGTGTTATAAGTGAGTTACCTCAGGTGCACTGTGGAGTGGGTCAGACTGTTTTTAATGCAGGCTAACTGATACCATAGAAATGCTTTAGCCTTGCATTAGCCTAGCTCCACTAAGCTCTTCAAATATAAGAACTGCATGAATTTAAGAAAAAAATATCTCCAGACATCAACAACACTCTGGATAACTAGGACATGAGGCCCAATGTCAAAAATCCTGAAATATCCCTTTAATGGTGCTTAACCCACTGTATATACGAGATACGTTGAGAAAATTAACGTTGCAAATTAGCAGTTTTGCTATAACACTAAAAACAATGTATCTGGTTTGTCCAATGCAGTTGTTATGTCCATATCAAATAAACTAATAATAATAATAAAACTTTCTTGAATATTGTGATTTTACTGAATGAGTTCCCTGTCGACACATTCAATTTAAACAAAGATCAGAAGTAATTGTTTTTTTAATTTTGCAAACTGTGCTCCAAAAGGGACCAAATTAGGATAAAATGGAGCTAAATTATGACTAAAACTGAACATTTGCACATTTTTAAGTGATTTTGCAAATAAATTGTGGCTTCTTCCGATTTGGATTATGCGCTAAGTACATATTGTCCTGCTCCTACCTCTGTATGATGCATAGCTTTATGTCCGTGTGTGTGTGTGTGTGTGTGTGTGTGTGTGTGTGTGTGTGTGTGTGTATGGTGCAGACTAATCTCCGTGTTCTTTGGTTTCTCCCTGCAGCGGGCCAAGTTCCAGCCAGCGCGAGCCTGCCATCTGTCCCCCACTCTCCCCTGTGACCCAGAACACCACCCCCAGTATGAGGTGATTCATCTTCTTTTTTTCTTTTTTCTTTTTTACCCCCTCACTCAACACGAACGCCATCAGCTGTTTACGTGCGGGAGGCACACACAATCACTTACGTATGCAAACTCGCTGAAATAAAAGCTTCTCGTCAAACTTGTGCATAATTTGTCCATTTGTACACCCTTGACGCTCTAAGATGGATTTTTCCCCGCTCTTGCTTTGTAGCATTTCGGAGCGTCTCGAGCACGCGCTGGAGAAGGCCGCGCCGTTGCTGAGGGAGATCTTTGTGGACTTTGCGCCGTTCCTGTCCCGGACTTTGCTGGGAAGTCACGGGCAGGAGCTGCTTATTGAAGGGACAAGTAAGTACGGCATCAACACCAACATCACGGATAACAATAAGGTCCTGCGATCCTTACCTAAATGTTCAATCTTAAGTCGAGCACAGTCATGTAGCTCCCCTGCTAAGTGCCACCCTCATTTCAATACAATTACACGCGCAGGACGCTGTTAATCCAATAGTCCGATGAGCACTAGAGCTGCTGGTCCCGTTGAAGGCTTCCATGGGGGAGCGGGTCAGAGGCCACGCCACTAATAGCAGTGTTTGGGATGTCTGCTGCCACCAAACAAAATGGAAAGTTGATTGATAGCTGCAGGGGGCCTGCGGGGTTGGCCGGGGGAGGGGTGTGTGGAAGAGTGTTAATTTCAACAACTACAGTAAGTTTTTGTCAACATCACAGTTTTGCTCAGAGAAAGCAAAATGAAAAACTGAATGATGCAGTGCTAAAGGACGGCAAACTATGATTAAATGTCCTGATATATTTTTCACATGCATCAGTAAATAAAAACTAATAAACACTAAAGTAACAATGATAAGAGGGAGCAACTGAAGCTCCAGATGAAAGGTGTTTTTTTATGTTTTTCCAAAGCACCAAATGATACAAAATCCTACTAACGGGTGTGGTATATGCTTTTTACAAGTGCCTATAAGGCCATGCAAATTAAATAATTGTACTATTTCCTTACACTTTTGAATGCAAAAGAGCAAATGCGACCCCGGCCTGGCCCCTTCGTCTGTGCGGCCCACTCCGGACACTCTAGTGGCCCCCCCTGCCCTCTGAAAGCCCAGAGCTCACCATTAGGGATCAATGGACATATGTTGACCAAGTAAAGGCTGTAATACAAGGCTCAAATATGTATTAGTTTACAGTAACAACATGTTGACTCATTAGCCACATCAATAGTATCTGCTCCCCTGCAGATGGCGTGAGGTTAGCTAATCCTGGCATGCTAATGTTTGGACAAGTGCAAAGGCCTCAGTGTAGAGCCTATTGAGAGTTTGGGGTCACGTGTGCCAAGTTGGGTTGATTTGGGGGGGGGGCTCTGAGCCGGTCGGCCATGATGGTAGCACACCAGAGGCACGCCCCCAGAATTTCACGCATTCCTCACATTACAGAGCACTTAAATTTTTGCGCATTTAATTTTTCTGGCAGGACAGAGACGGACCTACGAATACGACAAAGAAAAGGAAGAAAGTAATGCATTGCAAAAAGATAAGGCGAAAGAATAGGGACCTTACAGGAACAAGCTCATACCAAGCGTAAAAAAGCGGTATTTGGAGAAGCTTCCAAATATCGACCCATACGAGCTCCCTGCAGCGGAATGGCACACAGACCTGGACCATTTACCTCCGTGCACATACAGTACATGGACATAGTAAATTATCTTGTTTTTAGTGTGAGTTACTACACGATGCAGGAGTTTAAAAGCCACAAGTCAGAAAGTTACGAGACTTTCTGCTGTGGCTGGGTCCAGGACTTGGCTCTACAAGCCTCCAGCTGGTGAAAACAGCGTTGTACTGGCAAAAGTACGTTTCTTCAAATGCATTTTAGTGTGTTGTAATTACATTGCATTTAGCAGATACTTCTTGACCAAAATGACAAAGTAATAAAGTGCGTGATTCGTAAACACTACATTGTTACGAGATGTTCAATGTACACAAACGTTTCCAACATGTTTTGACAGATCAGAGAATTGCGCTCCTTGATGCTGTGTCTATTTCTGTAACCTTAAAAACTGTATCCCATTGTTCCTACGTTTTCCATGTCTATCGTGTGAGGTATTGGGAGCAGTTTTGAACGCAGCAGTGACTTCCAGGCATGGTAAAACAGTGCGGAATAGTTAAGAACCTCCGCTACTACCGCGTTAACAACACACATAAACAATCCGTTTTGCTGCTGGAGTGCTACCATCATGGCGGAGAGGGGGGGATCGGGGGGGAGGGGCTCAGTGCCATGACGACAACTCCTCACTCTCAATAGTATGCAAAATTCAAAACTTTTAACCATGTTACAATGTTGTTTCCTGATTTAAAAACACATCTCACAATCCTGCATACTTAGTCCACCTTCTCTCTCATGTGTGCCCCATCACAAAGTCAGAACACCTTCTCTAAACTTGTTCGGATTATCTTCAGACAACAAGATTCCGGGCTTGCACTGATTCCATAAAAAAAAAAAACACATCTTAAGAGTATTTTCTGACCCCTGGATATTTTTGAATGGGACAGTAACCATTATGAGATTGAATCATTATCTCTACACTGAGGGTGGTGATGTATTGTTTGTCTTTTGTCGATTTTTACTTTCAGTATTGATATGAACCAAAACCAAAACTCATACTTGGAGAAATACACTGATGACCAATAAAAACCCAGCCGAACAGTTCTTTCTTCTGGACATTGTAGGCTTTGTCCTAAGATACTTCCTACAAATACTCCATTTATCTATTTCAAACTGGACACGAGACTAGACTGATGAGGATTTCAAAGTGGCCTGAAGCGCCCTCTAAAGGCAGCAGTGGGAATGGCACGTTATGAAATGGTGTAAACAAGATTTTACTTTCAGCTAGCGGCATGTTATCAAATTAGTGGCGCTGCGATGAACACACTATTGAGCTCAGAACTGCTTTGAACGGGTCCAGTGATGGATTAGGGGTTTAATAATGTGGAGGACAGTTTTGTGTTCCAATTATGACGCCACAAAATCCAGGAAAAACAAATTGGCGTGCTCAAAACTGCGTGAATGGAGTGAAATACTGCTCCAAGTATGTTTGTTTTGACAAAGGTGATTAACAGCTCAACCAGGATTAACTTTGCATGACGCACCTCTTTCAGAATGCCTTTCAAAATGACCCGTTGATTTTTGCAGGCCTGGTGTGCATAAAGTCCAGCAGCTCCGTGGTGGAACTGGTCATGCTCTTGTGTTCTCAGGTGAGTGCGGCACCTTTATCTCCCCTCCGTAGCCCTCCTACCTGTCTCCTGTTTATCCAGCTCAGATTTATCGCGCTCACCTTAGCGAGCTGAGCCTTATCTCTCCTCCACACTTCCCTGTCCGCCTCGTGAGTTAGGGGGGGGCGCAGAGAAACCAGAGAGGAGCCATCTTGGACTGCGAATATCGGCCGGTGGGTCAAGGGTGGCCGACCTGTCCGCGCCACCTTTGACCCGGTGTAGCCTCTGGTGGCCCGGGCCAAACTGATGAGGAGAGATAATGTAGATTTGATGGTGCTTTCCATTGATTTACCCCTCTCTTGTCTGTTGTCTTGTGGGTGTTTTGTTGCCAAGTTTATTTAGCTTGTGCCGGATTCATGAATACTAATTCCGGGATCATAAGCAGGCGTGGGCAGATCAATGATCGGGCTCGTCAATACATCACTCCAGGACGGCTGACTTGCATTAACAGACACAGGGCGACACAAAGCTGAGAAGTTACGGCTTATTCGGTTAAGGTGCAGTTATCGACAATGACTTATAAGGGCATTTTTCATTCGCTGTAGAAAACTCTTAGCATCATTAACACCACACTCCAGGTCTGTCGCTAATATGATGTTGATAAATGTTTGTAATGTAAAATTAGCCTTATGATGTATAGGGTACTTCAACAAGGTCAATTATTTTTTTTTATAAGTTGAAACTAATGGGGCGGGGTTTGCAGCTTGTCATGATCGGTGAAGGGGGGAACTGATCAGAACCACAGCTAAAATTGTATTTAGATGAGGGGTGTTCAAAATAGGACCCGTGATCCTAAACTGGTCCTTAAAGGTGCATTGTGCAACTTTTAATGTGAAGAAAAAACTGAATTTTTTTACTGTATTTATTTGACCTTGTAGTGACCCAGCAGCTGCTGTATGAGGTTTTGGAAGGTTTTCTGGTGAGCGGGTCCGTCAGCAGTGAAAACCATCCAAACAATTGATCCTGAAGCGTTGTACAGCCACTCATACAGCTGCTGGGTCACTACGAGGTCAAATATGCACAAATGTCAACTTTTTTTTTTTCACATAAAAAGTTGTTGCGTAATGCATCTTTAAAGAGGTTTGATTCTGCCCACAATGTTTATAAGAGTTTCCTACTTTGATAAAATCCCCCCTACTGTAAGTCTACTATGTACAAACACTTAGTAGACTTACAGCAGTTCGTAGGGGGAATAAACTACCATGTCATTTTTTTTTCGTGTTTTCGTCTTTTTTTTTGTCGTTGTTGTTGTTGTTGTGTTTTTTGTTTCTTTTTCATCGCTTTTATCCTTGCTTTTTTTTAACACTTTATTTTGCCATGTTTTTGTCTCTTTTTTTGTCGCTCTTTTGCGGCTTTTTTGCGTCTTTTCCATCACTTCTTAGGTGTGTTTTTGTTGCCTGTTTATTGTATTATAAATTTTTTTGTCGCTCTTTTGTCACCTTTTTGTTGCTATTTTTACACTTTTTTCAAGAAGCTTGTTTCAGGTGGGGGTTAAGTTGTGAAATGTCTTTGCATTTAAACTTTTATATCCAAAACATTATTGTGTTTGGCCCTCGACGTTTCCATTTTGGCCTGTTAGGGGAAAAAAACTTTTAGGTGGAAATCTGTTGAAAGATAAATGTTTATTGGCTTTCTTTTCTGGAGTATAACAGCTAAAATGATGAAGTGAGATTTTTGTACAAGATTGTTTACATATGTTTCTTATATATAACCAGTATTTTATTGTGTATTAAATATTCATTTCAATTGTGCTTATATACACAAAAAGCCAACACAAAGATTCACTCATATCCTCATAAACAACAGATAATAACTCCTCTCCTGGCTCTGTTTGTTTGCATTTCCTCCATCTAAAGCGCCTCATAAAAAAACAACAACGCTCTCCAATAATACAAAAACACATCTGATTAATGGTCCCTCTCGCCGCTGTGCTGCCTCTGCTTTTTTTATTTTATTTATCTGCTTTATTTTCTTCCCTCTCCCTTGCCTCTACCCTCTCCTCTCTCTTCTAACCCCTAAACCCTATTTGCGTCCCATTATTCACTCCACTTCCCAACTAAAAAGGCAATACAGTGGGCTCGCACATCTGTTTGGACGTCATAGACTTGAGACGGCCTGGGAACATGAGCCTCGGAGAAGCCCAGGTTAGCAGCAGTGAAGGCTAGATAGAAAACTGAGCGGGAGAATGACGGGCCCTAATGCACCTATTTGTCATAACTGTCCGGGTGTTGTTTAATGCTAATCTAATCAAAGGCAGAATCTCTGTGATTGCTGCGGCGCGTTCATGCCTCTATACTACCCCCGCAACCCAAGCTGTTTTTCTGTTGTTGTTTTTTAAAATCAGTCTGTGTAGGGCAGTCGAGTATATTGCCAGCGTTATCGCAATATTAGGTGACAGTGATATCGCAGGAAGCCACAAATATCACACTATCGCTTCCGTCTGACTTAGATTTGTAACACGGCTTAGATTCAGGTTCAGTTTTAGGTCACTTTTTTGGTGCGTTTTTGTCACACTTTTGTTGCTCTTTTTTGGCCTTTTTGGTGCGTTTTCATCACACATTTTTGTCACTTTTTCATTGCCTTTTCGTCACGTTTTGTTGCTCTTTTGTTGCATTTTTATCCTGGTTTTCGTGTCATTTTCGTTGCTACTTTGACAATTTTTACTAAGAAGCTTTTAAGCCAAACTGGAGAAAATGCGCTTTGGTTAGGAGGTTAAATATTGCAATTTTAATAATTTCTTACAGCCTTAGTTCTTTTAGTACTTTACTACTACTGTACATACTAGTACAAGTTTCAATGAATACACATTAGCGCATGCACAATTGTCAATTTGCTCTTTTCAATTCACTGCAAAATAATTGTGAGAACATTTTTAGATCCCACTATGCTGTTGGTTACAGTTGGGGCTGCATCATTTTTGTGTGTGTGTGCAATTCAATAACTGTCTTGAATGATACTACTGCTACTGAGTTACTGGTTCCCTTTTGTTGAAGTTCTTTATTCTCTCAGCCTCCAAATACCCCACACGCCTCACTGTTTGCAGCCAGGTTGGGCCGGCCCCAGTGCTGATTGCTTCAATAAATCATCCGACCAAATTCTCTCACAGCTGATGCAAATGTAATTTTATTGTTGTTGGGAGGAGGGGGGAGGCGGTACGCAGAGATATGGGAGGACGTTTGCAGCTTTGCACTGGGGAGAAGTAGAAAAGGGGCCGACTTTGCTCCAGGCTAAATTACAATGCATAATTATTTGTGTGTTTGTTCTCCGTGTGCGGCTGAGAGGCTAAGCTATGATTGATGACGTTATTTAGGGACTCTGGTCAGGCCCCGCGGCACGGGAAGCGATCGGATGCCTGGCAGGAAGTGCCGCGGTAGCATTGACTTTGGGAAAGAACAGGCTGATGAGGTTAAGGTGCATTTGGGGCAAGAGGAAATGCATTTTTTAATCATGAGATCCTTACAACAGTTGTGTCTGTTTTTTGCTCCGTGTTATAGAATTTTAGAACTCCTTTAGAACAGCCTTGATATTTTGTAGTATCACTTAATACGATATATCTCTCTAGAAAACACCCCAAGCTCTTCAGATAAAATGTAGTTGACATTGGTTGACCACAGACAGGATCAGAAGTTTGGTGACGGTGTTGCCACTTTGAAATAGCTTCATGGAAGACTCAGTGTGACATATGGGGTGTAAATGAAACACTATTCCAGGTCTGTGTTTGATGAGGATAGAATATTTAAAGAGGACTGAAAGCTTGTAAAAGTCAACTTTGCATGTTGGACTGTTAGGATTTGACACCTGCAAGAAATGCAAACACAAGTAACGTAGCAATCAAGGTATGTGTTCAGTTTTCTTGGACTGATTCACACTGATACAACAACTCAAACTGATGATATATAGGGACTGACCATCAGCCTAGAACGACAAGCTTCAACCCATAAAGTGTGGGGGCCTTTGCATTGGCACAATCACAGCAGACTGATTACGTGGGAGGGACTTGGTTATAAACCACAGGTACAGGGGCAGGATAATGGGCATCACCTGATGACGATGTGTGGAGCTGGTGCGGCTTATGACGTTCTGTGAAGGCCGCGGACACATCTCCAGTCAATCAGGAAATTCTAATTTAGTAGCAGAGTTTACCCTGAAGGGGGCGCAACCCATTCGTTTTCAGGCCAAAGTTAGGATTTGACACATGTTTGCGCTATAATGTCAGAATAATGTCAGGGACCAGTAGACAACACTATGAGACACCCATTGAGACAGTTTATCAGTAAAAAAAAAATAGATTTGGTGTTTAGTTGCTCTTTAAGTATCTGCTGATATCCGATATTAACTTATACCAGGAGTCTTTCTTAAAAGTGGCTGCTGTGAGTCTCTTTTCTCCATTTTGAGATCAATAAAGTATTTTCTTATGATGTTACAGATCAATAATCAGTTAGGCTAAAGTGATCCGATCATCAGTTACTCTTTAACAGCATTTCATAAGATAAGATAAGATAAACTTTATTGTCCCATAGGGAAATTTGTCTTGGACTTGCCATGCTGTGGTACATACAATAGCAATATATAAAAGATGCATTAAATATATTCAAAGTACAAAAAGGACAACAGTCAGCTCGTTCGGCATAATTTCAACAGTGGAATATGGCTGCGCCATAACAATCACAATACAACAATCACAATACAACAGAATGTGTTACACATTAAGGCCACAATGTTGCCCAGTGTAACATCAGGCAATAAGAGAACATACTGTAAAAGGCCTAACAAGGTGTTAACTGCACTTGTTAAGAGCAACCGACACAGGAATAAAAGAGTGTTTGTATCGGTGTTTTGTGGCTCTTATAGCCCGATATCGTCTCCCTGATGGTAAAAGCTCGTATTCATTAAACAGCACATGAGAAGGTTCTTTGAGAATGTGTTTTGCCTGTGCCAAGGCCGAGGATTCAAAGAGTGTTTTTA
Organism: Neogobius melanostomus; assembly: GCA_007210695.1. Classification (NCBI taxonomy): domain Eukaryota; kingdom Metazoa; phylum Chordata; class Actinopteri; order Gobiiformes; family Gobiidae; genus Neogobius; species Neogobius melanostomus. The sequence continues at coordinate 8,943,676 of VHKM01000004.1, read as the reverse complement.
AAGAAGGATACTCTTTCCTGCCAATAATCTTCATGGCATTTCGGACCAATTTCTCAATTTTGGTTTTACACAGGACAGTGAGAGGGCCAAACCAGGCAACCATGCCGTATCTAATTGGGCTTTCCAGCCTAATTCCATAAACTGAAATACAAACACTTGACCAACTTATTAGACTTCTTTAGGTATTTCCATCTTAGTTATTGCGCCCTCCTTAATTTGTTTCTGTTAGCGTTAGCATACTCCCGTTAGCATTACGGTGCTGTTTCTAGCCACGGTTTTGCGCGGTGATCAAAAATACATTTGCAGAGATTAAAACTAACTCAGCGATTGAATTCTCTGTGTTCTAAGCTTGGCAATGACATACGCCTATATTCATTATGAATACCATATTCATTTGGTTGGTGGAAGTTGTGTTTTTAAAATGTTGAGAGCCAAAACGGGTATCTGTTTAGTATCAGATATTTGTAGCCGATACCCAATATCGTATTGGTTCCGATATCCGATACCAGTTTCGAATCGGTGCATCCCTAAATAGTACTGCTATATGAACATTCTCACTTGATTCCGTTGCACGAAATTACCTGCAAAATATCACTTTTTTAGAGGAAAGCATAAAATGCCAGCAAAATGCTTAGCAAATGTAGATTTATGAAACATACAAAAAAGTTTTTTAAACATTAAATATTGCAATTATACATTATAGCAACTTAAAATCTTTACCTCCCACTATTTTCCCTTTTAAAAAGTTGTTAAATTGTAAAAGTTACATGAACAGCAAACATGTTTATAGCAATCACACCCACCTCAAACTATTATTTCTATTAGTATTACTAACTATTAATTGATCAAATGTGATTATAACAACAGTCACATTTTTATTTTAGCCTCTAAGCTAGCCCCTGCTAACTGGATCTGCTCCCGTTCACTGTCACAACCGTGTAGCCGTCACGCGACTCCTGGCTTCGGAGCGAACCCGGAGGGAGTAGGGAGATGATGTTGATTGATTCCCCCCCGCTGCAGCCTCATACAAGATGCGACTGTGTGAAATTTTAATTAATTTCTGCCACTTCTGAGATGGAGTGGAGCCAGGCCGCGGGGTCAGGGGACTGGGGACCACAGAGCAGTTTTTAATCAGGGAGCGTTCTGATCATCGCATTGGCCTCAACATCAGCTTTGGCTTTGAGGAGGGGATGGTAAACCGCTGTTTGATGGCGCCCCCCGCTCCTGCGCTCACACAACAGCGCTCCCAATTAAAGGACCATTTTGAATCGGACATTAACTGCTGGGGCGGCGTGTGGCCTTGTTCTTGGACCAAATATTGATCTTGTTTTGGACTGCTGAATATACAAAGTGAGGATTAATGATCATATAGGCTACTGTTGCCGTAAAAAATGAACTCTGGAAAAAAAGGAACGTGCGGGAAAAGCATGACATTCTGCTCAAGCTGAAGTCGAGCATTTGCACTGTAGTGGATAGTTGTTAAGGCTGCAACATATACTGGGCATTTTGTTGTGAATTTGTCTAGATTTGCTATACATATTTCCTATAATATGTGCTTTTGTGCGTAAGTAAACAAAGTGCCTCTCATGCTTCCACTGCTTCTCCTCCTCCTTATGTACATGTTGCATATTCCATGAGCCTAACCGCTGACTGGTCTGGAGAAGCATGTCCGTTCTCATCTCTTCCTTTCCTCCTCTGCTCCTGATTCACCCTGACATTTTCACTCTCCCTCCTGCTCTTGTTTTGCTCCCATCTCCGTCATATTTACAGCCAGCCCCATCGTTTCCTGGGTACACTTCTTGAAGCGGCCTCCGCCTAAAACATCTGATTAATAAATAATACTCCAGGAGACGAGAGAAAGAGCTTTTTTTTTTTTGCCCCCCTTGCGCTCGGGCCGCCGTCTGGGCCCGAGCTTTGAGGAATCATCTCATCGGCTACCGGACAGCGACCGTCAAACGCCGGGCCATAAATCTCCTCAGTAGCTGCATTTGTGTCCTGTAGATCAGCCATTATTGTCCTGCCCTCTGTCAGCCCATCCATCGTTCTGCCGTTTATCAGAAGTGCATCCTGTACACCGAGTGGAAGTGGAAGGAAGATGGAGAGTTGCGAGGTTGAGGGGGCACTTGCTTGTTGATGGTAACGTCTAGACAGAAAAAAAGCAGCTGGTGTAGTTTGTGGCGGAACAAACAGAAATGAAGATCATGGAAAAAGAGAGATTAGTTTATGAGAAGATCTGGATTTTTCTTCTACAACCTTTGCATCATAACTTTCACTGTCATATCACATTTCAAGCAAACGGCAACTCAATGGCCTGAAATGTGATAGCAAAAGAAACAAATTCTTCCCTCTTGTCGTCTCTCTGGTCTCAAATGATTGTATTGATTGCATGGTACACAGAGATCAAACACTTGCGACCTGCTCCTTACTGCTGGGTTTTAAACTTGCCTTCGAGCTCCTCTTCAGTGTTAACCTGCAGGTCATAAGGCCCAAGGTCAGAGCGAGCCAAGTGTTTGGAGAAGTCGCTGTTTCTTCCCACTGCAGACGCTCCCATCTGTTAAACAGGTTTAGTCTGAGGGCCCTGAAAAGTATGATAATGTGAAGTCATTGGATTAACAGGATAGTTGTGTTGTTATTGAATTACGGTTAAAACATTATCGCCATTGGCAGCGCCAAGGAAATGTGTTTTTTTCCTACGTCCAGTGTTACTGTGCTTGTTACAGGAACAAATGATCAGTTACACGTAGGGCTGGGTACCGTTAAATTTTGTTTCGATACCAGTACTTTAACGATACTTGGTTTTCGATAGCAATACTTGAACAATACTTTTTACGATACCTATATGAAAATATTTTTCATACCTTTTTTTCCAATACCAGACTTGTATCGTTTAAAGAGGGGGTATTATGCTTTTTTCAATCACATAGCACCAGTCTATAGCATACTACAATGATGACGTAACCTTCTGTTGGTCTGTATATGCAGTAAATTAAAATAACTGCCTTGAATAAAATTGCTCTCTCAAATGGCTGTACTGAACGTCTTGAAATAGGCCTCTGTCTCTTTAAGAAGCTTTCCGACACGCCCCCTTCAGCACACTGCTGTGGCATCTAAACAACACTACTGTGCGGGGAGGGGGCTCTGCTGAGCTGAGGAGCAGTGGTTGGTGGCTTGGCTGGTGACAAAAGGTCCAGAGGCGTCTCCAGGAGGTGGGGGCGTTCCTAGGAGGACTGAGGCATAGCTACACCTAAAATGGCTGCCGTCTAAGTTTTTACTGATTACTCAAAAATATGTGAATGAGCCAAGGCAACACTCCAGGCATGTGTTTAATGAGGGAATGACATAATAACATGATATAAAGCTTGAAAAAGTCGATTTTACATAATAACCCCCCTTTAATGGTACCAAGCCCTAGTTACACAAAATGTGTTGTTTGCCATCTTTGATCTTAGACTCATAAAAGCAGCATTGGTCTGCTGCTAAATCCAAACCTTCTGCTGGTTCATGCCGAAGCTGTTAGTCCACTCTAAAGACTAAGTGAAGGCATCAAAGAGAGAATAGGAATACAGCCTCTGTGACTTTTTAGATCTTGCAGAGACTCTATAGCATTTGAGCTGCTCTGTCTGTTAGCAGTAGCTTTAGCCACACATAGTAAACAACAGTGGCTCGCATCTGTGGGTACATCTCTAGAAAAATACAAAATAACCTAGTCCAGATGACTAGTTTTAAAAGTAAGTAGAGTTTCCTTAGACATTCATGCAAACAAAAAAGCTGCTGATGTGAAAAATTGCATGTTAAGTAAAGATTCAGAACAATGATTTGCTAAACAGTCATTTTCATCTGTCTGCGGTCGCATTTCTTCTCGACTGCTGCGCCCGCCTTTGATAGATCAAGGGCGCTCCATGTTGTACGACCCAGTCGGGGAGCGCGCAGAAGTGCCGTGGAATGTGCCAAAACCGGGGGGGACAAAAATACATTCCCCATCATTTTACTCGCAGTTGGACCTGCGCCCCACTGCGCGCTTTAACAGGCTCACCGGGTTCAAGATCAGTGCAAATCAAAGTGTTTTTTGTCCCTCCCCCCGTCCGGCCTCCAGTCACCTCGGACTGGCCCTTTTACAGCCACGCCGCTCCCCGTATATTCTCCGAGAAGGTGCTCTCCTGTGAGATGCAGAGAAAACACGGTAACACCAACTGGCACTTAATTTTGCAGGCACCCCGCCGTTGCCAGCTCTGCATCCCAGTGGAAGGAGCACGGAGTCGGGTGTTGTCGGTGGCCGGGCTGGGGTCAGGGGGAGAGTGGGGGGGGGTTTCCTGACAGGAAGTGAAGTCTCGCTGCGAGGGGAGAATCAGACAGGAGGAGACTGAGGAAAAAATGGAACGAGTTTTAAATTTGGCTCCCAGCAGTTTTTACTGTGGGTCGGTTTCAAGTGGGTCATGAGAAGTGGACCTAACTAGTTGCTAAATGAAATACAGATTGTGCATTGTATCTTAAAAAATGGTTCAGCATTCCCCCCTACATTTCATTTTGTTTTCCTTTATGCAGATTCTGAAACTAAAACAATCTTTGTCTGTGTAAACTCTCAGTCGTACAGGAGTTGTCCATCTTCAATGAAGGTACTTGAGTCATCTTCTGTACTCAGTAGTTGAAGTCTTCGAAGTCCTCTAAGCTGTGGGCTGAGCGGGACTTTAGTCCGCTGACGAAGTCTTTTGGATGAGAGGCGAAACACTCGAAGATTTCAACTACTGAGTACACAAGATGACTCAAGTACCTTCATTGAAGATAAAACAATCTTTATCTTTCTGTCCAGTAATTGACTAGTACATGAAATATACCCTGTTGACTTTATAACTAATAAAATAATATTATTTTTTAAGTGTGCAAGAATAGCTGGTTATTCTATACCCAAATATATAATAGAGTACATACAATACATGAATTATCTGACCCCCAGAGCTGTCTTCCTGTCAGCTGCTGTGTTTGTACTGTGTTCGTACCTGACAGGTCCAAAGTTATAAGGCTGTGGAATGCTTTTGCTTCTCCCCATGCTGTCCCGTCTTGGCTGTCCCGCTGGTTAAAGCATGCTTGGCTGATGTGGAGGGGAAATTCTTGGAGCTGCATATGTTTAGAGTAGCGGTGGTGCTGTAATGTACAATAGAAATTTTTGTATTTCACATTATGTAGCAAAAATATGTTTCATGAATGTGAAAAAAGTATTGGGGTATGATGTGATCAGGCTTATTTCATTCTGTAGTTTATCATCTTGCTCTTTTGGAAGTAAACAGTTGGAGTGTGACATATTTTGATCGAATTCCACTGATGAGCACTAAATGATTACGGTTTGGGCTCTGCTCCAACTTGCAGCCATTTAAACGCAGTTGTTATCGTGACATTGTGCTAGTTGTATACATATATTTACTCCCTTGTACTTTTCACATTCTGCGTACAGTAAGCTCTCTGACATGTTTTGCTTTGCCTGTTTGGGCTGGGGGCTTAGGTCATGTTTTTTCACCCTTTGTTTTACTGTAGTCGGGAAAGTGTAACACCGTGAAGCTCTCGGAGACCTCGCAAAGTAAATATTTAGACATCAGTAAATATTCTATGAGTTGTGACCGTGAGCTATGCAAACACAAACAAACTAAGCACCCAGATACCATCTGAACATACACATTTGAGCTTCTGAGATCTATATGCAGACACAACCGCACAAGCAAGTGACAGAAATAATTAGCAAAGATAATGTCTTTTCTTAATGCTTTTGATTATGATATGACCTAATGCTGAAAAATCAATTATACTCTTATACAATTTTCTACACTCTGGGGACAACAATTAATCTGGCATTTTTTGAAATTTGCTAGTTTCTGGTGAGTGTAAAATGAAATGTCACACATCTGGCTTTGGAGAAAAATCAGTAGCTTACAGGCCATTTACTACCTGCACTACCTTTCCGACATGCTGATTAATGCTTTTTTGTGTGTCATCAAAAGTTGTATTCCCCGTAGCCGCAAATCAACAAATACTTGTGATTATGACTGATGCCACCAAAAAGCAATAGTGACTTATTTATTATTCTGGGCGAAGTGAACCATTTCTTTCTGCTGTGTTGTCGAATGTTTTCCTTGTGTTGTGGCGGGCTCAATGTTTGAAAGGCGATTTTACTCTGGAGGTCTGCGTTTTCTCACCAGCGGCAGTGGTATATTTAGATGTTGATTATGGATAATCAGCTGTAATGACGGAAGTCTATGGCATGTGTTTAGACTCAATGCCATCGTCTTTGGAACAGAGACCAAACAGGGCTGTCTTACCAACTCTGAATTGGAATGGACATTTGCAAAATAAAAATGTAGGTTGCACTTACTTAAAAGGAAGATTTAAGTTGTTGAGTCGTTGCAAGGAATGTATAGTTGGCCATTACAATGTAAAGACCAGCGCTCTCGGCGTCCTATCATCTGTTAGGAGGTCAGGTTAAAGTCCAAGGGTCACAAATGGCTGCTTGTATCCTCTCATCAGGAGCACGCTGGCCATTGTCCCTATCGCGGTCATAAAAGCCGTGACACCGCTGACCAGGGCAGACAAAATCCAATATTCTATCACTGACCTGTCCCCGATTCCTTTTTGTCACCATAAGATGTCTCCCAGATCAGGGTCATTGCTTTTTTAATTCAACTAGAAGAGCCATTTCTTAGGCTATAATGACACCATTAGTCTTGCTATCACCTTTGTCCACGTTCACCAAATGCCAATGCCTCAGCATCGTTCATCACATCCAATTTAGTACTGAAGGTTTCCTTACATCAGCTGTATTGAGGTTCAGTTTTTTTCTATTGATAATCTCAAGGTCGCCACACAAATTCAAACATAGTTCATTGTATATTATTGTATTTTGTACAATATGTGCGGGCCTAATTTACAGACTTGGGGTAACCCAACACAATATAAGTACAATTTCAAATAGTGTTCTTCCAATACCAGTTTTTCCCATCCGATCCGATACTTAATATTATCATCATTAAAAAATGCCTCATAAATGTACAAACAAACATTTGCTTTTGCTGTGAGCGGCTCAGCTCTCCTAAGACATGACTGTAACTTTACTGGGAGTGGGTGCGTCTCCAGCTCGTCTCCATGGAGATGTTGACTCAAGTCAGCAGCATTTGAGATTTGAATAAGTTAGGTTCTCATCCAAACCTATTCTTTGATTACCCACTGCAGTAATAGCATTTTTGAGCTGGTCATTGGGAGCATGTTTTGTACGGGTGGCAACAGTATAGTCCAAAATGTTACGCAGTGTGCCTTTTAAATAACATAAGTGACGAAACAAAACAAATGCACAATGTGTAAAGGTGTCTCTCCATGTGGTGGTGATACATATTATGATTTTAACAATACATTTTACCAACACATAACACGCAAGTTTCTTTGTACTTGTGTATAATGACAAATAAAGCCATGTTTTTTCATACCATTTTTTGGTTGTTGTATCCCACTGAAAATGTAAATGAATTGACTTTTACACCATGCACATTTTTATAGTGTCCTAGTAATCCCCAGAAACAGAAACGGGCTGAATCTTAAAAGCTTAGTTTTCAATTTCAGTTCTTTTATTTGGGGTTTTAATCATAGGTGAAGTCTAATGCATCTGGATTTCTGCTTGTCTTAGAACCACTGCTCTATTTACAACTTCACTTCCTGTGGTGTTTATTTGAAATCGAGCTCGCACGGGTTTGGCCCGCTCTGCAATATCCTCGCAGCCACAGGTTTGGTTACACTCATGGTAAATGTCCTTCAACTGCTGCGTATGCCTCATCTAGCAGGCCCCAGGGCTGCACTCACACACACTTCCTCCCAAAAAAGCAAATCCTCCCCGTGCCAACATTCGGCTTCCAAAACGGTACTTCCACTCCGGGCTCCGGCTTTTATTCCCCGTGTGCCCTCTTTATTTAGAATGTATTGTAAACACGGTCAATGCCAATATGGCTCCACACGACAAAAAGCAGTTATGAGCGGGGTTAAGTGTTAGGCGGTTATCTGTATGACGCGCATTTCGTTCCAGAGTGACAGTACGCAGGCGTTTTCACCCAGAGTGGTTTGCATTGGAGTGGGATATGATTGCTTCTGATGGCTGCACTTTTTTGCTCTCAAAGGAGAAACAAAAAAAAAAGTAGTATAGAGTTTGAAAGTCGTCATGCACATGAATAAATTTGGATGTGTTTTTGAAAGATGTAAGGCGATCTTTCCTTCCTTGTTCGTAGCGTTGATACTCTTTAGGCCCCGTGAGCTTTCTTGGTTTGCTGAAAGGGCAGCCTCAAGATAAACATTGCGTTTCCCCTATCGGCGCGAGGCATGATGACAGCAAATTACACGTTTTTGCATCTCTTTAAACCTCTGTTATTTTTGACAGTTTATTGGCGCCAAGTGAACCCAACCACAGCGTGTATTTTATTTTTTTTGCCCCGGACCTCTCAACCTTTATAGTTGACTAAATCAGCCCAAACTATTTCAATTTAAAAGTTTTGGTCTCTCAGTTTTGATGCTTTTCATGCATATTTCTCCGAGTCTCCGGAGAGGAAGCGGGTGGGGGAAAGCGCCGCTAGGTTCAGACAGGCCCCATGACCTTGTTGCTTTATTATTCTTTTGACGCTTGTGTTGGAGGTGTTGAAATATTGAACAGAACATGAGAGACGATGACCGCTGCGTTTCCTTCTTGCCTTGTCCCTTCCACTTGGAGGATTTAAAGTCGCGCACGGCTGCGGTTGGGATTGTTTAGACTGACACCTTGAACCATAACGCAAGTCAAAAAGGGGGAGGAAATCAGTGTATTTACTGCTGATAAATGCACTCTTAACACTGGCTTTTCATGTCTGACCACTGTTTGAAGCAGTGGTCCATCGGCTCAAAGTGACGATAGTGAACAAGGGATTATTGGCTGGCTAATGTGAGCTTATTTTAATTGAATATTTACCGACAGCCATAAACATCTTCTATGCTGAGCTCCTATTTTAGACAACACATACCAACCAACCAATTTGTTTTCTTCATGCTATACTTCAGGTATGATAGATTTGTAGTATACCCATACAGTACATCTATTTTGGGGACAAAGTAATACTATATTTAAAGATTGTCTATATTTTTATTTTCTTGCACACACTCCTACATTTACTATCTTTTGTAACATATTTGACTGGTAGCCATATAATAATTATAAAAAAACTCATACTTTCTTTTTTGTGATTTATAGGAATGGCAGAACTCCATCCAGAAGAACGCAGGTCTCGCCTTTATCGAGTTGGTCAACGAAGGCAGGTATGTAACGCTGAAAACTCCTTCATAAAGTCGTTATCTCTTGTACTTCAGCCGAGCATCACTAACCATGGACCACAACACAGCCTCTCAGGCCGCTAGCCTCCCTCAGGCTGTCATGATGGGACGGCCATTTGGCTTTGTGGACAATGATCAATGATTGGAGTGTTAAAGTGAAAATTAGAAAAACCCTTGAGTTTAAGGGAGCATTCAATATGTTCCTATTCCATAGGGACCTGAGGAAACTACAGATGTTAGGGCATGCTTTACGCCTTTGTTACTATTTCAGATTAGGTTTTGTTTGGTTAGTTACGGTGCTGCATGATTTTAGAAAACTATTTAAATGGTTTTCTTCTGACACTTAAGATTTGTGATTTGTTTTCAAATCAAAATTCAGTTCACAATGTATTTTTTTTGTTACATCCAGGGGCATTAAAACTTAAAAAGAGAGTACTGAAGTATAAATTGCTTAACATTTCAGCACATTTGCAGAATTTTGCAGTGATACACACATTTTGTTGTTTGCAAAATAACTACTAATCTGCAGTCTTTGTGATTTGCTAATTGACACCATTCAAATTGACATTTTAATTTGATCGTGTAACCCTACTTGTTTGTAGCTAATACAGTAATAATATTATTTTCACTTTTTACTCCATTTGAATGTGTGTGTAAAGAAAATGTAGTGTATTAATTTCTCCTGCAAAAGCATACTCATGTGCCGGTATTGATCGCGAGCTTTTAAACCAGGCTCCGCTAATCCACAGTAATGATAATGAGACTGGTGATGGAGTTCTCTGGTTTCTTTGTGGAGGACAGGGTTTGTAATTCACTTTAAAGAGGTGACTCTTGTGCAAACATACCTCACGTCATGCCGGGTTACACCTAGAGTTATGGTGATTTATGCTGAGCACCTTGCACCCCATTAGACATTTGTTTCAGCATGGAAACTTACTTAATGTTTCCACCATGACTTTATTTTCTTAGGCGCGTGAAAGAGTCTGTCTTCTGTGTATGTCTGCGCCTCTGCCTGTAAAATCAACCTACAATTCACTTTAGCAAATTATATAACATACACAATAGGCTAATCTTCCGAGTCTAAATCTCCAAATCTTGCTGCAAGATTTGCGATGGGTTCCTACGTGCTGCGTGGCAGTCACCAGCGTATCATGACCTGATCTTTGAAGGTCAAATGGAGAAGACAGTTTCTTTATAATTGTGTGTGTCATTGATAATGCACACTAAAACTGTCTGGCGTTATGTCTTATGCACTAGTTTGTGGCATAATACGAACAAATGCAATACGAACAAATGCAATGTTTTTTTTTAATGCAGGTTTAATTGTATGCCTAATCTGATTAAATACAGAAATGTACTAAAAGTAAAAATGGAATATGTAATCAAACTGTATTCCAAGTTCCAAATATCTGACTACTTTACAGAAACAATTTCTCATTATGACGCTGTCTTGATATAGGGGCAACTGTAACATATAGCTCCATAGCATTCTCAAAGAGGCTCCTCTAAACATCCCACTGGCGTGTCGTAGGTTCGTAAAGAAGAGCCACGGCGCTGTTATTGATAGCGGAGTCCGGACAGGGCCAGAGAGGCTATGGGAGGCCCCAGCACCTCCGCTCCCCTGCTGCCCTGCGCTGAAACAGCAGGCTTAGGTTACAGTGGTCCCCTGGCCCCTGAAGCCCCAGCCTACAGACCCTCACGCTCCCCCCTTACTCCTCTCCGGCCCCTGCTCTGTTATTGTTCCACTTTGCACAGTCCTGACCTTTAGTGCCGCGCCGAGGTTTGGACGACCCAACAAGCGCGCATGTTTCATTGACGCCGATAAGGCCCGAGGAGGTGGACTCACAAAGATCCTACCTGTCAGATGCATATCATTAACAAGTCAATTAGCACCTACCGCCCAGGAACAGCACGGATCTCCTCTGGTCCCGGTTCGCAAATTAGATTTTCTGCTCATTTTGCACGGCTCCTTTTTAGTATTTTATGGGTATTACATGGCTGTTCTGTATCTAGTTCCCCAGACTGCGCGGAGCAGATGTTTGAAAATGGCCTTAAGTGTAGCAATGTACAACACAATACTGATCAATGTATTTACCCTTAAAAGGCAAATTGCAAACGGCGTCGCTTGTGCTGTGCTTCCCAGGTTGTTAAGTCACACCATGAAGGATCACCTGGTTCGAGTGGCCAATGAGGCCGAATTCATCCTCAGCCGACAGAGAGCAGAAGACATCCACAAACACGCAGAGTTTGAGGTGAGCCTTTACAGCTTTTACAACTTTGGAAAATATTCAATGCACCAAACTCTGGACAAGTTGCACATGTGTGGTGCTTATTATATAGGTGTTTATTTAGAAAATGGTGATCTAAAATGGCAGGTCTGCTTCTTAAAAGAGATCCTGCAGAAAATGAATATTCAAAACAGTAAGCAGTTTGAATGCATCTGAACTAAATCCAAGTACTCCCTGGGGTCTTTCTCCCTATTGTTGGGAAACACTGTTCCAGAGCAGCAGTTATTGGGAGCATTGACCGTGCACACGCTGAGAATAACACAATAACTGTAAAGTGACACACTACCACCCTGATTAGAATAATAAACTACACAGTGCGCCCCCCCCTCTGTGAGCTTGAAGCCTGCTTTGATAGTGCTTTGATAGCCAGGGGTCGGAGCGTGATATTTTTGTGCCCCGTCAGTGGATATGTAGAGAAAACAGGGAGGCGGTACGAGTCAGTGAGAACGCAGTGTAGCTCCAGCTCCAGCGCCGGCTCAGGACGTGTCAATCAGGCTTCAGAGCTGTCAGTGCAGAGCTGGAGGACAAATGTTTACTTTTCAAACATAACCCTGAGCTAATCATGAGTGCACGCACACACACGCGCGCGCACACACATACGCAGCAGCGCATACACAACTAACCAAACACAGGGGAGTGTTGATTTCTCCCACTGCCTCCGAACGCAACTGACTGTGCGTGTAAACTCGAGCACTATTTATGCAACACTAGTCCCATGCAAAAGTGAGAAGGTGCTGGTTTGATTTTTGACTCTTTTTTTTCACCTCTGTACAGAGATGTTGACGTATGTACTACTTCAGCATACTGTGGAAAACATCTACATACTAAAATATCTGGGGCTACAGATCGTTTTACAACACTAGACTTCAGAACGCCATGATAAAATTCCAAATACATAACATGCTTTTCCAAACATTTCAAGGTTGTTTATGCTCAGTATCTTAAAACATACTCTTTTACCTTTTAACAGTGCAATATAGAAACGTCTCTAAAGTCTTCATCTGACTGAGATCGACACATTTTTTTGCAAACTCTGCCAAAAACGAACAATGCATTGAACTTATCGAAGTGACTTGTGATATTACTTTTACACATATCGTTCAGCCCTAGTCCGATATAAAGTCTTTGAAATTTGTTTTCCAATTCTTACTCTACTAAACACTTTGCAGACCTAAATTTGTACACACAGTAAGTAGTAATTCAAATAAACTTGCCTTGCTTTTATGTTCGCAATAAAAAAAAGAAGCTTGATATTGAACCTTTAAAGGCTTTTCAAACTTGGCATAAAAATGTAAATAGAATTTTTAGTCACACTTTATAATAACTACTCTTCTTCATAAGTTAGGTGTGACTAATGCTTAAGAACTACTTAACAATGAATAAGTGAAGTATGGGAAGAACTATTATGAGTTTGGCATTAACTGTAGTGTTAGTCATGCTTAACTAATGAATTGTTCATGATGAATTAAGTGTTAACTCATCATTTATTATGGCTAAATAAGGTGTTATTATAAAGTGTTACCAAATGTTTTATTTTTTTGAAAAAATTTAGGGACAAATCGTTGGACCCATTTTGCTTTTTGTTGTTGTTGTTGTTGTACTCCTATATTTCCCGTGAGCGTTTGTCACCTCCGTATGGTACAGCTGATACTCAATTTACTGCGGGAGTAAAATTAATGAAAGGCTATAACTTTTTAATAGTTGTATTTTCTCACTGTCATTTAGGAAGTTGCTCTACCTTTGCAATCTCCCCAAATCAGATATCCACCATTGTTTGCCCCTGAAGTGCGTTTTGCAATTGAATTCCCCTCTTAAATGCAGTTGCTCCTCGGTGACCCCGGTGAAGAAGTGAAGCCCTGATAAGTCTTGCTCTGATATTGCTGTATTGATTTTTGCCTCCATACAAGCCCAGTTTGAGGTGGCTCCAACAGTTTCATTTTGCACCAGCCACTATAAAAATAACAGGCCAATGAAACATCCCCCGGAGGCTGGGGGTGGACGCTCTCCAATCATTCTCAGCTCCGGGCCACTTTTACAGGTTAACAGTGTAAAAGCGTGTTTGTTTTCAAATATTTTCATAGTAAGGCTCTTAAAAAAGACACAAAGACAAAGAAGAAGAAGAACATTTCCATCCCAAGTCTTCTCATTTCTTAAGTTGTATTTTAAATCACACTGTGGGAGAATACAAAGTGTTTTGAGAGAAGTGGAATCATTTTGTTGAATTTAAACTGGTTAAATGTGGACAGTTACTAGAGCTGGGCGATCCCCCTGCCCAACGAAAAAAAAATCTTCGATGTTCTTCTAAAAACTCGACTTACGATTTGATTCGATCATCCCCCCCCTCCCCCCATTTAAAACAAAATAACTGCTGACTGTAAGTAGATTTTAAATATATATTTTTATTGTTTTTAGTTAAATCAGTACTAAGTAACTTGTTTACTTTTAATAAATCCTTTCCGTAGTCCCTCTGGGGGTAATTCAAGTGTTAATGGGATGATTGGGGGGGTCTCTGGCCAGAAAACCACCCTTGCAGCTTTCCCTGCTACGATCCGGAGTCACCAATACACTCTAATGGAATCACAAAGAAGAAGCTAACAGGCTAACGGGCAAAGCTAACTGTGTACTAGCGCCACTTAAACAGTATTTACAGCCAAGTTTGAATGAAATAAATGATCTCCTTTGTGTAATTGGATGTACAATCTCCCTCTCTCCCTTTGTCTTTTCTGTCAGTGTAGTATTTACTCTCACGGACAATGAGTAAAAAACCGCAACATGCTACGACACCTGCAGTGGCGCTTATGACCTCTAGGGGCATGAGTTACTTAGTTCTGCTTTAAAGTGCATCAACAAATGCAACAATAGCAAAGGCAATCACTGTAAAAACTGAAAAGTCACTAGTTTGCAGTTTTTAACATAGATTTTTAAACAAACAAACAAAAAATAATTCCACCTTTTGATCTCTGAAGCTAAGCAGAGAAGGACCTGGCTGGTACTTTGATGGGAGACCGTTTGGGAGCACCAGGAAGCCTGGGTGAATGTAGTGTGTAAGTGAGGGGTTGGTGGTGGTCTAAGGGGCCGATGGCACAGACTGGTCAACTCGCTTCCGTCAGTATACCCCAGGGCAGCTGTGGCTACAACAGTATAGGAAGGTTCTACAGTCATTTTGATAATATAGTTGACCATAAGTTCTGCAACAAAACCAGGGAAAAGTGCTCTCTGGCAGGACGTTCTAAGACACCTGAGGCTACCCTTGCAGTAAAATCAATTTGAGCTTAGTTTTCATTCAAGAGCAATTGCTTTAGTCAAACCGAAGCCTCAAGTGCCAGCCCAAGACAGCAGCAGAGATTATTGGATACATAAAAACAAATTTATGTTTGCTGCTTGTCAGAGTTCATATCCTGGAGTCGACAGTGATAGAGCAGCGTTTTGATTTAGATAGCTTTCTCCTCAGAGACACAACATATGCTCTTCCCCTTCCTCTGTCTCTGCCTCCTCACTCGCCCGACGCACTGTGGGACACAATTGAGTTATCTGTGGCCCAGAGAGTAAGTTATTACACTGGGCTTAGGGTGAAACAGAGATGAAGATAACTAGGAGGAAATCCAATTACCTTTTAGGGTTCTCTATCTAATAGGATCCTTAATGTGAAGGAGATCTGCAGATCGGATGCTGTTGCCCACCACAGCAAATGATGGACTCTGATATCTTTCCGTCGAGCAGCGAGGGGAAGACGGCCCGAGAAACGGAGTGGAGGAGAGAGAAATCGAAGTCAGCCTTTTTATGGGGCTGTTCATTAGGGATGAAATGTGGTGTTCTCGGGGCACAAGGGCAGATAAGAAGGTTCAGATAAGGGCGAGCGAGCGAGACCCAAATCATTTTTATTCCTCTGCACTCTCTCCGGTGCTGTTCTGTTTGATACTCCACCCTTGACTCTGAGGGAGCTTTATACGGAGTAATTGAATTGAGGGATCCTGAAAGCCAGACGGTTGCAGGTAATTAGTGCGTGGCGTCATTGTCTCTCCAGTGCTGAGCTTGTAAAACGATCCGGTCCCTGGTCCGACGTTAATGACATTAACATTGAACTGATACTCATTATGTTCCATTATCATAGTGCTGCGTGGAGAACGAGTGCTCCAGACAACACGGCAAAGACAGAGCAGGGGAGACCGTCTAGTAACATAACTGTGGGTCTGCTGTGTTGTAATATGTGCTCGGTATTTTAACAGTTAAAGTCAGGGCTGGGTACCACTAAACAAAAGCGTAGGTGCTACTGGTATCGACAGCAAGTATCGAAAAATAAATCTTTGATCTTTAGATCCAAGTTTTGATGTTGATGGTCCAGGGACGGCATTAAAGGAAGTGACTTGGTTGTTTCAGCTCAAATAAATAATAGTTTTTCCGAATTTTTTCAAATGTTTTTGGCCAATGTTTGCCCTATTTGTTCCTAATTAGGTATCGGTATCGAAAACCAAGTATCTTTAAAAGTACTGGTATTGAAAAAATGTAACGGTACCCAGCCCTAGTCAAAACTGTCTGAGATCAATCAACCTTTCTCATGTTGATTCTCTCTTCAGGTGAATTCTTGAACTTTAAGCCACATTGACCTTTAACTTTACTGAACAGACTCATTGATTTGCTTTTTAAAAATGTGTGTGCACCAACCTAAAGCACCTTACAGGGGCACTCTGTCTTGTGTAGCCTACAGCCACATTCCCAGCTCCCAGAGGCCATTTCCACTCTGTCATTTCTAACGCTCAGACTGATAGCTGCCACCATCTGTGGAAGTAAGTCATGTCCGTGTCCAAACTGTAATGTTCTGTATGTCAGCAAGGCGTGGTAGAGGTTAACTAGTATGGAATTTTTCATGGCCTTGTCACACTGTATATTGCACGCTGATTTCAGTCATTTTACCAAATGCATTTAAATATGTGATGAGCAACTCCCTTTCATGTTTGTTTCTTGATCAGTATCTTACATTATGTGTGGTTAGAAAAGGCTATTTCAAATTTCAAAGTGTCCCATTTTTGGTCTTCGGTTTGTCATTAGGCGGTTTGCCTCTGTCGCTTTAAAGTTGCACAACTTTTTATGAAAAAAAAAAAGTTTAAATCAATACGTATTTGACCTTTTCAGTGACCCAGTGGATGATTGGGAAGTTACTTGCTATCCCGATTTCGTCCAGGATCAATTGTTTTTTAGGTTTTCACTGCTGATTGAATCGTATCCATGGTTACATACACATTCCTAAAAAAAAAATGAAATTAAATTAATCCTGAAACATCATAGGAGCCACCGGGATGGAAAGCAAAGGCCATGCACTCCAATCAACCCACTCACTCAAATTCGTACTAATATCAACTTATTTTTATCCATAAAAAGTTGCATAGTGCACCTTTAAGGCCATCCTCCCCTCGCTCCCCATCTAAACAAACCTCAGCTGCTTCTCCTGGTCCTCGGATAAAGCAACATTTCAGTGGTATTTTGGCCTCTTGCTGCTCTGCGAAGGAGGCGTAACCTGTGCTTCAATACGGGAGCAAGGCGGAAGACAAGTCTCAGAACATGGCTGCAAGTATGTTTTGATGAGGGAACGACATTGTAGTATGGAAAAATGAACAGCACAAAGTCTCTTTAAAATCCTCTCTTCACTTCCTTGTTGTTGTTTGAACTCAATGTTGCAAACTTTACAAACCAAGCAAGGCTAATATATGAAATTGTGAAGTGTGTCATAGCACGCTGTCAGACGAGCCTAACCTTGGAGTTGTTCTTCCCAAGACCATCATGATAAAAGCCTCGGAGAGTGCTGCCGAGGCTGGTGGAACAGCAGTCTGCGTCCTGGTGTCTTGTCAGAGTAATGAAGTCCCCTGGTACTTCCTCCACTCTCCCCGTCATTATGTGCGACCAGCTTCCCCCCCCCCCCCAAATATATATGACTATACAGCGCACTTTGTTTCACTCTTGACACCCCGTCTGTAGCCAAAAGGAGACTGCGCTTTGAGAGAAATCCTTTGTGCAAACACACTATTTGATGCTGTAAATTTGCTCATCTGAGTATGAATTAATGTAGTTAATCACCTTGACAGTATGCTATGGGGTTTTCTTTGTAAAGGCGAGCGAAAACCAAGGAGGGAATTTGTTGAAAAGTCTGGAGAATTGTTGTCATAGTGATCAACTTTCTTCCACATCTTGGCACCGAGAACCATTCATTACAAGAAAAGCAGTATTTTTCATCTGGTCATGTCCTTTCTTCATTTGACTATTTTTCACCTGAGGACACCTTTAACACCTATGATTTTTCACGTGGCGTGACCTTGAGGCTGAGCGGAAGTTATTGTGCCTCCTAGACGGATGTGGGGAGCGGAGGGCGCAGTTTGGGTCCAGCGGCGGAGGATTGCGGGGGTAGAGGAGATGGAGCGGCTGCCAGGCGGGGCCGGCTGACCAGTCCATTAAAGATGGGCCCCGCAAGACGGCGCGAGGGGAGATACTTTGATAAGTGTTGCGCCTGCGTTAACCTTGATGGCTGTGCGCACTGGGCCGATGCCAGCAGCACGGATCGGTTTCAACTGGATTAGATTATATATATATTTTTTCCCCCCTCCCGAGCTCCCAGAGACGCAAAAATCAATACTCGGGAAGCCGGCTTGACAGGGGCATCATTTCAGAATTGAAGTAGCTGTCAGGCATTGTCATTCGGTGACTTTTGTTCGCCATTGTACTTTTAAGCCCTCATTTTTCTCTCCCTCCTCTTCCTTTGACTCGTGCCTTCCCCTGGCCCATTGTCTGAATTCCCCCGGTGACATTTTATGTTGCAATTTGAAAACTCGAGGGCAAGAGATCAAGTGCAGGAGAATCTCTTTGAAACCAATTGGTAAGACTGGTTCAGCATCTTCTTTTTGTTTAGCGACCCCCATTCTCCTTTCTCATTTCATCCTCTTGTCTCCCCAGACCTCCATTGTGTTCCAGGAGGAATTTATTTGTAGAACATTTGCATTCTGTGATACCAGACAAGGACAAGTCTGATGTCTCGCCTTCGCTTGGACAGTTCCTTTGCCCGGTTTGTAAATGAAACCCTCGGGGAGCACTTGTCGACGGATGTGAGAAATTGGAGATTCTTTGAGGGAGATAGGCCGGCCTTGGAGAGAGTGTACTCCTGATGTGCCACCAATGTCAAGAGATTGCAAATAAAGGGCTTTAATAACATCTCTGCAGATTTTCTTTCTTCGCCCGTTCTCCTGGAGGACCAAGAGACCTTGATTTTGTCAGCATGTGGTTGAGGGCTTCCTGTGGCACAGCAACACCATTCGCCCTTTCACTGTCACTCTAATTGATAAACATTGGGCTGATATCTTGTAATGAGGCTCCATTCTCCGGCCCATTATACTGGTTAACCCTCTCAACTTACTGAGGAGGAGGGAGTGGGCTGTCTGACAACAGCGAGAAGCATTTAGATAAGGCTGACACTGGTACATGACTCGACTCTACTCAATCCTTTACTTAATTGGATCAGTCTAGTGAGGGTCGTTGAACCTTTTCATGTTCACAAACTACATGGAATAAAATGGGAATAGTAAATATAAGAATAGTTGACTATGGAGTTTTAGAATATCTAGCACTTTAATGTGGATATTGTTTCAGCATTTTATCCTCTTGGATTAAACTTGCATTTAGAGTTTGCGTGCCATCAACCATTTTGAGGGACTGTGGGATGTTCAACAAATACCCTTTTTTCCCCTCTCTCCTTTCTTCAGTCTTCTCCAGAAGCCCATTTTCCCGAACCAAACTCACATCTTTAGTTATTTATTTAAACTGCGGATGAATTGTTGGAGACATGTCTCTGTGTAATTGACTCGATTAATGCCAGCCATTATCATTTTGTCTTCACCGAGCTGTCTGCTTCAGCAGAACCCAGCACCCCGCTCCGGCCGACCCTGTCAGCCCGTGCATGTAATGGAAGGTGTGGCCCATGATTACAGTGTCGCAAGTCATAACCCTCTCACTGTCAGCAAACCAATGTCCCAGGCCAGTGTGAATAAGCTCACGGCTTATAGAGGCAGCAGCCATTTTTGGCACGAGGCTAAATCGGCTGCTTCAAAATGTCTCACGCAAAGTTGAATTCAAAGAAAGGTAACCCATAGTGCAACCACCCTTTCCAACCGTTTTCATTACTTTAAAATACATGAAGAAAAGGTTTATTTTGAATACTTAAATAATTAATTTTAACTTTCTGAATCACATGTTTGAAATTTAGTACGACAACATGAGTAGAAAGTAAAGACGGTATAGTTCCAATATGTATTTAATTTAGTTAACTATTTTAGGGATGTCTGTGTAATGCCAAGAAAGATGTTGCAGTCAGTGAGTTACCATGTTTACCACAAAAAAATAAATTCAATTCAATATTCACTTATTTTAATCCAAATGAGCTGACACACAAAACTGACATTTGTTTTCCACTTACCAGCACCGCCGCCTTCTTAATAGTGCTACTTATGCGTTCAGTGTTTGAGGCTGTTATTCTAAGGATAAACCCGTGACTTTAGCCTTTCCTCCCATAGCCGGCTTTGGCTTGGGTTGTGAGCGCAGTCATTACAGCACAGAGGGCCGGGCTGTTTGGGCAGGCCTCCACGCAGGTGCTGAAGTGTTTGTTTATGGTTATGAGTCTGAACACAGCACCGATGATTAGTCCTGCAGACCCAGAACAGACGCAGAGCTTAGCCTTTGAGAAAAAAAACGTAATATATTTTAGCAGGACGCCGGGCCAAAACCTGCACTGAAATGATGACTTTATTACGCAATACCAGGTTTAAAATGCATTGCCTGAATATATACAGTATTTCACTCAATATGAAGCTATTTTCAAGGTTTTATATTGGGATTTGCAGCTAATTCTGGAGGCAGTTTGAGTGCTGAAATGATCTAACAAGGTTAAACAGGCTTTGTATTTCTGGATAGTTCGATCTGCAGACAAACAGCTAGTGAATTTTTAGGACAGTTTAAAGTTACCTTCAGTTCAATTTCAAAGGAATCCTGTCTTCTCCCGGCTGGGATGCTGGTTAGAAGGTCAAGACCCTCTCTAATGCCCCGCAAAGAGACATAGATTGATAATTAAAGCCCCCGGCCTGAAGAGAAGCCACTCTAATGTGATTTATACCTATAGATTTTCTGTCAGATATGAAATGTTGTCGTTGGAGGTCCTATTATAAAGCACTTTATGGCTAACTTTGGAAAAGCGCGGAGCATTTATTTGGCCATACATTTTGGTTAATGGCACTGTATAGCTGTCATATCCATAGACGGGCTGAAGGTTAATTTAATATGAAGCACGATGTTAACAATGAGCTGTATACATTAGAGTAGTATTGGACTGGTTTTAGAGTGCGTAAAGAAGTCTGCCTTTTAATGCCTCCTAAAGCCTCCTAATGCCTCCTAGATTAGAAATTATTTAATGCAAAGTTTAGGGAAAAATGTTAAACCAGACGGACCTCTCTACTGGACAAACAAAGCGCCATTGTTGTCACCAGAAGGTCCGTGGACTGCACTAAAGTGGTTTAAATAAGACTAATTGAGCTGAAATGGCCAGATGGAGGTTTATGGATTTTCAAAAACAACCTTGAGAGAAAGAACACCACCTCATGGCATCAGCTAGTGGAGCAGTGAGGGAATGTGGTGTTCTGGACAGCCTCGTCCGATATGGCGTGGTAGCCTGGTTCGTCTCTCTTACTGTCCTGTGTAAACCCGAATAGAGAAGTTGTTTCGAAATTATTAGCCTTTTTTTACAAACAATCTTTGCGATCTCTGTCCTGGTACAGGCAAAAAGAAAAACAAAAACAAGAGCCTTCTCATGTGTTCTGTAGTGCAGTGGTTCCCAACCTCTTTTGTCTTGTAGACACCCTGGACCTTTCAGTGGTAGTTTCAGTGTTGTTGCAGTTTATTTAGAAAGCAATCACTTAAAAGCTCTATAAGTAATAAGGTTCAAAATAAACCTAAAATTCTCCCAAAACTACACATTTGACTGCACAATATAGCTTTTCTTATCAAAATAATGTTCAGAATCCCCCCTTTTTTTTCTCAATCTGATAATCATTCCAAGTACCCCTGGTTGGGAAACACTACTGTAGTGAATATGAGCTTCTATTATCAGGGAAGCAACATCGGGCTGTGAGGGGTAAAAGCAACTAATAACTCTTTTATTCCTTTATCGGTTGTATTTCTTAAAAAGTGCAAATAGCACTTTGTGATCGGGCCTTATTTATTGTGCTTTTAATGAAACTTTTGTGCAATAATATTTTGTGCCTTAATGTCTTGCACTCATTGTTTTGGACACAGACATATTCCTCATTAAAATAATGCGGAAATAGCCGACTGTTGTCCCATTGTCATAATTCATTATAATAAATTGTATTGCTGCTGTAAATGTGTATTTGGTGCATTATAGCAACCCTTGGCCTGGCAAACCCGAGGCAAATTTCCTTTTGGAATAATAAAGTTGAACCTGATGACTTAATGAAGAAACAACAATTATGACCTGATTTTAAAAAACTCCAAAAAGTAAAAAAAACGGAGCATCGAATGAGCCCTTTAAGTTAGAAAGTGATACGGCCATCCAGGCACTGGTTTAGATTAAAGCAGTGCCCCTCAGAAGGTGTTTTACGTTTGCCATCTCTGTGGAGTTCAAAGGCTCATTCTGATAACAAATTCCGACAGAGAAAAATGTCCCCCCATTGCATTGTGGGTATCGTGTGATTCAGTCTGCCGCAGGGCATTAGTAAATATGTGTCCACTGTTATTAATCAACGTGACACCAGGATAGAAATGACCCTGTTCATTTGGCTCAGCTCATACTATAGTTTCTATACCTATATCGGTGTCTGTGTTCTCGCCTACACTTGTCTGATTGGATTTGTTAACTCATTCATAAGTGCACCTCAATGTGTTTTATGTAAAATCTACGCTGACACTTTTTCTATGCCTTGACAAAGCTTTTGATGGGCACCTTTTCTACATCAAGTTTCTACCGAGATCTATAGCATATTCAACTGTGATACAGTTTTCCTCTTTTTGCCCTAGTATTTTGAATTGTTTTTAATACTCTAGACCTAATTTTCTTTTGTTTCCAAACAATGAGACATGAAATGAGTAAAATTTAAATTGTTTGTTGTGGTCCAAACTAATTTTTAACTTTCCTAATGCTAGAGATTGTTCACAGTTCTAACTTTTTTATTAAAATGCCAGATTTTACAATACTCTTGAGGAGAAAACACTTTTCATTCCACTATTACAAAAGAAAAATCACATATAGAGCTCCAGCCATCCTTCTCAGTAAATGTTAAAAGCCTTTATAATGTTATGACGTCAACAGAAAGGGTTTCTGGTCATGTTTTGGGTCTATTATTTGAGAATCGCTTTAGGTTTAAATTGTACTTCTCTTTCCCCCCCAGTCCCACTGCGCTCAGTACGCCGCCGAGAAGCGCGAGGAGGAGAAAATGTGCGACCACCTGATCCGTGCCGCCAAGTACCGCGACCATGTGACCGCCACGCAGCTCGTGCAGAAGATAGTCAACATCCTGACGGACAAACATGGAGCCTGGGGCAACTCCGCCAAGAGGTAACGCTCAAATGGACTGTGTGACGAATGGAGCCCTAATGTTGTGCCGCTCATGATGCGCCTTTCATTCGTCAATTCAAGGACATTTAATTATTTAGCAGCTGAATTTCTCATTCCACCGCCACAGAGCAGGTTGTGGGGAGAGCGTGTTTTTTCTTTACTTTAAGTGATGGATACCTCAAGCATTCCCATTACTAAACTAGATCGATTTCACCGTTCCAAATGAAATGAGAGGGTTTTTGGCTGTCACCATGACGATTTGCACATTTCTGAAAAACGTATGTAAATAGTGAATCTACTTAATATGGGGGGAAAATGCTGACTTTTGAGCCCCAGGTTGGTCTTAGTTGCAAGACCAGTGAGTAACATAGTTATATACTTTTGCTTTCAAAGTGACTCATTCATTGTATAAACAAAATACACCTGCAAAATTTACTCCAATATGTCAAAGTTGACATACGAACAGTCTACAGATACCCATAGTCTACTTTATGATCTGATTCACGCTATTACATCGACACATCTTCACAAACAGTTTAAGTATGATCAGACCTATACATACATAAACCTCGGCAAATATAATGTACCACAGAATCTGTAATCTTCTGTGTCTGACGGAATCTTTGATGTCGCGTTGACCAAAGCTGGCAATGCTTGCAGATTGCTTTAGTTTTATTGATTCCTTTGCTTTAAAACCAAAATGCGTCCAAACGTCTGCCTTTGGAGACAAATAATATTCAACATTTTCTATGAATTCCTTTACATCTATTCCTTTTTTTAAAGGATCTGTATCATGCTATTTTAGCCATTCCAAAGTAAAGTATAGGCATTTATATGATATATTGTACCTCTATCACTATGGAGTACTCATTTTTAGAGAAATATAAGTATTTTCTGGGGGTATTTTTCAAACCCGGAAGACAAGACGCTTCAGTTAACTCCGCCCATCTCTCCACTCATTCCACATTTACAGTATTATAAATATCGCGGCAAAAAGTGAAGTTACTTCACATAATGCAGTTATAAGGAGTTGACATGTGCAACACAGTTTCATAAATGGCTAACACACAAGCTAACACACGTTTTGATTGACTTACCGCTCAGCCTGGCCTCTCCATCATTGGGTGTTTACGTTATGGCACTTGCGTTGGTTAAAAGTTAATCCACTTTGATTCTGGCCAAGGTTCACCAAGCATCCATCAGGTTAGTTGATATATTAGCTGAATCCCAGAAAGAAATTCCTACTTCTGGCGAGTGCACTCTTCTTTAGGAAGGTCCAGAGTAGGTTAGAAAGAGCTCCGTCTTCACAAACAAGACTTCTGATCGGATCCTCCGGGGGTGCGTTTGTTTACTCTCACGGGACAGCACAGACGTGTCGGAGAGTTCCTTTTTTTTACTCCCTTACAACAAAAATAATGAAAAAGCTGTTTTATAAATTAAAATCAGGTCGTAAGGCATTACATTACAGACGTCAAGCACTTGTGTTCCTTTCTGACGACACAACAGAACAACTAAGTCGTTTACCAGGAGAGGGCGGAGCAGCTGCTCAGAGAGCAGGATTCAGAAGGATTTCTTAGAACTGCGTGAATGAAGCCAAAAATTGCTCTGGGGGTGTTTTTGATAAGGAAATAGCATAACAACATGGTTAAAAACACCAAAAAGTCGATTTTGCATGATATAGGACCTTTAAACTCTCGCTGCGTCCCCGAACACCTGGGGGAGTATAGATACTAAGAGCTAGAATATCTATACAGTATCATCTTTATTATATTGGTATGTATCTATGTAGCAATATTTTGAGAACACCCCAAATAGTTATTATTCCAGTGCTTATCTTCCCCTCATACAATTCCTCAATTTAGATGATCAAAATCAGCTTTTTGCATTCAGGAAATAATTTAAAGTGGTGGTATGATGCCTTTTTTCATGTATTCGGAGGGACTTTTAAATCACACAGTTGGCCGGTTTTGTAGTCGCCAAGCTCCTCAGTTCCGTGAGCTTTGCAGAGCGCTTCCGAGTTTCGTAGGACCTCATTTTTGCCAACACGCCGTCATACGAGGGGGCGTGGCCTAGTCGAGGGCGAAAGGAGGCTTGTTATTTGAAACACAATTTTCCACTCTCTTTTGTTAGACGATGAGGAAAGATTTGAATAATGGTCGAAATCCAAACAATTTAGTGCCATTAACAACGCAGGCAACCTTCCACTTATTGTTTGGCCAGATAGGCAGCAGCAGCGACGCCATTCAGCAGAGCCCAATGCTGCTGTTGCCTAATGATGTCTGTTTGTGCAGCCAGTGTGTAATAGTGAAACTGGCTCAAGCTTGTTACACTGCATCAACTCTCCGGAGACTACCGTGTTGTATATTTGCCATATTTTCATGTCAATCCCATCTCCGCTTTTCCTTCCTTTCTTTCTTTCCCCCTTGCCATTATACTTTTTTTTATTTTTTATGTGTACTCCCTGGACTGTGCTATTTACTATGGAGATGTGCGTGCCAGAGCGGTCCCCCATTACCGGGCCTTTATGCTGCCGTGCTATTGATGGTTTTCCTAATGGCTGCCGATGGGCGCAGGGAGCCATTGGCACTGGGCCTTGGAGTGGAGCGCTCTTTTAATAAATCACAATCAGTCTTGTGCCATTACATCAATATTTTTGGTCAATTACCGTGAAGGTCAGGTGGTGCCTGGGCATGGGAGAAACATCTGGGGCAGTAAAATACAAGATGGTCGGCCTAATATAAATAGCCTAGTCTAGGCATTGCTCTCTGTGCAGTGTCTCTATGAAGTCTGATATTCATCTGTTCTGTATAGGACTTGTCTGTGTCTTTGTAATAGTCTTTGAAAATGTTGTTATGCTATTGATTCATTGTAGGTTGTTCTGGAGCTTTATAATAAGAAGGTTGGTCTGATTCGAGCTCCAACCAGTGCTGATGTGCAAGACACTTCACCCATCCTGCCATCCTGCCCTCAAAGACATTACATTGGAATCTCAAAGTTTGTCTACAAAAGAGGAACCTTACCCTTGTAAATTTATTTTTAGTCTGTTATTTTATATGCAATTTTAAGGTGTAAATCCTTACATTTTTGCTTTTGAATTATAGTTTTTTCGGGGCCCCAGTGGATAGATAAGGGACTTTGGGAATGGCTGGTATAGGGGTTTGCGACTGGTACCTACTCAGTGCAGCTTGGCTCTGCTCTACTTGGCGCACATCTACTTGGCTGTCATGCAAGTTCCACTTAAAGCTAATACTTCCAGTGTTGTTTTCGTCATTGAAATGATATCATTATCATCTTTGTTCCCGAAAACCTTTTTAATGTTGATAACATAACAATGATGAGCTAAAAATAGCTCTTTGCTTAATAGCTAAAACATGACGAGACGTTTATGAGTTTACGTCAGTGAGACGAGATGAGACGATCGGGAGAACACACTCGGTACATGTGACACAGAGCGGCGCCGTCAGCTCACGTGGACTGGCATGTGGCAGGCTGCGTACAGTACGTCCTCCATAGAACGTGTCTGACAGCGATGTCACAGGGACGATAACTTTTCTCAGGTCTGTTTTAAATACCGTAGTATATGAACGCAGAAAGCATGTTGATGAACGAATGTGCATACGGTGCTGAAAAAAAATCTCGAAGCAATGATCAGAGGATGAGGAGAGTGGCCGCTTTGGGGAAAAGTCATGTTCACCATGACACTTCTTAAATCAAAAAACAGCATTGCACGCTCATTAGCCGATGTCCAATTTTTAAAATCGACTTTTTCAAGCTTTATATCATGTTATTATGTCATTCCCTCATTAAACACATGCCTGGAGTGT
This sequence comes from Neogobius melanostomus, assembly GCA_007210695.1. NCBI lineage: Eukaryota > Metazoa > Chordata > Actinopteri > Gobiiformes > Gobiidae > Neogobius > Neogobius melanostomus. Next base: position 8,916,644 of record VHKM01000004.1, on the reverse strand, counting down.
TGCCTTGGCTCATTCACATATTTTTGAGTAATCAGTAAAAACTTAGACGGCAGCCATTTTAGGTACGCCCCCACCTCCTGGAGACGCCTCTGGACCTTTTGTCACCAGCCAAGCCACCAACCACTGCTCCTCAGCTCAGCAGAGCCCCCTCCCCGCACAGTGTTGTTGTTTAAATGCCACAGCAGTGTGCTGAAGGGGGCGTGTAGGAAAGCTTCTTAAAGAGACAGAGGCCTATTTCAAGACGTTCAGTACAGCCATTTTGAGAGAGCAATTTTATTCAAGGCAGTTATTTTAATTTACTGCATATACAGACCAACAGAAGGTTACGTCATCATTGTAGTATGCTATAGACTGGTGCTATGTGATTGAAAAAAGCATAATACCACCTCTTTAATGATAGTGATTATGTTTCAGCATTAGCCTTCATCAGATCATTCTTTTTTTCTTCTTTGAACCAAAGTGTATGCCATGACACTTCTGCCAGTGCCAGATTGTTGTGTAATCTGTTCATCAAAAGCTATATAAAGCCAAGAGATTATTATTATTGATCCCAATTTGAAATACTTCAAAACATACTTCATTTATTTTATTTATTGATTTATTTGGTCGGGACAGTGCATGTTAATGAACATACATGGGTCTCATGCATGTAAACACGCCACACCGGATTGTAGCCTTGGGCTAATTTCCATCCGTCGTCCCCCATGCGCACTCTCAAACACACTGTCATTCATCCTGGCCTATTTACATGTTTTAAAAATTAATTAGTACTTTTTATAATGAAACTGACTAAAACGTGACCAAAAAAATGTGACTTGTCCAAAAGACTAAGACTAAAACTTAAATAAAACAAACTGCTTGCTGCTGATTAAGCAGAGAAGATACAAAGCATGCTTAAAAAAAAATAATTGGACAGCTAATTAGACGCGCTAGCAATAACCACTGAAAATGTACAGTACCTTCATTTGTCTTGAATCAGCTGTGTTTTAAATGTTCACTTCATGGCAGGTAGACTTGCATGGCTTTTATCAGGTCGATATTAACACAGCAGAGCAAGCATGGGGACACATGCCAATGGAACCGAGTAGAGTAGAGCTGGTAGAAGCTGGAAAAGGCCTAAAATTTAAAAGATTGTGAACGCTTGCTACCTGAAGTCAGACTGTGACCTCTATCAGGGATTGAAATAGCTTTTTAATCTTACAAAATGTTCAAATTATGTTCTAGTTCAGTTTGGCGTGCTATCTGTACGGAAAGCTACCAAACGGATACACACAATAAACAGGCTGTGCCTCTCTCCATCTGCGAGAAATCCAAACCGGGAACACAAAGACAATACATGCGGCGGGCGCACCATTACGACCTTTTGTTGCCTGGCTGCTCACACGCCATAAAGCACTATTCCCCAAAGTTTCCATTCAATAAAGACTCTGAAAATGAAAATATTATTTTCTCACAGGCTGATGGGAATTGTTGTTTCCTTGATGGCAGGCATCTAATATCTTGTGACACAGCGCGACCCGCCTGAATGCAATTTGTGTCTTAATATCCAGCTTACAGCACTGCCCTGGCCCCGGGAGGAAAGAGGTGTTAGGTGATTTCACCTTCCCATTTGCTGCATCCAGGCTTCTCATTTTCCCTTTTCTCAGCATACACCATTTTAAATCCACACATGTTCTGCTACCTGCTCCAGTTGTACAACAGCGGATCCGGAGAGGATTCCCTTCAGCAGACAAAAGGCGGCGTCTCTGATATTTCACGCCCTTGTCTGTCATTCGCTTCGTCTTTTGACAAACGGACACAACGGGCCACATTACCTGTCTCTCTCTCTGTGCCTCGAGACTCAGGTGCGTTGTGGGCCAGCCTGCCGCCTATTAATGCATCCCCCCCATGAAACAAGATGTCTTTTTTTGTAATCCCCCCTCCTTCAAATCTCTCCTCCTTCCAAGGCTGTAGTGTCCGCAGAGCATCTAGACTGTTAGGAATCATCTTTCTTGTACGTATGACACCTGGACAAAGTCGGGCCAGCGCACAGGCGAGATGAGGGCAGATGATGGACAACGCCAGTCTCCAGGGAAACGCCCGCCTCGCTCATCTCTTCCCCGCTCCATACCTTGGTTTTATAGCATTCTAAATAGGCTGACTAATGTACCATGGAAATGCACTCTGGGTGCACAGTGTGGATGGTAGCAAAGCCAGGTTGTAAACAGTGGGAATAGCACTCCTATTCTTCAGGACAACATTTGAGACTTCTAAGGATGGTAGAATACTGCTTTGTTTATATTTATGTTGGCATTTAAGCCAAATTGCCGGGGGAGAATCCGGTCTGCAGTTTACTTTGGATGGACGGCTGCATTCATTTTGTCTCTGTATTGTCCTTAGATAAAGTTGGACACTTTGGTGCACCTAGACTTACTTGCAATATGTCATTTCTCTTCATCATCTTGGATCCTGTTTAGCTTCCTTTACTTCCTTTTCTTTTTTTTACACTTTTGGTTTCCTGGAGTAAACATTGTTCTCTGCAGAGTTGTAACAAATCCTTTTTGCCATGCGGAGGTTTATCTAGTCTTTGTTCCTGTACTCTGTCTTGCCTTTTCATGCTTTTACTGTAGAATTGCGCAATCTGAGAGAAATGGATGCGATGTTTGGTTATATTATTGTTCAGCGGTCGTAACATCAGACAAAGCTTAAACCTTGGACAAAAAGGGAGGGGACCAAACCTACTTTGTGACATATTTAGTCTCCTGTGACAGATGTACTGCACGAGATATTGCAATAATGATACTGATTTTGAACCTGCTTTCAAGTACATGAGCATCTCTCAGATTCCTAATGCTCTCCTTCCCGGTGCACCCCAAAAAGCACCTCCCCTCTCTCATCAGCCAGCTCCTCCCGCCTCATAGAAGCGGCTCATTTTCTGCTGCAGCACCGCTCTAATGGACACCCTTAGGCTAGAGGCTCCCCAGCCAAGGGACATCCATCTTTCGGCGTGTCACACTCCCGCCCGGCAAAAAATCTTTGTGATGTGCTCACCAATTTTTCTTCAGTAAATCAAATCTTCCTTCCTTCAGAAAGACGAATGCTTTGGGGCTGGAGTGTTATAGAGAAAATCAATGCCGGCAAAATTGAAACAGTATGCCCCCGCATCGATCGGGCCAGAGGGATCGAAAAGGAACAGCTTTGTAACTGTTCGGCCGGACAGTTAGCTGACCTGTAATGGACAATCTATTGATATTAGCATTACTATTTTCTCTTGTGGTGTGTCATTTCGGTGGCGTGCTGCTGAGCGAGGGAGAGAGGGCCAGTCTGGGACACCTTAGCAAGGATCAGGAAGAAAGTAAAATCTTTATACACGGTTGGTCAATTTATGGAAAATGTGTTCTTATAAAAGCCAAATGTTTATATTTTAAACTTCACTGCTATAGTAAATATCATTTTTTTCTCTTTTTTTTTTTTTTTTACAATCCATGGCTGCACCAATACACAAACATCTGCCTCACAATTACCATCCTAATCTTTACAAAACATGTTACCCAAACACAATTGTACTAGACACCATTCAATAAGTGACATTATTTAAACCCAATAGCCACTAGTTTTCGGCTATATACTTTCTAATTTGACGCAAATGTTTATTAATTACTTGTAATATAAAGTCAATGGAGAACATACACAATTAAAGCCACTTAAAGCACTGGGTAATTATCTAATTAGATTGACGTCAAAGGTCACACCCAAATTTGTCATTGAGCCTATTTTTTGTTGCAATGTGATAAAGAATGTATCGAAGAGCACGTGACAACAACCTCAATATGTGATAGTTGTTTTTATGCACTCTTCAAACATGTATGTTTCAGACCAATCTTAGCATGTTTCTTGGGGCTTCAATAATGCACAGTCCTGGTATTTTCAGGCTGCATAAGCTAACGCTAAAGAAGCATATGGCTTCTTCTACATTTTCGCATCAATGTGAAAATATGGCTGTACTTTGTAAAATGTTAACAATTTTGTCTTTTTTGTTTGTTTTTTGTTCCTTTCTATGAACACTAGGGATGTTCATGATTAATCAGTTAGATTAATATTCATCATGGGCTTAATCAATTAAAACGTATGCTAATGATGTTGTATGTTAGGGGAAAATGCAGCATAATCTAAGTGCACATAAGCATAAAATGCAGCATCAGTTGAAGTTTACCAATATATTATTTGTATTTTGATATTTCATGATATTTCATGATTATTACTTGGGGGGAATTATGTTTACAATCTTGTTGATATAAAATGTCCTGCACAATGACACTAAGCTGGTGGTCAACAGTTAATAGATAACTGTTTGATAAAGTGACCAGTTAATCGATTTATGAAATTGAGCAGAATGTGCATCCCTAATGAACACACAATGAGATGGCACCGTCCTATGGCATCATGTGTGGTTATTGCTGCGTGTTTGGCTCTTTGTTGCTTGCTTGAACGTGGAAAAGGGACATTGCTGCATCAAGTATGACAAAACAAAATGACAAATGACTGCACATTCGCGCTACTATGCCTGCGGGTTACAAACTCAAGAGGCTTTCTAGCCAAATTTAACTGAATCATATAACGTTATGTTTTCTAAAGATAATGTCAGTAATAAAATGTAGCTGCTAATCTCAGCCAATGGCCACTCCAACACTACCGTCCCCAATACATGATGGCTGGGTGATTTGGAAAAAAGTATTTTCCACATAATTCCACATTGATTGATATTGATTTTCAAAACGCAGCGATAGTTTCCCTCTCGAAGATGAAACATGCAGGGCATGCACAAATATTCTCCGTGATCCTCTGACGGCTGTGTCTCTGTTTCACCCATTAAACGAGAGAGCGCGAGTTCGTTGCTGATTTTATTGTTGAATTCATCAGATCCTTTTCTCTTGCTGTTTGTTTGTCCGAGGCGCTGCAGCGTCCGGATTCTTTTAAATCTCTCCGCAGATGTCGAGCGTTTTTTGCAGCTTTCTTTGTGTTCAGAGCGACGATGATTCTTGAGATGAATAAATAAGTTTGTATTACCCAGTTTAGTTAAAACAATCCATTCCCTTTGTAAACAAGTATGCGCTTTTTGCTGCCCTGTTCCACACGTTTTTTCTGGGGCAGGATTGGCCAATAATAATAATCCACGCGATTATTGAGATCAACCTTTATTAAAATCGCCCAGCCCTAATACATCGGCATATTGGGTGAAGTGACCTGCCCAAGGACTCCAACATTTTGCATCTGTCAGAATTGGAGTTCTAACCTTTGGATTAAACGTTCGAACCAGAGAGCCACAGTTGTGCCCAAGTTTTCTCGATTATTTACATGATTTTATTGAGCTGTAGACTCCATAAAAATGAATAAAAAATGACCTTATTATGTTTTTTTTTCTCGGATTTCTGCACTCCACATTTTAATCATCCTACTACACTTCTATTTCAGTGAGCAGGAACAAGTTCACCTTTTTCTTTGTATGAAACCGTCGTATGAGATGCCGCAGCTAGAAACTCTTGATTAATATTTCCTACAGTATTCCTCCATTTGCGACTTAAACAGGGCTTAAAGTATTCCGGCCGGGGGCTGGATTTCCGGCTTGAGGACAGGTCCGGCCTCTGGCGCAAGCAAAATGTATTTATCAGGCTGCAAATTACAGTCGGAGGCACTTTAATCTGACTTGAATAACACACCGGTCCCTTCAACCTACCTGTCACCACTATTGCCAACCGCTGGAGAACTCGAATGTTATATATTTGTCCCAATTTTCCGCGCATTAAGGAAAAAAAAAAACTCGCCTTTCCCCAACTTCTTACGGCCCCTGAATGCATCTCATGTGCAGCCTCGCTCTTGCGTGGTTCCTCTGAAACCACAACAACGGCTACAGGAGCTAGTGTTAATGCTTATTTACATCTTTAGACATGTAAAAGAAGCGGCGCTGGGCACAGGGCAGGTGAAGACAGGCCTGTGGTTGTGGATTATGCAAAAGAAGTTTTGCCAAATGGAAGCTATGACCAACCAGACGAGTGAGAATCATCAAATAAAGAGACTAAGAGCAGCAAGTTCAATGACTGATCCACAGTGAGTGTAGAGTTTATATAAGAGTAAAGTCAGGCTAACGGGGTCGCTGCGTTGCCGCCCTTATCACCCGCGCTAAATAAGCACTAAGGCTCTGTCGCTCTCATGAATTCATTCGCTGCCTCGGATCTGTCCATCCCCGGTGTTATTAAATCGCTATTTATCATACTGGGTCAAGCTGTACAGTCGTATCTCTGTCATAGCCTTGACTGTGGTGCTCAGGCGCCCACTATCAGCCACTGAATGTTTTGCTTGAGTGTCAGTATGACGCTCTTAGACGGTATTTATCCCTCTTCTGTGGAAGCATAGACAGACTTGAATGGTAGGACTAGCGCAATGTCTCAAGTTCATGTCTCCGGGTCCCGTAATGATGGTAAATAAACTTCTCCTGCATAAGAGCCTGACTGCTGCCTATTCTTCATCAATCCTCTCGAGCACCATTGTTATTTCTCTAACACCCGGTACCCCGCACGAGAGCTACGTGCCTCCCCTCTGTAGCCGTGCGCGCAGTGAGACAGGTGTGCGCGGGAAAGACCCGCGGTAAAACATTAATAACTTGCTTCATATTCAACTCAGTTCATATTGAACAGAGCCTCGCACTGTTCTCCATTCACAAATACCCGAACTTCAGAGTTTTGAGTGGAGTCTATTTTTTTTCGCAAAAGGTGCACACAGTAGCTCTCACGTGCACGTCAATGCGAGCCGGTGTTGACCATAGACTGACCCACTGGACACAAGCTGAAAGTGTCAGAAAACATGCTTTGGCTGTAATTCATTATTTTAGAGCACTAAGTTTTCATTTGGGCTCAGTCCCAGAGCTACAGCCAAATCTAACCAACAGCCTCATTAACAAAACGTGTATGAGACTTAATCCTTTATTTACTAGATAATTTTGAAAATATTTACTTACATTTTGTTTTATACAGTACTTGTATTTTACGTGTTTGCACAAATTGGAAATCAATTAGGTCCAAGCGTAGAATAAATGTGTAATTAAAAGTGTATTAAAAAATATAGGCCTAGGCTACATTGCCTATATACAGTAGCCTCTATCTAACATTTTTATTTTCCTTTTAAAGTACCGATAATAGTATCGTTAAAGTACCGGATCGATAAGGAGTATCGAGAAAAGTCCTGGTTAAGCCACAGAAAGTTCAGGCTCAGGATTTTTTTCCACTTTAAGCCCTGCTTAAATCACTGTAATGATACATAATACTAAGCGTAATGCATGCGTTCGCGCTGAGGCCTGCACAGTCTCCGCTCCGGCTCGCGTGTACCTTCTGATGACAAACTGTACATTATGGTCGCGCCGCCGTGTGCATGCAGGCTGAAAAAGGAAATGGGACTCGGCCATGTCAATGAAGATTATAAGCATAGGAAACAAGGACATAACTGTTTAGAGTACACCGGCCCTCGGAAATGCAAGACACGCGAGGGACAGGAAGGCTCGCCCTGTGGTCTTTGTGAGTGAACATCAATGTGCAGAAGAGGTAAAGAAAGGGACCCTTACAAGCTGCGACAATATACTGAACACTAACCCTTAATGATGGTCAAATAAGAGACATTTGGAGGTAGAGATCTTCATTAAAGACTTATCTGACCATCACTGACCTAGTGACTCGTAAACACCAGGGCTTTGCACTCGAATGCTAATTCAGACTTGAGAAGACCTTTTCTTATTTGGAAAACTCCTGTGTTTACAAAAAAAATCTCTCACAAAGTAAAACACTATGACTTTAAAGTGCATATGACACATTAGAAATTGTTTTTGCTAAAACATAGTTGACACAATTATATTTAGGATTTTGCTAAAAAATTTACCCAGCTTTTAGTTTGACCATTTTTGTGATTGTTATAGTTTCACTTCCTGAATGGACCCTGACGAGGAAGTGACATAGGCAAACAATTTCAAACTGTTGCCGTGCCAACCATGTTATGTCAATGGGAAAAGAGTCAAACTGCTATGGAACTTTGTTTGTTTGTGTACTTTATTGTCTCCGTAGAGATATTTGTCCTCTGCATTTAACCCATTGATTTCTTTTCATCCTTTAAATGATTGAGTGAACAAAATGTCTTGTAGTATAGTGGATACAGGGACTTTTCAGGTTTTTCAGGTGAAGTGGCTCTGTTCTCTTATAAAGGGAAATTAACTTCAAAAAGAAATGCAAAAATTGACCTTTCTGGACTACCTGACTCGGGACATGGCACACATTGTTTTTGGATTCAGTTAGTAATGCTGTGCTGGACTCTATAGTTAAGTGTTTGTTTTGTGTCTTGATTCATTTGTTATTTAAGGTTTAATGAATCAATGTTAAAAAAAAAAATACCTGAGCTTCACTACAATCAGTTTGATATGTGTGATGTTAAAATCACTTTATAAACTACAGTCATCAATATCACCTCAATGACTCCAACGGCTTCTGTGCTCACCCTTCCATTTCTTACTGTTCATCATTTGGGCCCAAACACTAACGTCGCCAGCTGCGGGGCTCTGGTCCCTCTCCCAGTTGTTTCCTTAAGCCCCGCTACTTCAAAAACCAATTAGCCGCGACTCGTGTTCTGCTCATCCGTCTGCCTTCATCCAATCATAAACATCAAGCGTAAACACAGCCCGCAGTTATGTCCATCTCTGTAAACCAGACTCGGCAGTATCGCGCAGACATCTCCAGCACTCAAGTCCTTAAAGGGATTCAAACGTGAAACCTTCTCCTACATTTCTCAAATGGGACCAAATTAGTCTGGGGTTTTAAAATTTGTAGACACAAAAAAAAAATGTAAAGGATGTCCCGTTAGTCTCTTGGGAGGATTTAGAGTTTGACAAACGGCTGCCGTGGGCCTACCGTGCAGAGGTCTGATGGACATGAATTAGAATATAGCCTTAAAGATAACACAGAGCTCCACTGTATACATTGTACAGTGGCTGGGGCTGTAAGGAATAGTAACAAAGTGTCACAGTGGAACATATAAGATCAGCTCCATATGTTAGTTTGCTTTAGCACAAATTTGGTGGGTTTTTTCTTTTGCTTTGAGAGGGGAGTGTTTGGAAGAGCATCATCTTCATCTAAGATTAGTTTAAAGTGGACATGTGCATAATTGAGGCTTCAAACATTCTTGCCTCAGCTTTGTTATTTTAAGGTGTGTGAGAGACTGGGGAAGTCAATGATTTTGAATTGCCCTGGAGCGTTTTCTGAAGGCAGTGTTAAAAATGAGAAGTTATTGAAGGGGAGATATTGTGCAAAATTGAATTTTTTAGTGATTATGTGGCTTATTCCTAGCATCATGCAGCAACCTTCCTCTTTCTTGGTACAGCTGCGTTTTTTTATGCCTTTTTCTGCGACCTACATTTGTGGTTTCTGTGTTCCACATTGTTTTACCGGATGCTTTTGCACGTCTTTGCCGTGTTTTTGTGGGGTTTGGCGGATTTACTTTACTGCAAAGAGTCCATATAATGGTCCTGAAGAAAGCAGCTAGCTTATGGGCTATATTTGAGACGGACACATTTCTTCTTCTTCTGAAACACAGAAGAGGCACCTAGAGCCCCCACATCTACAGCACAGTGGAGGCGTCACAAGAGGCGCTACAGGAAACGAATAAAGGGACAAATGAGGAGGTATCCGGGCAAGACTCACAGCTAAGCGACACATGCCTTCTATCCCCACTTTTGTTCTGGCTAATGGACGTTCACTGGAGAATAAAGAGGATTAACTGCTAAACTCTTCCCATTTGCCAAGAGTTGCCGGGCGCTGATTTTGGTGGATGTCCATGCAAAATATCCTTAAAATATCCTCAATTGTTCCATCCACGTTTTGCTGTGTCTTTATAATGTCCTGGAATCCTCGTTTAAAGTGTGAAAGAGGTTCGACCATCAGCAGAAAGACCAATTACCGTATCGTAGCTCAGTGCTCACCACCAAGCACCACTGCACTCTCTGCCACTGCACTCTCTGGCTACTGTGTAGATTTATGACTTCCATACACCCTTAAGAAAGTATATAGCCTTTCACAGCAAGGTCATGATAAAAGAGACTGATCAATATCTGAATGAAAAACCATTTGGGAAGTTTTTAGGGCCTCTTTTCTCCTTTTTCTGGCGGATTCAATATCAGCCCGGTATCGATTCGCCGGGGCCCGGTAGTTAGTCAGGGGCTATCTCCTTTGACTAACCCCCGTGCAGGGTGTCAGGCCCCCTCTCCACTCTTTCCCGTGATAGATCGGTATGCTTCTGGCCGCTGTAATTACACCATAGCACCAGCAGGTCATTTATTTCACTACTTTCACCATTTACTCAAAAAAAAGAAAAGAAAAGAAATGCTGTTATCTATGGAAGCCAGCGTTTTGTGCTGCCACCGAAGGAGAAAGGAGCAAAGTAAAATACTTAAAAAGCAGCAAGACTAAGAAGCATCATTTCATCGTACATCTTCAGATTATAGATTTACTTGACTGGCCTCTACCCTTGGTTCAAGTTCAGCCCTCGTCAATGAGATAAAGCGCATCTATAAGTCTATTTCTATGGTCTGTTTTAAAGGTCGATCCCACAAAAGGCAATGTAGACTGGACTCTGGTGTTGAGGTATGCTTAAATACAGTTTCCAGACCAGAGGATGATCCGGACTGAGGAAGCTTCCTGGATGACCGGAGGAAGCTGATTGAATCGTAACAATCTTTGGAAAATTCCTGGACTCGGAGTTTATATATTAAGAATGCATTTGAAAATATTAGAATTTCTGCCAATACGGTCCTTAAACTACCTATTTTTTTGTCCTGTTTACGGTACAGTATTATGTAATCTTTTTAGCTTTAACTTTATTACACCGTAGCCTTGGTATTTTGGTAGTATAACCTAAAATAATGCATGACGTTCAACATTTAGCTATACAAAACAGCAGGAGAGAACATCCTCTACTTTATTTTTTCATACATGTAATATACACTCACCTAAAGGATTATTAGGAACGCCTGTTCAATTTCACATTAATGCAATTATCTAAACTACCAATCACATGGCAGTTGCTTCAATGCATTTAGGGGTGTGGTCCTGGTCAAGACAATCTCCTGAACTCCAAACTGAATGTCAGAATGGGAAAGAAAGGTGATTTAAGCAATTTTGAGCGTGGCATGCTTGTTGGTGCCAGACAGGCCGGTCTGAGTATTTCACAATCTGCTCAGTTACTGGGATTTTCACGCACAACCATTTCTAGGGTTTACAAAGAATGGTGTGAAAAGGGAAAAACATCCAGTATGCGGCAGTCCTGTAGGCGAAAATGCCTTGTTGATGCTAGAGGTCAGAGGAGAATGGGCCGACTGATTCAAGCTGATAGAAGAGCAACTTTGACTGAAATAACCACTCGTTACAACCGAGGTAAGGAGCAAAGCATTTCTGAAGCCACAACACACACAACCTTGAGGCGGATGGGCTACAACAGAAGACCCCACCGGGTACCACTCATCTCCACTACAAATAGGAAAAAGAAGCTACAATTTGCACGAGCTCACCAAAATTGGACAGTTGAAGACTGGAAAAATGTTGCCTGGTCTGATGAGTCTCGATTTCTGTTGAGACATTCAGATGGTAGAGTCAGAATTTGGCGTAAACAGAATGAGAACATGGATCCATCATGCCTTGTTACCACTGTGCAGGCTGGTGGTGGTGGTGTAATGGTTTGGGGGATGTTTTCTTGGCACACTTTAGGCCCCTTAGTGCCAATTGGGCATCGTTTAAATGCCACAGACTACCTGAGCATTGTTTCTGACCATGTCCATCCCTTTATGACCACCATGTACCCATCCTCTGATGGCTACTTCCAGCAGGATAATGCACCATGTCACAAAGCTTGAATCATTTCAAATTGGTTTCTTGAACATGACAATGAGTTCACTGTACTACAATGGCCCCACAGTCACCAGATCTCAACCCAATAGAGCATCTTTGGGATGTGGTGGAACGGGAGCTTCGTGCCCTGGATGTGCATCCCACAAATCTCCATCAACTGCAAGATGCTATCCTATCAATATGGGCCAACATTTCTAAAGAATGCTTTCAGCACCTTGTTGAATCAATGCCACGTAGAATTAAGGCAGTTCTGAAGGCGAAAGGGGGTCAAACACAGTATTAGTATGGTGTTCCTAATATTCCTTTAGGTGAGTGTATATATATATTCTTTATACATATTATAAATGACATTTAGTGGCCATTGTATATGCATCTGATACCCAAAATAACAAAAACCCAACTGAATGTGATTTAGCATTTAGCTCAGAGGCCACTTTTATATCCGCTAATTTGCATCTAAAGTAAAATCTCAAAAGTTTGGTTGGTTCTTAGATGATTTCTAACTAGGCTTTGACATCACCTAAATGTGGTCGATGGGTTGTCAACAGCTGAAAACATCTGAGTCTTTCATCATTTGTGATGTGTGATGGCTAAAGGCTAATGGCTATAGGACAAATACATTGTGCAGGCTAACGTACGCTGCAAAGTTTCCCAGAGTAGTCGGCTTGCTAACTGTCCGCGTAAATTCCGATCAAATGCCGCTTCTACTTTTTTCTTTCCATGAGGAGAACCTAGCTGGAGCTTAGTGTGCATGTTTTAGACTGTGCTGTTATCATACTCATCTAAATTGTATTGTTCTTTCCTGGTAGCATTTTACTTTACAGCACAGTGCTATGCATGGTAACAGGATGGAAGTAGCATGGTAACCAAAAGCCTAACTTGTCACCATGCCGATTCATCCTATTACAATGTTTTTACTTGCTATGAAGTAAAGTACGGCCATTTTCTTACATACCGGCCTCATAAGAGTCATTTTAAAATCCAATAACAGGCCCCGCAGAGCCCGACTTAACTAGGTGTGAACGAGCCGTGGTCCGGGCTGACCTTGACTCTCCGTCTCCACTCTTGTTTTTCTTTTGGGGCCGCGCTGAAAACGCCGCTCCCTGTCGAGATTTGTCAAAGTGCCCAAGATCAGCTCTGAAAGCTAGAGGTCAGGAGATTATTACAATGGGCCCGTAATGGCGGAATTATGCAACTCCGGTCCAGTGGATGCCCTCATTACCTCGCCGCGCCCGTGATAAATGGCCCTAAATGTGTGTTGTCAAAATCAGAGGAGAAACGCGACGCTTCATCAAAAATACAGATGGTAGCACTTCACTTATAGCTGCGAGAGCCGTATATGCAATTCATTATGTCACTGATAATATTTATAAGGGCGAGCGTGGAGCTGGCCTCCGACCGCAATAATTCAGAAGATAACGTTTTATAATAGAATTTATGACGGACTCAAAGTGTTATGGTTACAAATGCAGTTGTAAACCGTTTCTTTACCATTTATAGATAAAGCAGAGCGACTGTAGTGGCCTAATGTTTGAGAGTAATGTTTTAGAATACATTTGCTTAGAGTTCTCTTGAGATATTTTTGCACTTTAAATATTTAGTATCGTGCTACTGTAAACAAGCGGTCGTGTCTTGACTCTGTCCCATATCTAAATTTGACTCACTATTTTTGCATCAGTCAGTGGCTACATTTACATGGAGACCACAAATCTGATCATCATCTGATTTCTGGAGTTCTCAGATTATCGGCGTTGCGTGTAAACCGCATAATCTGATTCTTTACTAAACTAACCAGGAAAATACAGCAAAGAGGCCAAACATGCTACAACAACAAAGATTAAAAAATGTTATGAAAAGACTGAAGGTATTTTTGATTAAAAGAGACAATAAAATATAAAAAACACAAAAGTTAATCCATGAAATAAATCTCTAATTTGTCTGTAGAGAAGGTTCAGTGTGGTTCCAATGGTCGAGTGGTTAAGGTGCTGCACATATGCAGAATATTACTCCATCAGCGTTGTGAGTTCGAGGCCCAGCTCTAATTATTTACTTATTAAATCATAGCTCCTTCTCTTCACCCTTGCATTTTTAATAGAAGTGGAAGCACAGACATTGCTGACTGAGTTTGAACCCCACACCTTTGAGTTACTAAACATGTCCTGTATCCACTAAGGGGAGAGAGAGAGAGAGAGAGATGCTCTCTGCTCTAAAAATCCAAATCTGAACTGGCTCATGTGGAACCTGGAGTTTTGTATTCTCCGTTTTCTGAAGAGAATGTAAATGGATCAGATCTGATTATTGGGTATCTGATTTCTCCAGCTATCTGATATTTCTGACCATGTAAACGTAGCCAGTGAGTGAATGATCCAAAAGTGTCTAGAAAAGCGCTTACAAAACCAATGTTAGTTTACAGAACAGGTCAGCTGGCGAGCTGAACCGAATATTCAGTTGGCCACACAAATGTTTTGTGAGAGGACAATTAGAGATTACATGGATCTCACTCTGGATGTCCAGACCGCATGGACAAGTTCTTCGGTATAGAGGTATCCTTCACCATCTACCTAAATTAGATGTAACAGATTTGCAGCTTGTTGTTGAATCTTGGTGTCCTTGTGTCTTTTTGGGCAAGACGACCCGTATTTTGTCTCCGCTATACTATGTGTGCACTGGTCTGCCATTCTGTGTTTGTTATTCGACTAAATGGTTCCTGGTTGTGAAACGAGTGCCCAAAGAGGCAGAAAATCTCTATAATTGTGACCATGAAACAATATCTATATAATTGATAAGAAAATGTAAAATACAATGATAAAGTTCATATCCCTGCCATGTTGCTTGATAACAACGTGACGCTTCTAAATGGCTCGCCTGTTTGATAGCGGATTTACAGTCTGAGTGTAATTGCTGCTAATTGGAGGCTGCTCGCTAAGGCGCTGGTAATTAGGAGCTGATTTGCATGATATAATTTAAAGCTGCAATGCATTGTGGGGTGTCTGAACCCAGGGGACTACTTTGATCCATACTAGAAGCACTGCAGCGCTGCAGTCTCTCGTCTGATGCTGCCGTGAAAGCTGCTGGATAAATTGGAGTTAATTGGGAGGAGTGGTGGTGTTTATGTCTCGTCTTTTAAGGCCTCTCGTGCCTTTGGAACAGCTCAAGTGGAAAACAAGTCAAACCTTTTAGTTCAACTGTCAGTATGCATTTTATTGGTGACTTTTTTTTTTTACTTTTTTTTATCCATATCTGTTTGTTGACTTTGTTTTTCTGCTGTGAGAAAATAGAATGGAAGCAGTGAAATACAGCAGTTTTTAAGTCCCTTCTTCATAAAAACTGTAAAACAATTGGTCTGGATCAATCAAATTTATTTTGAAAAGTTGATCTCCGGAGGTCAACTTTTCTCTCTCGCTATTAAGGATTAGTAATTATTTGCACAAACCACTGAAGAGGTCAAGAAAACATCACGGACTGTGAGATACTAATGGGAAGACACTGGGATGTGTTAAACGTCTGTGTTTATTGAGGCAGGACTTTTTAACTCAGTGCGCCGCAAAAATAAGAAAACAAACCAAACAAATAAAAACAGCTAAAAAGTGTAAACACTAAAGACAGGTCGATTATTTTTTTGAGCGGCTCGTTCAAAATCTTGGCGCTATTTTAATTTGTATTTGGTGTTAGCCGTTCGCTTCAAGACAAAGACACGCACCATGATGGGCAGGAAGTTTGGATTCTTTGCTCCTGACGCGATGTTTTTAACATGATGCTGTGACTGTCCATCAGTAACTCACTGCCTGCCATGTAATCTTGAGCTATTTTTTTTTTTTTTTTTGGACAAGACACTGTTATTGACTCATAGGGAAATAATATACATTATATTATATATTATTTGTTCTGTCAGGTATTGTAATTACATTTGCCAATTAGTCTGAAATTGGCGTTGAGATCACATTTTTAACATATCCAATAGGAGATATTATAAGTGAGAGACACAGAAACGTATTATTCTAAACTATATTACAAGAGTCACATGCATTTCAGAAGGTGTTTAAAGAGGTTGGTAAATTTTACAAATATTGAGACCCGATGATGACGGGATATTTAATGATCTTCAGAGAACACTGTACCACTTAAATAATTGATGCTCTCCTAATACAATCCTTCAAATTGCAAGTATGATCATATTGCAGACCTAAACTTGAAGTCCTTTAGTACAAGGGTGCTCTCTTTTTCCATCAGATTGAATGATGAAAGGTGGCCCGACACTAAACACAACAAAGATAAAAATCACCTTCAGAATGAAATTGCGGGCCACACGTTAAGTGTGTATTAAAAGCGGACAAATGAAGTGCTGATTGATAATGACCAAAGGCAAAGCGACATCTCGAGCGTTGAAGATGGAAGTGTTAGCGTTAGTGACCCCGCCATTACCTCTGGCAAATCTCGTAAACACCATTAAGAGAGCTGAATTAACATACATGTAGATGGCCCGCCGCTCCCTTTCATATCGAGTGGTAGAAAATCACTTGGGCAGGACTTAATCATTTCCAGGCCCTTTTTTTAGCGCCAGGATGTTTTGGTCCCGGTTGGTTTTAATTTGAGTCTGGAGATACCACAGGAAGCAATCTCTGCCACAGTTTGACAAAGAGCCCGCGCTCCAGCAGTGCTCCGCATGACAAATCCTCCATCTCCTGCCTTCAAAACACATGGTTTATGCAAATGAAAGCAAAATGATCCCGGGGATGGCGGCAATGTTTGAGCAATTTGGAGATCGCCAATAGGGCCTGGCATAATATGAAATAAGGAAGGGGAGAAATCTCTTCTGCATATGCACCTCTCATTGACTGTACCCAAATTAATTTAGCAGAAAGGTCGAATGAATGAGTGCGCCGAAGTGCCGCCGCTTGTGGTGATATATGAACGCATCTGCGCGCCGCCAGTCGTGTTTGTGCGCTCGCTCCGCTAAAGGTCACGTTACTATCATTTACATAATACACCTGCACAAAACAGCAATATTTCTGCACTTTGGCAGATAAAGCCTGGCTGAATTCGGCAATGGACTCTCCTAAATCAAACCGCAATCTTACATGTAGGCTCCGGTCTCAAGTGACGTTATGAGAAAGTGCGTCGACTCCGGTGGATGTATCAAAACATGTGTGTATGAGAAAATTATATATGCATTACATATGAAGCTATGTTTCCCCAAAATAGCATGAACACAGATTAAATGCCATAGATGTCAGTCAGTGGCTTGAGCGTTATTTCAAAGGGCACGAGTACTTACCTTGCTGTTTGGTGCTCTTCTTTTGAGTGCAGACCCCAGCTGAAATCAAGCCATTCTGTGAGTAATTGGTACAAATGCTAACAAATGAATGATATTTAATCTTAAAGTTGGTTTAGTAGGTTGGTTTGCCAATGAATTACCCCCATCGTGTTTATCTTTGAGCTATAAAGCAAAGTTAAATGTTAACACAACCTTCTGCATATTAGGTACGTATTTAAGACACATTTATACTGTAAGGGGGGAAAATCATAACAAAGTTGTGCATGTACTCAAACACTATTATAACAAGGAGCTGATGTTGTCCCTCAAACAGGAGGAAGCTCATTACTTGCAAAACACAAAGTTTGGGCAAACGCAGTTCTCAAAATTTTGGTTAAGACACACACGATGAGCTTGATCCAGTTACAGATGCTGAAAAGGCACTAAAAATATAAACATCTATAGTTTAAAGCAATAATTTGTGTTTTGTGCCGCACACGTTACGTTTTGTTTCCGACACCATGTTGTAAGCAAGTATTATTGATGAAAATCTTTGTTGTCGCACCAATATAAAGCCCACCCACTGAAAATCTGGCATTCGTTTGGCTCAAACCACCGTTGATGTGGACTCATAGGGAACCATGAGGGTTTGGGAACTCACACATTTTGCCACAATCCAGCTTTTCTGACAGAACAGTGTAAAATGTGTACTTTGAAGGGAGTGTTGATAAATGAATAATAAATAAACAAATCGCAAATGTTAGCACGATATGTTGTGATTAAAATCTCTCAGCCCTACTTTATAGTTAAAGGGATACTTCAGGATTTTTGACATAGGGCCTCATTTCCTAGTTATCCAGAGTGTTGTTGATGTCTGGAGATATTTTTTTCTTAAATTCATGCAGTTCTTATATTTGAAGAGTCTAGTTGCGCTAGCATAGAGCAAGGCTAAAGCATTTCTATGGTAAACGCTAGCCCGCATTAAAAAACAGTCTGACCCACTCCACAGTGCACCTGAGGTAAATCACTTATAACGCCAGACTAACGATATAAATGTCTGTGTCGATAGGTTAATTTTAACCATTTTGCGTTTAAAATAACTTATATTTGAGCGGCATCAGCTTCGTGGCTGTAAGCTAAGGCAGCGGCGGAGTGATCTGCGAGAAAATAGTCCCTCAAAATGCGGTAATTCATGTGATACAAGGTCAGTTTTATTTAAAAAAATATTCTATTAACACAGACATTTATATGGTTAGTCTGGTGTTATAAGTGATTTACCTCAGGTGCACTGTGGAGTGGGTCAGACTGTTTTTTAATGCAGGCTAGCGTTTACCATAGAACTGCTTTAGCCTTGCTCTAGGCTAGCGCAACTAGACTCTTCAAATATAAGAACTGCATGAATTTAAGAAAAAAATATCTCCAAACATCAACAACGCTCTGGATAACTAAGAAATGAGGCCCTATGTCAAAAATCCCGAAGTATCCCTTTAAGTAGTAATTGGGTATTTTACAATATTGGCTATCAAAATAATGCCGATAAAAGCAGATTATCTCTGGAACCAAAAGTGTTCGAGACTTCCCGTGTTTATTTTTACTTTTAAAATGAGCCGTCCCACAACCATCTAGGCCTAAGAAAGTGGAACTGAGAAATAAAAATTGGTTATAAGTTTGTTTACCTCGGGATCGTATTTGATATATTTCATGCTGCAGACTTTTGCCTCATCATTTCAGAACCACAAGAGACTGAACATTTTTAGTTTGGGAATCTGCTGATTTTTGTCTTTGTCAAACGAGCGCCCTCTGAAGTACCTACTTAAATGTTAAATGTCCAGAATCAATCAACCCTATGCCCCTAATAAAGCGCCCCCTGCTGTCACAGTTCAACACTGACACATTTTACAGTTTAGAAGCATCATACACAGGATTATAGACGAGACATTTGGAGGAATCGGCCAAAAATATCCATATCGGTCGACCTCTACTTCACGCAATCGCAGCGTTATATATTTCCCATTCGCCAGTGTCCGGATTGCAGATTGAGTGCGTCGTCTGTCTCTCAGATTCCCGTCATTGTCAGTTTAACAAGCGGCGCGCGCTGGCACCGTTTACGATCGGACTAATTACTAATTACACAAGTGGTCGGCTCCCTCCGTGGCACGACGCCGGCCCTTTGTTATTTTAATTGTTGTTATTTTGAAGAATGGCGCGGCTGTAAATCCTGCCAGGGGATGCCCGCGCGAGGATGGATGGGGGCCCCTGAATAATTGATCATCTTTGTGGAAGCACTCGGCTGGTGGCACGGCCGGGTAACATTCCCGTTCTCGTTACCGGAGCGGGGCGGATTGATGATGAGCCATCTTTCATTGTGTATGCCCACGTCGTTAAGGCTTCTATTGTGGCCCCGTTCAGGAATATGACTGGCAGAGGTGTGCCCCATCAGCCCGTGACTAATTGCTCCAGCCACTGCGCCGTCGCCTGATGGATCCCCGCGCATTGAGAGCGTCCCGAATCGGAGCGCGGCTTTGATAATTATTTTCATAGATGAATACGGGCGCGGGCAGGATGATGAAGTGGCCATTTGCGTCCCGAGACTATCGCGCGCAAACACGGAGAGGGGGCTTTGTCGCCGCGGAGAAATCTGCTCCGGCGCAGACCTCGGTCCCTAGTGGCTGTCCAACTCTCGGCCAAAGGGGGACCTTCAAAGTCTACCCAATTCACTTGTGTTCTTCTTTCAAATAGGGGCTGCTTTCGAAGTCTGTTTAAATAGTTATGACAGCAGCTAACTCTATACTTCTTTGGGATTCTCTGTGTGTGTGATGACTGTCAGGGCAAGCCAAGTATCATGTTGGATAAAGGCATGTTTCTGTTTTTTGACGGGGATTTAAAGGAGAATACATTGGCTGTTTTTTGGAAACCGGTTCAATTTCAGATGGACTGAACTTGATAACCTTGAGAAACTTGCCAGCCTCAAACATTGTGAGTTCACCTTTCAGTTCACCTAAAAGATACAAATGCTTAAAACGTTATACAGTAGCTTGTTTCATCATCCCCTATTTTGCCCTTATTTGATCATGTCTGGAATAGAGCTGCAAGGTTTATCGATACTGAAACCCAATCAAGGTTTTGACTACTGCAATAACCTCAAGAGGCTGAGTTTTTTTGTCTTTTTTTTTTGTCTCTGGCATTTGAGTGATAGATGTTCACAAATCAGAATTGTGGAGCCTCTGATCTCAGGTTCAGCTGCAACAGATAAAAGTTTGTCTGAGTTTCAACAAAGCAGATTCTAAAGCGTTTCGATAGATGCTTTGTGAGTCCATCCTGGACTTATTTTAGTCACGTGGCTGTCCCGCTGAGGTACTCTGAATGTCAGGGAAAAGTGGAAGCCGAACTCCTCCTGAAAACCAACTCAAAACCAACCAGAGGTCCACAGAGGGAGTGTGTTCTTCTGAAACAATTAGTACAGTCAAACAACATAGATTAGATAAGAGAGGGACAGTCAGACCGTCCAATCAAAGAACTCTAATCCATATCCCTTGCAAAAAGATTCCATCCACTCAAACACAGACAAATCTCAAACATGCTGTACTCAATGCCAGATCGTTAAAAAACAAGTCCTTTTTAATAGTTTTATTTCTTCTTATAATCTAGATTTTATGTTTTTAACTGAAACATGGCTTGACAAAAACACTGGTAACGCAGTTTTGATTGAGTGTAGTCCATCAAATTTCAATTTTGTGTCTGAAACACGCCAAAATCAGAGGGGCGGGGGTGTCTGTGCAATATTCAGGGACAATATAGTCATCCACAAATTGTCATTTGGGGTTTTTGTATCATTTGAGTATGTGTCTTTCAAAATGGAGATAAAACAATCTTCCATTCTTTATATGACTATTTACAAACCACCACAGAATTGTTTTATCGAAGACTTCACTGAATTACTTTCATTTATATGCACTGATTTTGATTGTTTAGTCATTTCAGGTGATTTTAATGTGCATGTGGATGTGACCAATGACAGGCATGCAAAAGAACTTAATGCTGTTCTTGAAATGTTTGGTTTAACTCAGCACGTGAGTGAGGCGACTCACAACAAAGGTCACACTCTAGATCTAGTTATTACAAAAGGTGTTAATATATCAAATGTGAATGTTGTTGATGCTGCTTTATCTGATCATTTTTGTGTCTTTTTTGACTTGTCTGTTACACCCAAACCAGTGGTTGGGCCTGGAGTTATTCAGAGAAGACACATAAATGATAAAACAGGGACACAGTTTATGGAAATGATCAGATTTGAAAATCCTCCATGTTCAAATGTTGATAATCTGTTGGACTCTTATACATCAAGCGTCTTAAATGTTTTGGATACTATTGCTCCTGTCAAGGTTAAAATGGTTAACAATAGACAAAAGGCACCTTGGAGAAGTGAAGATTCGGTCAGGGCACAGAAAAGGGAGTGCCGAAAAGCCGAAAGGAAATGGCGCAAGTCAAAGCTCCAGGTTCATTTTGAGATATACAAAGAAGTGCTTTGTGAGTTCAACCAGATTTTGCGTGGAGAAAGGGAGAAATACTTCTCTAAAATCATCGCAAACTGCAGAAACAATCCTCGTGTTCTGTTTTCCACAGTAAACAGATTAACTAACCCTCCAGTTTCACTGCCCTTAGAACTAATCTCTACATCTAAGTGCAATGAGTTTGCAATATTTTTTCATGACAAAGTCCAAGGCATTAAAAATGCCATAATTTCCACAACACAAATAGCAACCCTGCCACCAGCTAGACACCTTGAGCTGACACATTTCACTCCTGTTACTGACAAAACAATCGAAGAGGTTATCTCCGGTCTGAGTTCATGTACATGCTGCCTTGATGAATTACCCACTAGATTTCTGAAGTCTGTGCTGACCAGCTTGTTACCACAACTTGTTCAGTTAGTTAACATCTCATTTGAGACTGGAGCATTTCCAAAGGCCTTGAAAACCGCAGTCATTAAGCCTCTTCTAAAGAAGAGCAGCCTTGATCCCAAGGTACTGAACAACTACCGGCCCATATCAAACCTACCGTTCTTAGGAAAAGTCCTAGAGAAAGTAATATATCAACAGCTCACTTACTTTCTCCTATCTAACAATGTGTTTGATACTTTCCAGTCAGGATTTAGGCCCCACCACAGCACTGAGACAGCTCTGATCAAGGTGACAAATGATATTCGTATGAACACAAACGCAGGTAAGGTCTCAGTTTTAGTTCTGCTGGACCTGAGCGCTGCCTTTGACACAGTGGACCACAGGATCTTACTTCACAGGTTAGAAAACTGGGTGGGAATCTCTGGTACTGCTCTAAACTGGTTCAAGTCCTATCTCGAGGATAGGACGTACTTTGTCGAAATTGGCAACTGTGTCTCAGACAAAATTTCCATGACCTGTGGAGTCCCCCAGGGGTCAATCTTGGGACCCCTCTTATTCAACTTGTACATGCTTCCATTGGGTCAGCTAATAAACAGCAACAATGTGTCGTACCACAACTACGCAGATGACACTCAGATCTATGTGTCACTGACGGCAGGTGAACATGGGCCTGTAGATACACTCTGTCACTGCATCGAACAGATCAGTTTGTGGATGCAAAACAACTTTCTCCAACTAAACTCAGACAAAACTGAGATCATTGTCTTTGGCCCACAGACACAAAGACAAAGTGTTATCAGTCACCTTGAGTCTCTCGCTCTGAAACCAAAAAATCAGGTTAGAAATCTAGGAGTAATCATGGACTCAGACCTGAACTTAAACAGCCACATCAAAGCAATAACGTCATCAGCTTTTTACCATCTGAAAAACATTGCTAAGATCAGAGGAATAGTGTCAAAACCAGACTTAGAGAGACTCATCCATGCATTTGTCTCCAGCAGGTTAGACTACTGTAACGGCCTGCTCACTGGCCTTTCTAAACGAGCTCTTAGACAGCTGCAGAACATCCAGAACGCTGCTGCTCGAGTCCTGACAAGAACAAGGAAATACGACCACATTAGTCCAGTGCTCCGGTCTCTGCACTGGCTTCCTGTCACTCAGAGAATAGAATTTAAAACAGCTCTGCTTGTGTACAAGTCTTTCCATGGTTTAGCACCAAAGTACATCTCTGACATGTTAGAGCCGTATGAACCATCTCGGGCCCTGAGAACTTCAGGGAGGGGTCTCCTGGTGGTTCCCAGAGTCAATAATAAACACGGTGAGGCTGCGTTTCAGTTTCATGCAGCTAAAATCTGGAACAGTCTTCATGAGGATGTGAGACAGGCCTCAACTCTGACAATGTTCAAATCCAGGCTGAAAACAGCTCTTTTTACCCGTGCATATGAAAACTGAAAGTATTTTATCTGCACTCTTGCCTTTTACTGTCATTGATTAACTTTATGTTGATGTTTTATTGATTGATTTTATCTGTTTTCTTGTAATTTCTCTTTCTGCAACTGTGAAGCACTTTGAATTGCCTTGTGTATGAATTGTGCTCTACAAATAAACTTGCCTTGCCTTGCCTTGCCTTGCCTGAAGAGTTCCATAAAAAAAGATAAAACCAAATATTTGTGTATTGGTCTAATGTTGGGGCAATTCCAGCAAGAATATGTTGTTTGACTAAAGTCTTAAAGTAACATGACTTCCTTCATTCATCATTTTAGAGGTTTATGCATTTTAATGTATCAAATATAGGAATCGTAAATCGAATCTCAATTGTTTTTGTTGTTTTTTTGTGAAAATCATGCAGCCCCAATCCGGAAGCATTCTGACAGTAGTACACATTTGGGATTGGGAACAAATTTGGGTCTTCCCTACAGTCTCTCAAGTGAGTGGTCTTTTAACTTGGCATTTCAAAATATCTAAAACTGGACAAAATACATACTGAGATATATTCTTACCTGAGCTTAGACGAGTTGATACGTACCTGTCTGGTCTTTGTTCGTGCCCGTGGAAGTGCGTGGTCGCTTCCAACTTCACCCCCGTTTGGAGCTAGAGGAATATGCGGGGAGAGGCCAAATGCTAACAACATCTTTGGTCTTTGTGCGTGACTGAGCGCACGCACAAAGACCAGACAGGTATGTATCAACTCGTCTAAGCTCAGGTAAGAACATATCTCAGTATGGAAAAACGGTGGCCTGTTCCTTTAAAATGAGGGGTTTATACTAAATTGGCTGTTTAGAGCTTTTTACCATGTTACAATGCTGTTCTCTCATCAAATCAGACCTGGAGATGTGTTTTCGAGCCACTCGCGCATCTTTGAGTAATCTTTTGATCTTGCCCAGTGGCTATTCTTAGCAGCGCAGCTCCTTTAAAGCTCCTCCTGAAGCCCTACGTATCCAGGAAATGCTTTCCTTACCTTTTGATTCCTTGCTAAGCTTAATCCTTTCATCGCAATGAAAAAACACTTGCCGTAGCTTCACTACAGCCACACTGAAACAGCTGAACCGAGAAGTGGAGCTAGAGGAGGGGCTGTGGGAGGGGCTTATGGTGAGATCGCTTGAAAATTAGGGAGTGAAACTACTGGATGTTTTTGTTTCAGCTGTTTTAGAGCAACATTGCATTTTCTAACCAATAAAGTGTAAGATGGTGCTAAAGATGTGTTTGAGATTAAAAAAAGCATAACTTTTCTTCGATAATTAATACTGCACACCATATTAACTTTCTCCGGTTCAGTATGTCCAACGAATGATGCTGTTTGGCCGAGAGCAGTTCAAAAGTCACCACTCTGCAGTTGTGTTTACTTCCCGGTGCTAAAGCCGCTCTTCCCTTTTAAAGGTCCCCGTGTGATCGTTGGTGTTTGGGCTAAAGATTTGTGAGGCGCCCCAGGCCATAGCCGCTCCGGAGTCCCTCACATAAAGTATTCTAGAGCCTTCGGAGTAAACCTCAGCCACCTCTCGATAAACATTTCATTTGTTACCGGTGCTTTGAAAGTCTAAAAGTTTATTCAGTGTTGCCACTCGCCAATGTTAATATAATCATTAATATTAACACTAAGCCATTTCTAGCAAAGAGGATTAACGTCTTACAGTAGCATTGAATAGCTCTTTCATCTGTGGTAGTTAAGAATTTTGTCTTCATATTTCAAAAACAAAATCTTATACCTTTTTCTATTTAACGTGTTGAATTTGAATAATCACCCTATTCAACAAGTGTTTGAGCACATTTTCACCAGTCTGGCTTTACCCAAATCTAAAAGCTTCTCGAAAATAGTGTCAAAATGGAGACAAAAACAATGATGAAAAGGCAACAAAAATGTGACAAAAGGGCGACAAAAAAGTAACGGGAAAAAGTGATGAAAACAAAACAACAACAAAGCAACAAGGGTGTCAAAAACGTGCCAGAAAAGCAACAATAACAAAGTGAAAAAGTGAAGAAGAAAAAAACATGACATAAAAGCAACGAGAAAAGTGATGACAAAGCAAAAAAAAACAAAAAAAAACACTTTCAAAACAGTGACATAAAAAGAAAAAAACTAGCTTTCAAATTAGGGATTAAGCTGTACTCAAACTCGCATGATAAAGTTGAGTTCATCATGTGAGGCTCTGTGCTTTAACCCTAACCGTAGCGATGCAAGAGTTTGTAAATGTATCTAATCGCTATTTTCCTCTGAAATATAGCGATTTGCCATTTTTGTTTCATGAGCCAGATAGCGCTAAAGTCACTTTTTAAAACAAAAGAGGCTGGTAAATCAGGACATGCGATTTGCTAATTGCAACCTTTCAAGTCAGTTTCAGTTTGATTGCAATTCATCTTGCAGCCCAACATTGTTATTGAACAGGATGTAATGTATTTATACTAGACATGGGGTTTCAGTCAGCATTACAGTCATGCAATTGTAAAACATGTCAGAATTGAATATATTGTATAGAAAAATAGGCCCACAGAAACGTGTAATGTGACTTTGAGTATTAAACTAATGAATATTTGACATATATTATACAGGAATGTTTTAATTCTATCAGTCACAGAATTGACATCATGTTTCATAATGGACAGCTTCACAACTGGCAGTGCTCTACAACACGAGCTGCTCATTAAAAGTTTGTGATTTAGTGACCTGCTGTGGAGAAGGCAGATGCAAATCGCAAAAGAAAAGTGCAGAGCATAGACGTTGATTAATATTGGTAATGCTACTCACCCCCCCCCCCCCCCCCCTCCCCTCCCCTGCGCTTGTAACGGGGTCCTCCCTATCCCAGCAGTCTGCACTCCTGACAAGAGGCGTCCTGCTGAGCTCGAAATGAGGCCCGAATGGAAGCACGCGCCTCAGACGTCCATTCCATCGGTGCACCTTTACAATGGGGCCGGCTACAGAGCGCGGGGCAAAAGGTTAGGCTCTGGCAAGCGAGACGTAAGGCTTTTTAGACAGACTTGAGTATAGTTAACCAGCTGAAATGTCAGGGGGAGTCAAAGTCAGTCACGCAAATGTAGCTTTTGTCCACCTTTTTCATGCTGTGGTTGACTATGACAGTTGGAGGTTTCTTTGGATTTTCTCAATCTCTTTCCTGCAGATCATCGTCTTTGTTTAGTTTAGACTCGATTTTATTCACATTTTTGTTGTCCCCTGCCAAAGCTTGGTCTCGTTTTGAAAGCAACCAAGATGAAAATGATGTATATTAATCCATATTGTTCGCAGAGCCGTGTCATATGCTCTTGAACATGGACTGGACCAAATAGTTAAATATAAAACATAGGGATGGGCCAAGATCTCGTGTGATCAAATGCCAATACAGTTACCCACCATTGTTATATAATATTTGGGTTTGCACTTTCAAATAGATTTTCATTCTTTTTGTATAGAAATGTAGGAGACTTAGAAGAACCTTATGAATACAAATACACAATTTAAAGGCACACCGTGTAACATTTTGGACTATACTGTTGCACAAATCATGCTCCTAATGACCAGCTCGATACAGAAAATGCTATTTCTGCAGTGGTTAATCAAAGAATGGCTTTGCATGAGAACCTGTTTAAATCTCAAATTCTGCCGACTTTAGTCACATCTCCATGGAGACGAGCTGGAGACGTACCCACTCCCGGTAAAGTCACAGTCATGTCTTAGGAGAGGTGAGCCGCTCACAGCTAAAGCACATGTTTGTTTGTAGATGTATGTGGTATTTTTCAATAGTGAAAATATCTGTCATAAAATAAATGGTTTTATTTCAATATAATATATAATATATATTGGGTAAAATGTTACGCGCTGTGGCTTTAAGTACTATTTATCAACATGTTTGTAATGTTTCCTCACAACAAACAATGCGTCTCATGGGTGTCGTATAGGTTTTTTGTTGTTGTTGCAAGCTTTAAGTTATATAATGCCATTTTCTGCAGCGTCTCTTGATGAAAAGCATTTAATTTTGTGTCAAGCTAAAGATGACCCATTCATGACAGCTCTACTTTCCTTGCTATTGTCATTATTTCCAGTCGTGTAATGGGATAGTCCTGGGGAATATCAGCCCACAACAAGTGTTGACCCTGACGAGGAGATAGTTAGATGGTCGGATCTCTGCTTGTGTTTAAGTGAATGTTTTCAAAGTCCAATTTCACAAGGAGTAAAAAAAGAAAGAAAAGAAAAGTCAGACGAAAAAAAAAAAAAAAGCCCACAAAGCTGTCTTTATGTGCGCCTTAGCTCGGACCTTGCGCTAATGCCGGGCCCGCTATGCTAGCACGCTGGCTGGTAATTGCTAACACATGTGCTGTTACCTCTTGTCTCGCTGCAGCCGGCCGCGGGAGTTCTGGCGCCTGGACTACTGGGAGGACGACTTGAGGAGGAGACGCCGCTTCATCAGGAACTCGCTCGGATCCACGCACTCGGAGGCGACGCTCAAAGCCGCCGCCGAACACGGTCAGTCCCCCTCCCCCCCCCCGCCGCACCCCACACCAAGTACAAGGCCATAAAAATTAGCCCTGCCGTAGCAGTAAAAAGATTTATGGTACGGCGCGACACAGTAAAGTGTATGTGAATTTCACACAGGTAATTTACCCCTCTGGCTTCCATTATGCAAACGCTGGGGTAATGGTGTCAGTGTGGCGTTCCCCAAACCTGCTTGGGGGAGAAACACGCCGGTACTTAATTCAATTTTTGTTTTGTTTTGTGCATTACATTACAGTGGATGTTGGATGTGGTAAGTCATAAGCCTCCCTTTGTTTCTGCTCGTTTTGGATGTATATAAATAGCATTAGCGTTTTCTGTTGTAGTTTGCACAACCACTTATTTATGTGTACTCAGCATTGTATTGTATTTTGGTCGTTGCTTGCTTGTAGGGACCGTGGGGTACTGTGTGTTGGGTGAACTTTTTGTCCAGTAAAGCCAAAAAAATCCTTTAAACGCAATCAAAATGCAATGCTGCCATCAGCCAATGAAATGGTTTGCAGATACAAGTCAAACCCAAAACAGGGAAAGAGAAGATTCACAGGTGGTGTCGATGTATGGCTAAAACAAATGTGACTGTAAATCCAATATGATAATAAATACCAGATTTATATACAGATAATATATATATATATCCACGAATAAACCACTTTCGAATCTTCACTTTGTAATTAGTCCAATTAGAGATCAGAAGCTGTCAATCTAAGTTTCTAGAAAAAAGCGTCAAAATAGCAACAAAAACGAGACGTATACAAGAATAAAACACAACAAAAACGTTGTGACAATAATGCATTGAAAAAACGTCAAAAATACGTTTTGTAGGGCTTAGCTTTCAAATAAGGCGTTACACTGACCTATTATAGGCTGTAATCTCTCCAGTCAAGAATCTTTTTAGATTTGGGTAATGCCGAGCTTGTAGAAAATGTGTTTGGTTAATACATATTTCAAAGTCAACCTGAAGAGCCACTGTGCCATTACAGAATAATTGCAATATTTTTTTTAGAGGGCAGTGTTAAGTAATGAAACACACATTTGCCTTAGGTTTTACTCTTTACCAAACCTTTTATAAGTAACAAGTTATTTTTGCTCGGGATGTAGGAATTGTTTTAAAGATTTCATAACCATGACCTACTGTATCTTTGGGTTGCCAGATCCTATGGCTAAAACCAGTTTTCAGTGGACTTAAAGGGACTCTCTGATCTGCTTGCTACCAAAATGGAAAATACCTGTCCCAAGTGCTAGTTCCTAAATATCATAATCATTTAGATACAGTGGCATAGATTACATTATATAATATGTATTGCACCTATTATCCCTGCACTCCATGAATTATTTTGAAGCCGAAATGGGATACATTGCTTTAACTTGCAGTAATAAATGGCGTACATCCCTTAGGGTAAGATTGATCATACTAAAACCACAAATCCAGTGGAGTACTCCTGCTAAAGAACACTGTGTCATTTCTCTGCTTTAAGACGGAGAGTAAATCAAACATGTGGTTTCGGGGAAAGTCTCCCAATAATCTATTACATTTAGCCACAATACTGACCTGTCGCTAAAGCCGCCGCCGCATGGATCCTTTGCCTTTCACTCTGTAACTGCTCAAATCAATGGCCCACTTTGCGGCGTTGGTTTCACACACTTCACCGCAAAGACAGGTGCGGATTTTCAATAAACCTGGAGCAGGAACAACTCAACAGTCCTCTACAGCCACTCGTCTAAATGACACATGCAGTATAGGAGTCGCATATCCCTCCCTTGAAATCCATTGTTTTTGAGCATTTTTTTAGTATGCAGTTAGCTAAAATGGAAAGCCTGTTTGTTGCTGATTCATAAAACGTGTTCAGTACTGCTTGGAGAACATGCTCCAGGTTATTATGATTTGTTTATTATTGTTATTTTACTACTACTACATAACATAATACAAAAGATTTGAAAAAAGGTCTGAAAACCAATTATATAGGAGCTTTAAATAGCAGGTGGGACAGGAGTCAATAAGAGGGAGATCTAAAAGCAATATGGGATCCCTCTGAGACTTGTGGCCCGGCCCGATAATGGCATCTGGAGACTTAAGGTCGGGGTCCAGCTGCTGCACGGCTCCGCGTTTGACCGGGCTTCCATCTTAATTCAAAAGTCGGCCTGCTTGTTTTCTCTTCAGCCCCGCTCATGACAGAGAACAGACAGCACTTAGGCTCTGTCATGGCTTTCTCCTAACTGCGCTAAATGCGTTTAAGGCATGCTACGAGTCACTTTGCACCGGCTGCTTTTTGCGAAGGTTTCCCACAGGTGCTCGCCGCGCGTAGGGATTTTGTTGCCGTTTTTTCCCACAGTATTGAAAAGATGTCATTTTGTGGTGCAAAGTTACAGTATAGTGGAGTGGAGATGTATTTAACTTTCGTGACACGACAACTCGCTTAATACTGTGTGTTACTTTGTTTTGATAAGTGCCACGCCAAGGTAAACAGTCGGTCACCGGTGGCAAGAAGTTTAACTAATATTGTAATCCTAACCAACACTAATGTCTATTTATCGGTAAATGAAAGGATGCACCGGCTATGGGCGAATATGCAACAAGCTTCATGTATTTGTAATGACATTTTTGGCTATGGTTTGAAATATAGTGCATTGTCGCCACTATTATAAGACTACCAGATAATAGGGTCCGTAGGGAAGATATGTCATGCAAAATTTACTTCTTTTTTTTTTCTTTTTTTACCATGCCAAGAGAAGTATTTTGCTTAATTCAGACACTTTTGAGAAATCCTCTTTGCTGGTCGTTTCTTCTTCTACTGCTGAAGCGATCTGTAATATCTGGATTATGTTGCGCCGTAGAGGGAACACGAAACTGTCCTCCACATTACTAAAGCCCAGAATCCATGCTATGCTTAAGGTGCGTTCATCACTGCGCCATGGGTTTGCTTGGATGCTGTTAGCTGGAAGTGAATGCTTGTTTTCACTGTTTTATCATGCGTTCTATCCTCTTCTGTCTACGTTTTCTTTACAAAGAAATCTTTAAGCCTCAATAGTTGAGTTAAAATACACTGGGAATACTTCAAACCATCTCATGTTTTGCATATATTCATCACTGAGCGAACAGGTTTTTTTATTTTTACATATATTTTGTCAAATGTGGTTAAAAGCAGCCAGTTGCGCGGTACCCCTAGAGAGTCTGAGCGCTGGGCTAAAGTCTGTGAATATATCATTAAAACCACCGCGTGACAGTGAGGGCTGACGGCATACGTTTGCTGATGTAACCTTTCGTCTTGTTTTAGTCGACCCTACATTTGTTGCGGAAGTGCAGCTCAAGATGAGAATGCAGGGCTGGGCTTCGGCGCGGCGCAAAGGTCAGATCTGGCTGTAATTATATTCATCAGACGGAGGCGGGGACACCCTCCCGTACTCACCGAGAAGATGTTTAGTGCAGAGGCGTCTGCATTTCCAGCTACCATAGACTTAAATACTTATATATTCCAATAGCATTTCTGCAGCATCCAAGGTCGAAGAAAGGAAATTCATTGTTTGTACGCTTGACTAAGTTATATTCATTTGTATATAAAATGTTGCATTTTTTGTAGTATTTTTGTAGTATTTTAATTCTCATTAAATATTTGTTCATCATTTTTCACATGAGTCACTCCATGCGCTTCCCGAGATGGCAAGCTTTGTTTAGTCACAACTGGCCTTGGGGTAGCGCAGCTGCACCCGTTTGCCCCAGTGGATAGCATTTTGCTATAGCACTCGGGCTGTGTACCGTTAAAGGTTTAGGTACTAAAAAATGAAAGTATCGAAAAGCAGGTACCAAAAAAAATCCTGATGCTGTTGGTCCAGGGACAGGACTAAAAGAAGTGACTTGGTTGTTTCAGCTCAAATAATGATTTCCCCCCATTTTTCCCAATTTCCCCCCCAATGTTTGCCCCATTTTTCACCAATATTTTAAAATATTTTTTTTTTTTTTTTGCTCTAATTTTTCTAATTTTCCCA
Organism: Neogobius melanostomus; assembly: GCA_007210695.1. Lineage (NCBI taxonomy): Eukaryota > Metazoa > Chordata > Actinopteri > Gobiiformes > Gobiidae > Neogobius > Neogobius melanostomus. The sequence continues at coordinate 8,884,622 of VHKM01000004.1, read as the reverse complement.
ATTTTTTACCCTCATGTTTATTCATTTTATTACTAATATTTTCCCTACCCCCCACAATCTTTACCCCAATTTATTCCCCATTTTTCCTTATTTTTGCCACATTTTTTGCTACAATTTCTCCCATTTATCCTCAAATCCCCATTATACACACATTTCTTGACATTGGAGATGAACCTGATATTGTAAATCTGCAGATCTTACACGTATTATTGTTCTGTTTTCTGGTTCTATATGAAAAATATTTTAGTATAGGTATCGAAAAAAGTACCGTTCAGGCATCGGTATCGAAAACCAAGTATCGTTAAAGAAAACAATGTAACGGTGCCCAGCCCTTGGTGTTAAAGTGCATCCAAATTCCACTGATGGTAAAATGAACAGCAGATAACTACATTGATTGACAGTATGTGATGCATGTTTACGATCAAAAACACAAAATCTGTAACATTTCAAAATGATAGGCGTCTAAATCTAGTGCTGTACGACCATTAAAGTGCTCTAAATTCATGATTAAGTCCAACAGATTATCACTCATATTTATGATGTACTTTCCCAGTCGGATAAGTTAGTCTTACACACTGTTTATCCTCCTCACAGTGCCCGCCTGATTCCTCTGGAGGACGTGGTGTATTCGGTGCCAGCAGCGCCGCGTGCTTCCCTCAGTATTTACGGCCGCGCAGAGGCATGTTTTTGAGGTTGGATTGATTCGGTCTGGTCCGGGGCCCGTGTACCAGAGGTGGCAGAGTAAATACCCGAAGACTAATGTCTCTGTTGGGCTAATCAATACTCGCCTCATGACTCTGCGCCCCTGGCCCGGCTCCCGTTAAAAACAAATCTGTTAATTTTGACAATTTAATTGCCGCGACCGTGCACGCCTCCAGTAGTATAAGCAGGTAGTTGAAGCCCTCGCCGGGGGGAATAGGCTCTCGGAAAAAGTTGAACTTGCAGGACTTCTGCTCAGGTCTGTGCACACCGTGATGAGTGATGAATTCTACCCCCCGGTCCTTTCTTTGCTTAATGTCGCACGCCTGTTTTATGTTGATTGTTCGCACCTCGCGGTATAACTTTAAATATAAAGGTTAACTGCAGCTGTGGAGGCGGATTCAATGTTTTCAACTAATGCTCCACAATATGAGGAAAAAAAACATGTCATATTCAATAATTGTCTGTATTTTGTAGCCGTTTCAACATTAGCAGGTCTCATTGAAAAAGCTCGAGGAGTTTGTTTTTTCATCAAACAAGACAAGAAAAATGCTAAATCACAACCAAAGCAAGGCAAAAATGGAAGTAAAACGTCGCCATTGTGTATCTCTCAGACAGTAGGTGCACATGAACATGAACACTGTCCTGTCTGATAAAGCCCATGAGCCAAAAATCTTAGTCAGATGGAAGACTTCAGTGAACTTACGATATATCGGTGCGATGTAAATACTGCATCACCTAATATTGCGATAACGACAATTTGACAATATACTGTGCAGCCCTCTTTTCAATATAACAAATGAAAATGCAGTTGTACTGTAATAGGATTTACTTGTCCCTTTTTGTGATCTTTTTTTCATTATGGCGGCAAAATACTATGGGGGGGATGGGACATACAAAGCCAGGCTCAGGTGTTTCTTGTTGTAGTTATAGCTTCAGCATCAAGTTAAGTTTATAGTGTGCTGTGTATGTAGAGCTTTTTTTTAACCCTATATTTCCCAGACTTATTTATCTAATCTAATATCCCTCAATCCTTTCCATCCCTTTTTATTGTGTAGTGTTAGCATTTTTGAGCTAATGCAGTCGAGTCAGCTAATACTGTATGGTCTTGTTCATGTTACCTAAGGTTAGGTGGACTATGTAAAAAAGAAAAATGCTTTACGAGTTTAGTTACAATTCCACTTAGCACATATCCCAAATGCAGAAACGTCAGAATCCCGTGAAGCCATGGATTTTATATGGGAGCCTGGTTTCTCTCTCAAACGCTTCCACCGCGAACTCGCCGCTGAATTGCCAATTTAAAAGAATCAAAAATAAACAATATCGACTTTGAGGGGCCTCGAGTGAGAAGCGGGCACCTCGCCTGTCACTTACAAGCACATTTCTTTTACGTATGGCCCATAATTAGTGACATAAATCTAGTCAGGAAAAAAAAAAAAAAAAGTTCTTTATTTTCCCTGTGCTGAGGAGTGGTTACTTGTGTTACCATTACGCCGCCGTAGCGCTATCAGTAACTTGCATTTCGGGACAGCGAGCGCTATCGTTTTTTAAAATACGCCGGTGAGTTGGGAGCGTATTGTAGCATGTTTACATAGCGACACTTTGGTGAAAATCCCGCGCCGTTTTGGGGGCTCATCCGATAAGTCCCCCTGTCCAGTCCGGCGGTGTGAACACGATGGCATGTGGTACGTATTAGGGGAGCTGGTAGTAATTTCACCGCTGCTAACTAAAGAATCCTCCAGGGAGGCTTAATTACAGGAAGACCATTCTAAATATCAGCGAGCCGCATATTTTCCATGACAAGAGATTTTTTAGCCCCGGTCTGCTGGCACTTTCAAAGCCTCCAGCCGGGGCCACATGACGCGGGCCGGGCATGCTGAGGAAGTGCAAATGATCTTCCCTCAGGTGAAGGCGGCGGTGGGAAGAAGAAAAGAAAAAACGTATTTGAGTGATGAGAATGCACAGCTTTGTATTACGACGACAGCTTCAGAACTGCGGAGTCGACGGGTCTGTAAATGTTTGCAGATTAGGATATTTCATAAATAATCCACTCACGACCTCAATTTATGTTCAAAAAGGTTTGGTCATACTGTCAGGGCCCGGACATAATTTGGAAAGGCATAAGCATGAAATTGTTCGGTGTAGCTCAAAGGCACAGTGCATGCAGTTTCAATAAATGGCGTCAAGTCATTGGAAGATGTAACAAACGGTTTTGGTGTAAACAATATAATATCATCTGTTTATGTGTAAATAATTTGGCCCTTGTGCATCTGTGGCATTCACAAACATGCAATGTCTGTTTTAAAGTGTGCTACTGGAGCATTCTATTCATACCGCTCTTGTTTAAGCTGTGAGTCATTCAAGAAAGTGGAGGGAAAATATTTTGACCACAGCCGTGCTGTAGCCAACAGTCTGCCATGTTAATGCCATCTCATGCATTTAGTTGCTTCATGATGCTCTTAAGTTGGTTCAGAACTCAGTGCTTTTTGTTATGTGAAATATCAAATTAAGTGCAACCACTTATGGCTTGCACAATGCATTTGACAATAACTATAAAATGTTACTTTGTTCATATATTTTAAACAGCAGGACATATTCAAAATCTAATAATAGAAAAATGTAATAATTTGCAATGCATTTTGGCGTTAAACCGGACTTTCTAAATTGCAAGCTCTCAGCAATAATGATGTTGTGTGTGTTCTCCTTTCAGCGTCGGAGGATGATGTTTTGAAGAGTCAGCAGTCCATCCGCAGCCAGGCCCTGGGGAACCAGAACTATGAGAGTGAGACACTGCTGGACGGGGACGAGGACGCTCTGTCCTCGCTGGACGACAAGGAGCTGGACAATGTCACAGGTACAACACTGACCACTCGGGTTTACTGTGTTCCAGTGTGTGATCTTTTGAAGAAACCACAGGGGGTTTAGTCAGGGAAGTGGCAATCCAGGAATGCTCGTCAATATGACAAAATATAAGTAATGGATAACAATTAATAATACTCATGAGTATGTGCAAACCATCGGTGAATACTTACATTGCTTGAAAAAGTTTAAAAAGCGTTGCCTATCCAATGTTATTCATTTATAAGCAAAACATTAGATCATAAAAATATCAGACCATGAATGTGTTTTTTTCCCAAACAAATAAGCATTCATGACATGACACATGGTGCACAGCAACACACACATCCATGGGTGCTTATAAACGCTTTGCAAATGTTTTTTGAATAATGAGTTAAGTATTACAGTACAAATGCTTAACATATCCTTAATAATGTGTAGTTATTATCAAATCGAACCAAGAAGGCAAATGTATAGTATAGCATATTTACATTTCAGCCAGTTACTGTCAAGGTGTTTAGAGAGATTTCTTAACTTTCAAGCTCTAGTTAAAAAGATACAGAAAAAAATCTATGTACTATTTCCATGCGCTGCACTAGACTCTCAAGCGCTACTATAGTTCACATTCAGACCAGTGTTTAAAAAAAATAAACAACCTTTGTTTTCACATAGTATGTACATGCATCTTATGGATATTGAGTGTACGGGTTTATTTAAATGTGTTGAGAAACTGAATTACAGCAACATTAGATATATTAGATAAGTTCAATTGTCATGTTTTGTGATGCAAGTACTAAGGGCTATGTGGTGGGAAACGTAATGATGGTTTCCGGAACATTCAAGCCATACACTGTACATTTGACATTTGTGTATCCTGAGGGAGAGCGGTGTTCTGCAAAACACTGGATCACTAAAAAGTGTCTGCAGAGTCAATCTTAAGCGCAATGGCATAAACAGTCTCTCTCTGCGTGTGCAAAAATTCAATGGTCTGTTTGGCTTAAGCATTTTGAGATGTGGAATGCTGAAGAACTGAAAACCTGTTCAGATGCAAACACCTAACAGATTAAAATGGTGTGTATTTTGTGGTTGTAAAGCAGTGTGTAGACTGCACAAACAGGAAGCGTTAGTGTAAAATACAAGTTACCAAAAAACAATCTTCTGAACAATCCTTTAGGCAATACATTAATCAATAGAGTTTCTAGAAATATGTTTGCCGGTGTTAATATTTTAAATGAATGTGTGTAAAACGTAAAGATTTACTAAGCCCCGAAAAACATACTGTAAATCAATATGCAGAGGCTAAATAGAAATAATTAATGTTAAATTTTTGAGTGCATGGATTGTGTCTCAATCAGCCGCTTCCTGCCATAACAAGCTAACAAACAAACCCTACATTTAGATGTGTGTGTGTGTGTGTGTGTGTGTGTGTGTCAGAATGCAGAGCTCCGAATGCAGTGCGTGTTTGCCGCAGATGCTAATGGAATATCATGGAGCGTTAATCGGATTGCAGTGTGCGCGCCTCGGCGTTTGTGTCCGGTGACAGGCATCTGAGGGCTGAGCCGCATAATGAGGCTCAGAGCTCATAAAGCAGCCCTAAACGCACGGCTGTCTCGTATAAAACGCGATGTTCTTATGTAGCGCGCACTGACTGTCTCTACCAGGGAAACTTGTTATTGTAACCACGCGGATGTTTATTTCCAGCCGCGTGTGTCAGGGCGCTGAGGGAAATCAAAGCCGAGCAAAGCGTGCATCTACGAATGCAATGCACTGTGCCTATTGTCATACTGGCATAAATTAAGATTGATGCGAGATTGACGCACGAGCGAGATCGATACGCACTGACGCAATGCACGTTTGTAGCTACCCCTGGCAAGCAAACGGCTCGCGTTTAACTTTAGCACAGTCTTGTTAGCATAATGCGTGAAATTGCCAATACAAACTGTGCACCAAATAGCCAATAGAAACTGTGGAAAAACAAACAAATAAAGCAAACACTAATTTAACGTGAATAGCGTTTATGTCGCCATCTTGGTCATGGGCCTGTTGCGCACTGTTATGTTTAAAAATTCAGACAAACCTACACTTTGTATTTATCTTGAAGGTTATTTAGGCCTTTTGAAAGGGTCTATGAAATAACAGCACGATAGCGTGAGAGTCCAAGTAAAATACAATTATAATAATATACGTCTAAATAGGGTTAAAAAATAAATAATTATAAAATAAACTTTAGGCCTATGGCACTCCTCGCTTTATTGGTCCCCTCTCGCCCGTGTCTAGGCCCGGTAAACCTGAGCACCAGTGCCCACTTGATTGCCCCGGCGCTGGTGGTCAAAGGCACACTGTCCGTGACCGCATCCGAGCTGTTCTTCGAGGTGGAGGAGGAAGACTCGAGCTTTAAGGCCCTGGACCCAAAGGTAAGTCTCATGGCGCACTGTGAAGCTGCGCAACTGCGCACACTGCCTCTGCTAATATCTGCTCTGAGCGTGTTTGCCACTGCTTGTTGCTTTTGTTACGATTTTAGCAATGGTTACGCCACATAGTACTTAGTAGTTATACATTTTGTTTATCTGTCGACAAACTTTAGTCACGTGAAGACACGTTAATTCCGTGTCATGCACAAAACCTTGGAGTGGTCTTCCGCGTAAATTGGTGTGATGTTCTAAATGACTGGCCTATAAATGAATAATTTTTATTCTATTTTTGAGTGAAGCAAAATTGCTATGTTTTCTTTGTAGGCTGTAATGTTGTGCATTTGTTTGTGGTATTTGCGCAATTGTTGAATTTACCATTTTTTAAACTGTAGTACAATAGCGACATTTTGTTTGCCCTGCTCATTATGTCTACACCTGACTGTGTAAAGGAATGAAATAAAAAATAATGTGTCCTCTTCAGTTCGCTGAATATGGGCCACAGGTGGTTTGTCCTCGTTTATTGTCCATAACATGACTTGTCAAACGTGGATGTGATGGTATGTTCAGAAATAATTCTTCAAGCCTGCGGCTCCTGCTGTTGGGGCCTTGCCCGCAGATATGAGCACATTCTCGGGCCTGTGTTCGAAAACATGCCGCTGGATTTCAGCGTCAATTGTTTTGTCCAGGATACACTCGGCTCGCACTGTGTAATTTATGCCGTACCTAAAGTTCGCTGATATGTTACATATTGAGAACCAATAGTGCCCTGCGCTGTCGCTGCAGGGTAAACACACGACGCATAATATAAATCAATTTGCAACATTTTATTAACATTTCTTTTTGAGTCACATAATGGAAAAACTCGAACTTGGCACACTACATTAAAATTTCACTGAACGATTTTGTGCATATATTTAAATTAAAGTTAGTTCACTTTGTGAAAAACATTTAACGAAGACAACTAAAGGTTCATTCATTTAAAATGTACCTTCTCTGTGTGGCAGTGGCCCCATTGTTCCGTTTAAAAATGAGTCTTCTCACACTGGAGTCCGGCCCACACACACATTATAATTTGTCCAAACTTTTGGCGTTGGTCAGGATCTCTCGCGCTAGTCTCCACGTCTGCTTTGCGGCCGCCTCCAGGGCCGAGTGAGGCTTTCCCTGAAACAAGTCCAAGTTTGGAAGGAAGTAGTGCGGGCATCTGCGGCACTGCAGGCACGAGATGAGCTGCAGCAGGATGCCGTTGAGCCGGTCTCCCAGACAGGACTCGTCCCAGTCAGTCTCGCGGGGGTGCTTTTCGCACTCGTACAGCAGCAGCGACTTCATGTGATAGTTGTGGAGGGGCTGTCCAGGCAGCTCCAGGTGACGGTCCCGCAGTGTCTTGAGCACCGAGAGACATTTCTTTCTGCAGCCTCCCATCAGTAGCCTGTTCTCGGCCTCGCTGAACTCTAGGACCCAGGCGTCGCTCTCTGCAGAGCTTTGCTTCCCCGTCAGAGAGTAGCACTCTTTGGACAGCAGGTTGAAACCCTCCGCTTTAACCTCAGCCACACGGTTTGGGCCGGGCCATGGGATGTGCGGCAGGGGCCACTGGGCTGCACTCCTGGGCCAGATGCCCGTGCACTTAAACGCGGGAGTGATCTGCACCACGTAGCGCTCTCGGATCCGCAGCCTGACCTCACTTGTGTCCGCCACCATCTTCACCACATCTCTGTAGCTGCACTTATCTACGGCCTGTGCCACGAGTGTCTGGAAACGAGAGCGAATCTTCCGTGCAGAAAGGTAGCCGGAGGCCGTGATGAACTCCACCCAGAGAGACATGCTCCTCTTTCGGCCATCGCTCAGCTTCAGCACCGCGCAACCCGGGAGCGAGCCGTCATCCACAAAGTTAAAGACACCCATCTGGTTTAGGTACAGCACTACCTCGAACTCGTTTGGAGAGATGACCGCCATGCCCTCGTAGCGTGCATCTATTTCGCTTAGGGAGCTGATGAAGCGCGGCTCCTGTACCTCCACTTCCTTCAGGACGTCCGAAACCACTTTGCACACCTCTCGGATGGTCTTGGCGATGGCCGCTTTACGCGCTTGGCATCTCTCGTTGTAGTATTTGTTGAGCTGGTAGACCAGCTTAGCCTGTGTGGCGATCATGTTGGGGCAAAGGTCCGGGCTGTACACCGGAGAGTCGCAGTAAGTTGACGGATCCAACGCTTACCGGTGAAGCCCGAAGCGGGAGAAAACAAGCTGAGTCCAAAATAAGTTTGTGCCGCGCAGCGGATGGACGTCAGCGGGAGCAGCAGGAAACAACGTAACGCCTGGCTAAATGTCAGTCCAGCTCAGATCACTTCCAGGTAAGAACATACTCAGTTCGTGCGTCCTCTACCCACGTCCTGCGCGCGTGAGAGCACTCATGTCTTTGCGCTGCTCCTCGCAGTGTCCACACTCAGCTGGAGCCGGACTTGTGTACTTTATGAATGGTTCCTTTAGAAGAAGGAAAAGGGGCGGGCTTCTCTTCCTGCAATCATGTGCAGAGCTGTCAGTGCCGCGGGCCAATCAGAGCCGCGCACTGCAGCTCTGTGCAGCCCTGTGCGTCATGCTCCAGACCTGTGCGTCTGTGCGGACACTCACTACCGCTCTTCTCTGGGATCACCGTAGCGCGCTCCAGACTCTGGACCAGACAGTGTTTACGCGCGCTCCAGGGCCTGCTGCTGGTGCGTGTCAAGGGACAGGAGCGAGATGGACAGTGTGATTTTACGCATCTGTAACAAGCCCGCTTTTCTCTAGCGTTTACACCGACGCACACCTCGGATTTCTAACTGATCAATCCACAGACTCTCTTATCCTCTCCTCACAAGAATGTTTTTTATTTTATCTCATGCTTGTTTGAATTGTATCAATATCCCAATTTACGTGTTTGTCCTCGATTTAGAGCAGCACTGCATGCGTTTGCAGATGAACAAAAATTAAAAAGATACACACACACATTGGCTATTTGTTTTTAAGGCGCATTATTTCATCGCTACTTGACGTTCAAAATGTGCACATGGCTATGCCATCCAAACACACAATCACCCTCTATAATGTATAAAGTGCTGTGTGTGTCCACTGTACATTATTCGACAGATTTCAGACTTAGTTAACATCTTAAAGATTCTTTAACCCCGCGGGTGCCTGCTGTGTACACACGCGCACACACACTGGACTTTACGCGTCGCTATTGCGCAAACGGTGGCCTCTAAATAATTTACTGAGCCGAAGATCCCGTCCCTGTTGTCAGGCACCGTCTTTACGCATGGGACCCTGGGGCGCGCTATAGACGAAGCCTGTTTATTTGGACGGATAAAGGCGCACGTGCCGCTGTCTTTTGAGACTCGCCGTTCTCTTAACGAGGCCGCGGTCATTACCAGTGCGCCGCCATTTAACTTAATTAGTGATTACGTTACGCATGAGTATTTTTGATCGCTTATGTCTAATCGCCATCGCGTTTAACTGTAGCTTCCACCGCTAACGATCAAAATCATTGTCATTGAGGCACACAAATGGCATTTATTCAATTTGAGATACATTTGGGTTCTTTTTGCTGATCAGTCGCATTTGTTGCACTGCTAAAACACGGAGGCCTGTATGCCTGTAGATTTGCATTACTTCACAAACTTGGGATATCTTTTGCTTTTTGTCGTTTCATTGTTAGTGGCACCAAATGGCCAAAATGGTCAAAAAATAATTATATATACAAAAGTGCTATATTTTTTTATTAATTCTATTGGTGTTTTTCCCCTTATGTATTTCTCTGTTAGTTACTTTAAAACAAATAAACTGCAGTGCGAGGCATTAAACTTGTTGACACTTGTTGCAAAAATACGTTTGACAGAATGCAGAAAAGGGAACTCGCTCGATGTTCCAAAAATGTTTTCTCAGATATGAAGTGGCCAACTATGCAACAGAATCAAGAGTCGGCCGCAAACATTTGAGAGAGGAAAAAAAAAAAAAAAAGAAGATAAATGAGCCTCCCTCTGTCACCATATTTTCTGGATTTTATCATTTAGCTGCTTCAAAATGAATCATCACGCCGAGGAGAAGTTTAGTCCAAAACTAAGTAGATGTCCGACATTTTGTGAATACGAGGGAATGGATTCAGTTGAAGTGTTCATTATATTTAGCCAGACAATGTTTTTTTAAATCATAGCAAGCCTTATATGGACAGTAAATTCAGCTATGGTGTACATTACAACACAATATCATAACTGGTTTCATTGAATTTTGCCCAAATTGTATAGTTATATAGTTGTTGTTTTTTTAAGTTTATGAATATTCAAAGTTGTTTGAATATTTAGTTCTAATTTCAGTTGGTGTGCTTTACAAAAGTACCCAGGCGATTACTAATCCGCAAGTGACACTATTTTCCTTTATTTGAAAATGTTACAATTGAAGTAGACGTGATGGGTCCTATGCTCTGTTGAATTCTTGCCAAATGGAGAAGTGTACAGTGTCATACAATCAAGTTACAAATGGCACAAAGACAACACAAGTGAATGACTGTCTTTAAATTCATACATGTTTCCAGCAACCTATTATAGCTTTGAAACATAAGCCCCCCCCCCCCTAAAAAAAAAAGATAAAATTGTCTGGATGTTCTTTTTTGACTGTTTATCATTGCTGCTCCGAAAAGATTAACGTGCCCCACTTGAAGGGCTAATGTCCAAATATTATGAAATACATGTTGGCTGAAGCCTAATGATAAAATATAGGAACGAGCACTGACATTATTAATCCATTTTGGCTCCCATTAGGCTCCCATTGCGCGTTTGTGTCAGAGAGTAAAATCAAATTGGACCGGACTGTAATGACTCAGTGCCTTTTTTGGAAAGTTTCTCGCAGTGATTTCAGCATAAATCTAATGGCATAATTGACAGTTCGTTCCTTCTCCTTCTGTTAGCGGTTATCTGCGGAAGACCTAGCATTATCTACTGTTCCTAAAGACTTTCCCCCTCCTGGTTTGTGTTGAGAGCAGGGAAGATCAGGAGACTGTCATGGCCGGGCTTTGATCAGACGCCGTGTGACGACTCCACTGTGAACCCCCCCACGTCCCCCCCTCTCTAAGTTCCAAAACAGCAGCTGAGCTCATGTTCTCATATCCCTCTCCTTGAATGTATATAACTTACACGTCCTATATCGTGCTAAATGGACTATCTGAAGCCTATCTGGAGCCTTTGTTTCAGGCGTTCCGCATAATCCATCAAGCTTCTCTGTGTTTTTTTAATGTTCAGGCACCCCAGGTTGGAACGCTTTCCCTGCGCAGTTGAGCACGTCTGCCATTGTTTTAGCTAGTTTTTGAACCGTTTCCTTTTCCATTTTCTACTAGCATTCTTTAATACTATTCCCAGTGATGTTATCTCTACATACTGTATTCTAAGTTATGCTTAAGACATATTTGCCAAGCTCATGGTGTCCAGAGTTAAGAGTTACTGTTTTTAGTGTCCTTTCATATTGGCACAAATATTGGCTTTGTCAAGAAACAGGAACAAAAAAGGATTTAGCAACATCACCAACTATCACATAGCCCAAAACTGTCAGTTTGAAGGAAAACTCTTGAAGTTCTGGCTGCATGTTACTTAATAATATATGCCATCTTAATTGTAATCTCATATGGGGATTGTAAATGACCAGGAAACAAGAAAAGAGTTTGCATGTTCTTTGTAATCATATGGAAACAGGGCTGGAAACGCATTATCCCTTATCTCTAGTTAGTCACCAGGCCATATGTGTCCTATTAACATGTTATTGTATTGTGTTATAAAGTAAAGTGTGTGACTTTGAAGGAAATTGATCCTGTTCACTCAGTTAAAATGTGCTACTTTCTCATGTACCAAAAATACTGTGAGTAATAGCTGTTGTAGTAGGAGCTGCACTATTTCTACTGCGTTCTGTCTTTCCGCAATACTATTGATTAATTGTATAGTTTTTTTTACTTGAAGTCGAATTTTGTGCCCACCATATTGGTCCACGCACTGGCACCGAAGACAGCGGCGAGTCTCCTGTTGACACAGTTTGCGGTGTGTCTCGGATGGGGCCAGCTGCTCTCCACAGCGGGCTCGGAGCAGGATGGCACAGAGCTAATTGTGTGGCAGCCTGTGCATCTGTTCTTCTGATGGACCTGATGAAGTCAGAGCAGATGTGAGGGTGAGGGCAGCTGCCTCACTATGTTTAGACACCGCTCATCAATATTGCATGCAGAGTTATTGTTGCAGCCACTTCTGGAGGCTGATGTTGATTTCTGCTGTTTGAGGAAGTGCTTGCCATACCTGCCGCTGATTGGTTGCAGTTGTGATCTGGGCACAAAGCTCATTGGTTGGTTTCCGCTGCTCTCCCTCGGGCCTGTGTTGCATACTGTAGTGCAACTATGTGGTGCAGTGGCACATCATTTATGCATCTGTTGGCTTTTTGTGTTTAACAGCATGAATTATTTTGTTATGTTGGTTCTGGACAGCTTTACACACACTGGATGCTTTTGCTAAGGTCCAATATGGTGCAGTTTCTTGCTCTTTTAAATCTGTCAATTGGCTTAATGGTGACTGAGTGGCTTGCACTTTTTCCCCACAATAAGAGAAGGTCTATAGAAGGTATGAATCCAGGGCTGAGATGGGCATTTCTGTTTGGAGTTTGCATGTTCTTCCCATGTCTTCCACATGCTCTGGTTTCCCCATCAAACCGCAACACTGTAGGCAAATCCTCCAGCTAGGTACCTCACTCAACTTCCCAGCTCAAGATCTGGAGATGGGTCCCCGGGCACATGATTGCATTCACCTACTGCTCCTGCTATGTTTGTCCTGAGGCACTGGTTGAAGCACGGGTCAAATAGAAGTAAAATTGGTGGATCAACAAGTGCTCAACTTCCAAGAACATGTTTTAAGCCTACTTACTAAAGCAGACATAATGTTCTCATTAAAAAAGTTCAGCTGTTATGTCCTATTATTTTACCCAAATATCACAAAAACTATAAATGTTAATCTTCTTTCTTGAACTTTAGTACTGCTAATCCCCCAACTTTTTAATGAACTTCCCAAATGATCTTGAATTGTGTCCAGCTAATTATTCTCTCTAAAGGTCGATGTCCAAGTTTGGGCTGTGCAGAAATGAACCCCCGTTGCAAACACATTGGTAACCCTAATTAGCGGGGTGGTGACGGCTTCCCGGGGTTAGCTGTGCTGCCTCAATAGATGGTCATTCAGTCAAAGCGAACTGGCCCTGCGCGATGTACTGGCCTGTCCCCCATTCCGCTAAGCTCTCCCTAAAGTGTGGAACCGCTGGGACCGCTCCCCTCCCCCTTTCAAATCCTCGCTCCACCAAACTCCCATGGTCGCCCGGGACGACCTTCCGGCTGCAGCTGCCAATCACCAAGAGCCATGGCGTCTATTGATTTTCCAGTTAGGGTGTAAGTAGTGTGCGCTGTAGGGCTAACGGACAGGCCGAGCAGGTATGTCATTATCAATGGGGGCAAGGGAATGCGCTCATTCATTTTGGTCTTGTTCCTATAACTCTCTACTACACCTGCACTCCTCTGACAGAGTGCATGCTGGGACGGTCAATAAATTACTGAGCCGGACGAACTTTTAAACCGATTGCTTCGAATGACCTTTAGAGTTGTCTTTGCTTTGTTTTTAAATGCTGCTTTTCCATACAGTATAGACCTGCAGTGAACTTTTAACACTCACCAAACACCTAGTGCAGTGGCTTGGCTTGTCAAAGAATTAACATCATAAAGCCAAATGCGGAGTGATCAAATTAAAGATTTCTATTGCACGTGATGTTTAACATTAGCGGTTCTATATTATTTTGAATTCTGACTTCTTTGGACGCTCTTGGTATTTCGTGTAGAAAGACGGTCTAGAAACTATCTCAAACGCATTTGAAACGCGTGTTAAAGGTGACTCTAAAGCAAAATAAAACCATTTGGAACAAGCTCAAAATAAACTAAACTAAATTGACAACATGACCATATCGCAGTGCAGGAGATAACTTGAAATATTTACGAACAATGGAAAGGAGACTTTATACCTTGGAGTTTCGTTAGTTTGTGTCTCAAACTTTGGTTGCCCACTACCAGCTGGGGAAATAAACATGCTAAAACAATATGTCTAACTGCTGCTACAGTTAGTCTGTGACGATACGTTTGACAGAATTTTACTGTATAAAATGGGTCTACTGATCTCTCTATTACTCTTTATTACTAAACAAAACCAGGAATACAGTTTGTGAGCTCAATCCAATCAATCTTTATTTCATTATAGTGCTTTTCACAAGTGCTTTACAATTTAAAAGCCATTCTCTCCACACCACCTCCTCCCACAAATACAAACAATTGTTGCACTCACACTCTCCCACCCACCTTCCCAGAGACACACACACGTCTTCTTCATAGAAGACGAAACGACCCAATAAACTCAAAGCTGCATAAATAAAGCTTAGCTTTAAATTTGATAAAGTCCTAGCATATTCAGATGATGACAAGAATGGGAAGTTATAAAAAATAGTATTGCAACAGACAACTGCGTCACCATTCTTCTATTATGAGCGAGAATAGGGAAATATTACAGTCAAAGACATTGGCCAACGTTAATTTTCATCCTTTGAATTTGGCGCACCGATCCCTCATGGCCTTCAGCAGTCATCAGAAACCAATTATTATCATGTCATCTGCACTTCCCTTTAATGCCACTGTCCAGTAGCCAACCTTAGGGGGAACTCTCTGACATAGTCATATAATGAGATATAATTTAAGGCAATTAGAGGAGATGAAGAAAGCACGGTTGCTAAAGGTTGCTACCCCTTGGACCCACAAATGTTACCTTTACTGCTGTTTTTACTCAATCATAACGAATACTCAGCCGTAATCTTTCCTTGTGTTCCATTGATGCTGGCGGTTTTAGTGTCTCGTCTTTCGCTCCAGCTGTTTGCGTGAGGTTAAATCAGCGATGATGAACTCATTGTGCAGCGATGAGGTCAGTGGTCCCTCTCCGCCATATGTGGTGTGTTTTAAGAGCCGCGGAGAAAGACTTGTTAATGACGGCGTTCAAAGCGTCGGGCGAACCTGAGATGCTTGTTCCTTCTCCGGCCAAGGATCTATTTGTTATAGCCCTCTGTTTTTCTGGACTTTGTCAAAACCTGACATGGAGGGAGACGTCCAAGCAACCTGCGCCGTTGAGCCTTCTGTGTGTTTGTAGTTTTCTGCAAGGGATTAAGTTGCAGGATCTTTTGATTTTTGTTAGACTTGTGGTGGTAATTTTTCCATACGAAACTTTTACTGTTCTCTCCGTTTTAAAATTGGCCATGAAGCGACCACAAGGCAGAGGGTTGTTTTTGTCTACCTACCTCCGAGTTGGTTTGAAATTTGCAAGATTATGTCCCTGTACAACAGTCCTACTGCAATTACATTAATTAGGCGACTAAGGAAAGGTATACTTGCGTTTCAGTCACATGACTTCTGTAGTTCTATCTGCCATTTTGAACACCGCTGGCTAGTGCAACAGTGTACCTGCGTCTCAACTATTGAATTCAAGATGCTACATGATTTGAGCCTTATCAACTGTCTGAAGATTTAAGGCCACATAAAACCAGTGACAGTTTACTTGGTTGTCCATGGAGGGAAGTGTGTTGTTCGCGTTCAATCTCTCCAATGTCACTGGGGCAACCGTCAGGAGGAGTGGAATATGCAGTGCAGAAACCAGGGACCCATCTCCAGATCTTGAGCTACATTCATCATGACTACGTAACTGAAACATTAGCGTATTGTGCATGTTTTGGAATGATAGAGAAAACTGGAGCATGCAGATGGAACTCCCAGTAATGTGGCTGGTTGGAACTAGAAGGGCATCCATTTTGAAAACCTGCCAAATCAAGGCGCTACGACTCTACAACAATTGGCCTGCAGGAGAGCTAGTCTTCTGTGTCTGTGTCTTTGACCATGCAGGTAACAGGAGCGGACAGCATTGGGGAAAGACAATTGGCACGTTGGTAATCACATAAACAGCCATTAAAGCCAGTGTCATCTGCTCTAATGATGACTAATGTCTGCTTCAGTGCCTCTTGCTTTTCATCTGGACACTAAACCTAAGTGTCCTTTTTTGAAACGAGCATGGTTAGTTCCGCTGTCGTTTGGGCTAAGACCTGGCTGGAATCTAAGTAAGACAAAGAAACACGATTCTCTAATCTGACTTTGCGAAGCTTGTAGCAAAGAAGAAACAGAGCAGGGCCTTTTGAGAATGTAGAAATAGTTGAGCTGGAGCCAGTATTTCTAGTGAGATGTAATGCAGAACATGTATCAACTGACTGGCTACAGAGGGGAAGACTCTTTTATGGATATCAATGCAAGGCGTTATAGCATGGTTATTGTAGTATGCTTTGGCTTAACAGTCCTACTTTACGTACTTGAGGTGTTCATGTGTACCAATAATGTCGCTTACGTAGCAAACTTGATAGCTTCTGCAAAGAGACTCTTGATGACTCGCTCCAAAAGCCATTCGTAACATCATTAAGTGCACGTCAAATAGAGTTTATTTGACGATTAAGTTTGACTACTCTATAATCTGAGTCCGAACACTTGGCCAAGCTCCTCCTGACAAAGAGCCACTGTCCCACTCTTGCACCTGAGCCTAGCCCCTCCATCATGCTCCATCTCTGGGCTTGACTGGGCCAGCGAGGGGGCAGGTGCCTCCCCCCGCGGCCTTTGATTGATCCCCCCCTCTCTCCATCATTTATTCTCCCCGTCTGCCCCTGACACGCGCGTCAAAGGCAGCGCGGCAGCCTGATGGATTGGCCTGTTTATAGATGCCAGTCGGCCTGGTAGGCTACTGATATTACAATCAGCACCTTGTGTACCTGCTGTTCTCACAAGCCGCCACTATTCAGCCCGGGTCAGCCGCAAGATTGAAAGATCGATGTCCGCCCAGTCATTTGGAAATTGGAATTGTAAATGCGGCTTTGTTTGTCAGAAGTCTGCGCAGCGTTTTGGATGATAAAAGTCGATCCATATGTCGCGGGATTGGTATCAAAATACTGTCACCTTGTCTTCATCTGTTATTAAGATGGCTGTAATAAACCTGGATCTGGACTGGGACAGAAAAATCATTTGAGGTGTTACGCATTTTTACTATTTGAAAAAGTGTTCTATGAAAGAAAAAAAACTTTTTTGTTGTTATTATTAACTGTTGTCCTTCATGCTCCCGTAGAATATTAAAGGTAAGTTGCGAAAGACCTTTTTGTTGCTCCAGATTGAAAACAAATCATCAAATTCCCACATGGGATAAACATATAGATTTATTCACGATAAAAAGTATATTACATGGTGTTAAAGCTGTTCACGTGTACCGTTTTTGTTCTCAAGAAGCCTATCCAATCAGAAAGCAGAATGAGCCCCACTCTTACAGTTGCCAGATCTAAAAGCAGTTTGGAAAGGCACATAAAATGACTCTCCCAATTCCATGACCTGGCCGCCCTTTCCCGGTCAGGTCCTAGTTCGAGCTTTTGCAGAACCTCTGTTACTTAAAGCTCAGTGACGGAACCCTGGAGGGTCTTAGCAATCCTTTATGATCAAGTATAATTTAGAGACTTCACTTGTCTCCGTAAAGTTCCAAATTCCTCCTGTGACAAATACAAAGAAGCAGGAAGTGAATATTGTGCCGTAATTATCTTGGAGTGATTTAGCAAATGGATAATTGGAAATAAAAATGTAGCTGGGAATTTGTAGCTTTTGTGTGTGTTGTGTGTGAAGACACAGCTCGAGAGTGCAGAATGTTAGAAAGCTGCATTCTGCTGCTCCCATTGCCATTATGGTTAATGATCCGTCCAGTCTGGTTGAAATGGCGCATCCATAGGGACTCACTGCAGATTACTTACTCATCCAGGACTGGCCTTATTGCAGGCATCAGCACAACAAAGCTTCACAATGCCCCGCGGCGCAAAGAATTGCTCATATAAGGTTGTAAAAATAAGCCAGTAGCTTAAGTCTGCATTCATTAAAGGGGCAGATAGTGATGTAATGGTGATTAATCCGGTTCGTTTAATGGCACTGGTAACGCATGGTGCATATTCTTTAAATGTTTTCATTTAGGTTTAATTGGGTGCGTAATAGGAGTTACCTCTGTGTAGCAAATATAGCCAGTCGAGGGAATAAATCATTCAGCCGGATTTCTTCAGGACTTGTAACACAAGTTAACTAAATTCAATATCAGTTGCATAACATCTTTCACTAACAAACAGGTTTTGATTAGGACTCTGTTTTGTTGTTAAATGAGGTCCTTATTTATAAGTGAATCTATAACAATCCAACAGCTTTGGCCAATATGTGGTTTTATCAAGGCAGGTTTTATTATTTAACAAGAATATTAGAATACCTCACTGTGCTCTTGTTTTTGGTTAAATCATTGAAGAAGCAGCTATACAAAATATCTTTTTGAGGTAGTTGTCTGGACTGGGTTCTTTAGAATTGATGTCGTTTTGCCACTCTTTCATGAAGCTTCCTGACTTCTCCATTCTCTGGTGTGGAAACTGAATGATCAGGATGATGAACTGGATGAAAAAAAAAGGAATATTGCAATAACAATATTAATACACACTGCCTGACCAAAAATAACGGGGACACACCTATATTTGGTTGGACCGCCTTTAGCTTGGATTACAGCACATATTCCCTGTGGCATTATTCCAATGCAATGTCTAAAGATCCAGGGTTACATTATTTTCACTAAGATCTTGTATTGTTGAGAGAGTGTGACCACTGCGCAAAGCCTTCTCCAGCACATCCCAATTATTCTCAATGGGGTAAAGCTCTGGACTCTGGCGGCCGATCCATGTGTGAAAACAGTCTCGTGATCCTTGAACCACTCTTTCACAATGTGAGCCCGAAGAATCCTAGCATTGTCATCTTGGAATATCCTCATGCCATCAGGGAGGAAAAAATCCACTGATTGAAAACCTGGTTGTTTGGATAGTCAGCTCTCACTCTTAGAGCGCATAGCGCTGTACCTGACCAACTGCAGCAACCCCAGATCATAACAGTTTACTTTTTGGTTCAGGCAGTGCATTTTACCAAACCCTTTCAATACAGTGCATTTAACATTTCAAAAATTTGTTTTTTCATAACATTTTAGTTGAAACGAGTCATAAAAAACTAAATCAAGCCCAAAACAAGACTGAAAACACACTGACCAAACCAATAGTTGCAATTGAGTCACCTCCTCATTCCCAAGTAGTATCCTTTGGCGTCTTTTTTTATTCAGTGCCCATTCTCTCGCTGTCCTTTTGCTCAACCAACCCGGGGCGTCCAACTCTGAATTCCCCCAAATGGGTGTACTTTTCACCCCACACCCACTTAATCTGGTGACAATAGCCGGATTAGAGAAGAATTTACTCCAACGAGGCCGAGCACCAGCCTTTAAAAAAAAAAGGCGATCCGTCACTAAATGGCCAAAATAGGAGTTTGAAGAGAAGCGGGGAGAATGCGATAGGAGCCGTCAGCGATCTTAACCGGTCTGATGTTTGCTATGGAGGCTTATAGAAAGTACGTTGAGGGCCAATGCGTAACAGAGGTGGCTGTGGCCTGTCTCCTCGATTTTCTGAGTTTCAGTCAAGAGCGCAGGCACTCTTTTTGTTGGGGTGAGTGTTTACCGATGTGCTTCACAAATCAAGGAAACCATTCACGTCAACTCAACAGGTGCACACAGTAATATCTTGGAAGGCCCTCGATCTTTGGTGCACGGACATCAATGCTCCATTTTTGAATGTGCTTCGCAAGTCTACGGCCGGAATGCGCAGCCCTATGCGGAACCCATGTGTTATGTTAAAAAGTTAAACAATGAGTGAAGAAATAAAACTTTTCACCTTTTCTGACGGGAAAAATATAAAAACCTTAATGTGCAAAACTAAACGGAAGATTAATACAACAAAAGACCACTCCCCCCACAATTAAGTACATATTTTTGCATCCTATCCAAATAAATATATAACGTTGATTCAAGTACATGGTCTCCAGAGCCCTGTATAAAACACATAAAACCACAAAGTAGTCATGCAAAAAGTACATGATGAAAAGTACTACTTGAGTTGTAAGTAACCGAGTATCGAAGTCTGCTTAATGATAGTGTTGTAGTTAATGTAAGAAGACGGACAAAATCTGGAATAACATGAAAAATATGACATTTCCAAAGAACTATACACATATGCAAATGGTAAAAGAGAATTGGTTAATTAAGCTTTGGTTTATTTTCACATGTCCACAGGAAGCTTTTCTACTCCATACAGTTACATCAAAAAGTTACGCAAATACATGTTTCACAGAGTTCTACCTGTCGTTGAAGCCTCTGACAAAAGCATCAATGTGCATGTGCAGACATTACGTTTCTCAAAATAAAGTTTTCTTTACACTCTTGCAACATCATCTCCATTTACTAGCTGCTACTAACTCCAAACGTTCCAGTCTTGTGCTTAACAATACTGTATTTTGAAGGGTTTTTTTCTGACTGATTTTTAATATCTAATTTCTAGTTAGATTGAATGTGCTTTGAACCTCTTTAAACAAGGCAAAAATGTAATGCTAACAGATTCAACAGTAAGTATGCAATTAAGTTCTTTATTTGTCATTGTACAACAAAATGAGTCCTGAGTCGCTGCAGCTGATTGCGCCGCCACTGTGGGCCAGACCTGACCTGCAAGGGTTTAGAGATGGGGGAAACCGGAGCACCCGGAGGAAACCTGGTTGCCTTCTGTGCTCCTCTGAAATGGTCCACTGTCTCCTGGGTTTTTCCCTGTTTTCAGAGCGTGGTGTCCTGCACTGGTCAGCTCCTCCCCCTCCTCCTTCCTCTTCCTCCTGCACAGCTCCCTCCGCTCCACAACAGTCTTACACCGTCTTCTGGGAAGAGCGTACACCAAACTTCGATCTTTATCCAAAATTCCCAAGCCATAAATTTAAACCTGGCTCTGTCATTATTTATATTTCGTTGCTGAAATTATCGACAATTTGGACCATTTTTATGCTAATTGGAAACTGACATTTGTGTACGTTTGTGTGAAACAAAGTGTGCTAGACCCTTTGTAATGGCCTTTTGTCGTAAACTGGTGCAACACCCAAATTTGCTACTTTTCTTTGTCTTTTGAGCTGTCCTGGTCTAATGTCCCTGATTATGTATCAAGGCTTTCACTTGGCGTCCATCCTCCAGTCCATGCCCAGAGGCTGAATCTTTAATGCAGTCAAGTCCTCACTCCTCCACCAATTAACCCCAGGAGCACGGCGGTGTTTCCCTAAATCCACACAAGAGCCTCTTTTTGTTCCCACTTCAAAAAGGATAAGTAGCCAAGGAAAGGCAAATAGAAATGGCTAACCTGTTAGCAAACAGAGAAAAGGCACAAGAAAAGGCTTTAATCCTTATTAGGCTAAATTCAGACTAAGTGGCCCCAGTCCTTTTCAAAGGGGGACGTCTTTTGGGAACTCTCACTGGCTGACGCTGTGAGCCTCTGGGCTTTGTAACCTCTCGGCCGCCGCTTGCTGGGCCTGTTTATTTTGCTTTAAGACACATTTGCTGCTTCCCTTTTAGTGTTTATTTTGGTCAGCATGCAGTTTGTTTGAATTCTCTTAAGGCAAATATACCTGAACGTGTGACCATTGATTACATGTTGAATCAGTAACAAGGTGGCAGAACAATTGGAGCCATCCATCAAACGGACACGATTTAAACTTTGTAAATTGGGGCATGCAGACTGGTCATGTTGCAAAGGAAAAATAATTGCTGGTAATGCTTTAATAGAATCAATAACTTTTAACCAGGCTTTAGATGAATGTAAACATTGATATACCAGATACATTGGCAAATTGATATACTTATCATATTACGCTTATTTGCAAAATGTTTTATGTATTGACAAGTCATCATGAAAATGTGTAATTGAAGACATTGAGAAGCAAAATTTGTACTAGCATGTACATTAACAAGTTTCTGAACTTTGTTCAACCCAAACTAACCCAAACCTGAATATCACAAGCTTAGCAACGCCAATTGACACATTAGTCCTTTATAATGTGTCAATTTAGTACATTATGAATCTTGGCTTTTCAATTTTTCATTAATTCTTATGTCGATATCCTACAGGTAATATAATGCAACTTATAATATAATAACTTTTTACTATTTCGTCATACTACTTATAAACAACTAGACCATTGTATAAACTTGATCTAAATGAGAAAAAGGAAAGCTGCAGAGTATTTAGATTACATACTATTTTACATATTTTAGTATCCGAATATCAATTTTAGTTGTTTATACATTGTACATCCTTATTCTACGACTTCTTTTGTCCATGCCCCAGTTGCTGCGTTCATGAGCACCTATTGATTATCCAAATTTACCCATTGTCGGTACACCAAACTGCTTTCACAAAAGTATACACTATAAATACTATAGGCTCTTCAACACTGACAATAGCTGACCTTTCCCATTGATCATAAGTGAAGGTTCATACACGGCTAAAGCCAAGACCTGAGGATAACCACTGATGCGAAAAAGTCAAGTCACATGTTCTCAAGTCCAATTAGTAGTGAGCCTTTGTCTTTTTCTTAAAACAATATCTTTTGCTCACCCATTCCTTATAACTGGTTATGGGTACAACATTGTGCCTACCTTACTCTTTGCCCGTATTCTTTGCTTTCACTCAATCTCCAAACTCAAAATCTGTCTTAATTGGCTCCAGAGGGCTCGGGCAGGCTTTGTGTCAGCCGTGATGAGGCCCCTGATTGGTCCAAGGGAGCAGGCAGCCGGCATACCCTTGTTAGTGTCGGGGGCTCTTTGCTTGCTCGTTAGTCCGATGAACTCATTTAATGACGGGGGGTGACATGGCCTTGTTTACCAGTGTGGAACGCTGTGGGTCGGGAGGGGAGGAGGGGGGGGGGGGGGCGTGTTCAAGATTATGTCCAAGGAGAGGACTAGTACACTGAAAGATAACTAGTATTATTTTTTTTAAAGATGCGGCACATGAGGGTATCAAAAAGAACTTAAATGTCAGGTCGTGTTTGTCTCTCTCATTTGTTGCGGGACGGCTCTGGCATCTCGGTTCAGTGAGTCTATGGGCACAGACAGCGGCTTGATTGTGTGGGCAATCAGCTGACAAAGACTCAGGACCAGCATTTCTCAGAGCAAGCTACACTGTACTGCCAGACGTAGGCATGTCATCTTTTAGGCATGGTAAAGATAATGTTGCGTACGATTCAGTGCATGGAAGAACTAGAGACCACTTGGTGTAGAGAAGCCTGTTAAAAACTGGTTTCACTACAAAACATGTCTTGCTAAAAGCTAGAGCAGTAATGTTTTGAACCATTTAAAGCTACATCATTCCACTGTAGGTCAGTAGAGTCCAGATATTTTACACAAAAATTAAGGCTGACTGAATTTGGTAAATGTGATGAAAAGAAAGATAGTTTTGTTGTAGCCTTAAATGTAATTTCTATAACACTAATATTCAATAAAAGCACACAAGAGTGCACCTAAACTTTGACGCATAATTACACTTTTTCCATGTCTGCGGCTGTTGAGATACGACCTAGCTTTTGTGCAACAAAAGCAATCCAACGCCATACACAGGCTGATAAGTCCGCTGCGTTTTTAATATGAATTCTATCAAGTCCTCCCAATCCTGCTTGTCCCCGGCCTCTGTTTTGATGTTGATGGATCACCACTCTTCCTCCCGCTCATTAATTTCATCACCTTATCTCCCACACCACTTCATTTGACCAAAAGGTAATAATAAATCCCTCATCCATTATCCTTTAACTGAGGCAGCCACGCGGAAATACTTAATAACAGGCAACAAATTGAACTTCAATCACCTCATTTTCGTTCAAGGATGCACAGCGCATTAAAGCGAATGCCCAAATATGCATATCGCATTGGGTAAGGCCGGGGAAATTTACTGGAGTTAGTCAGCGTCATGAAGTTGCAGTCTTGATGTATTTGCCGCCAAAAAGGATTTGACTTTTTTTGGTAATTGGCAGTAGCTTCTGTCCTCTCCAACTCCAAGGGTCTTATCAGCCGCAGAACACACCCCCACTCTGGCTGGCCCACTGCGCAGCCAGTTGAGAGCCTCATCTATCTTGAAGCAGCGCTGATGGCACCACTGTTGCTGCTCAACTCCGGATTCACTTCTGTTTTGTCTCCTACTCATGCCTTCCTTTACAATGAAAGCTACGTGAGGTGTATCCATGAGAGGGCTTATTTGACAGCGCTTATTTGATTTTGTGACATTAGTGTGACTCCTCCAGTACGGATAACAGGGCTAAGGCTGGGGTTCATCAGTCCAGGTGGATTGTCAGACATGGTATCAGTTCTGTTATGACATAAGGTTTCGGTACCCATAGGATGTCGGACAAAGCAATATAATATAGTAAACAAAATGGGTGCACTTCTGCTGAATAATAAAGTGTGAATGCAAACTTAGCACCTTGGTTTACTATAATAATAATTGGCTAGTCAGTATTATAGTATTGTCTTGCTAAGATACGCAGCAATAGTCAAGTCGAGCAAGATTCAATCAGCCAACGTTAAGACGGAAGACAAAGACATATTCTGCAAACTGTTGGAGCCGGGACTCAAACCCACAAGGCTGAAGAAGGCAATGTGCCTGAGAGCTGCAATTAAACCCCTTGGTCATGCCTAGACCAAGAATCAATACTTTTAAGAGTTCTAAAATCAAATTAGTTCGAATTACCTGACAATTTTACAACTTTTGTATTCAAACTGACTACAGATGACATTGACTGCATTGCAAAAGCCACAAGCCAAATGCACAGAAACAACAGACCCACATACACCACTACAATTGAACAGGCTATAATTATAATGAAATGGCTCTTTTTTCTCTAATAGGATCCTTAAAATGATGTATGAATTTACTGTTTTCATAAATTCAAAATCCAGATGGAAGGGGCCTGGTATCGTGAGGATTGCGCGGTGACAGATTTTGTGTGTGCGCAGTTCCGTGCCATAGCCACAGTCACCCGGGCCTGCTTCATGTGTCCCTCTTCATTCCCCAACTCTTTTGGGCGTCTGACAGAGACAAACGACAGTGCTTCAGAAATGAGCAGCAGCCCGGCACACAAACAGGTTAAAAAAAAAAAAAAGGAGGGAGAGATGCCGAGGCGAGACCCACACAGAGAGAGAGAGAGAAAGAGAGAGGCGCAATCAAGGCCAGATCCTTTGTTTTCTGCTGGGTTGTTTCTTCTCCCGTGACGCTCTGAAATTGATCTTGGGATGCGCCAGACCTGTATCCATGGAAATAGTTCCAGCTGAAATGAAATATCAATACAAATGTTCTTTATCCATGTCCAATTGTGTTGATGTAAGGGCTTTTGGTCATTTGATTGTTCCTTTATAAAATGTGTAATTTGATTTTGCACGGATGTGTTGGATACTATTTTGTTAAAACCATACTGGAATAGATTCAATTAAGTGATTTCTTAGATGTTGGAATAAAAGACCTTCCAAGAAGTTGTTGTCTAATCATATCTACTGTTCCTGCTTCCAGTATAAAGAGCCATATGGACAATGTATCAATGCACCGTAATATTACTCATATCTTCCCATGTGACATGGAATTTACACTATTTTTTCACATGGCAAGAGAGCATTACATTGTAAACTTCCACTTGTTTACACTGTATGGTGGTTCAGACATTAAGCTGGGAGTATTTCAACACCAGGCCTGGTTTTAGCTTGCTTAATTTGGGTGGGCAGGTGACTCTATTCTGTCACAGCTCTGCCTTTGTGGTGATATGATTCAATTGTTCATCTTTGTCTAGGGATGTAAAGATCAAATCTATTTAAAATCGACTTAATATGTGTAAAATGTGAATTGATGTAAAAAATAAAAGAGTTGATGTTAAAGATACCCTCAACAACCACATTTTTCCCGACCGGAATAGCTTTATTCTCACATTGCATCGTTAGAAACAGTGAGCTAAGTTTTTCTCAAGACAAGCTCCACACCTCCCCTGCCTTACCCTCAACACACACCACACCATGTAAACACATACACGTGTAGACATCTAAGCAGCAGACGCAGCTAAAGTTAGCAGCTACACAGAGATTAGCGTTAGCGGCTAACACAGAGTTTAGCATTATGACAGAAGTTTACCAATGATCGTAAACTGACAAACATCTGACCAACCTGCTCAGATGCAGCTGAAATCCTCATCAAATGTCTGTTTGTCAAATAATCCAATATCTACAGGAGCTGTCATGTCTTTTTCCTCCTTATGTTTACAAAGGCTGCATAGGAGGCGGTGTGAGGCGTTCGAGGTTGTGGGGAATAAAAACTGCAGTGTAAAATTAGTTCTAATATGTTCAAACTGCAACAAAAAAAAGATGCCAAAATGATTATAGTTCATTTTCATGTCTTGTAATTTTTTTGTAATGTAAAGTTCTCTTACTGAGACATGCAGATGTTAAAACAACATTGGTATGAATGAGTCATATTCATTTTCTTAAAAAGTAATCAGAAAAATCGAAATTGGGAACTTAAAATCGGAAATCGATTCAAATCGGGGCTTGAGTGAATCGTTACATCCCTATCTTCGTCCCATTTTACTGCTGAACATCACTGTTTTTGAGCTACAATATGTATAATTTCAATGATTACGAATCTTGTCAATCAGCAACCGATGATCAATGCTATCAAGCCGATTTCTACGATGATGTCAGTCCTTCGAACAATTGGACATAACAAACTGATGTCCCTTTCAGACTTCCCATTTATTTTAAGATGATGCGTCTTGAATCCTTTTCGAGCTAGCCCTGTTGGAATTTGAGCCACATTGGGTCCTGACCGATCAGCCCCACCATTGTAATCGGTCACAAACGACGTTGGCACAACCATCACTCGCGCTCGGACATTAACTTCCACACCACCGTCATTTGTCCAGAACTGGTCACAACAGGGCGGCCATTTCTGCACGGATAGTTTGTCACCATTCTTGTCAGCCGCTCTGCTTTTTCATCTGCAAGGGAAAGGCCCACGCCAACGCGGACAATGATCCCGCGGAGCGTCGAGGGCCATTTACACCCATGTCTAGAGATTCATCGGCGCGGGAAAAATATGATGATGTCTGGATGTCTGGAATGTCTGGGCTACTGTCATATCTTTGTGAGTAATCCACTTCCTCAGCTTCATCACTTCAGTCCCGTGTGGAAGCTGTGACACCCGTCGCGAGGGCTCTGAGGGCGCTCCTGGGGATGAGATGAGTCAACCACTGCTATTTGAAGGTGGAAAGGTTATGCTCCAATTCAGTTGTGAACACCTCAAGACAGAAATGACAAGACTGACATTTTTCCCCCCCGAGTCGGATGTGAGAAGGTGCCGGGAAATATGATCAACTGTTGACATTTTGGATTGTTTTTAACTTAAGGCTGTTGTTACGCAAAGCATTTTCACAGTGTCAGCAGGAACACATTTTGAGACAAAGACATTTTGCTGCCATTGCTCCGTCACAGAACCACCTTCATTTACCTGAAACTGGGACAACAAACAACAACAAAAATCAACTATATTGTCTCTGGCTCCTCTTCATCAACGTGACCTTCAAAGTATTGATGACAAATAAGGCGCTTTACATTACTTTGCCTTTAATTTCGTGGCCATACCGCCTTTGCTCTGCCCAATCCTTGGACCTTGGAAGCTAAGCAGGGAGGGGCCTGGTTGGTACTTGGATGGGAGACCGTTTGGTAACACCAGGAAGCCTAGCGAATGTAGTGAGTGAGTGAGTGAGTGGTTGGTGGTGGTCGGAGGGGCCGATGGCGCAGACTGGTTGCCTCACTTCAGTCAGTCTACCCCAGGGCAGCTGTGGCTACAATAGTAGCTTACCACCACCAAGTATGGAGTGAATGAATAATGCAATGTAAAGCGTCTTTGAGTGTCCAGAAAAGCGCTATATAAAACCGATGCATTATTATTATTATTTAATTTCTTGCTGTGTGTCAAACTTTATGCTCATGATTTGATGTACCTAGAATGAATAGTTCTAGTAACGTAATGTGCTTACTAAAATTTAACTTGATTTGAATGATTTTTTTTTTGTTTTTTTTGCTGATACACAGATCTTATGTATTTACACATATTGTCAAGTCTTCCAAAAAGTTTCTCAACTGTAGAATTAAGATGTGTAAGATGTGCACTCTAGTTATTTCGCCTCTAGTTACAATTTTCTCATGACAAAAAAAACCCCTGCCTGATCTGCTCCCTGTTGGTGCCGGGGATGTCTTGTGGCTGACAGTAACTGGTCCAGTCATCTCCAGTTCGCCATTAAGGCAGATAGGAGGCTGGCGGACACAGGCCCTCGCCAGCTTCTCCCAACCACTAATCCACATTTAATTGAACTCCAGAGACTTTGAAGTGAGCCTGTGATGCAGGCAGGCCGTATTCCTCTGAGACCCTGTGGTAGGAGGCTGTCCTGGGCTAAGGGCCTCAGCTGCTCTCCCCGCTGTCCCCTCGGCTTTAATGAGCGAGCCGGGCCTATCACTCGCTGGCTCCGAATTTGAATATCTTTTTGATTAATAACGGCGCCTCTGAACCGTGCTGTGACAAGCTAAAATGTCCCCTTTACCTTCCCAGTACGCCCACTGTCACGAGACGCATTTGGAAGTAAAAGCAAAGGGCGAAACAGAGGCTAGTTAACAAAGCAGTGCTAAGTAGGTTAGCGGCATATCTAAATGGAGGATTAGTAGGAGTAAGAATGGTAGGGGCAGGGCTAAGCATCTGAATATGTACGCCACAGTGACAGCCGTCAGAACAGTTTACTATGACGGCCACCGCAAGCTCCGTGGGGACCTGCTTACCCCGGCTCATCTCTGCAAGATTAAACCCAACATAATGCAATTTGACCTTAGTGAAATAGTCAAGCTAATCCTTTTGTGAAAATCTGCTGTTAATCTTATCTCTGTTGTATCAAACGATTCCGGCGCCGCCATCTTGCTGTTATGTTTTACGAGGGCCAATATGAATCATCTTTTAGTGAACTAAATATCGCCCGGCTGCCATACAACTGAATAGGAGCCATTCTGCCGCTAAAGGAATCGCTTTTTCATTGGAGCGGATCAATATAAGACATTAATCGTGCTGCTCGGGTGTCCTGCCATGGTTAGTGAAAAATGAACCAGGCTTTAGCCCCATTCCTGCGCATCCTTGCTTCTTCCTTTTTGCTTGTGCAGTATATACTGTATATATTGTTTTGTTTTTGTTGCTAGTCATTTTGTCCCCCATGTGGAGTTACGTTTACTTTGTTTCTTCATAGACGTTTCAGTAATCCTGCACAGGAAACCAATCTCCTTCTCAAGAGTTCAAAACGGTGTTGTCACCAGGTGGCTTCATCCGATGTATTCCGATCACTTCACTGTTCAAATTGCCTCCACTACAAAATCAGCTAGTAAATCTTTTTTTAAGACTTTTTTTTATCTTTAAACAGCTCCACATGAGTTTTAATACAAGATAGATTAACAAAAGTGACAAGGCTGGCAATAGCGTTTGTAGGTCTGTATTGTGCATAGTGTAGATGGTAAACGTCCTCATTCTAAATATTCAAATTTCTTTTCCAGATTTTAGCCTACACCGAAGGCCTTCATGGAAAATGGCTGTTCATGGAGATCCGCGCCGTCTTCTCCAGGCGTTACCTGCTGCAAAACACAGCTTTGGAAATCTTCATGGCCAACAGGAGTATGATGATGTTTTGCTATCATCTGAGCTGCTATAATTGTGTCCTCCTACATAATATTCATTGCTTCATAATTCTTTTGCTTTGTTGTGCAGCTGCCGTCATGTTCAACTTCCCCGATGCAGCTACTGTCAAGAAGGTGGTCAACAGTCTTCCACGGGTCGGCGTGGGCACCAACTTTGGCCTTCCACAAACCAGGTACAGTAGATAAAGATATTTGGGGCTTTTTTGAGGTTGAACTTGATCTAGGTTTCTTGCTGATGCTACGATTTCCCGACCAATGGACTGTCAATGGTATAAACACGAACAACAGATTCTTTTTGAAAAGAAGATTCTGAATTTTATGTAGGGCTTTACTGGGTAGATAATGGACAAAAGTAAGTAAAGAGGCTCTCCAGTGAGTAAAAGAAAATTCCAACAACCCATGTTGGATGAGAACAATAACTGAAGATCCTATTTTTTATTTTTTTAACCACTGCACCAGAAACAATGCATTTAAGGACTAGGATCTCACACTTTTTAGATATCATGTATTGTTTCCTAAATAGTCTTAATCCCTCAAAATGTCACATAATACTGTATATTACATTTGTTTTTTACTTTTTGTTTTTTGTATCCACTTTCCTATTTTGTCCTCTTTAGATCTATCCATTGAGTAATCTATTTGTTTCTGTCTATCAGTGCAAGGTAAAGCACTTTTTTTATTTGTTTGCAAGCCTGCAGGGCACTACTACTACTACCCCTTCTTCCGCCCCACCTCCACTTGCTCGCTATCAGGGACAAGCATAGCATTCACAACATGGGTTTGGGGGCAAAAAATATCTAATTGCATTTTGCCGTCTTAACTAACCATGTAATATTCGGTATCTTATTACTCATAACGCACCTAGTCAGAGCACTTGAATTGAAGGCTCTTTGAGTGAGAGTATCTACAGGGGACCATGTGTCCAGTCATGCCGGGCGTGCGGGGGACCAGGAGAATGTACGTGTTTGTGGCAGCCTCATTAATCAGACCGGGCCCAGGTCAGGGGATACCTTGGCTCTCTGACCCGCGGACAGCTGTACAGGCCGGTCTTGTGCTTACTCTGGCTCACACTGCCAGCGCAGCACGATTTATCAGAGATAGTCCAGAAATACTCACACCGCAGCATCAAGAAATACTGTACACGAGGCCAATCGGAAAAGTTTGTATTTATTAATATTATTTTGTGTATGGCATCAAGTATTGTAGATCATAAATTAAATGAATGCGTGCAATTTAAAGGGCTTATATCATGGGGAAAAGAGCAAAGTAAAAGCAAGATGTGTGCCCATTGTTGGTGTTGCGTAACTACATGTTATGACACTTCATAAACTACCCACATTATACAGTACATACAGCCAATTGTCCAAGCAGAAAGTCCAGTACAAGCAACCCATGCTTTTCCAGATAGAATGGAGCTTCTCTTACTTGTACAATCAGAAATGAAAACATGTGCATGCTACATACCTTTCATTGTTGGCAGTTTTAGAACCAGCAGAGGAATATAATATTTATAGCAGGCGGTAGCTCATTCTGTTGCATCTTATTTGCAATTTTCAAATAACATTTACTGTAAAATCTATATTACAATGGATGATTCCTGGACGAATGAAAACTTACACATATTGCCACTCTCATATTTAGAGGGCTGTGCTTTCACCTTTAGAAGTCCTAATGACCATAATCCAGCTCCCTGACAGTGATTAATTCCATCATTTTCCTTTGTTTTAATTAGATCGCAGGTCATTTGTTTCTGTCTAACGTCATACGTCACGCGGCGGACTCTGAATACAAGTGTGTGCGCGCGCTCCCCGACACGCCTCAACCCCAATTTATTGCATATTTGTCTTGTTAATTAGCATGACTGTACTTTCAATAGGTGCTCCATCCAAGGGCATTTGTGTTGAAGAAGTCCAATAATGCCCGGGTTGGGGTTTGATTGCGGGCCCTGTGTGTTTTTCCTGAGCTGAAAGGGTAAAAGAACGCATTCACTCAAACTGTGCTGACCTTGTCTCTGCAGGCGCATTTCTCTGGCCACACCAAAGCAGCTTTTTAAAACCTCCAACATGACCCAGCGCTGGCAGCGTCGGGAGATCTCCAACTTTGAGTACCTCATCTTCCTCAACACCATTTCAGGTAAGTACTCCCCATGCGCTATTGCCATTCAGGCTCCAAGTAAAGTACACATTGCAACCCAAACTGTGGAATTTTGTAAATATGTATGTTGGCTATACAGATTTTTGATTAAAGTGATAATCTGGAAGTCTAGATGTATAACAATTTTTATATAAATGTGCAAATGTGCATCGACCACCTGGTCTTTTATTTTGATGTTAAGTAAGTAATATTGTTATTATTTATATTATTTTTGTCCCTGCTTCCCGGATCTCTGCAACTAGTCTAGTCTAGTCTAGTCTAGTCTCCTCCTGCGTTGACCAATGAGACGAGCTTCTCCTGTGAACCAGCCTGTCGGGCCCAATCGGGGGAGGGAGGAGCTTGATCGTTTACTTTGGAAAATTTCTAGTTAAAGAGGGGAGGAATTTGATTGTTTACTTTCTAATTTCACTTTAATAGAATATCAGTAATTACTTTATTTCTTTTATATCTTACTATATTTGAATTTGGCCTGAATCTTGAAAAGCCGGGGGATTTTTGTATTACTTTATAATTACCTGCGTCCCTAGATTTTGGGTCGGTATTCATTGAGACAAACACTGTCTGAAGAAAAGTATATTATATCCAATCATATAGCAGAATGTGCGCACATTTTAAGTTGCCCCGCTATGGCCAAAATCGGTTTATTATCAAACTTAATACCCTCTTTTTTTGGGAAGGAATAACTTTATTGTCTACAGCAGGGAGTTCTAACATTTTTCACATCAAGTACAACTTCATAATTCAGTATTTGACCTTCCAAGTTCCACTGGGCCAAGATCAAGATCAAATCATGATTAAACCAGATCTAAAACGGGTCTAAATTGGTCTAAATAATGCCAAACCCAAATAACACCTAAAGCGACCTACTGAATCAGGTCTGAAATTGCAGGTGACCTTGAGTGTACCACCTGAAGAAACCCGAGCACCACAGCTTGAGGATCACTGGTCTACAGGTATAGGCAAGGCAAGGCAAGTTTATTTGTAGAGCACAATTCATACACGAGGCAATTCAAAGTGCTTCACAGTTGCAGAAAAAATTACAAGAAAACAGTTAAAATCAATCAATAAAACAACAACACAAAGTTAATCAATTACAGTAAAAGTCAAGAGTGCAGATAAAATACTTTCAGTTTTCATATGCACGGGTAAAAGAGCTGTTTTCAGCCTGGATTTGAACATTGTCAGAGTTGAGGCCTGTCTCACATCCTCATGAAGACTGTTCCAGATTTTAGCTGCATGAAACTGAAACGCAGCCTCACCGTGTTTATTATTGACTCTGGGAACCACCAGGAGACCCCTCCCTGAAGTTCTCAGGGCCCGAGATGGTTCATACGGCTCTAACATGTCAGAGATGTACTTTGGTGCTAAACCATGAAAAGACTTGTACACAAGCAGAGCTGTTTTAAATTCTATTCTCTGAGTGACAGGAAGCCAGTGCAGAGACCGGAGCACTGGACTAATGTGGTCGTATTTCCTGGTTTTTGTCAGGACTCGAGCAGCAGCGTTCTGGATGTACTGCAGCTGTCTAACAGCTCGTTTAGACAGGCCAGTGAGCAGGCCGTTACAGTAGTCTAACCTGCTAGAGACAAATGCATGGATGAGTCTCTCTAAGTCTGGTTTTGACACTATTCCTCTGATCTTAGCAATGTTCTTCAGATGGTAAAAAGCTGATGATGTTATTGCTTTGATGTGGCTGTTTAAGTTCAGGTCTGAGTCCATGATTACTCCTAGATTTCTAACCTGATTTTTTGGTTTTAGAGCAAGAGACTCAAGGTGACTGATAACACTTTGTCTTTGTGTCTGTGGGCCAAAGACAATGATTTCAGTTTTGTCTGAATTTAGTTGGAGAAAGTTGTTTTGCATCCACAAACTGATCTGTTCGATGCAGTGACAGAGAGTATCTACAGGCCCATGTTCACCTGCCGTCAGTGACACGTAGATCTGAGTGTCATCTGCGTAGTTGTGGTACGACACATTGTTGCTGTTTATTAGCTGACCCAATGGAAGCATGTACAGGTTGAATAAGAGGGGTCCCAAGATTGACCCCTGGGGGACTCCACAGGTCATGGAAATTTTGTCTGAGACACAGTTGCCAATTTCGACAAAGTACGTCCTATCCTCGAGATAGGACTTGAACCAGTTTAGAGCAGTACCAGAGATTCCCACCCAGTTTTCTAACCTGTGAAGTAAGGTATACAGACACCGCTTCATTCTCTCTCCCTTTTGTGCTCTTATCCAGGCCGCAGCTTCAACGACCTAAACCAGTACCCGGTCTTCCCTTGGGTCATCACCAACTACGAATCGGAGGCGCTGGACCTCACCCTGCCCAGTAACTTCAGAGACCTGTCCAAGGTCAGACTCCATATTTCCACCCTCGTTTGTCTCCCAAGAGCGTGACGTTCGGCGGACATGTTGTTGTACTTGGCCGTGTAATTGCCATTGATCTTGGCTAAGTCAAGGAAGAGTTCAATCACTACTAACTGATCGCTATCTTCACATGTTCTGCTCTTCCTCAACTCAAGTACATGAACTATATTCCGTCATAGCAACCTTTTTTATTCACAAATCCCATTTTTGTCATTTATTTATTTCAAGTTTGACCTTCTGCGTCTCTCCAGGAAGTGAAGTGCAACTCCCTATTAGCTCCAGGCAACAAATGGCGTTTTAAACAATGCCCTGAGATGCACCCTCTTAGGCAAATGCACTAAAATAACTTCAAAACACTCCCCCTACAAAATAGATAGGCCGTTATTATTACTCATGTTGTTCACATACACACATAGGGAGGGCTGGAAGAGGTTTCCACAGTAGTGAAGACCGAAGGTGGGAGGATAAGGGATTAGTTTTGGGGGTGAGATGATGAAGCAACTGTCAAGTCGTTGGAAACCAAAATGGCGGAATAAATCATCAATGGGAGGAGGGGGGGGGAATAGAATGGATGTGCAAGCATTAATGGACAAGGGATTACGTTTCAGAGCTGGACGGGGGAGTATTGGTTAAGTACTGGGATACAGGTTGGATACTTGTACTGTATATGGAGAAGTATTGGAGCAGGGAAAGTAATTGTTATTGGATACGAAGATTGGAAAGTCACGGAATGTTTCATAGCAACTTGATGGTAACTTCCGAGGGTAACGACTGTTTCCTGTCGGTGTTTTATTCCTATGGAGAGTTAGCCGTACCTTGTTGAAATAAATACATATTTTAAGTAACAGTAAGGGGCAGAAAAGATGCAGCTGTTACTATAATTACTTACATATTGAAACTTGACT
Source organism: Neogobius melanostomus (assembly GCA_007210695.1). Lineage (NCBI taxonomy): Eukaryota > Metazoa > Chordata > Actinopteri > Gobiiformes > Gobiidae > Neogobius > Neogobius melanostomus. Next base: position 8,849,489 of record VHKM01000004.1, on the reverse strand, counting down.
CAGGATGTAAATACTGTACTTCATTGGTGGAGACTTCTGTGTTTATAACTGTAGTTGTTTTAGCCTTGAAGCTAAAGGCTAACGTTAATTTGACGCTAAGAAATGTTGAAATGGCACCACCATCTGAACTCATTTTTTAACACTTGGCTTGATGTTTAACATTTAAAAAACAGAACCAAACTTAGATACTTTCTCTTTCATTTACATTAAAATGTGCAAAGATGAGGTAAAATGTTTACCTCACACTGGCCAACAGGAAGTTAGCTCAAAAACATTTCATGCACAGAGGCTATTTACTCTTTAAAGGAACACTGCACTACGTCAGAACTCAAAATTCTGGTCTCAGTTTTGGCACGCATTTTGACTTCTGTTGCCATGCTCTTGCTATGCTGTGTCACCATCTGCATCACTTTTAAAGCATATATAATATGTACATTAACATCTGTTAAAATGATGCTGCAAGTTATTGATTTAACAGTTTGTTCTCACAGGGTCTAAATAGCAAACAAATCTTCATTTTGTTCAGTCTGCAATCTGTGAAAGCTCTATCGTACAGGAGTTTCTCGGTCTACAAAACGTTTTCATTAAGTCGTTTGCAGTGGGTTGTTTTTGAACTGAAGATGGATGAGAGGCGAAAAGAAGAGTCTCTGGAGATGACTCCTTTTTGAAAACCTACAGTACAATTGACAGTATATTGTATTTTTTTGTGTGCTTTCATCAACGTTAATTGTTTATGTAAGGTTAAACTAGCTTTATTATAGTTTGACCACATGCAGAAAGCCTTATAGAGAGCTTCTTAGAAAGGGCACTTTTCATCCCTCTGCTGTGTGAGGCTGATCCTCTTTCTCTGACTCCATGTTGGCCAGTAGGGTTAGAATTCAAATGTGGCACACCACCTTTGTACCAGCACCGACTCTCACACGCACGCCTTCAAATCGTAGCCTTGTATTCGGCGGTGCCCATGGGACCAAGTCAGTGCAGGAGGAGAAAGAACTACCATGTTATGTGTGTGTGTATGCAGCAGGAGCGAGGGAGGGCAGCTCTTTATTACATGTGTTTTATTCATGTTGTTGACACGCGTGTGATATCAGTGGAGAGGCACTCGACCGTGGCAGACTGCAGTGTCTGAAAAAGGGCAGCGCTGTTCAGCCTCCCACTCTGCCCCAAGAACACCCCTCCCCCAGATCCTGCGCCACTCGCTGCATTTGCAACACAATACGGCATTTCTTTTTTTGTCTATAGATCTAATCAAACTACGGAACATAGATTTATTGCCTGTTCAGCATAGTGTTTTTTAGATTTTTTCCCCTAATGGCAATAGAAATGTTTCACTGCCACTGCGAGTAATTTCACAGTGAACAGTTTAGAGACATCCAGCACAGCAACAAGACAGACATTTAAACGGATAAACTTCACTCATACAAGATTCAGAATATCTTAGCAGAGGTTTTGCAAAAAATAAATCCAAATGGACGTCCTCAAGAAGAAGAAGAAGATGATCTTTATTTATATATATTTATTTCAAAGTTGAAGAAGTGCAACTTTGCGAATTGCTAATTTAGACTTCTGAAATTGAGCTTTTAATGTGATCTCTGAGGTTAATTTGACTTGTTTATTTGTATAATTGTACACTGGCTTATCTGGCGTAGAGTGGTGTGTACAGTACATGTTATACACATCACAAAGTGTATTCCTCATGAAGCCAGGATTTGCTAACATCCCTTTAGCTGAAAGCTTGTTTTAGCGGTTCATCCCCAAAAAAGTATTTAGTCAGCCAACAATTGTGCAAGTTCTCCCACTTAAAAGATGAGAGAGGCCTGTAATTCGCATCATAGGTGAAATGAGAAAAAAAAAATCCAGGAAATCACATTGTCTGATTTTTAATGAATTCATTTGCAAATTATGGTGGAAAATAAGTATTGGTCACCTACAAACAAGCAAGATTTCTGGCTCTCACAGACCTGTAACTTCTTCTTTAAGAGGCTCCTCTGTCCTCCACTCGTTACCTGTATTAATGGCCCCTGTTTGAACTTGTTATCAGTATAAAAGACACCTGTCCACAACCTCAAACAGTCACACTCCAAACTCCACTATGGTCAAGACCAAAGAGCTGTCCAAAGACACCAGAAACAAAATTGTAGACCTGCACCAGGCTGGGAGGACTGAATCTGCAATTGGTAAGCAGCTTGGTGTGAAGAAATCAACTGTGGAAGCAATTATTAGAAAATGGAAGACATACAAGACCACTGATAATCTCCCTCGATCTGGAGCTCCACGCAAGATCTCACCCCGTGGGGTCAAAATGATCACCAGAACGGTGAGCAAAATCCCAGAACCACACGGGGGACCTAGTGAATGACCTGCAGAGAGCTGGGACCAAAGTAACAAAGGCTACCGTCAGTAACACACTATGCCGCCAGTACATGTCCGGGCCCGTCTGAAGTTTGCTAGAGAGCATCTGGATGATCCAGAAGAGGACTGGGAGAATGTCATATGGTCAGATGAAACCAAAATGGAACTTTTTGGTAAAACTCAACTCATCGTGTTTGGAGGAGAAAGAATGCTGAGTTGCATCCAAAGAACACCATACCTACTGTGAAGCATAGGGGTGGAAACATCAGGCTTTGGGGCTGTTTTCTGCAAAGAGACCAGGACGACTGATCTGTGTAAAGGAAGGAATGAATCGGGTCATGTATCGTGAGATTTTGAGTGAAAACCTCCTTCCATCAGCAAGGGCATTGAAAATTAAACGTGGCTGGGTCTTTCAGCATGACAATGATCCCAAACACACCGCCCGGGCAACGAAGGAGTGACTTCGTAAGAAGCATTTCAAGGTCCTGGAGTGGCCTAGCCAGTCTCCAGATCTCAACCCCATAGAAAATCTTTGGAGGGAGTTGAAAGTGTTGCCTACTGTGATTTCTTTAGATAAACATACATAAAACAAAAAATATCAAAGCTATGATAATCCATATCCATGACAATTCCACAAGCTGTAGCCCAGTCTGATGATGCATATGGCCTTCGCTTTTCCACTGACTTTCCATTCCTTCCATGCTGCTTTGTTTTTCTCATTACTGTCCACATTTCTCTGAACATCTCCGTGTCCCCCGTGATGCCACTTTGACAGTTGTCTCATACCGAAACGGGTCATGTGATCAGCCCACAGTGACATTGAGGAGGCGCGCTAACCGAAGAGCGGCGAGCGCGTGTGTACGTGCGTGTCACGCTCTGTCATCGTCCCCTCCGGCTCCACAGGCCACACAGAATTTATGTTCCCCTCCGCCGCAGCCACTCTGACCCCGGGGACTGTCTTATCATAAACTCTAACCTCAAGCTGACATCAAACGGTGACCCCCAAGATAACATTGTAGTCACGATAAGGACACGCTGCACTGCGACTGGCTGCAAAGTGGTTCACCGCCGCACAAATGGAAAATATTTCTCTAATAAGTGTCCAAATGTAGTACGTTATTTACACAATACACCTATCCAATCTTATAAAATATGTGATTGGCTAACACTATTCTGCTAACACCCATAACACCTCAAACATTGACTGTGGAGACCCTGTAGACACGTTTAATCACTGAAGAAGGATTTATGTAAACTCTTTGATACCTTCATTTTGCCTTTACATGGAAAGCAGTGTGGAATTTAGAGTGTGATTGATGGTGCAAACTCTTGGACAGGAGTTATTAGAGATGCACTGATCCAGCTTTTTTGCTTCCGATACCGATATAACCGATACCAAGAGTCTTTCTTAAAAGTGAGTGAAAAAGTGAATGGTTCTCTTATCTCCAATATGAGATCAATGAAATATTATCTTTTCTTGTCATGATCTTACAGATCAATTACCAATTATATCTATTAATAAACTAATGGAAAAACATTAAACCAGGATCACCAGATTTTCGACACTACCCTTGGCACAGGCTGTTTTACATTAATATAAACAACTCACATAAAGTGATCTCATCATTACAAATGTGTTAGCCAAGTTATTCTTATAAAATACAAACACTTGTCCACTACTACTATTATAGTTTCTGTCCCAGCCTTGATTAGTTGACGTTAGCATTAGTATGCTCCCGCTAGCTTTAGCATGTTGTTGCTAGCTGCGGCATTTTGCGCAACGATCAAAAATACTTTTGCGGAGGTTAAAACTGACTCAGCATTCATAGCTTCAAAATGACATACAGCATGCCCATTTTCACATAGATTTAGTCGGTGAAAGATGTGTCTTTAAGGTGGTGAGATCCAAAACTGGTATCGGTTCAGTATCGGATATTTGTAGCCGACACCCGATATCGTATTATTATTTTTTTCAGTATCCGATATCCAATACCAGTATCTGTCTATCCCTAGGAGTTGTGCCCTGCGTTGGGACCAAAGAGAGTGTATGTGATTGGATTGGACCCACCTTATTTGTAGCCTATTGCGCCTGTTTTAGCTTTATGAGAGAAATCTGCTTTGTTGCCTGGAATCACTTTGTGCTGTAGAAGTGTTCTTTGAGGCTGTTTGGATCTTTTCATTCAAACGTCTGCTGTTCTGCTGTTCTTCGGTTTGAACTTGCACACTTGGCACCTCTTTTACTATTGAACTGTATGTTGCAAACTAAACATACACCAACGTTGTCCCTTTGTCCTCTGGAACATCATCGATAGCGCTATAAAAACATTGTAATCTCCTCCGGGTCTCATGTATCCCGCATCTACATGGCCCCAGCCCAAGTGAGGATTTATCGAGCGCTGCTTGTACCTTTGTGCTACAGCCTACTACTCACAGCCAGATCAGCTAATGGTGTATTGATTTCAGCATACGCGCCCCATATGTTTATCCCCCAGGCCCTGCACACTGTTCGCACTGTTTAAATAGGATATTATACATAAACAATGCTTTCAAAAGCTCTTTTGATTTATGACTTTAAGCCCTTGCGATGTTCAAATTGTCGCTAAGCTACTATACTCCATCTCCAGTCAGCCGTTATTCTTTTTAAAAGTAGAAGGTTAATGTTCTTGCAGGAGTTCTGTAGAGGTCATTCGATTTACTGTTGCTTTCTGAGTAGTTTCCATGCAAATGGATTGTATAAGTATATAGTATTATGGCAAACTCAGATAATTTTACATGCACAAGGTATAATTTCTAAACATAAACACTATTTCGTTGTATAGTTGTACAATGACTATAAAGCACTTACTTACTTACTTACACAGTTAGCAACGCCGCTCTTTTGTTGTTGCATACTAACAACAAACAACCACCCATTCTCAAAGAAATTGTCATTTGGTCTATAGCAATGTGTCCATGCAAATTTGGATTTAGGATTCTGCTACGATATTTTTCTTCTTCTTTTGGTCAATATCGAAACTGGTTTATGAAATCCAGAGCAGCCGGTAGTCGACATTCTCTGATCTTATGGTGCCAGTCAAAAGTATTATATATCAGCCTTTGCTTTCAAATTAGCCCACTTTTTTTTCTTTTTAGATTTAAGAAAAAAATGTAGGTTTTACTATGCCAAAGGGTACAATCTTGCAATGTAACCCATATCACTTTCACCAGTCTTATTATTTTTTTCCGAATCATGTAGCCTCAATCGCTAGCTGGATGGTCGTAACATTTTACCACCGCATCACTTCTCGCTGCATTGTTGCCGTTAAATTTTAATGACCACATCTTTAAGAGCGCTATCATTTCAGCCTGCACTGACTTGGACTGATCCAATATTCATTCTCCACTGTTTACCGCTGGAAAGGGCCCAGTATCATTCTATCCCAGTCTAATTAAAACTCCTAAGACAGGCTCATTTATCTGATCTCGTGCTCTTGCATTAGGCCAATTCGTGTTGAATAGGTGGCGGGCGTTCCATCAGTCGCCACACGTCTGATGTCTGGGCTACTGTAAGCACTGCGATCGCCCAATAGTAATTTATTTTATTCTATTTTATTTATTTCCTACGCCTCCTCTGCTGCCTTTTCTTTTTTTAATGAGCCGGCTGTTATTAGGGCTATAAATCAGCGCAATGGGTGTGATGTATAATTCACAGTGTGTACTCAGCCCTCCTCGCCTCCCCCCTTTGTGGCCCTGAGGAAGTCCGCCGTGTATCATTGTCACAGCGTCAGCAGCACAGAGCGGAGCACTGGTGGCATGAGGCACGCTGCTGCGCTATGTGTAAGCCTGGACTATTAGAACACCAGTGGAATCTTGTGTTTCCAATGTCCGGGAAATATGGCTTTTTCTTTACATTTCTCAGTATTGGTATCTAGGGGGACGATTTTGGGGGATTTTAAAATATCGGCTATCGGCCGATCTAGTGCTGATAAAAGCTGATATCCTCCGATATCACCGGAACCGAAAGTGATAGAGACTGTCCGTCTTTTGCATTGGAAAGACCGAAGTCAGGGCTTTAAAACGAGTCCCACAATGACCTAGGCCTCAGCGGAGCTGAGAAACATCGCAATGAAAATTAGTTAGCTACAAGTGTTAAATACAAGTTTCACTAAACCTTAATGAATATGGACATGCTGCAGTTTAACCTCTGCAATTGTATTTTTGATCACCACGCAAAATGCCAAAGCTAGCAATGCTAACAGCAGCATGGTAATGCTAACAGCAGCTAATCAAGGCTGGGACCGTAACTATGATTGAATCACCTAAAGTAATGCAATAAAATCGGACACTGCTGGAGTGGCCAAGTATTTATGTTTTTACAGGATTATAGACCAGAAAAAAAAATATCGACTGAGCATATCGGTATCGGCCAATAAAAATCATTAGAAAAACCCATATCGGTCGACCTCTGTTGGTATCCACACAAATGATTTTCTCCAAATTTTTGATCGGCAGGACTGATTAAAGAATGGGCTTTAGAATGGGTTGAGACTTTTGGAACAATGAGTTTACACAGCAAGAACATTCTGGGTTCAGTTCCAGGTATTTAGTTTTTTGTCTTTCCTGCGACTGGGCGGGTTTCTTCCAAGCTCTCCAGTTATTCAGCTAACCTATAATATGTAGAGTAGGGTAGACCAATACTCCAGCGAAGCATTATCCCTGAGCGCTGCACTGCAGTTGTCCTCTGCTCCTGACAGGTTTCCCCAGGGTACCAGTAGAAGGAAGTATCAAACGCACATGGGCAATTTCCCTACATAGGCAATGTTGTTCCTTTTTAAAAACATACCAGGAGTCATGTTTCGTTTCATTCGCACAGGTGTGAGTCTACCTTTTCCGCATTGAAAGCGCCCGCCCACATTCTGTTACACGTCATGGCAGTTTTCGGTGACCGCCACACCCGAGTCCTCCACGTCTGTTGAGGGCCAGGCGCACCTGTCTCTCTTGTATATGGCCTCTTTCACCCCTCTCTCAAACCACAACAAGCACATGTCATTGTCCTCAAAAGAGTGGCCAACCTTTTGGAAAATGAATCGACTGCATACTTCCTCCTTCGTCCCATGCATAACTAATTTAATAGACATTCTCCATGTAATAAATCCATTAACCGCAGCTACATCAATCACAAATAACCCAGCACCTCCCTCTATTTGTCCAGCTCTTTCAAACACACATCCACCAGCCGCGCGCCCCACATAACCCCTCCCTCTCGACACAGTAGCCATAGCCCCCGATCGATACTTGCACCAGGCTGGAGATGAAGCCCGCTGTGACAGGCAACCTATGATATGAAAGAGATCCCAATTGATCCACGCCCCGCCAGGCTCCGCTCCTCAAAAGACCATTATTCCATTACCATTGATCCGCTATAAAGGGGGGAAGGAGGAGGGTCAGAGAGAATAAAGCCCAGCCCGCCGTAGACTAATAAACTGAACCTAGAGTGATTTCTATAAATGAGAATTTAAATAATAGCCAGGCGTCACACGGTTATTGGTTTTCGGAGAGCAATGGGGAATTAATGCAACTTTTTTTCCCCTACCTTTTCTATTTTTTTTTTTTTACAAATAGACTCAGCGGCCGATACTTTAGAGTTAATAAAGTATAAATTAGCGCTCCTGATATTGATATTCCAAGCAGGCAGTCTTTCATTGGAGCGCATTAGTTTCGTGTGACAGACTATAGCTGCGGGGCGCTGTAAAAAGCACTCCACGGAAAAGGATTGATCTGAAGGCAAACATCATCTAATATTCATTTGATATCGCACAAAGGTTACTAGCCTCATTTGCTGCGCGCGCTGTTGACTTCAAATGTGTTCACAGTCCTCCTCTGAGGCAAATTGTTCTGTGTGATATGAGGAAAATAACATCATACTGTGTTTGGTTTGGTTTTCCCCCGTTCTACAGCCCATCGGAGCGCTGAACCCCAAAAGAGCCGCCTTCTTCTCGGACCGCTATGAATCATGGGAGGACGAGCAGGTGCCCAAGTTCCACTATGGCACACACTACTCCACGTCCAGTTTCACTCTGATGTGGCTGCTAAGAATCGTAAGTATTTCATTATTGTAGCACAGTAGTTCATTGTCCAAAATGCCATTACATGTTTCTAACGTCCTAATTGTTCACTGGGAAGACTTTCTTTTCATTTCATTTCTTATTTATTTTAATTGTTTTGATTATTATTTCATTTGTACATAAAATAATACTGATTAGAAAAAAATCTTCCGACTTTTGAGGCACATGTCTTCAGAACTTTCAGGGAGCAACACTGTCATAGAAACACTAACCAGCCTGCGTCGTACAGTGAGACAGAGACAAAGAGTTAAAGTACGTAGAACCGCCGTACGACCAAAGACGAGCCGCGACCGAGATCAGGCAGTGTCTGATATTTTGGAAGGCTAGTCTCAGAGTGAGCCTCCTCTCGCTGCAGACAGGGTCTCTGCCAGTGTCCCGTCAACACCGCACCGCCGCCAGAGTCGCAAGCAACAGTGGCCAAATGAGATTAACACCGCTAGCATGTGGCACGTGCCTCAGCTAAACACACGCCGCCTGTAGCCTGATATTCGCTACGATAAACTTTGGTCGTAGCTATTGTCTCTTTGAACCTCGAACAGTGGGACGAGTGCAGGCTCACGATTTTTGCAATAATTAAAAATCTAAAGAAAAAAAATCGCGCGTTATTCCAGCAGTTATTTTCCCCCACAATGTCTGCTTTTTTACAATACTACCAAAAGACAGTACCATGCTTTGCCTTAAAGGCCCTATACCTGATTTTTGAATAACAAATAGTGGAAGAGGAAGCCACAGAATGTAAATGTTAGCTGTGGTTCAAATTCAGTCCTAACATATTTGTGGCATACCAATTCTTCACAGGGACGCGTTTATAGGCACATTTCTCAACTACAAAACTAGCCTGCAAGTTCATAAAATTGTTCCAAACCTAAATTATAATTACAGGCAGAGTGTTTTTCCCGCAAATGTCTGAGTTTACCAAAGGAGGACAAAGAAATTTGTGCATTACTAGAACAAAAATAGGTATAGCACCTTTAACCTGAAATACTTTAATACTGCATTATGAATATCTATAGTCTAGAATCATAACACAAAACAATAAAGTATATAAATTCCATAAAGGTGGATTATTCTCTGTTTTCAAAACCAATGTAACTTTTTATGATACATTACTGATATATTATTTACCTCTATCTGGGCCTTTGTTTACATGCAGAAAAGTTTGTTTTTTACAGTATGTATTTATTTCACCTTCTAATCTGATTCAATAGGTTACAAGGGTTCACATGTGATAAACATTGGGGTATTGGAAAATAAGATATTTTCCTCTAAGTGTCATCTGAAACGAACATATTTGTGATGGATAATTTCACCATTAGTGGACAGTGTAAAAAAAGGCAATGTTTACTGTGTCTTTGGACCTATAATTATTATTTTGTTCTATATTGCATTCATTTGTTCTCAAGCCATGTTTATGTATGGATTTCTTGCGGCAATTTCCGCAGTATGCAGAAAACACCAGCAAAACAATGTCCCAATTTACTTTCACCTTGTTAAACCAACCGCTCGGCCATTGTGTGAGATTTTATTGTTTTTTGAAGAGGATCCGTAGTAAACATTTCGCTGAAGTGTGCTCTTTCAGGACCTTTGTGGAATAGACGTCATCAATCTTTTGCTAGTGCACTCGGGGACAGGGGAGGTTACTAAGTTTCTCCTGCACGCACTTTTCGCCTGTTATTGTCCCAGTAGCTCACTGTCTGCGCGCACTCCCAGTAGACTTTCCACATTGATCCTTGCACATCATTAGCTGGCTTACTCATAATCCACTTTACCAGAAGCCCTCACATAAAGAGCAACTTAAACATTGCAGCCTGGATGGAAACCGTGGCATTGCTATGAATTTAGGTCCATGTAAAAGCCCATGCTCACACAGAATTAGGTACATATCAAAAGGAGGGAAAAAGATGTAAAAGATAAGGGCTTCTGCAATGTGTTGTGCCTAAAGAAAGAGGACTGTACTACTGTATATACGTAATGCCAACAATGGATTTTCTTCCCTGATGGCAGGATTAACTATGCTAAAATTGTGAAAAGTCAGTTAAAAGTCAGTTTCATTTTAGAAAAATCCATTGATAGAATAACCTGGTCATTCTTTATATTCAGGTTATCAGCTGGCATCTTTATTTGGGCATTTACAGTTGTGCCGATAAGTTTACACACCCTGGTGTTTTTTGTTGTTGTTTTTGTTGTTGGTCTTTTCTCAAAGAATATGAGTGAAAACACAAACACTTTTTTTTACTCATGGTCAGTGAAAAATGTGTGAATTTTTCATCATAGGCCTTGTTGTCAACAAGGCCTATGATCAAATGTGCATGTGTGTGAAATATGGAGGTGGTTCGCTGATGCCACTGGCTCCAGCAGAACAGAGTGAAGGTCCCGTTAGTGTCCATCTCAGTCTCCTGACCTCAATATCATTGAACCACTGTGGGGAGAACTCAAACGTGCAGCAGTTCATGCAAGACACATGCAAAACAGCCCAGGAACTTACAGGAACTGGAGGCTTTTTGCCAAGAAGAATGGGCCGCTTTACCATCAGATTATATACAGAACCTTCTCCACAACTACCACAAAAGACTCCAAGTGTCATTGATGCTAAAGGGAGAAATACATATATATTAGGAACTGTAACGGTGTGTAAACTTTCAACAGGGTCATTTTGGTATTTTCTTTTCTTCTGGTGATTTGAAATGAGTTCACACATTTTTATTTTCACATTAAATGGCTACACAACATCACAATGAGTGAAAAAAAAAATCTTTACGAAATGGCCACACACACAAAAACACCAGGGTGTGTAAACTTAACGGCACAACTGTATGTTCCAGGAATTATCCGTGGGAGGCCCATATCTTTTTGCTTAGTTAAATCTAAGTAGTCATTACTTTTTGGCCCGGCAGTGCATATAGATAGAAAATGCACCAACATCTATTATGGAAGATTCTACAGTGTTAAGAGTATTTGGGGAAAAAACAAAACATTTGGTACGTTAACTGCTTTTTAAGTCTATTAAGGTTTAGGAACACCCCAGTCTTTTGTTTTAACACTGTGTGGATTTATAAGCTTTGGTCATTTCAGTGTAGACTTAATGAGCTATTTACAGTGTTGGCTTTGTAGATGGCAACCAACATATTGCACCCTTGCCACTTGGGAGCCATACTTCATGGAGGCAGCTATTGATCCGCCTTAACAAGATTATTCCTGATTAGAAATGCATCAGTGGCATGAGTGGATTGGCTTTAGTAGCTCGCTGGGATTACTGTTAGCTCGCTTGTTGAATTTAGCTTGAAAGAGTGGATTTTGGGCCTTTTCTCATGGGGCTGTTTATGTTTTAACAATGTGTTGGAGTCCATTAAAAGTGCATTTGTTTGTAATTGGCAGGAGCCCTTCACCACGTTCTTCCTCAACTTCCAAGGAGGCAAGTTTGACCACGCAGACCGCACTTTCTCCTCAGTGTCCCGCGCCTGGAGGAACTGCCAGAGGGACACGTCCGACGTCAAGGTACAGTGTGGAAATATGTTTACCCTGTTACAAATAAAGACACCTGCGAGAGATGTTGACGTCGCACCTGTAAATATATGGTCCACAGTATGCTTTAGTCCTGGTCACATCTGGAATTGGTCCTTAATCATGATCGTTTTGTTAGTTCAATTTGTGCTATCAGCCCTCCGACTACCACCACTCACCACATACACAGGGAAGGCTGGTGAGGTGTCTTACTGAAGGGCAACGAGACAGTCCTCATCAGTTGTTTCTGGGATATCTGTCTGCATATCCCTGTAAGTCATTAAATGAATAAATTGGATTCAAACTGGCATTAAATCTAAATTTATTGGAAAATTATGACATTGTTCAACATTATTTCCTCTATAATCAAAAATACCAAAATTATAACACAGTTGCAGTTTTGGCTAAAATATACCACTTTTTTTTTTTTTTTTTTGAAAGTTGCCCGTTTTGTCCAATTCTCTTTCCTCTGTTTGATGAAAGGTTTGCAAATCTTTAGAAATGAAATATGCGCTGAGATTTTTCGTCTTATGGCATTAAAATAAAGGGTATTAAAAACGGCATAAAAATTTTTCTTCTGCCTGTATGAGATTGTAGCCACAGGTGCCAACACAGCCATTCCCTCTGTATATTTACAGTTTTAACTTTTTAATCCTGTTGATGGTGGTATCGTACCACTGGTATGAAGAATATGAAGACCAAGAGAAAGCCACAGTAGCACAGATGTTTTACCCCTCTCCTCCATGTGTGTCCCCACTCTGCCACAATAGTATTGCCCTTGATGGGTCAAGAGACAGCCCTGGGGAAAGTTTCTTGCTTGTTCCAACCAGGGCGATTTTAGGGTTCCAACTTTAGGGTGCTTAGCACCTGGCAGGGTTCTCCCTCAGAACATTTTGAACCGAACATAATGTAATTCCCTGTAATTTTATGCATTTTAGATGAAATAATTACACTGCACACAATTGTAAAATACATATAATCAAATGAGACATTATTTATTAAAACAGTGTATAAGATGCTAATCAGATTGTGGCATAATTGTCTCTCAAGAGCATATGACAGTTATAACAATTTATTTTGCTGTCCTATTGTGCCAATGTATCATGAGGGAGTTAGAGTTGTATTGTGTCACCAATGAAAAATAAATCATATTTATAAAATAAATACTTTCTTTTCTTACAAATATAATAAGATCAAAATCAATAGGAATAATAACAAACAACGACATAAAAACCCGTCCTATGTACTTGAGGCTGTGTTAGTGGTTCTCAGTGGAGGCTGACCCAGCCCCTGGTCCTCTGCTGCCTGTGCTCCTGCAGTTTGTCCTCTCACAGACACAGGGCTGTGACACAGGCTGCAGAAGGAACTAAAGCCTGAAACCTCTGTCAGGACTTCTAGCCTGATGTTTTACAGTGTATGTGATGTTTCTATAGTGGGTCATTTACCTGAAATACAGCAAGAAATGCGTCACGAGTCGCACAAACTATATCTGTTTATCTCATGGCTGTGTAAGTCCGTGTAGGGCCTATACGAGACGGATTTTCAAAAACTAAAAACTGGCCAAACACTTGGGATGTGGAGAGCCTCTTTGTAGCGTCTACAAAGTTCATACAATCATTATTTACTCCATATGTGCTGTTGAAGACAGGAAAGTTTAAAGTCCATGCCAGGAGAGATGATAGAGCAGAGTCTGAGGTGACAGCGCTGTGAGGAGAGGGGGCGGAGCTCAGCTACAAAAAGCGAGACATCAAGACTAATCATTTAGTGAAGAGAGTGGTTTTATTTCTGTAAATAAATGTATTATATTAAATTAACCAAGACAAATATATTATAGCAGTGCATAATACATCTTAGTGTGAATTAATTTTTCATTATTATTTGGCCTGACATTGTTAGGGGTGCTTGAATAAGTTTGAGTTACCCCTAAAATAGGCCTAGCCTCGCCCCGGTTCCAACTCTAATAATTGCCAAAAATGTATTTCCTTTTGTGGAATACGTTTTATTACATTTACCCATGTACAATGTATTGTTGAATGTATGTATAATGTGGCATAGGTACCAAAAAAGGTGTTGTTCTTAAAGGTGCACTATGCAACTTTTATGTAAAAAGTTGATAATATATGTATTTGATGCTTGGGTGTTAGCATAGTGCCTTTACTTACCATCCTGATGGCCTGTAGGATGCTCCAGGATCAATGTTTTTTAGGTTTTCACTGCTGAGTGAACCGTATCTATAGTTATATATACATTGCATTCCGAAAAGCCTACCAGAAATCCTAAAACACCTGAAATAGAATTTATCCTGAAGCATCATAGGAGCCACCGGGATGTAAAGCGAAGGCACCAAACTAACTACCCATACAGCCACTGGGTCACTGAAAGGTCAAATACGCACTAATATCTTCTTCTTTAGTACAGAAAAAGTTGCATTGGGCACCTTTAAGGATGTAAGTATGAAGTATGTTTTGGATCTCAACATGAAAACCTAAGCCGTTCTCCTTTTCTGGTTAGAAGCTTGTGTCAGAGGTTGCTGAACAGGCGATGGCCGGTGCAGTGGAATAAATCCTCACTCTGCATTTCTGAGACAAAAACAGAAAAGCTTTAAAAAGAGAAATGTCCCGTCACTACCAATCATTGTCCCCGCACCGTCAAAAAGCCCCTCGCCCCTCTGATCAAAGCATTGACCTAATCCTCATCTGTCCCAGCCGCCTTTCTCACATTCAGTCAACTATAACCGAGACTTGTATCCCTGAAGGCTCTGGGCCCCAAACTGCACAGGTCATTCCTATTCTGAACTCCCAGCGCTGCATTTAACTGCCCTTTTAAAACATTTACGACTACACTCAAAACCGTTGTGTGCCGCAGAGGGCCGGGCCTTCTCCGCCGGTACCGGGTCACTGCGCGGCAAACAGTGGTGGTGTTCTTCAACATATGGATGGTGTTATGGTGGAGTGTGGCAAAGATCTACCTGTTCCTGTACTTGTTTTTGGCAACATAAATATTTAAAAATGTATGGAAATAAAAAGTCCTTCTGAAATGTAACAATGCAGAAGAAGGTTCCTTGGAATTCATTTAATATGTTTAATACTTTGTGCAAAAGTGTTTCTTGGTCATGAATGCTTCAGGAGCAGATCATGTGATTTCTTGCCAAATCATCAAGGTTTCTAAGGCCTCCATTTTCCATTCTTTCAACTGGATTCAGGTCAGGTGATTGGTTGGACCATTCTAGCAGCTTCAGCTTGGCTTTCTCTCTTTGAAGCCAAATTTGGAATTCCTTTTGCTGTGATGTTCATGATGTTCAAACTTCACTGTAGCATTTCGGCGCTACAGTGCCATGTAACTGCTCCATCCATCCATCCATCCCATCCATCCATCCATCCATCCATCCATCCATTCACAAATTGCACCGGCCCCCTATGGCTCCCTGCAGGTGATGGGTCCACTCAAGGATGGGCGGCCTCACGATTCTAACCAGGCCTGTTGGTCTCTCATTCTGAACTGCTCTTTGTCTGACCCGTCAACTAGGACCTGTGTGCCACGAATCCCCCCAAAATATAGCTCCCAGGATCATTCGGGTGCTCAAATCCTTCCGCCATGTTAAGGTGGCGGTTCAGGGAGGGGTGCCAAACAATAGTTCATATTTAGTCTCTCAGAGTCTTGCATGACCGCATTAACATTCTTTCTTGAAACAATTGTACCTGCTTGTTCCAGTTCTTTCTGACGCTTCCACATGTGCTCCTTTGCTCAGACAACTCCTTTTTCTTTTCTTTTCTTCACTTTGTCAGTTAAATTTTGCAGACAGCGCCTGATCATCTTCTCATGTTCATCTCTATCCTGAAATGATATTCTTTCCACTTATAGCCCCATCGGGATCATTTGATCATTCCTGAGTTTAGAAATATTTCTGTAACTAATGCAGACAGCTGGAGTTGTGACTTTCTGAACAATAAACAATTTATTGACTTCTGTGGTTAGATTTTTGTTTGTTTGTTTGTTAGGGACAGTGCAAGTTAATGAACAAGCCACACCGGATTGTAGCCTTGGGCTAATTTCCATCCGTCGTCCCCCATGCGCACTCTCAAACACACTCTCATTCATCCTGGCCTATTGTACATGTTTTTAGTGGTAGGGGAAACCGGAGTACCCGGAGAAAACCTACGCAGACACGGGGAGAACATGCAAACTCCAAACAGAAAGGCCCGGCCTTGGTGGGAATCGAACCCGGACCTTCTAGCTGTGAAGCACAAGCGCTAACCACTGTACTACCGTGCCGCCGATTTCTTCGTATGTCTGGATAACTGGGGATGTTTCCAACACTATTCAATATTCCAAGTCAAAAGCACCTTTAGAAATATCAGACATTGAGTGTGGAAGCCGTTCGGGGCCTTCATCAGTACCAAGTCACTGCGTGGGGAATACTGATGTCGGTGCGCTTTGACGTGTGATTGCACCCCCTCCCTTCCCACATACATCCACATACATAGGATAAAACATATGGATTGTATTACTATGGAACTGGCCAGTGCTTGATTGCAAAAGCCCAACAAGAGAGCCCTGGTTTGCTCCGACAGTCTAGACCTGTCACACTGGATCAAACTGTGAGCGCTCAGCCTCGGATCAAAACAAAGGCCAAATCTGGACCGCATCACTCCGAGTCCGTGTTCAGCTCAAATGTGCGCATATATTTGAATGACTGTCCATCGACTTTATCCGCTCGGAGGCACACATTCAGCGCTCAGGCAAAAGAGGAATTAGGGGTGAGATGTATCAATTTAGTATGCTAAGTATTCCATTTAGCATTAGCGCCGGAGCCATTGAAGGCTGTTCGGCTTCTCTTCCAGAGGGCAAAAAGCCGCGGTGTTTTCATAGCCCGCTGCAAAAGAACGGGTGATAATGGGCTACAACATCAAGATTCAATGCGTCTCTAGCCCGGGCGACGCTAGGATGACCCCAGCTCCCAATCCCCTGACCTTTTGGCTTCAGCCCACAGGCATCAGAGGGGAGGGGCCAGAGGGGAGCTGAAGCTGCAACAGTGTTAGTGTCGCAGTGTAGCACAGGGATGCCCAAAGATAGAGCACTTTTTATTTACTTTTACAATTAAAGTAAGTAATAGGATGTTCCCAAAAAAAGGACTAATTTAAGTGTGACAATCATAGACCAATAAAAACATAGACGTAGCGTTGCTATTGCCAAGCCTTATAGGAAATGGGGCAGGTTCCTTATGTAATGGACTTTTCATTCTAACTTTTCTGCCCCTCTTTTAGTCATTATTGACCCACTCACACTTTGCCACCCTCACTTAGTCCCTCACTATTCTACTATATTGTAACATGTTTCTGTTATTTTATGAAATACCAATTTCAAACTTATTCACTTTTCTCATCTCACAGTAATTACAGTTGAAGCTGCTACGGGCAATGCAGTAATTTACTTTTAAGTAACAGTGTGAAATGCACTCAAGACTGTTCAGTAATTACAACATACAGTTTGTGGAATAAGTAACATGCCATAAAATGACACGTATGACCTGCCTTAGCGAAGGTGGGTAAGGGAGGGCTTAAGCCGCAGCAGTGGAAGTGTAGCCGAGAGGAGCCAGGGGCTGGGGCCCTGCGCTGACCCATGACAGGACAGGTTTGGGGATCAGAGGGGGCTGGCCTCTGACCGGGCCGGAGCTCAGGGGCCGCTGCACATAATGGAGCATAGGAGAACCGGGCCCCTGGAGGTCTGCCCAGCCCCTAGGTGTGTGTGTGTGGATTTACAGCAGCAGGCGGCAGTCGCAGGGCCCCTGAGCCTGGGTGAGCCGCGGCCTCGTTAAGAGTTTGACCTCTGGGTGCAGGTCAGGGTTTGTGGAGTGCACAGATTTCAGAAGTGAGGAAGTGGCCTGTTATTTTAGACCTGAGTGTTTGCTTGCTCATTTGATTAGAGGTTTTCACTTGGCCGGTGAGAGTTGGACGTATAGTTTAGCTAATCTGATAAGAAGGCAAGTACTGTTTGTTGACATATATATGACTCGGTTTTTGAAGTGGTATGCATATGCGGTAACAGTTAGAGGATGTATTAAAATTCTGCTTAAATGATGATGAAGGATGATAGATTTTGTCTGACAGACTGAGGGTCATATCGACTTGGTGTTGGTGATGACTGCGAAGTCCCACAGTCACACTGTCAACATGTTTCTATCTCCATGTCCATGAGAAGAGTATCTGTCGGTGCTTAGTCAAGGGCCTTTCTAATGTTCTAGAGATTCTCCTCACACTTCACTTTGTGTTTCCTCATATGTCACATTGACTCATTCAACGAGATTTTATACTGTTACCACTTACCAACATTACTAATGAAATTCTGCCTTGTATTGAGCTAACTTGGCTAAGAAATTACTTGTATACTAACTCATCCTAATAAGGATGACAAAATACATTTAAGTTTTTGATCTTCTGGGGAAAGATCTGTATTAAATTTAATTAATCATCATCATTATTATTTATTTGAGCAGTTGTTTTTCAGCAAAACAATGTTACATGTGTAGGTAAAAAAGTGAACCAAAAAAACACAACAAAGCAAGATTGCAAAGTGAGGAGAGAAAGAGTGTGATTTGAAAATAAACAATCAATAATCTTCCTAATCCTTACAAAAAAACATCAACGCAATATTTTTAATAGTATAATGTGAGTTTATGATTCTGTTATATCTGTATCGCAACTTCTAAAATAGACAATATGTCAAAATAATGTTTGAAACTCTTTTTAAACTCTTTTCTTTTATTGTGGTGAGTTCTATATCAACCACAACAAAAATATGTAAACACTGAATTACTTCTCCTGACAGCGAAACACTTGTTTTTGCCAAATGAAATCATGTAGAATTTATCTGATGGCATCTGTCTTTGCTGTGTGAAGAGAAAAGACAAGTAAATCTCTCAACACTTTCATGTGACGTCAAAATCTAAACAATGTACGAATATTGGAAAACCGCAATGGAGTTTGTCAGGCTCTGTTGTGGCATTGCACAGAAGCGCGTAAACA
This sequence comes from Neogobius melanostomus, assembly GCA_007210695.1. Lineage (NCBI taxonomy): Eukaryota > Metazoa > Chordata > Actinopteri > Gobiiformes > Gobiidae > Neogobius > Neogobius melanostomus. The sequence continues at coordinate 8,830,510 of VHKM01000004.1, read as the reverse complement.
CCAAATCACTAATGTCATTTCCAAGAATCATAGCGAGTCTGACAAAATCAGTTTTTCCACAACAACAAAGGCACACAGCTCTTTCCACACATCTTTGCCAGTTCTTTTTTTAAAGTATGAAACTTGTCAATGCCATTTCAGCTGTTAAAGTTTTAGATGCTGTTTGATAAATGCTATAATCTTTCTGCAGGAGCTGATCCCAGAGTTCTTCTACCTCCCGGAGATGTTTGTCAACGCAAACAACTACAACCTCGGCGTGATGGAGGACAGCACGGTGGTCTCTGACGTGGAGCTGCCTCCCTGGGCCAAAACGCCAGAAGAGTTTGTCCGCATCAACCGCCTGGTAAGACGAGACGAAAACCTCCTTTTTGTTGGCAGGATTGTTTCACAGCCCTTTCCATCATTGTGCCACCTAAGGAAAAAAAAGGTCTCTAAGTACCAAAAGATCTAACCCAAGAGACTTAAAGTGATAGTCTGTAAGTTTGCAAAGTGAGGAGATATATAGAGTGAAATTTGAAAGTAAATGATCATATTCCTCCCCTCTTGAACCACAAAGCCCTTCTTCGTTTGGAAAAATTAGGAGATCAGGAACAGAATTATCAAAAGTAAACAATCAAGCTCCTCCCTCTCTCTCTCCTGATTGGACCTGACAGGCTGGTTCACAGGAAAAGCTCATCTCATTGGCCAAAGCGGGAGGATTCTAGACTCTGATTAGTTGCTGAGATCCGGGAAGGAGGGACTTTCAAAAAATAAAATATATATAAATATTATTACTTACTTGAATCAAAATGTAAGTCCAGGTGGTCGATATTGCACATTTTATAAAATCTCTAATACATAAAGACTTCCAGACTATCACTTTAAAGTAGCAACTAAATAAAACTAATCTGTGTCTTAAGTAGTTAAAAATAAAAGCCTGAAATACAAAAACATGTGCAGCCGTAAGAGCTTGAATGCTTCTTGAATACCTGAAGAAGCCCATGTACCAGTGGTGCTTATTTTTTTAAAGGGCCGGGACTTTTTTTCGATTAATTCAGATGAATTAATTACATAAGGTTGTGTGTGATTCAAATATTAAACTTTACTTTTTCAGTCTTCTTTTTCCTGCAGACGAACACGGCGTAAAGCCAAAAACAATTTTACTCTCAAACTTAGATTACAGATTACAAAAGCCAGGAAAATTCACAAAAGTTATATTATTATTATTATAAGGTTCCTGATAATTCCTCTCTGCTTATCCAACTGTACCACATCATCTTATTGTTCCAACTGTAGTGTAATTTGCAGTTTTTATTTTATTTTACCTAATCCGAAACTGCAGAATGTTATCGTCTATTTGACAATCATTGAGCTTTGATTTCAGTTTTTCTTGGTATGAAAGATCATAGGCAGTAGACGTATTGAGCAGTTCAATCATGTCCTGTTCTGCGCTCTCGTCCCGCGTTTATCTGAAAAGGCTAATTCAAGAGACACTGTTATTTCCTGCGCGTCTCGTGGTCCTTCCTGTTACCTGAGCTTGAATCCCTCGACGTGACCGGTGCGACGGCTGAATGACCCCACACAACCTCTGCTTCATCACCTCCTTCCTCAGAGCAAAACCTCATTGACTTCACCATTCCATCTCCTCTTCAGCTCATCTGTGTACGTCCACGTCAAACTTGCTTGTCATATTTTGATGGGAGACGTTTTCTCCTCGTTCATAAGACACTCGGGTTTCTCAGGGAAAACCAGGCGGGTTTTTCCCGATCAGATTACGTCGCTGTTGCTCAGAAGGTCACAAACACCGCATAGATTTACTGTCTGGGATAACTTGGACCTCAATCACGTCCTTGTCATCTCCGTTTAGAGCTCGCTCCTTTTTAAAAAGTTTTGAGTTGCTCCCAGTGCACCAAGGTCAAGATTCAAAGTGTGCAGCTATGGAATAACGTCATTGTTTTGTAGAATTTTAGTCCGCTCGCTCCGTTTAGCATCCTGAAGTTTTGTTTACAGACACAATATGTTGGAGAGGGTGAACTTGAGAGGCTTTGGACGTGTACTAAAGGGCGTGGGTGGTGAAAAGGCAGAATTGGTTGAAGGATATAAATTTAGAACCGTACAGGAGGCATGGAGGAAGTGAGTAAGACAGTTTGTGTGAGAGATGCGGAGATGGGTTTGATAGAAAACACATTATTTAAGACATTTCTTCGTTCATCGTTTAGGAGTCGTCATACCCTGCTGTTTAGCTTAAGCCAGTTTATCGCTCTAATATTTTTATGCTTTCATTATGGCGGTGAATGTTTTAGAGGCGTAAGAATCTTTAATATTGAGAATTAGCACAATAGACTAAGTGTGCCTTCACAGCTGGTAAACGGAGAAAGCCGTTAATGCTACGTCGGAATAAAGATGAGCTCAAATGCCGACTGTGGAGGAGCTGCAGGCGCTAAAATATCTAATAACCAGAGGGAAAAGATTTGCGCTCCCAGTATAACATATTCATTAAGTTTTTAGAGTGGAAGCAAAGCATTGAACTGTGTAGTTAGTAGGGCTGGGACGATGCACTTTTGTCACGATCCGATACGTATCACAATACTCAGGGGCCGATCCGATCTGTATTGCGATACAGTAAGTAATTATGAGTAATATGTTTATCTTAAAATGTGTAAAAAGAAAGAGTCATGTATCCAAAGTTTGTAAACCAAATGCCATTTGACATTTTTCTATAAGTACATCAACACAAAATGCAACAAAGTGCTGTTACTGGAAAACAAAGCAGTGTGTGATGATAATGCCTCCAAACACAAGTATTGCGATATTTGATAAAGTATTGATACTTAGTATTGCGGTCCGATATTTTGTCCCAGCCCTAGTAGTTAGACTGTGCTAAGTTAGTCGAACGGACTTGTTTACATTATGTGAAGTAGATATGGGCTCTCAGAAGCTTGGCTATTACCCAGGCCTCAGTATATCGATATTTGACCTGGCCTTTATAAGTAAAGAGGACTGAAACTAGACATTGATGTCTTCATGTTACTGTTGTTGGAGAGGTGTTTATTGCAAAGACAAGAAGCTGTAAACACAGTGTAAGCTCATATTTGTTTAAGCAGGTATTGTTTCTGTAATAGTTGATATTAACTTCTAGTTGGAGCAGGTGGACCTACAGATTCAAGTTAATAATGAGTTTACTCAATCAGCTAAAGGCTGTGGTTATGAAGTATTTAATCATTAATCATTTATCCGTATTGTGATATTACTCTTTACATCTTGACTTAAATGTCAATTGATATTGGGCTGATATTGGCCTGATTCTCTCTCAGTGCATTAGACACACACGTCTGTGTCTGTGTCTTTGTCTGAGTGATGTGTGCCCGTCGATAATGAGGCCTGATGGGTCTGGGTGGGCTCTGTGACCTGCTCACTGCTGTGGTGAGCTCTGTTAAACAGCACTGATATGACCAGGACCTGATCATTAATCACACGGCTCTGCTTTGGGCTGTCATCATGTTGTGAGCTAGATGGCACAGGACACTGGTGGCATCTGGTGTACACAGTTATTGGCCACGCATGCATTTTTGTCCTGAGATCCTTTGATGGCCTTTTTCTGAGACTTTAGCTCACAAGTCGGCTAAAGCATTTAGTAGTAACATTGCTGAAAATTATATTTATTAAATTATATTATATTCAGTTTATTTGTTATCCAAATTGAACAATAAAGTTTGGTTCTCTCTTACATATTCTGTATGGTTATCCGGTTATCTGTAAGAGTTTTAGAAGCCACGGTTTACTGCGGAAATGTTTCACACTGACGTACGAGCCGCTGCTCGCCATAAACGGCGCGTAAACTCACCGGTAGTTGAGTAAGGCAGAAGGACGCACTCCTCCAGTGTTGTATCCACCCAAAAACGATTGAAGTCAGCAGAGTGGAACCTCTGTAGGATCCAAAAGATGACCAAGCCAAGGCGTTGTTGTTGTCGATGGACATCCGTTATGCAAACCCTGTCGTCAGAAAGTTGCAGCAAAAGGCGCTGATATTGGCTACGTCGAATATAAACATCTTGGAGATGATCCTTTGCTGTAAATGTCCAGGTTAAGGTAACCAACTGCATAATTCCCAAAAAACGTGTCCAAATGTTCGGAAATAGCCGCCACTACTGGCTCAGGATGTAAATAAAAAGCTAATGCGCTCCGCTCTGCTTCAGCGTAACAGAAAGGAAAGTGCACATGTGGAAATCAGCTGTAAACACGTGTCATTCTCTGTTCATCAAAACATCTGACAAATAATTAAGCAGCAGCATAACTTTTGAGAACATGAAACCTAGCCTAGCTTGTGGCCTAATAACATATAGTAAAATAATAACTATAAGTATATAGTTAACTATATAACTATATCCCTTTATTTTGACCAGTGTTTTTCTGTTTGGACTCGTCCACTTCCAGCAAAGATACGATGAAAGAGCTGAAGAATCAAAATAAAGCGTTGCCCTGGACATGAGCAGCGGTGCGTAGGAGGACAGCTCAGAGGTAGTGACAGATCACTGGCATTAGGCGTGTCAGCTGGTGACTGTGCCAGCGTCTGCAGAGATGAGCAGAACCAGGGGAAGACTTCACCGGCTAATGGCCTGCTTGGCTCTCTTTACGCTCGTCTGCCGCTAATGGCTCCTCCACGCACGAGGACAGGCGCGGGAGAGGGATACACGCAAACACTAACGCTAACGACGCAGCCTCTCCGCTTATGAGCCCGGCATGATTAACAGCTAATTAGGGCCCCAATCTGGAAAGTCAATTAAAAAGCTCTCACAGTAAAGGATCACGCTGCTCTGCAAAACGGCCGCTTGTTTCGGTTATGAGTGAGCGTGTCAGTGCTGCGGATGAAAAATAGGCCCAGGTATAAACATTATGGCAAGCGTTCCACTGGTTTATAGTGCTGTACATCTGTGGAGGTTCGGCATCTTCGTGCTGTCAGACATAAAACCATAATCCCGAATGTTGTTGGAGCTAATCTTTTCTACCGCACGATGATTGTGTTCTAATCATGTCATAAAAGCAGTCTCTTTGAGTAATCTGGACGGTCTGCTAATTAGGGATTTAAATAAGGCTTCAATGCGCAACAACCAGTGCGTTTTTAAGAGGCTATTTATTCACAATTGCTTTTGCACATCCAGTTCTGTTACATTTACCCTCAAGTCGTGTTTCTTATAGTGGTTTACAATGTTTTTCCCATATTTTTTATGCTTACTCCGAGCAAATGATTAGACTAATAAAGCTTCTGAAAATTGTATTTTCAGGGTAACAATTAAAAAATAAAACATCATGGCATAATTGCATGTTAAATATTTTCAAATAAGCCATCATTTGTGAATATTCATAGTTTTTAAGCTTTTGAGATCACTAAAAAACTTTTGTCCGACAATTTGTAATCTTAAAATATCAAGGTGGCACAACCGTGAGAACAGGGCAGGTATTTTGAAATAAAGAATAGTATCATCAAACAGGATATGACATCAGCCAGAGAACAAGTTGTCTTTATGGCTGAGTGAAAAGGTTTGAAAATCTCTTTCAAGAATTTAGAAAAAAATCGCTTTTTTCCAACTCATAGGTAAACTGTCACACTTTTGTTGTCAGGTGGTACAACCGATGTACTGTAAATATTGGAAAATATTATTTTATTATAAAAGTCTTAATTTGTTTTAAAAGTAAATGTTTACCCATGCTTACAAATGCTAAAGCTAATGTAAGAGTCCACATAAAAGCTGATTTAATTTGAAATTAGTTGCTAATGTCAGGTGGTGCAACCAGACAGTCAAGTGGTGCAACTGCAAAAAATGTCAAATTAGCTTCTAAAAATGATAGGGATGAGTCAATACTAGAAAAAAATATCAATATCAGTTTAAAATATCCGATACTGAACCGATAACTGTTTTGGGCTGACACGAGCACTCCGTCCATGGTCCTCTGGTTTTATTTCTGATTACAGCATCAGTCAGTTACAGATTACAGATGAAATGTTCAGGAGAAAGACTGTCTAAGATATACTTGGCAAAGATTTCACTTTGTACACATTTTTGGAAACTATTTAAATTTTAGAAAAAACTTGGTTGCGCCACCTGACACGTTTTTATACAGAGAAGCTGAAAAAAATACATTTAAATACTTTTAAATGTTATTTAACAAACATAACTTGTTTAAACACAAAATTATCGACTCAAAAATATGCATGCCATCAGTTTTGAAAAAACTTTTGAAAATATGTTTTTAGAGCCCTTATACGTCATTGACCCACAAACAGATTATTGGAGTCCTTTTACATCTTTTCATTATAGTTGTTGCTATGGAAACCTATTCAAACTCACATCCTACTGCAATCGCTTTTTTGGTACTTTTTTTTTAACACATAGTCATTACATAAATTCCATTAACACATCTTCATTACATTTTGACAAAAAAATTCTCACGGCGTCTTCATGTAAATACACAATACATAGTAAACTACAACGACAATAAACATACACACTTGCCCTACTCCTCCACCCATCAAACACCGAGGTGGAGACAGCGGGGTCTCCGGGGCGGCGTGCCACCGAGATCAGGGGCTTCTGTTGTTTTTACTACGGGGTCGGAGGAGAGGTTAAGAACTTGATCCCTCCTCCGGCAGATAACTACACGTCTCTGGGCACTGTCAGACGCCGTGACACAGCGCTGCACGTATGAGTGTGTCTGTATAGCATTAGCGCGGTCGCAGGTTAGCCAGTGTGCTGTTTACCTGGGCTGTCACAGGGACCAGGGCTTTGCTAAAGCCCCTGATATGCAGCAGTCTAAACCACGGGCTTTGTATGAAACATGGAGAGGCCCAAAGACATGTTCCGGGGGATTTAGGGGGCTGTCTCGCCTGCATGTTGATTCATGTGAGTGGGAGGGAAGGTTGAAAATGGTTATGGTTTGGAAAAGACAGTTTGATCTATTCGCCAAAAGAGGCATTGCGTATTTTGTTAACCAATCGGGAAAGATCAATATTGTTAGTGCCGTTCTATATTCAACTCACTCATTCCAAACGTGGTAGAAATACAACTATCCACCCTTACATATCCATCTTCTTAGCCATAAAATAGGACTATTGTAAGATTGTTTGAGTGCCACTTACTATGACAATAATCCCATTCAACTCATAGGTCTTTAGTTTTCGCTTCAGAGTTCTCGTGTTCGGTTCGTCTCATTCATCTGCTCATTCATGTTGCACTGACAGACTGGCAAACCACACACATGGGAGAGCCACATTACTGTATGGCTTTAACGTTCTTTAAACATCACTTTAAACCCCTTTTCACTCAGAGCCATGACAGACTTCAGCCGAACCAGTCTCACACACACCAGGAGAGGCTGTGTTTAATGGGTAACGCCCGCTGAGTGATGGCTGCTAATGTGCAAGTCGGAGAGTTAACAACAGTGGCACAACTTTGATGTATCATAGGTTACATCTTATCGACTCAAGGGGTGATTTGGAGACATTTTGAGGTACTCTTTAAAGAAACGGTTTAGATGAGTAGTAACCAAAAATAACCTAAAAACTGCACTTTCTCTTAACCGACATTCTGGCTAGATCTTGAAGAGATGGATCATTTATTTTCAAAACATTTCTCACTGTCTCATCGTTTTGCAAATTTACAGACTTTAGTTTTAACTTTAATCTTTGTGAGTCTACCATTGAACAATGTTAATCAATGGACTTAGTTTTTTTTTGACTACCCGTTTGTTCAGCAATACATGAAAATTAAAGTCACATTTTTACCAATAGTATTGTATAAATGGGGTTTCCGGAGGGGCATTAAAAGTCAATGAATTATACTAAAATAAAGGCCTTAAAAGTAATTAAAAAGCATGAATTCGGATTAAAACTGGCAGTATATCAACATTTCTTATTTTATTTACTTAAAAAATGTTTTTTTTCCTTAGAGATGGAACACATAACAATGGCATTTCTCAATTTTTACAGCATACTTTTGTCAAAAACTATGGTCTGAAACAAATTCTGTTTGTGATTTTACACAATCTTTTACTCAAAAGTTTCCCGTTGTGTCCAATTTTTGTTGAGTATCAAACTTTTCCCTCATTCCTAGGATTGATTGAATGTTTATAAATATTACAAAATGAAATATGCCAAGATTTTTGGGGGATTTGTGACATTAAAAATAGTGTTTAGGCATGCAAAATGACACTAAAAAGCATGAATTTGGACTTGCTGCGACCTGTAGAAACCCTGATAAAACAGATGGGCTAGTTGCTATTGCTATGTTGGTATTTCCCAAGAGCTAAGCAGCTGTAATACTCAAAACAAGCAAACACTTTTTGCTTTAGTCTCATCAAATGTGCTCCCAATGTTCAGCTACACACAGGCCATGCTTTTTTTTTTTGCAGTAAGGTCTCAAAACATAGCATTTGCAAGAAGACTTGTGTATTTAAACCTCATGTTTGGCTACCTGACGTTAAAGCAAATCAGCGACATGAGGAGAGGCGAGTCCGCTCAGTGTAAATGTTTATTTTTAAGTTACATGTCACTTATAAAGACATGTACTGAACCTAAAGCTTATGTGCCATTGAATTTAGTGGGTGATATGGTACACAGCGTGGTTTTAATAACGAACCAAGACAACAAACGTTAGTAGCCAGACTGCGCCAGCTGCTGCGGTGAGCTCATGCCTCCGCTGCTGAGATAACCCACATATCTGCCTTGTTCTAACCAACGTCGTCATAGTGTGTGTACCGTGACTTCTGACCCCCGAGCCTCATTTACCTCCTTTTATGAGCCTTTGAGAACATCTCCGACTGAAGCTCGTCACTGTAATGTGCCGACAGCTTCTCACTCTTTCCAAACTCCTGCCCTCAACAAGTCCATTATGAAAGTGGCTATGATGTTGGGAATTCCTTTTGTTTTACTTACTCTTCCTGAAAGCCTATAAGACGACGAGCTGTTAAACCCACCACTTCTTGGCTCTTTTCCTTTGATGCACAAGTGTCTTTTAGCCAGTTAACAGACAGAATACTGCTCAAATCTTTAAGACTCTTTTAGATATCGACTGTCACAATTGAATTTGGCTAAGTGCACGGCCACTTCCTCGCTAAGTACGTGCATTCTGAGCTACGACCTCCCCATTCCTTGCCTGTTTACTCGTCTGCTCTCAAGACTCTGTATGGAAAATGTACAGTAACAAACCCAACACTCGACATAAGTGGATTCCGCATTTTTCCCACAAGGCAGCGGACATGATAGCTCCCGACTGGAGACCACCAGCGACACGGGAGTCAGGAGATCAGGGCTGTTTACATTCACCTCTCATGAACGCCGCGCTCCGACCAGGCACGGGGCTTCTCTTTCCCACCACTGGACGGTCCCGTAGGAATCCATGTGCGAGCTGAGGTAAACCACTGCAGGGGCCCGGCAGCTACAGTAACCGCCGCTCTGACTTGACTGAGATGTGATTGTTGTAGGTGCTGTACTGTGGCTTTGTCGAGGTGATGTTTTGTTGAGTGGGATCATTAAGGGGGTCCTGTCCGGGAGCCCCCTCTGCATGCATTGGCGGAGATCGAACAGTTCGAACACTTTTTTTCATTTTTTCACTCGTCTTGGTGTCTCTTTGCTTCCCTTCCTGTGGGATGGGAACTTGCGCGAGGGGGCGGAGGTTATCTGGCTCATGTCAGTGGGCGCTCACTGTAGGGGTATTGTCATGCATAAGGGCAGACATGTTTACTGTGCGCTTAGTGTTTTATGACCTGGCCCCGTCCCATCCCACATCCCTCCTGTTCTATGACGTAATGGAGGAGCCTGATGAGCCTGAGAAATGAGAAGATGTACTGCCGCTGACACATTCACTCACTAATGTTGCCCTCCTACACACTTCATCTTCGCAATTTTTACGTTGGTTGTTTCTTCTTTTACTGCAAAGTCCTCCTATTTAGTGTCTGTATTGTTGTGTAAAAGGTAGAACTCAGAGGTGTCCTTTGTTTTATTTTTCCAGAAGGCTCCCTGTTAAATGGGGACTTTATTCATATCAAAACAACTTAAAAGCCTGCATTCAAATACTTTTATTGTTCTAGATACAGTTCCTTTGACAACTCTGAGGGGGAAGTATCATAACGTTACCCACGCTGGTTTTTGTTGTATTGATATTTTAAATTTTTAGCTTTGAGCTTTGATTGACAAGCTCTGGAGAGCTGAGGAAGCTTGTTGTAGCTTAGGCTGCCTCAAGGGGGCGGAGTTTCCCGTCTTTTTATCCTTTTTTGGAACATGTTCTGTAGGAGAGTAATTCATGTTTAATGGAGAGGAGTGTGGAATAACGGCCTACTAATAATAATATGCCTATGTTTACAACACGTGTACAAGTTTGAAAACGTAAATAATCTCAGGACTTGCTTACATACTGTAGCTGTTTGACATGCTTTTTAATTTGAGTCCTGAAATGATCAAGCATGGACTGTAAAAACATGAAGTGTGCGGGCACTATCACATACAATTAGCAGGTGGAACAGGGCGTTTCGAGTATAATTTTTGATGAGGGAACAATATACGACATGGTTGAAAGTAGAGCTGAGATAAATCGCAATGAAACTGAAATCACAATATTAATGTGTCAGAGAAGCAAAAGCTATCCAATAACAATATAGCGAAGTCTTTTCTTCATTTGACCTACTTATGAATGCACTTGTTGTTCCCCAAATTCAATTGCTTCCACTATACAATCTCATCTATCCCCGTCCATCACAGCCCTGCTCCCACACGACCCTCTCACTAACTCCACTTGAGCTGATCAGTTGAGTCATTTGTCCTAATCATGTCATCTGCGCTCTCCTACAGTCCGGGAGCCAGAGCCGTAATCACGCTGGATGAGTAGTCTCTTTTAAACAGCTATCCAAATATGCCCTCATCCAAGCCCCTCTCCAGACTCCTCGTCACTGCTGCAGAGCGCTTCGCCGTTTAATCAGCTCCCTCTGTTGACTTAGCTCCTGCCCACTCGAGTCTATTGTGGTGATGGCTTATACGGCACAGATGCAAGGGCTTGTTAGCTCTGCCAGAGATGGACAGGGTGCCCGCTGGCTGCTGGGAAGTGTAGGTTTGAAAGAGAGCTCATACAGTATTGTTAAAATTCAATTCCAAGATGAGGAAGAACATTTTGCATACAACTTTTTATCTCTGTGGTCTTACCAGCACCACTATAAAATGTGACGGAAATTGTGACCAAAAACTCGAAAGGATTCTGTATGTTTTTCGCCTGCCAAGTTAAATTCAACCATCTTTCTATCCCCTTTACTCAATCACACATGTTTACTCCATTGTCTTTGCTGTAAATTGCACCACTTAGCCCACTTCTACACTATGTCACTTGTCTGACTAAGACCAAATCCACCATGACATGTTTGTTTTCGGAGAGATACTTTGCCAATCACTGCTCACTCTGCGTCTTTTCACCCTTTAACTTGATATTGTTGCTTTCCAAGCGGGTTGTGGGATAATGACTGCAATGGGAGGGAGGGCGAGAGCGCGCGCTGGAGTTTCACGTTGCACTTGGCAGAGAGGGGCCTTCGCTGACCCGTAGCCACAACTCTCACAGTCCTGACCTGTCTGATTAGCGGAGCAGGGAGGGGGGCCTTACACCTGTCCATCAGCCTGACGTGGGGCGCTGGATGTTTACTATATAGAGAAAGTCGTGCGCATGTATTTTCATTTTTTTTCATTTTTTTCCCCACTGCAATGATCAAGTGAAAGTACAATAGAATTAATATTTTTGGGTAGCATTTTGTGTTTTGTTGCTAATGAATAAGGCTAGTTCCATTGCAGTTTTGGAGTTACATATGTTTTTCCGATGCATTGTAAAGTGGGACATACCATGCATAATTGTGGCTCATTATATGGAAAAGACAGCCACTTTTGAATTGGCATGGGGCGCCCTCTGCAGACAACAATGGGAACGACCCATGATAAAACAGTGAAAACAAGCTTTCGTTCTTCGCTATCGGCATGCAAGCGAATCAATGGGGTCGTGATGAACACACTTCGGTGGTCATTTCCCAAGGCGGGTGCAATCTGAAAAATAAATGATGCTATTTGGTTGGTATGTTGCACGCAATTTACCATTTGATATTGCCTGTTTGACTGTATTAGGGCTCCAAATCTGATGTGTAAATAAATAAGACAATGCTGCGTGAGTAAAAGAAAATGCATAAATGCTGCTGATTCACTTTTGCACATGAGCAAACCCTTGGTAAAATTACCCCAATCGAGCTCAAAACTGCTCGAAACCTGCCCTGATGATTTGCAAACTTGTGGAGGACCTTTTGTGTTCCTTCTAATAAATTCAGATTGGAGCATTTCAGCGGTTAAAAACAAAACAAACAGCCAACAACCAAAAGAAACGGCGTTACTTAAAAGTTGATTTTGTGTGCTCAAATCTGATTTGTTTTTTCTTCTCGAGTTCTGCTGGAGCACACATGGCTTTACTTCAATATATTTTGCATCTGCTCTTACAGACAATGGGGTGAGATGGGTTATTTGTATTGCCCAAAGGCACAACAACAGTAAGCGATGTTGGAAATTATGCTTCGCACAGGTGATCGTCAGGTCAATGTAGTAGAACTTTGTAACTGGGCGACTTTGAGATAGTTTTCTTCCTTTTGTTACCAAAGAAAGGGCATTTGGTTCACGGGCATTTTTTTAAATTTTTTGTTTTGTTTTCTCCCAATCGACAAATTCAGAATATTTCAACCTTTTGAATAACAAAAGGTTTTAAATGGAATAGTGGAGCAGTATAATTGATAGACTATGATTTTACCATCCAATTACTATCTCTAATCTCATCTAAGTCACTTCAGGGGCCTGTGTAAATGTAGCTCTAAAGAGAATGGAGGAAATGGTTTGTTAGCTCCGTGATGGCTTCAGGGATCTCATTCCTTACGTCAGCTGTTGCTTTTTCTTTCCTCCGCTATGTTGGGGGGGGCCCCTCTCTCTCCTCTCTCTCTCCGACCTGACTTGGGGCTTCCTCTTCTTGCTTCAACATGACAATCGGCTTCTCATTTACAGCCAGCTAATAAGCCCTTTAATCAGAGTGCTTGTCAACCTGGGGCAGGGCAGCACTGGCGTAGTTGATCTGGAGGATCAGATGACTGGTGAACAGGCAGGGGAGAAGGAGAGTCATTAACCCAAACAACGGCAGCCTTCAGTTCACGTCTGCCCTGGAGACTGTAGCATGATGTGATTTTATTGGATAATATTTTATTCTCTTTTCTATTGTTTTAGTAATTATGTCGATTTTATGGCGCTCTCAGTAAGCATTCGCCTTCAAACCTGACAAGATGAAATCTCAATTTAAGCTCAAGTTATTGTAAAGGAAGGTCATTCAGTGTAAAAATATACCAAGTCATTAAGTCATAAATAATGATGCAATAAAAAGGCAAATATTGCTGAAAATGCTCTATACAATTCCTATCGTATTTTCTTAATCCCCACCTGAACTGCGCCCATTTTCTCCAGTTTGGCTTTACCCAAATCTAAAAGCTTAAAAAAAGCATCAAAATGGCAACAAAACGCAACAAAAACGCTTTAAAAATGTGGCCAAAACGCGGCGACAACGCGACAAAAAAGTTAAAGTCTTAGCTTTCAAATGAGGCATTGCACTGTTGCTCTCCAGTCAAGAAGCTTTTGGATTTGGGTAAAGCCAAACTGGAGAAAATGTGCTCGGGTCAGTCGGGGTAAGAGGTTAACTTGCTTGAAATGGGCTTTTAAAGAATCTCAAAAGCAAGAAAATTGTTTTCCAAGTCGACTACTAAAATGATCTTTAGTTGCAGCCTGAGCAAAAGTGAAAAATGAGTCCTGGAACAACTGCTGGGTTACCATTGGCTATACTGGAGTGTCCAAATGTTTTAAAACCTCCATTATTCCGTTTATCTTGATAAAAACTTTGCTGCAAATCCCATAATGCTTTCCAATATGACAACATTATCCTAAACTCACTTCCTCTTTATTGAAATCTTTTTTTTTTTTTTTTTTAAAGCTATTTACATTTCAAAATGTCCATCTGATGAACTGTGTTTTGCATTTACCAATAGGACTCGTTTTTGGGTGCCAGTTTTAGAGCAGGTAGGCCATCAAGCCACACACGGAAAGTGTAGAAGCAACTGTTCCGGATGGGCGCTAATGAGATTGAATATTCCGGTTTGAAAAATGGACAGTAACCATAACATTTACATCAACATATTGTGTCAGTCTAATCCCTAAAGTTAATCAGCTTCACCTGTGGTCCGCCTGTGCCGTACTTTCCCCGTCGCTGGCTGAGCGTGGGTCTTCCAGGATGTTATGATCAACTCTCTCTAAGGCAGTCATTTTAGTGTATACAGGACTGACAAGTGTTTGCTTTATCCATCCGTAATCGATACATGGGAAAACAATTGTGCGCTGACAACACCCGGCTAACATGTGCGTTTGATTACCAGCCCACACCGGCACCTACACACACACACTCTCCGCCACCGCCACAATGCAAATGAGAGGATTGATTTGTTAAGTGACATTTTAACATCCTTACAGACAGTTCTCCATAAGGCCCTAAAAGGTTTTCTTGAAGGAGGAAAGCGCTCACCGTCACCTCGTTAAGGGCCCCCAGTCAAATCCAGCACAATCCGCACCGTAAAGCTGAACCGCAGGCCGCAGACAGGCACACATGCACCCATAGGTCTGCGCCGCTATCCACCTCTGGACATGGGAAAATGCACCCGGAGGTAAAGCAAAGCAGACACACGAGTCGACCGGCAAAGTAGCGCTGCATTCAGGATATCGGCATCACCATAAAGTGCAAAGTGTTTATTTTTACTGATGACATCAAGATTGGTCATAACTGTTTAAAAATGTGATAGTTGAAAATATTAAAGTAAATCATAAAGTGCATACGACAGGGTTTTAATGCTTGTGAAAATATTACTTCTTTAAATGGGTAACGTCATATGCAAGTTCATCAGTTGAATAATTATCATTTTATTTCAGTGAAGCAGCAATTTTAATGAAGAAATATTATTTTATTTTTTTAAAGCTTCTGACAGGAAGTGACACAGAAGAAGGTAACATTCTGTAGCAGTTTGACTTAACATGGTCGGCACGGCAACAGTTTAAAATTGTTTACCTTCTTCTGTGTCACTTCCTGTCGGTGTCCAATAAGGAAGTGAAACTATAAACATCACAACAATGGTCAAACTAAAGAAAGCTGGTACAATCTTTAGCAAAATCTTAAATGTATAATCGTGTTATACTATGTTTTAGCAAAAATTGTGTCTAATGTGTCAAATGCACTTTAAAGCTTGCACGTACCGACTAATGAATGGATGAATGAGTGAGTTTTATTACATTTTTTGTTTGTTGACACCACCATACTGAACATTATCTTGATCGCCATTATAGAAAATGATTGACTATAGGGGAAAGGGGCTACAGTATTAACATAGCTATACCTACTCGTTTGGGTATTGATTCCGGTTAACAACACATTTGAAATCACTAGTCTCTGTATTGACATGACTCCAAATGGTATTGTATCGATTCAAAGATGCGTGGCATTGTCCGTCACTACTGGAGGCACTGATATTCTAACCAAACAAAGCATCCAAACAGGTGTTAAAGAGCAACTAAACACCAAATCAAGTTTGTTTTACTGATAAACTGTCTCAATGGGTGTCTCCTAGTGTTGTCTACTGGTCCCTGACATTATTCTGACATTATAGCGCAAACATGTGTTAAATCCTAACTTTGGCCTGAAAACGAATGGGTTGCGCCCCCTTCAGGGTAAACTCTGCTACTAAATTAGAATTTCCTGATTGGCTGAAGAGTGTCCACGGCCTCCACAGAACGTCATAAGCCGCTCCAGCTCCACACATCATCATCAGGTGCTTCCCATTATCCTGCCCATTGTCCTGCCCCTTTCCTGTGGTATATAACCAAGTCCCTCCTACGTAATCTGTCTCCTGTGATTGTGCCAATGCAAAGGCCCACACACTCACCCCCCCGCATGTCACCCCCAAACTTCAGAGACCGCCTCTTTCGTGGCAATTTTTGACTTTTGTTTGTGGGTGGGTAAAGACTTTGGCACGCCCGTTTAGGTACTCTTTAAATATAAGATTGACATCAACATGAACCAATTTTGAAATCAAGCGGTCTGGGCTTTCGGCACCGACTTACGTATATAAAGAGGACACTTGAGTTACTAGATTCTCTCCATATACAAATGAATGGTGGAGAAACCCCCCTTATATAAAAAATATGGCTTGTTGGCATTTATATAATGTATGTGTTGTTTCTATCATGAGTATTAAAAGAGGAGGTTTGGTGGTCTCTAGATGGGCAACTTACACCACAGCTCAGTGTAAAGTTATATGATTTAGCATTTAGCTCAGGGTCAGGTTGCCACTTTTACACACATATCACAGTAAAATCTCAATAGGACTTTATTGTTCTGAAAATATTTTAAAATAGATGTTGACGTTGCATACTGTAAATGGTTTCTGCATTGACAGCATCTCGATAACTCGCAATTTGCAACAACTCTTTCACTTACTACGCCACCACTACTTAACAAATGCTGAATTATGAATAGGAATTTTATACAAAAATAAAGATATAGACACATGGAGAGGAGCAAAGTGGTTAAACAGCCCAAATTTGTACATTTAACCTGAACTCTAATGTTAGCTTCATGCTACATGCTAACGGATAGCTTCAAGTTCATGTTTTTCCACTTTACTAGACAACCTGCTGTCAAAACATTCATAAGGATACTGTTCAGACTTTATTGGTGTGCGCACAATATGCTTATAGTTTCCCCTTAGCATAACATGTCTCTTTGATGGCTAATGCTAACGGCTATAGGAAAAATACATTGAACAGGCTGCAGAATTCAGGAAAGTTCCGTGAGTCGCTGGCTTGCTGACTATACACACCTTTTCCTGTGGTGTGCAAAGACAAATGGTACAAGGCTAAAAACTCTCCCCACCTCCCAAATGTTGCCGTGCAAATTCCGTCTGGACCGTGGATCATTTGTAACGTGTCACGGGCAGGTGCGAAAGCGTCCCCTCACGTCGGATCGCCAGGGCAACGTCGGAGCAGAAGGTTGGTGCAGATAGCAGATTCCTGAGGAGGGATCTGGTGCCACTTCGGGAGGAGCGCGCGCCGCGTTATTGATGGGCCAATTAGCAGCCAGCGTGTGTGTCATCCCCATCCACCGGGGACGCTCTGATAATTAATGAATAATTTAGCATGCCTTTATGTAAATGCTGATAGGGGGTCGGAGTCGCGGGAACCTCCATACGCCCCATTGTTGTGGACGTGATGAAGTACAACCCTGGAAGCACCGGGGGAGTCTCTTTGTTGTGTTGCGCGACCTATTCGGATACCGACAATAACTGAGAATTTGGGATTTTTTTGGGAGGTGGGGGGGGCAGCATAAAGATCATGGGTTCGATGTCGCTTCAAAGACATAAAGATCGGGTCCAAATTTACCACTTGTATGACCACACAGTGGCGACAAACCTTCTGCTAGTCATGAGTTTGTGGCATTGACATCTACGCCACAACTCAACACCACCTACTGGTCTTAGGTGTTTAGCATAAAGCTTTTAAGTGGATAAAAATATGCAGCCAATCCAAAAACTTCACATATGTATACACTTAATGCACTCTTAACCCATAAGTTGAATTGTACGCATCATTTCCATACGTATTTTTTCCAAGATTGACCGACAAAAAAACACGGCTGGTCTTGGTTTCTCCTACAGATTGACGTGAAATTGCAGTGCCTATTAAATAGCCATCAGACGTAGCTTTAGTTTTAGGGACCAGGAAGCAAAGGTCAGGCCTCATGCATAATAAACTCCTCTCTCCTGCGCAGACACACACCACTGAACTGTATTAAAATGAGTGGGGGTCCCCGGCCTTATAACCCTACATTAATATAAGGTATTGCCTCGTGACGCAGCGGAATATCGTGCTGTCAGGAAGAAAGATGGACATGGAGCCAACTGCCTGAGACTAGGGGGCTGTTCTGGGAGGCTTGTTTTTGTTTGAGCCTACCGTTTTGTTTTGCCCATGGGTGGAACTGTGGAAGGTGTTTGACTCTATTTATTATGATGTAATCAATATCAAAGTGATCTCCTCCATCTGATTTCTTGTAAACTTTATTCTCATGTTCCCTGTTGCAAAATTAAGTATATGCTTTGGTTCCAAGCACTTGTCTTCAGCTCTGGAGCCTCCTGTTGGACTACTGTACAATAAAATAATACATTGTATCTGAACAACTGTCTGAGACGGTTCTTTCAAAAGCGCTTTGCTTCTGCCCAACCCTTTTTTGGTTTTAATGATTTGGATCTTATTTTTTATTCTTACCAAAATAAAAACATTTCCTTCATTCATTCATTCATTCAAAAGCGCTGCTTCTCTTTCAGAGGTCGCAGGTGTCATAAGCAGCATATAGAGGGAATAGCTCTTCAGGAAATTGTTTACTGTTGTGTTGCCAGAACTTCAAGTGACTTTATATGTGAATACGCTAAATGAATAGTACATGCGTATGCCCTTTAAATTCGTATTGGAAAAATAACTCTTCTTACGTCTTCCCCCTCTTCAAATGAAATGTCTTCATTTCTGTAAGTCAGAATAAGTCTCTTTGAATCTATGAAAATATGATTTATTTCTTCCAAAATGACAACTTGAATTATTATACCGATCAATGCTCTATTTTTCATCTGATTGAAAGAATTGCAATAACATTTTTGAAAACATTTGCTACCATATTTCTCTTTCTGTAAGCTAAGCACTAATTTGAAGATTGCCCATTTTTGTTGTTGTAGGCCTACTTAAAAAAAAAAAAAAAAAAAGTCTTCAGATCTTTGTAGAACGTGATCACAACTGCACACACACCGCCTGCTCCTTGGCCCCTGATACTGAAACTTGTAATTAGAGGAGTGGGGCAGAATTAGGCGGCGAATGAGCTGTCAGAAAGTCACATTTAGGTGAAGGATGCTCCACTCCGCGCCGTAAAAATCTAAATGATATAAATTGCCGTTTAAGTGTAGCACAGGCTAATGTTTTGTCGCAAATTAATGTGACACAAGGCAGCCATGACAATCAGGGGCTGCCTCATTCTAATTTGGTGGTGTTTAGAGGGCTTTTGTGAGGCGACAGCTTTACACAAATTAACACAATGGCCTGTTTTTATGACAAAACCATAAATGTTTTTAGCCTGCTTTAGCGGCTAATGAGGAGCGAAAAGGGCTTGTGTGTCTGCGTTATGGTAATGGCGACAAAAGACCAGCACTATACTTCCTATTTCGAGCAAGAACAAAGAAAAGCTACAAAATGGCTCCCTAAAGAAACATAGTGGGCTCAGTTTTCAGACCTTTTTTTGATGATTACTATCTTATTATGTAGCAGATCCTAAAATCATATATATAATAATAATATATATATAATAATATATTTTCTATAAGGGTGTTAAAATGTTCATCATTGGCGGGTTGTCACAACAATCTCCTAAGAAGCTAATCTTTGGGGAGATTAGTAAAAACTGCTGTTCGATGATGCCCTCTGGGACCGCCATTTGGCTGTGTTATACGGGGAATGGGCCTACATCTGTTGTTGAGAAATAATCGTCATTTTCTTGCGTCTCTGCAGGCCTTGGAGAGCGAGTTTGTGTCGTGCCAGCTCCACCAGTGGATAGACCTGATCTTCGGGTACAAGCAGCAGGGGCCTGAAGCCGCCAGAGCTCTCAACGTGTTCTACTACCTGACGTATGAGGGAGCAGTCAACCTGAGCAGCATCAGCGACCCCATGCTTCGAGAGGTGAGGCTGGACACAATACACGCTATAATCATTTTACTTTCAACAACATACACAACAAATTATCTATCTATCTATCTACAGTATCTATCTACAGTATCTATCTACAGTATCTATCTAGCTACAGTATCTATCTAGCTACAGTATCTATCTACAGTAGCTACAGTATCTATCTACAGTATCTATCTACAGTATCTATCTACAGTATCTATCTAGCTACAGTATCTATCTACAGTATCTATCTGTCTATCTACAGTATCTATCTAACTACAGTATCTAACTACAGTATCTATCTAACTACAGTATCTATCTAACTACAGTATCTATCTAGCTACAGTATCTATTTATCTACAGTATCTATCTATCTATTTATCTACAGTATCTATCTATTTATCTACAGTATCTATCTATCTACAGTATTTATCTACGGTATCTATCTACAGTATCTATCTATCTACAGTATCTATCTAGCTACAGTATCTGTCTATCTATCTATCTATCTACAGTATCTATCTGTCTATCTACAGTATCTATCTATCTACAGTATCTATCTAGCTACAGTATCTATTTAGCTACAGTATCTATCTAGCTACAGTATCTATTTATCTATATATTTATCTACAGTATCTATATACACTCACCTAAAGGATTATTAGGAACGCCTGTTCAATTTCACATTAATGCAATTATCTAAACAACCAATCACATGGCAGTTGCTTCAATGCATTTAGGGGTGTGGTCCTGGTCAAGACAATCTCCTGAACTCCAAACTGAATGTCAGAATGGGAAAGAAAGGTGATTTAAGCAATTTTGAGTGTGGCATGGTTGTTGGTGCCAGATGGGCCGGTCTGAGTATTTCACAATCTGCTCAGTTACTGGGATTTTCACGCACAACCATTTCTAGGGTTTACAAAGAATGGTGTGAAAAGGGAAAAACATCCAGAATGCGGCAGTCCTGTGGGCGAAAATGCCTTGTTGATGCTAGAGGTCAGAGGAGAATGGGCCGACTGATTCAAGCTGACAGAAGAGCAACTTTGACTGAAATAACCACTCGTTACAACCGAGGTATGGAGCAAAGCATTTGTGAAGCCACAACACGCACAACCTTGAGGCGGATGGGCTACAACAGTAGAAGACCCCACCGGGTACCACTCATCTCCACTACAAATAGGAAAAAGAGGCTACAATTTGCACGAGCTCACAAAAATTGGACAGTTGAAGACTGGAAAAATGTTGCTTGGTCTGATGAGTCTCGATTTCTGTTGAGACATTCAGATGGTGGAGTCAGAATTTGACGTAAACAGAATGAGAACATGGATCCATCATGCCTTGTTACCACTGTGCAGGCTGGTGGTGGTGGTGTAATGCTGTGGGGGATGTTTTCTTGGCACACTTTAGGCCCCTTAGTGCCAATTGGGCATCGTTTAAATGCCACGGACTACCTGAGCATTGTTTCTGACCATGTCCATCCCTTTATGACCACCATGTACCCATCCTCTGATGGCTACTTCCAGCAGGATAATGCACCATGTCACAAAGCTCGAATCAATTCAAATTGGTTTCTTGAACATGACAATGAGTTCACTGTACTACAATGGCCCCCACAGTCACCAGATCTCAACCCAATAGAGCATCTTTGGGATGTGGTGGAACGGGAGCTTCGTGCCCTGGATGTGCATCCCACAAATCTACATCAACTGCAAGATGCTATCCTATCAATATGGGCCAACATTTCTAAAGAATGCTTTCAGCACCTTGTTGCCACGTAGAATTAAGGCAGTTCTGAAGGCGAAAGGGGGTCAAACACAGTATTAGTATGGTGTTCCTAATAATCCTTTAGGTGAGTGTATTTATCTGCAGTATCTATCTATCTACAGTATCTATCTATCTACAGTATCTATCTATCTAGCTACAGTATCTATCTATCTACAGTATCTATAGCTACAGTATCTATCTATCTAGCTGCAGTATCTATCTACAGTATCTATCTAAGTATTTTATCTATCTACAGTTCTATCTATCTACAGTATCTATCTACAGTATCTATCTACAGTATCTATCTAGCTACAGTATCTATCTACAGTATCTATCTACAGTATCTATCTAGCTACAGTATCTATCTACAGTATCTATCTACAGTATCTATCTACAGTATCTATCTAACTACAGTATCTATCTACTACAGTATCTATCTATCTATCTACAGTATCCATCTATCTATCTACAGTATCTATCTATCTATCTACAGTATCTATCTATCTACAGTATCTATCTACAGTATCTATCTAGCTACAGTATCTATCTACAGTATCTAGCTACAGTATCTAACTACAGTATCTATCTATCTATCTATCTACAGTATCTATCTATCTATCTATCTATCTACAGTATCTATCTATCTATCTACAGTATCTATCTATCTACAGTATCTATCTAGCTACAGTATCTAGCTACAGTATCTATCTACAGTATCTATCTAGCTACAGTATCTAGCTACAGTATCTAGCTACAGTATCTATCTATCTACAGTATCTATCTACAGTATCTACTACAGTATCTAGTATCTATCTACAGTATCTATCTACAGTATCTATCTACATATCTATCTATCTACAGTATCTATCTACAGTATCTATCTACATATCTATCTACAGTATCTATCTATCTACAGTATCTATCTATCTACAGTATCTATCTATCTACCAGTATCTATCTACAGTATCTATCTAACTACAGTATCTATCTAACTACAGTATCTATCTAGCTACAGTATCTATCTAGCTACAGTATCTATCTACAGTATCGATCTATCTACAGTATCGATCTATCTACAGTATCGATCTATCTACAGTATCGATCTATCTACAGTATCTATCATCTATCTACAGTATCTATCATCTATCTACAGTATCTATCTAACTCCAGTATCTATCTAGCTACAGTATCTGTCTATCTACAATTAATTATTTTTAATTTTATTATATTTTTTCTGGCTTCTGTGCCTGTGTTGTGTGTTGTGTAGCTCGAAATAAAATATATCTATCTACTGTATCTATCTGTCTATCTACATCTATCTATCTATCTATCTATATTTTGTTGGAAATGAATAGATCTTTGCACATAAAAAATGTATTTTAGCTACATTTCAATTAGAAATTATTTGTTAAAAATAAGTTAAAGGCCCTATACCAGATTGTAGTTTTGTTTGTATACTGATCAATGAAACAGGGAGCATGTAAAACGTCTTCAAAATTAGATACTGCTCCCTAAAAGTTGTAAAACGTGCTTATAACCTCATCCCTGTGAGAAGAATTGGGATGTTAGGTATGAGTTTTGGAAAGTTGGAAATGAGTATTAACAATTCAGTAACAAAAAGCAGTAAAAAAATAATTTTGAATCTCGTTCAGGATAGGTTTTATTTCCGTTGTTGGTGAAGGTACATTCACAATCTATTGTCATTTACTGTTCATGAGTCTGATGGCAGAGGAGAAAAAAATTCATGTTCATGTTGCGAGAGGTTCTGGTCTGGACGGACAGTATGGGAGATTTAATATATATTTCTTTCTTTTCTTTTGTTTAAATTTGCAAACATTTCATCAAACAAAGAGAGAATTGGACAAAACAAGCAACTTTTTAACTGAATATGTGTTAAACAATAATTTTGGTATTTTGGTAATGTATACAGTAAAAATTGTTGAGTAATGTAGTAATTTTCTATTAAATTTAGATGTAATGCCAGTTTGAATCCAATTTAATGCATTTTAATGACATTTAAGGCACTCATTTTGGCACAATTCATTCATTGACTTTTGTCCCTGATATGCTACAAGAAACACCAAACCAATGGTGTCCTGGACAGTTTAAAAACCCAGATTAAAGCTACCCTAATCAGGCAGTTGGGTGCACAATGTGTAAATAATTACTTTGTGACTTCCAAGCCTAAATATTATGGTAATATTTGTCATTTGTTGACTTGTATAATCGCATTCATATGTAAATCCCGATCACGTTCTTAGTCCGTTTAACTTGCTTTGCTGAGTCAGGCGCAGTATCATATTACAGTAAGTACCATCAACAAGAGAGCTCTCAAATGAATCCTTAATAGAGCACATTACACAAACACGCGTGTCTGTGGGAGGGACACCCCTGATGCCATTAGCCGAGTTCAATTGGACGCTTGTACGACATTGGAGAACAGAGCTAACAATATACGGAGAGTTTTCGCTGAGCCAGGCCCTTTCCCTCGTGTGATGCCTCGGAAAGCACTCGCCGTGTTCCACTTTAGCGCCTTAAAGCCTCCTCCTCGGCTTTTCATTCATTATTCATGCCCCCTCACTTTGAACTGCAGCACATGAAGCCGCCGTATCCCAGAGCAAGCAGATAGCAGACAGCGCAACCAAGAACAACAGCGACCCACTGGCCTATTTCAGACCATTTTTGGTATTCTATTGCTCCTTAGACATTCATTTAAGTTCATTTTGACTTTTGATTATTCATCACACATTTATCTTTACATCTACACTGGTGGAAGTATGACTGGCAAATTTGAGAGATTGTTATTATTACCACAGGATGAACTAATGAAGCTACAAACTACACTAAGTTTATCCTTATTGTATATTGTAATCAATCCAACCATATTACCTACATTATGTTTAACAAAATGGAAATTAGCAACTTGTTAGTTCTGGACAATACTTACAGAGCCATAACCCTTTTGTATTATTTACTCTAAAGCTCTTGTCACATTTGGATTGAAATAGAGATGAGCTGCGTGCGCTCCTGCGCTGTGCCCTTCATGCTCAGTGACTGCAGCTTCACACACAGCGCCTGAACATGTTGATTTATCACCTCGTTCGCCCTAATTCCCATCCAGATGTGCTTTGGCCTTTAGCTACACACCGCAAACACACACACACAAACAGCAAGGATCATTACAGGCCCGAGCCACTCATCTTCTGATCCCCCAAACCATTATCCATTGTTCTCACTAATTATAAATTCAATCAGCAAGTTCTGTGCCAAAGACCATGTAGGATGGATGAATGCAAAAGTACATATTGGGCGAGCAAGCGTGCTGCATTTTGAATTTTACATAACATATTCAATACTTTGATAAGAAATTAGTCAGCCGATACATAAAGCCAATATTTGAACTTAATTCTAATATTGGCCTATAGATACAGACTCTTTTTAGCCGTTTTCTGGCGGAATAGGAACGTAATTATCACAAACAAATAAAGTCAAGTCTAAATCGGGTCCATATGGATGTTTTTTTCACAGCAGATTGTTCAGTAAAAGCGAAAAAACGGCAGTCGTAACTGGCGTTAGCATGTAGCATGATGCTAACATTAAGCATCATGTTAGCATTCTCCGTTATTTATGTAATTTTGGGCCGTTGAACTACTTTGCTCCTCTCCATTGTGTTTGTGTCTTTATTGGGTAGAAAACTATAATTCCAAATTTGTAAAAGTAGTTTTGGAGTAATTATAGAAAGTTTAAATTTTTCCCTTCTTTGTTTGCCCCCTCAACTGCTTTAAGCATGGCCATATATGGGCGATTTCAGAGATGTCTGTATCTATCATGGGCCAATATTTTATATTTTTATTTTTAACATGGAATGAATTAATAGTTTGACTGGTAGCAACTGTATGTCAATAACAGATTTTCTTTCTTTCTTTTTTTTACATGTGTGTATGCGTGTGTGTTTGCCACTTGAACCGATTGTCCAATCACAAAAAAGAATGAGTCCCACGTTTTGGGTCAGAGGATTCTATGGGAACCAAAATCCCCTGAAATGTCCACAAATACTTTTTACTGCAATGTACTACAAACAGGTACAGGGCTGTTAAAGTGGAAATATGATGCGTATCAAGACTTGAAAACATTAATTTGTTGTAGTTGTGGGGGTGTACATTGTTCTAATGTTTTAATGTTTTTATTGCAATGTTGTCGGGGTGGGCGCTTATAAGCTTTTGCTTGGGCCCACTCCCTTTGAGCAGAATTTTTAACTGCTCAAATAAACTAATAAATTAAAGTAAACTAAACAGTATGGTGATGGTCAAATCAAAGCACTTTAGCAGTAGAAGAAGAAACAGCCAAAGTGAATGGGTTTACTCAATACTGTGTGGACGATGTAAAACTCCATAAATTGGTCAAAAAAATAGTAATGAAGGCTACATACAGTATATGTTACTGCGGTTTATTCCCAGCTTTTTCTGAGACGTGGACTCCGGGCCTGGTAGCTCTCACCTTTCGAACAGTCCAGTCCCAGTCTGAGCACTTTAATTAGTAAAATAAACGGTTGCGGTGTTATCCCCCGTGAGCTGGCTCATAGCCTCATTCGACTGTGTGTCAGGAAGGAAAGGAGGCCTGCCCCGTCTGCGCCCAGGCTGGAAACAGAGCTGCAGGCCTGGGCATCGTCACGGCCCAGTCTGGGGAAGGGCTCTCTCTCTGTGTCCTCAGTGTGGACCATTACTGTGCGACATACTGTAGAGGGTGCAGTCTGCAACGGGACAGGCGGGATTAAGACTGTAGCTGCTGTTTTTCAGGCGAAGTCACTGTGAATATCCACCAATAAAGCAAAGTTTTGTCGCTTATTCGGTGGCATGTGTAATGCTTCGTGCGATTTGAATTGGCAATCCCCTGGTTCCTCGACGAGACCACTCCAGCACGGCACTAAAAAACAACAAATAGCGGATTGTAAGTCATGCAGCATTGATTTACTATTAATAGTTCTGAAAAGTCAACTGCAAAGCGTCTCGTCTGTTATTATGAAACAAGATCTTTGAAAAATGATTGTTGACATTTTCATAACCCTAACGGTGGAACCTGTGGTTGTTAAAACTTAATCACCGCAAGTGAACAAAAAGTCAAGTCCTGGACAGTTTCTTATGTGGGGGAGACACATGTGCTCGCTCGAGGCTGGCATAAAAACAGAAACACATTCTTTGCCGCTTAAGTCTTTACGTGGTCCAGTCTTGCTCTAATTCTGACGCAACGAAATCACCAGCGATGGAGGTCAATTAACCCGAGAACCGGAAAACATGACATCAGCCCCGCTATTCTTGGTCCAAGAAAGTAAAGATGGTCCAGTGAGCGCCTGGTATGTTTATTTAAGGCCGCTGACCTCTTAGTCCCAAGGCATCTGACTGAACCAGGCACTTGCAAAATTCTGTATATCCTGTACGATACTTGGTTTTTCGATACCGATATCTGAACGATATTTTCCCGATCCCTGAACTAAAATATTTGTCCTCTAGAACCAGGCAACTTAACGATTTAAGTGTGGAAGATCTGCAAATTTACAACATCGGGTGCATCTCCAATGTCAAGAAATGTGTGAAAAATGGGGAATCATTTGGGAAAATGGGGGAAAAAACTGGGGGGAAAAGGGGAATATATTGGGTAAAAAATGGGGGGGGGATAGGGAAAATATTAGTCATAAAAAATTTGCAAAAATTAAGGGACAAAATGGGGAAAACGATGTAAAAAATGGGGCAGAAAAATGGTGTTATAAAATTGGGAAAAATTTGTCAAACATTGGGAAAAATTTATTTTGAAAAATTAGGGGGTAAAATTTATTTCAGTACCTGCTTTCGACACTTTCATTTTTTCGATACCAGTAGTACCTATACTTTTTCGTAAAACGATACCATATGGTATCGTTTTACGAACCCAGCCCTAATCTGATATATTGTTGGTCTTGATTTTGTCTTTGAGTTCCATTGTTCCATTGTCCATTGTTCACCTTTGTGGTTCCTATATTGGCTTCAGCTGGTTGTCAATGCACTTCATCGGGGCTTGCCATCCATCCAACCAAACACTTGTAGAACAGCACAGGGTGTGAAGGGGGTGAACAGCGGGTGGAGACATTCAGCAAATTGTTGGAGCCTTGTATAATCCCAGAATTAAATTTTTATAAACCATAGGAGAATTTAATACGGTATATCTATTGTAGGTGTACCTCATTTCACCATGCTTTTAGATCAAGGGTGTTTGAGAAACGCTAACCTACATCAATCTACATATTACCAAAAACAAGAACAAAAATATCACAACTACCGGTAATTAAATAGTGTCAAATAAAGTCATTAAGTGGCCTGTGACAATACTATATACAATATTCCCTGCACATCTATGGCTCCCTTCTGCAAATGCGAGCGTCCTCATCAGCATAAACGCTTCTGAGGGAGAGTTTCGGAAACCTTTCAGCTCAAAGTCGTGAATTCTGTCGGAGCGATGCTGTGTTTTTCAAAAAAAAAAAAAAAACGGTGATTACTTCCTGCCCCGCGCCTGCCACCAGTCCCAACCCTAAGCCCTCTGTGTCTACGGGCAAACGCCGACATCTGCGCTGGCTCAGTGTAGAAAGAAACGCGCCCTCTCATCGGCAGACAGGGCTTCCCCTCTTTCACATGTGATTATGGAAAATCCCACCGAACCAACACCGCCGACAAAACACAGAGCTGCTCTCAATTAGACCGGGTTTGCGTAATTCGGCAGAAATGGGGGGGGGGGAGTGTACTCGCGCCACTGAACCTGCGTAAGATTAAAACCCTTTGAAATATTTTATGTCTGGGATTACCTTTTATGCAAACTTTGTATAATTAGACTTTGCATATTATAATATCAGTCACTCATCGGAGACGTTTATTAAATTCATATGTTCTACAAGCAAATTGAGGTAACTGTAAAACTAAAAGATATCGTTTCAAAATAATTAGTAATATTATTTTATGAAAGTAACTATTTCTATACTTGAAGTAAAGCAAAGTAAATATTGCCTCCTTAGAGTATATTGAAATTTATGGGGGAAAAAGGACCATAGTGTGTCGTCTGCAACATATTATGAGCGATTGTAAACCCAGAAGTAGCATCGATCAGTTAGCTGGTGCAGGCTGATACTGTAAGCATTACCTGGGCACTGTTCTCACATATACATATAAAGTCAAGGCAATAAGGTGGGTCACTCCTCTGACCCGTATTTGTCTCTGACCCTGATGAAGGCCACACTGGCTGAAACGCGTTGGTGCGTAATTTAATTGAAGGCCATGCTACAATAAAGGCATTTAAATTCTATAACGTAGTGCCTTGTTTTTTTGTTATCTATGGGTACTTTTACACTTCTTTTTTTTTGACGGTTTAACCTACATACCACCACTACCATAAATATATTCAGAACCTACAAATAATTCCAGAGAGCACCTGTCCTGTATACTTTACATGTTTCTACACCAGTACCCACACAGCGCTTCTCACAAATTGTTGTCAATGAAAGTGGGGATGTTAGGAATGCGTTTGGACCACAACTGAGAGTTTGTAACGAAGTAGCTCCATATTTCAGAGATTTTTATTTCAATATTTTTTATTTATTAATTTTTTTTACAATAATTTTAACATAGCTTATGTATTGCTGGGAAGTGTGGCTGCCTGTCTGACTGCACCAATTACCAATTCACATTCATACATGGGCAAGGTGGGTGAAGTTCTTGCCCAAGGAAACAACACAAGCTACATTAGCAGTCATTTCTTCGTTAGTACATAAAGTTAGAAATGTCTTCCCTGTTAACAGATTAACAAACCTCGGCGGATGTAAGACAATGTTGTATACGTGTACAGCGATGAATGAAAAGAATGTCAATCAGATTTTGAATATAGAAAAAAACTGACCTTAAAGATATTGCTTTGACATTAATTTACCAAACCCAAGGTCCAGCTCTTATATTGGTTCTCGGACATAAACCACACCATCACTGGAGGCATATACAGCCGAGTATAAAACGCCCTCCCTCAAAGCCTTATTCATGGGCCTGTTTATGCGTAAGGAAGCGTTACATTGATTTGCATCACCGCCCCACTATGTTTTACATGGAGATCCGGCTTGTCAAATAGCTAAGTAAATCAAAAAGCATGCAAGGCCATTTAAATGTATAGAATATAGAAAACCCTCATCAGACACGGGCCAGCGCTCCTAAAAGAGATTGGCCTTGCGAGCTGCCCCTCGTATAATCAGCTGAGCATCGCACTGGCATGGGGTAGGACAGGCTGACCTAGACTGGCTCACTTTCAGGCCTTCCATTGGCTCTATAAATGTCAAAGCTGGACCTAATGAAGACGGGTTGAGCGGCTTTGAGGTGTGCCTTCCCCATATTAGCCCTGGCAAAATACTGTGCGCTGAAGGCCGAGGCGAAAAGGGGAATAGGGCGACCTTCATAGTGCCACCTATAATGACAGTTTGATGCAGAGGATATAGGATTTGTATTTTGGGCAATGATGGGGGTCAGGAGGCTCTTGAGATTTAGAGTGGTCATGTAAAATAGCTTATCGCCAATGGAACCGTCTCGGCCTAACCCAGGCTGTAAAATATTCAGGAATTCACGTTGCGACATTAAAAACTTCGACTGTTGCGTTGAGAGTCTTGCAGTACGTGCTCCTTCCCTGTGCCTCTGTGCCTCTCTGGTTAGTTTCAGAGCATGCCCCTGAGCAAGACCGACTTTCTCGGGCTGTTTTCTCATGGAGTCACCAGCGCGGGCTTTAGCCATGAGCTCATTCCCTGGGGCGTGACCAAGTTATTCTCAAAATGCTGATTTCTCTTCACAAAGCTGTCACTCCCCCAGCCGATCACGGGCCATGTCGACAAACTGACCATGGGTTACTGTGCGCATGCTCGCGAGGGTGAGCCCGGGTTCTTCTAAAGAAATAATATGGAAATTGTATGTACTGTATGGAAATGTCAGCACCAGTTAGCATTAAACCATACAGATTATTTTTTACATGCTGATCCATCTATACATTAACATTACAATACTTATACATACGGCAGCTCTGGAATCGCCAACATGGACATGTTTGAAGCAGTTGAGGGGGAAAACAAAGAAGAGAAAAATCTAAACTTTCTATCATTTCTCCAAAACTACTTTAACAAATGCTGAATTATGAATATAAGTTTATACCCAGTAAAGATACAAAGACATGGAGAGGAGCAAAGTGGCAACATGATAGCGTCATGTTAGGATCGTGCTACATGCTAACGCTAGCTATGGCTGCCATTTTTTGTTCACTTCTACTGAACAATCTGCTGCAAAAACATCCATATGTTTAGACTTTACTTTATTTGTGTGTTTATTGTTCCCCAAAACATACTTCATTCCCCCTCTGTGAGGCCACGCCCTGTATGACCCCTTGTATGACGTGTTGCTGTCTGTATCTATATAATCTTCACTACAGCACAATAGAACTAGTAGCTACCACTTTTAGCCTAATTTACATTGTTCATTTACATTACAAGTGACAATAGAATTTAGTGTGCACCCAAATTAGGGCTTAGTGGCTTTTACCCATGCTCCATACATTTTCATCATCAAGTCAAATCATTTTCGAAACCTGACTGACTTTTGTTCTTGTTGTGTCACAATATTGCAGCAATAGAAATGGCATGTTGCCGATTGTCAGCATTTTGAGCGAATAGTCTCCATGTTGTGGTGTGCTGCAGTGCTCTGACAGTGCTCCGTGATGATGTCCAGGACCCCTCACGGTGTCTGCTCTGACATTTATGGCCCTATGCCTCTTCATTAACACCAGCTAACCAGCCCTCCTGCCTCCACTGCACTCTGGTCTAATGCTCTGTGTCGCGCGCACGGATACACTAAGTACCTGGGGTCCAAGGGGAGGACTGTTGGGGGGCTTTAAAAATGTTGTTGTGCTATGGTTTTGAACTCAATGCAAATGGTTAATGCTTGGTGTTTGACTTATTTGTTGATCCGCACACAGCTTACATCTTATGGGGGAAGATTTTAGTTCATTTACAGAGAAAACAAGTACAAGAGATGCTCATAATGCACCTTAACGTTGAGTGCCGTCTGCTATTAAGCAACAAAAAGATGAAGAACATGATGCCGACTTCCTAAGCTAACAGCTGTTTCCTGTCTATATTTTATTACTATGGAGCATTAGCTGTGCTTTGTTGAAATAAATAAATATTTAAAAAGTAGTCTGTGCCAGAAAACACGCAGCTGCACTTACAACATGTTTTCACCCGAGAAGACTTCTGTGTTTATAGTAACTGTAGCTCTTTTAGCCGTTAAGCTAAAGGCTAACGTTAATTTGACGCAAACAAATGGTAAAATAGCACCACCATCTAAACAGTTTTTATGAAACACACTTGGCCGGACGTTTATATAAGTTTTCTTCTGTTTGAAAAAAAAAGCGTATTAATTTTTTTTTATTTACATTAAAATGTGGACAGGAAGTAGTCTTTTACACTACACTGGCCAACAGGAAGTTAACCAAAAACATTCTGTGCATAGAAAAAAATAAAAATAAAATGTTCTACAAGAATTTGTATTATAGAATATTATCGTATTGTTTTGGATATCTTTTGCAACGTCATTCATCACAGTTACATTATGTAAGATTCAGATTCATTGCAATAATAATCAATCAGGCATGTTAAATACTGAGTTATTGGTATAACGTGTCCTTTTAAGTGAATTTAGATAGCTTTATATAGATTTCATTCAGTAAATTATAAGAATGACTTTGCCACCTATAATATTTCTCCAGAGTAATGCTACATTTTGATACCATGTCTCTCTTTTATTCCCAGGCTGTGGAATCTCAGATCAGGAGTTTCGGACAGACCCCCTGCCAGTTGCTCATCGAGCCGCACCCGCCTCGCAGCTCCGCCATGCAAGTGGTGAGTGGAACCAGACGATCTGAGAGTCTCCCCAAACGCTGCGCCGTAATCCCCCCTCTGTCTGAGCGGCATCAGGGCCCACTCCGCTCCACCATTACCCCTTACAGTATCCGCTTCGGTCTAGAACTTTCTCATCTGTCCTCATGTTGGCACACTCTTCTAGACATTTTCGACTTTTTTTCTTCTTCTTTTTTTCAACAAATATGCCTCATTACTGTCGAGTGGATTTAGAAAGTTTTCAGTCCTCTTAAAGGAGCTGTTTAACTTGTAGTAAAGTCAAATCCATTTTTAGCCTTTTTGCGGTATTTTGTATTGGCAGACATTTTGCAAAAGCAAAAGACGGGTGCAGCGACTGCTCCCTGTCTGTATTTTATTCTTGGTTAGCAAAGTCTTGTTGAAATAAATTTGTATGTAAACAGTGCTTGGTAGAAAACATGCAGCTGTTGGATAATCACTTATAACATACTGTACTAAAAACCTTACTCGGGATACTTACAGTAACTGGAGGAGGCTTGTGAGTTTATAACTGGCTGCTTTAGCCTTGAAGTTAAAGGCTAACGTCACATTCACAGCAACACATTTTTATGAAACACAATTAATATATAATAATACATAATTTTTTTTGTTTTATGAACTATTTTTAGCAATTGTAAACTCGGTAGTACTGAATGCTAAAAACAAATCAGTCACATGCAAATGATAGTTAATAGCTTTTATTGTCATTAAATGGCTTTATTTCTCTCATAGGCCTATAAAAGCTTGATGCAGGTAGTTGTTACCGTGAACCGTAATGTTCGGAATATGTTGGGAAAGTTACAAATGATTTCTGACCACAATTAACAATTTAAACTTTGCTAGCTTCTTTTCTCATGGTTTGAAAAACTTTGGTACAGCCCCGTTATCTACATGTTTTATGTTACAGTCTGATACCAAAAAATACACATTTCTTTTCTATTGTTAAGAATTCTTCCAACTTAAAAGATACAAATTTAATTTAAAATGAAAAATTAGTATTCAGACCCTGTTCAATATCTGCAGACCATTGCTTCTGATCATAGTTGTGCTGTTTTTGATCATTAATGAAAGTTTAGATCTGTGGTAAATTAAGTTAATTGAGGTTAGAATGATAACAATAATGATTCTCAGTGTCCGTGTCCTCAACATAATAACATAGGAATGAACAGAAGAGTATAAAAATGGGAATACTGAAACCACTGTATTCCCGCTTTGACAACGCTGGGAAAATGGAGTCTTTGGATTCGAAAGCATCTCGTCGCTCATCATTAGTGAGGTGTGTGCGGAAAGGGGATTGTAGGATTCTGGTCCGCAGCCAGTTATTCCACCTGAGCTGGGAGCGCAGGAGATCAGTGAAAGAGCAGTGTGCAAAGCTGGAGAAATGGCGTGGTTCCAGGGGCCGATGCGGACCCTCAGCGGCTGCCTGTGATGGACCGGGGCCCCCTGAGTCCCTATTAGCGCGGTGTCCCTGTGGCGATGACAGCTGCCTGGAGACCACCACCCAGCACGCACACTGGCCTGACCCACACTGCTGCTTTCAGCTGGCCACACTTACAAGTTATATCTCAGGAAAATATGTTATTTTGCTTCACCAAAGGCAGAATGTTTGTTCGCCTTACAGATTCTTAATATGGCAGCACTGGTATCAGGGAGTGTACCCTCTATGTTACAAAGGTGACGACTGCTGGCTCATTTCTATTGATTATTGATTGTCCTGTAGTGCTCGGACAATAAGCTTTTGTCAGGAAGATACAGTATGTATTGAGGTACAATATATTCTGATGCACTGAGTTTTGTGATTTGATATGAAAAAGAAATGGTTTACTTTATCCTAAATGAATTAAATAAGAAAGCACAAGTTCACTTTCCAATGATGAAAACTAAATATAAATTTGTCTGACACGAAGACAAACATTTTGAAAAGTGCAAAGGTCCATTCAAAGTACAGCTCTTTTGTTAGACCAATCAGTACCAAAACTGATATGACTATATCAACTTATAGTAAAAAGCATTTGCATTATGTGATATAGCGTTTGACCATAGGTGCCTAAATGCTGCTTTCTCCTGTCGTGGCAGACTGTATGCTCACGGTACAATACACGTATCACAATAAGGTTTATTAAGATATACTGCAAAACATTACATTGTCCCTGCCCTAGCATCCCGGGCGATCAATGCAATTGATCACCATCCTAACCCTTTATTGTTCAATTATAACTATAATTGAGAGAAATGTATTAGGTCTGCAGTTGTTGCATACGTTCTGAATACTTGCAGTATATACTCACTTAAGTATATTACTCACTTTGAAATTTTAATGTTTTACTTTTCACTCTCTGAACCCTTCAATTAATTGATCTAAGTAAATAATATTATTTGCCAAATTGAGTCTAAATGCAGTGTTGTGTAATGTTGTGCAACATGAATATACCAGCTCCAGTCTACGGCAAACCAAAAACACTTCACATAATCCTTTAGTATGCTAAACAGGTTTCAATTCAGTAGTAAGTCTGCAGTGCGTACGCTGAGCATCATGTGTTTAGTTTGTGTATTTTTAATAAAAATAGATGACCAAAATAGATTTCCAAATATTTATCCATGCACATGACAACATTTGGTCTCCTTTAGTACACAGTGCATAGTTCCTGGCCCCCTCCCTGTGTGCTGTGAGAGTTGTCAGTGTCTCCCGGTACTGCTGGTAATGATACTGTCAGACTGTCTGGTTAGCTGTCACACACAGCGGATTTACTCAGCTCGGCTCCTGATGTTAAACACTGATCTCCTCCTTTTTACACGCAAAGAGGGAAATGGGCCCCTGTTACAGCTGCTCAGCACAAACACACTGTAAACAGCTTCATACAGGCCCGGAAGAGCGCTGACACCTGCAGTATCACACAAAATGTTTAAAGAGAAAGTGTCTAAGATGCGTATTTACAGATATTACATTTGTATAAGGATTGACAAAAGTAACTGCTTCTTGGTTCGATCTGTGTACAATATCCACGTCATCACCTTTTAGTTTCCTACACCAGAGAGAGAGCGCGTGAATTAAGATTTTAGTCATAGTCCAACTTCATTCCTAAGTTTAGATGAAAAGGCTTTTTTGTTTACATGACCGGACACAAAAGTATTTTTTAACTAATGTCTGCTTTTATAATATTATGAAGGACAATTTCATTTTATTCCACTACTAGAGCAAAGACCAGGTAGAGGGTCTTTAATTCTCATGTAGAAACCGATAAAAGAAAATTAAATGTCCACAGATGTAAATAATGAAAAGTTGATGGTATAGAATGGACATTTTCGTCTTTTAGTATATATTTTAAAGGGTGCCAATGATATCTTGTCAATCCTTTTTAACCGGTGATTGTCCTTAAATTCCTTGCTTTGCTGGAATCTGTGTGTGTAAATCTTGCTGTTGATCCCTACCTTCTGCTTCTGCTTTACTCTCCTAACTGTCTCCTCTCTCTGTCCTCCCATCTCCTCTGTATGTTTTCATTAATACCGGCTGTGATCCCCTCTCACCCTCTATTGTTTTACCGCTCCATCCTTTTTTGTTATACCCCCTTCTCTCCCCTCATCCGTGTGTCGTCACGCGGGGGGGGCCCTGACCAGTATCTTCTCCTGCAGACCCCGCTCATGTTCACCGAGCAGATGCAGCAGGACGTCATCATGGTGCTGAAGTTCCCGTCCAACTCGCCGGTCACGCACGTGGCGGCCAACACCCAGGCGGGCCTCAGCACGCCCGGCATCATCACCGTGACCGCCAGCCGCCTCTTCGCTGTCAACAAGTGGCACGGTTTAGCAGGTAAGGCCAAAGGTCAAAGGTCAAATTTATTTACAAAGCACATTTACAAACAGCAGACACTGCCCCAAAGTGTTGTACAGGTTCATAAAAATAAAACAATCAACATTTAATACAAAATAGAAGAGTAAAATAAGCATAAGAAAAGTATTCAGCTCAGCTTGTGCCGAAGGCCAGCGCAAAAAAGTGAGTAAGGCGACTCTCGGCGGGTGTTTCAGATGGCTAGTTTTATCTTTATGCCGCACCACGTACAGATTTTTACGATGAAAAATACCCAAAATAATGCGTGCCTTTACTGTGAGTGGGCCCGACCTCAAACCTGACTCGTCCAGCTTTTATTTGGTGGGATTTTATTCCTTTGCTTTGACTGGAAGCCAAACCGTTTTAAAGAGCAGGTATTATGCTTTTTCCTGGTGTTTGGTAATAATCTCCAATACAATACAATATCAATGCAATATGCTGGCCGATACCGATCCGATAGTCTTTTTGTATTAAATGATTATATAATATATATCATTATATACTATATAATGTATATATTCATATACAACACAACAACATATTGTATTAGATCCATACATTACAGTAGTTTCACCAGTTGGCTTTTTTTCTTTTATAAACATGCAGGAAGTTTTGGATTTAGCTTTGAATTTTAAATTAGAAGGTTTTTAAGAAGCAGGTGTTAGCGGCAGGTTAGCAATAGTAGCTTACCTTAGCGATAGCATGATGGTTGTGATTCTGCCGTCCTGGATAAACCTTGAAGCACTGGTCAAAAGCTCTAAAAAGTAAATTTTCTATAATAACTTTAATACTTAAAGGGATATTTCAGGATTTTGACATAGGTATCCAGAGTGTTGTTGATGTCTGGAGATATTGTTTTCTTAAATTCATGCAGTTCTTATATTTGAAGAGTCTAGTGGTGCTTGGCTAGTGCTAGGCCAGGACATTCCTATGGTAACAGCTTGCCTGCGTTAAAAACATTCTTACCCACTCCACAGTGCACCTGAGGCAAATCACTTATAACGCCAGACTACTGATATATATCTGTGTCGATAGAATAATTTTAGAAATAAAACTGACCTTGTATCGCATTAATTATTGCATTTTTTGAGGGACTATTTTCTAGCAGATAAGTGATTTGCCTCAGATGCACTGTGGAGTGGGTAAGAATGTTTTTAATGCAGGCTAGCTGTTATCGTAGAAATGCGCTAGCCTAGCGCCACTAGACTCTTCAAATATAAGGACTGCATGAATTTAAAAAAAAATATATCTCCAGAAATCAACATCACTTTGGATAACTAGGAAATGAGGCCCTATGTCAAAAATCCTGAAATATCCCTTTAAGGTCCAAATTAATAAACTGCTTATTAATACCTTTAATTAGCAGCTTATGAACTTGGGCCTAACTCGACTTGTGTGCGACTTGAGGTGACTTGCCGACTAGTGTGACTTGACCCGACCAATTGACTTGGACTTACTTGGGACTTGGACCTTCACCACTTGGACATGACTCGAGACTTGCATTTAGTGACTTACTTGTTTCAGACTCGATTCAATCATTAAATCATGGCAAGTGATTTTACTTTGCGATGAGAGGATTAAACTTAGCAGGAGATGGAGAGGTGAGAAAGCATTTCCTGGATACGTTGGACCTCAGGAGGAGCTTATTGGGAACTGTCGCTGTGCTGCTAAGAATAGCCACTGGTGAAGATCCAAAGCTTGCTGCCATTGCTAACGGCTCGAAACACAGCTCCAAGTCATGTTTTTGAAGAGAGATTGTGCACAATACTCTCACTTTAATACTTTAGGTCCTTATTCCAAATGCTTTATTTTGATCACCCACCGAAATAGAATTGTCTGTGTCTAGCCTTTGGGATTTGCTTGCCTTGTTTGTTTACATCAGCGTTTTACAACAGTTAACTCCTAAAGTCATGCTATGGGGCATCAATATTTTCCCCTAAACATCAAATTAAAGACCAATCATTATTTTTTGCCACAAAAACGCATAAAGAGTTGTGCTGCAAGGGTGGCAACAAGTTTTCTTTTTTGGAAAAAGGAAGGAAAATCCTGAAATGATGTAGTATTTTAGTGATTCCCTCACCCTCGTGCCTCGGAGGATGGACATTGACGGGGCGGACAGGTGACGGTGTCTTCGGAACAGCAGTATCAGATGTGACGCTCAGAGCAGCCAGCGTTAGGTCTCTGTCCAGCCTCATTCATCAGCCCTCTGTCCACTCAACTGTATTTACGTCACATCACGGTGCATTTATGAGCACCACGGCAGACTGGATCTCAGAACAACATAATGTCATCTATCTATGTGCACCGCGGGTCAGGCTGATGAATCTAATTGGGATAATAAAGCCGATGTCTCCCCGACCAGACACGCTCTTAATTGCGTGGATTTATTATGGTCTGCGGGACAAATATAAATGTGTAATCATAAACAAGAAGAATGGAAAGATGCAAATTGCTTTATTGTTTTGTCATGTTGAGCTGTGGCAGAGATGGAGCTCACGCACTTTATTATTCTCTACTATAATGGGAGAATATTTGTATTTAATAAACTATTTGATTGTTTTCTATAGTTTTTGTGTTTATAAAAATACAATTAAGTTCAATAAAATCAAATTAGGTCTAACTTAAAGGCACACTGTGTAACATTTTGGACTATACTCTCAGTACAAAATATGCTCCTAATGACCAGCTCGACACAGAAAATGCTATTTCTGCAGTGGGTAATCAAAGAAAGGTTAGGTTCTCATCCAAATCCAATTAAATCTCAAATTCTGCTGACTTTAGTCACATGTCGATGGAGACGAGCTGGAGACGTACCCACTCCTGCTAAAGTTACAGTCATGTCTTAGGAGAGCTGAGCCGCTCACAGCAAAGGCACATGTTTGTACTTGTTTGTACATTTATGAGGTATTTTTCAATGTTTTTTAATATTATTTAATTGGTAAAATTCTACACGGTGTGGCTTTAATAGAATACTTAAGAAAGTGCAGTTTTGCAAAAGAAAAAAAAACAAATGTCTTTTTTTTTTTCTCCATTGGTGACTGTGTGATTTTGCAGTTATACTTTCCAGCCCGTGATAATGTACTGAACCCAAACTGCACAGGGCCATGGCAATAACAATATGAATCTCATCTGTCTTCTCTCTGTCAGGTCATCAAGCCTCCACGACGCAGGACCAGCCCTACCAACTTCCTGTGGAAATTGACCCCGTCATCGGTAAGTTTTCATTCGCATAAGAGAAGGAAATAAGTTGCAATCATGATAACAATTAAGGAGGTAGATTGATCAGAAGTTTGTGGTAGAATTCCTCTGGCCTACCTACATGAAACTAAAACGAACACCATGTTCAACGTATTCTCTGTCGACAAAAATTAGCTACACAATCGTGGTCCTCGATTCAAAAATGCCGTGAACACAACCTGCTCTTACGCTGTACGTGCAAGAACGACTTCAAATTTGCAAATTGAAACTGTGAATCTCTCTGCGTCCCTGGACAGTCGGCTCCAGTTGTTTCTCATCCTTTGGCCCTGTAGTGCGCTCTTCATGATATAGACCCACGCTAAACCATTTGCATACAAATTGGAATGCAATGAGCTGTGGCCCGGCTCGGCATTTCATCATCAGCCTCCCCCCTCCCCCCCCCCCCCGCCCTCCGCATTCTCTCTTTGGCTTTAATTCGAGCGCGGGGAAAGGACGCGTGTCAATGAGAATGAATACGAATGCGGTAATAATGCTGATTGAGAATGCGCTGTCAGGGCAATATGGCCGCCTCTCATCCCTCACGACTTGTTGATGAGGGAGAGTAGATGCTTGTGATGTATGGGGAAGACTACAGTCCCAATCTTGCACATCTGCAGAAGCGGCGGATGCGGCTGCTGCTTTCTTTCGGCTCCGCGTTGGGGATTTGCTGCACTTGGAAATTCCCTGAAAAGATCTAGAGTTCCATCGCTATGTATTTATCTTTATCTGCGCGCACAGCTACAAGTCCTCTCCTTTTATATCCTGTGATTTTCTAAGAAAGTAGACTCTGCGGTTTGTCACTGTACGCATGTTGCACGTACTAATGATATATCTAAACGTGTGCAGTCCATTTTTTTATTTTTTTTTATGTCATTGCACCCGGACAAGTGTGGACAACTTCAAAGTCGTATGAAACCGTCTTTGGAGATGGACATTACCAAGTTCAACATATTTAAAAGTCATTACATGAATGTGC
The DNA here is from genome assembly GCA_007210695.1 of Neogobius melanostomus. Lineage (NCBI taxonomy): Eukaryota > Metazoa > Chordata > Actinopteri > Gobiiformes > Gobiidae > Neogobius > Neogobius melanostomus. Next base: position 8,789,934 of record VHKM01000004.1, on the reverse strand, counting down.
CAAAATGAAGGCCTTTAATGTCATTAAAAAAAATCGTTAAATGTATTCAAAAAAGTCTTAGTTTCTTGGCACATTGTTCAACTCTTTTTAGTGCATAACTTTGTCAAAATATTTAATGTCCAATTTCCGACTTCATCAACATTTCCCCACATTTGTAGGTTTGATGAAATGTTTGCAAATCTTGAGAAATTAAACAGACAAAGATTATTATTGTTGTTGTTATTATATACACTGCCTGACAAAAAAGTGGCCATACCTAACTGTTACTGTTACTATTACTGTTACAGGTATGTGCCTAAGGATCAGCTAACTCAATTGACTTCTTCCCTGATGGCGCGGGCATATTCCACATTGCTCACATTGTGAAAGCGTGGTTCAGGGAGCCTGAGACATCCTTTTCACACACGGATTGGCCATCAGAAAGTTCAGATCTTAACCCCATTGAGAATCTTTGAGATGTGCTGGAGAAGGCTCTGCGCAGTGGTCACACTCGCCCATCTTCAATACCAGATCTTTGTAAAAAATGAATGTCTTTTGACATTGCAGAAGCTTTTTCAAACAATGCCACAGTGAATGTGTGCTGTAATCAAATCGAAAGGCGGTCCAACTAAACATTTGAGCGTGTGAATTTTTTTGTGGTCAGTGTAGTATTTGAAGATTGAGTCGGCATTAAGAAGCTACCTGCGTAAACCCTTATATAGATATTAACCCTCTTAATAAAATCCATTTAATCCCCTAATCTATACAAACTCATCTAAACTTAAGAGTAAAGTTTATAATATCTAATCCCCAACCCAACTGTCACCCAATTAGCAGTGGATCAGCATGTTGCGAGGAGTGCGTGAGTATGTTATGGGAGTAATGCTGGGATCCTCAGCTCGTGTCACTAATATATTTCTGCTGTTTGCATTCCGGGCATAGCCCGGGCTAAACACAGTAAACCAGGGGATGAGCGCTGAAGCGGGCTGCGTCTCAGGGGAGGCTGATGGATTACGTTGGGCAGATATACGGGACTTTTAACACCAACAAATAAGACAAACGGCGGCACTTACAGAAAGCAGAGATATTTTCCTAAGTGCAGATGAATTTGCTGGATGCTCTTATGCTACACATTCAGATAGAAGTTCTTTTGTTTTTACCATTGAAATAGGCAGGCTCTGTATAAACTCAGGTCTTAATGTTCCCCTTCTAGTGCTAAGTGAAGGTGCACTGCATTGTGACCTTTCATTTAAACAATACAGTCGTTATTTAATCTTGTTGGATATTGCACCAAGTCTGATAGAGTAGCCATAAGTGTAAAAAGTAAAGTAATATAAATAGAGGTAAATCAAGTGCACAAAACTGATTCACATTTTTATCTAAATTGAACTTTGCCATAGAAACTCACAAGTAAAAGGTGTTCTGTGAGAAAGCTAGTCTTAGCAGTAGGCTACATTTTGTCCTTAATGTCTTGTCTGTGTGCTTTGCAGCCAGTAACGTGGGCAGTCACCGGCGGCAGATCCCAGACCTGCTGGACCAGAGCATTCAGATCAGCTCCCAGTGTTTCATCATTACGGCTGATAACCGCTTCATCATCCTCTGTGGCTTCTGGGACAAGAGCTTCCGCATCTATTCCACCGACACAGGTGCTTCACTCACTGCGAATAGTACATTGTTGCCGCCGCAACTGAAGCTTTAACGTCCATTTGGTAAGGCTAGTTACTGCAATGAGCTTAGAAGTGTTACATATAAATGTGCAGGTAAAATAAACTCGAGTGGCATTTATTTGGGATCTATAAATGATATCAATTTGTCAGACTTTTTAAACTAAGTTGTCAATGCCTCATGTTAAAATGCGAGAGGTTTTAACAAGACATATCTATTTTAAAATGACTGCTTTATGTCTAATTTGATAGTAATCTTAGCAGTTTCAAAATGTATAGGAAAATCTATGTGATAATTATTTTTGCCATAACCCCGAAGAGGCCAACTCTATCCCTTAATCTTTGCAATATTGTTGTATGGAAATCAAATCCTTACAGTTTACGGTCGCCAATCATATACTTTACTTCCCCTCAGTACTCACTGAGCGAGTCTTTCTTTCCCGGTCGTTTCAGTGCTGAAGTCATATTTATTTTTAAAGCTAAATACAGGGACACTCAAATCCCGAGTTCAATTTAATGAAGCCCGCTGCCTGGTTTGTGGGGAGCCCACAGGCTACATTTGGAGGAGGTTTTGTAAAACACCAGAAGTGGAGTGTATTTATAATGTAACAGTATTACTTTGAAACGAAGGTCGCTCATTTGCCTGACCCGGTTTTTGTTGTATGACCATTTAATGCTTTGACTCCTCATAAAAAATGCAAAGTCTAAGCTTTAGAGTAAAATATCCAATGTAAACACAACTACTTTTTTCTTTTCTTTTTTTTTTCTTTTTTTTTGCAATAGTTTAATGCATTCTTTGCATTCTTTGATACATATTGATTTCTGTCAAGTGGCTGACAATGAAATAGTACATCAATACTGCAACAAAACAACAATCATCTGTCCAGGGAAACGATGCGTAAACGTGATGTTGATTCACACTAGGTCAGAAGGAAAGCTTTAAGTTGTACATACATGACAGATGTAATGAATGATAAACCTGAGTTCACTGTTATCACAGTAGCATGAATTCATTGCCATATACATTAGGAGTTAGCAGGAATTTTGATCCCAAATTGTTTAAAGGTATAGTAATCTTGGTGTATGTAAACTTTTGACTTAAAAGTAACAAAAATATTTAAAAAAAAATCTATCTCTAATTTGTTCTGGCATTTAGTAAAGAAAAATATTTTTTAAAATTCTACTTGACCTTTAAAAAAATAAAAGTTAACTCTGATTTCATGTCAGACGGTGAAGAAAAATGCAAAGTGTCTTTTTATAAAGTGTATGTAAACATATGGTTCCTGCTGTAGGACACTGGTCTATATCAGTTGTACGTTTCACACCAAGTGCACATACAATCTCCTAAATACTGTATTATAAGTTCCACCTCTAAAAATATTTGGCTTTTGAACACACATCAAATAAAGACAAACCAGGTCTTAAAAGACTCTAAAACAGACCACAATTGAACCAAATGATGTCTAAGCTGAGTGTAAATCATGTCTATACCAGGAAAAAAAACATCTACATTTAATGCATTTCTAAAGTGTAAATGAAATTATCTCAATTTAATAATATAGTATGAATAAAATTTCAACATGCAGATAATTATGTGTGCCACCTGGAGAAGCCTAAGCAGTTTCCTCTGCTTTTTAACCAACAAAACAACACTGTTTGGGCCTAGGAGCTCACACTTTGGTGTTTCGTAAGTACACATATCACGGTGAAATGTTTGATACGGCGACATTACTACCTCGCTATCACTGAATCCTCCATTTGTGTTTGGTATTTCTAAACAGTCGCTTGCATTAGCAGTAGCCCACAGACCGCTCTAAGAGTGCGTGCGCTTGTTGTGTATTCACAGGGAAACATTGGCGGGTCAGGGGTCCTAAATGAGCCTGTCTGCAGCCTCACGTGCGTCCCGGAGTCCTATACAACCCTCTCTGATTCAATTTCTCCCATCCCGCCCTGTGTGTCCCGCCTGTGGGGGGGTGGGGACGTGGGGAGGGGGGGGGCGAGGAGATGGCTCTATTGTGCGGCTGCCACCTCGACACGAACGCGCTGTAATCGCACGGGCTCAACAGCTGCCACCCGCGGGTCCCTCAAGCCCCCAGGTTAAAGAACAGGGGATTTTATCAATTACACATCCTGATTGGTACACGTGGATGAAACGCGCGCACTTGTAATAGCAATCTGCACGTGCACCGATGGAGCATGTACATGTGGGGGTGCAATCTGAGAAACGTCGCTTTGCATTCTCTTGACGTTATAGGAGTAAAAAATATCATGCTTGCCTCTTTTATACATGCGTTATTTTGATGACGTAAAAAATCAAAATCAATGCCAGTTGTTTAAAAGCCGGTTTAGAAGTCACAGTTATACCTTATACTACCACTTTAAAATTATAAAACATCATAATTTCAACAATTTTAAGGTAATTTAACAATTTGAACTCCCTAGCATTATAGCTCCTGTTGTAAATGTATGATAAGGAATGTAAAAGAATACTTTGTGTTCTTATTGTTTGATGAAATCCAAGTTTTCGTGGCAAGAAATTAAACCATTTGAAATAGGGCTGAACGATATGGACAAAATTTCATATCTTGATATTCTCGATACAATATAACTATGGGTTAGGTGAAAACCAAGCATTTTTCAGAAAAATAAAATCATATACAAAAAAGTGCAGTTTTATTGATGAAAATCTATATCGTTTATATCTTGCTTTTTCGATTTTAATATTTTGAATGTTCATATCTCTATATCGATACATAATGATATATCTTTCAGACCTAATTTGAAACATGCTAAAAAGCAGGATGCCATCCTGGCTTTGTTGTTGTGCAGGTTATTTTTAGTGGTGTAATAATCACAAAAGTTTATAAAGGACTTAAAGAGTGGGGTATTATGCAAAAGATACTTTTTACGTGTTACAAATAATGTTCTCATCAAAAACATACCTGGAGTTGTGTTTCGAGCTGCTAACGCATCTTGGAGTAATCTTTAGATCTTCCGCAGTAGCTCTTCTTAGCAGTGCAGCTACACCTTCCATAAAACTCCTTATTTCAGCTTGCATTTTGTAATTTAACCACTTAAGATGTTTTGTTTTAACAACAAAGAAGAGGAAGACAGACTTGATATTCACAATTACTCACTATGTGCACAAATGACTGAGTGGTCATGATACGGTTAAAAGCTCCCTATAAACCAACAACAAAAGGCGTAGGTCAAAGCTGGACACTGCCAAGATGATATTATTAAAGTGGCCTTCCCCGATTCTTCCTATTAAACACTTTTTTTTATTTTTTTTCCTGACCCCTTTTGGCTAAATCTTTTTTTGGCTTTATCTCGCTTATTACAGTGTTCCAACCCTGACACTTCTGAGTTTGACAACACCTACACATTCCATTAAATCCTCTGTTTGGAAGACGCTACAGTTCCACCACGTGCTGCCTGGAAGCCATTATCGCGGCAGCCATCATTGTTTCTCCCAAGTATTTATAAAGATGTCAAACATTTAACACGTTTGATGTCTCTTTGTAGCCTTATCCAAACGCCCCTCTCCTCTAGCCTCCGACCCCCCCCCCCCATCATCTATGCGATCATGGTCTCTGACGTCCCGGGACAGATATGGCTTCATCTTGGCGTGGACACTTGGACGCAAATGTCATGTTGTGTACACGCAGTCCGCCGTTTGACTGCAGAGGTCACCCCTGAACTACTGCACCAGACAGACAGTAGAGTGTGGTCTGGAGATCTGACAGCAATTAGCTTCTTAATGTATACACAGGCAGGGGAGTGCACGTCCACTAACACACATACGCGCAGGGCAGGGCCGGAGCAAATATTTATACTGCAGTGGGAATTAGAGCAAGACTTAATGTGGATGTGATGTGAAGAGGCCAAGACAGGACGGCTAGCACAGGCAATATGGACAGCGTCTAACTGTTGAAATGCTAGGAATGCTAATGCTACTATTGCTATTGCTACTGCTAGGTCTCACTGGTATAAACTGTGCATTTAACCCACTGTAGCATCAGAACACTTGTGTATGCATCATAAAATTATATTTAGTTTACAATGATCCTATCTGTGCCATCAAAGCTCTATTTACTTGAGGTTAAATGCACATAACACCTAATTCTGTATCTGTTTCTGTGCAGGCAAGCTGACCCAGATCGTGTTTGGCCACTGGGATGTGGTCACGTGTCTTGCGCGCTCTGAGTCCTACATCGGGGGAGACTGCTACGTCCTGTCCGGCTCCCGAGACGCCACTCTGCTGCTGTGGTACTGGAACGGCAAGCACTGCAGCATCGGGGAGAGCTCAGCTAGTAGGTCCACACTGTCATACACACACACACACACAGACACACACACACACCACACACACACCACACACACACACACGAGCACGAAAAAGGGCTGAACACAATGAGGAAAAAACACACTTTATTAACTCATAACTGAGATGTGATGATGTCCCTCTCAGTTTACCTCTGGGGTACCCAAGCACTATGCAGGCCATGCTCTGTATAATTTTAGATTAAAAAAAAAAACAGTCAAAAGTTTATAACATATTAATCTTCTGTTCTGTACTCTTGTGTACTAATTGACTACTAATTATAGAGTTTTGTGATGTCATCTGCTATCCAGTAATTGAATTAGATTTTTTTTATTTACGTATTTTAATTACCACTTTCTGTGTGCAGTTAAAATAAAGCAGAAATAGGCCTTGTTTTTAACAAAAGACTAAACTCGGACTTGAACAAAGCTAGTCTAGGACATATTTTTAAATGTATAGGATTTATATAGTTGTGACACATTAATTCTAACCGGAATTTTAAAAACTGACTGACTAAAGAGCGTATGCCTCAAAGTAATTTAAACATGAGAAAGCGTGATCATACAGTTTACTATATTACGTCCTCCGAAAATAACAAACAATTTTGTGACAAGTTAGGCGCCTGTACCGTTTTACTCTAGTGATGGGCACCAGATATTTCAGTTTACCAAGGCCATAACTTTCATGAATCTTAACTGCAAAAAATGCGCGGAAGGAGCAAAGGAAAGTCATTTCTGTAAATAACACTGATCTAACCATTTAAAAATGAACAGAAAAAACAAAAAACTCAATATTTTTATTTAAAAAGTAGTAATTCTAAAGTAATTTATGTATCAATATTAAGAAATGAGGATTGATACAGTACTTTTCATTCTGGCTACAGTATTCGAATATTGATATTTTGGTATCAATCTGTCCACCACTATCTTACAGACTTATAACTGAGAGGGTTGTGAAACTGTAATTTATCACAGCCATCTGTAAAGTAACATCAGTTGAACCTGACCACTCCCGGATTAGAGCGCACAGGTTAGATTTTGCAGTACTGTTGCTCTCTCGCTAATGTCCGAGCGCGTGTTTGTGTGGACCCTGTGAGATGTGTGTGTAATGTGTCTGTAATGGGAGAGAAAGTGAGGGCCATTTAGAGCCGCTAAAGTTGAGCAGCAGCGTCCAGGGCCAGGGGTCAGAGCGCTCGATAAAAGTGAAAAATGCCCGGGCCTCCCTCCGTTACTGAACATATGGCATTTACCTCTGATCAAAGCGGCAGGAGCGCATTTCTCAAACCCAGCCTCTACGTGCTAATTCAGTCGGCTCACACCGGCCTACGTGTCGCTAAGTGAGCAGTTACAAATGGGCTGGGATTTATGACAAATTGTAATGTGGTTAATAAGCTACGGCGCGGTGTCATCTGGAGCAATGGTTCTGCATTTTAATAGACTAAAGGTGGATGGTGTTCACATTTGGATTGGGCAAGATTTTTGTTATTATTACTTGCTATTAAAAAACTAAAAGTATGGCTTTTACAAATAAGACTGGCAAATATATGTGCGCTTACTCATGGATACAAAACACAATTTTAAACTGAAGATTTGTCTATCATTTTGGCGTATTTCAAGTGTTTAGTGTTTTCTTTCTTGTAAAATATCCGCACGATGGTCGGTAATTGGCACATACAGTAGCTGATTAGCCGGCGTCGTGCTTTTAAACTCATAATTGATTTTTTTTTTTATTGATGCATAAAACAATTTATACTTCTGGATGCCAGCACTTGACCGGAAGTGGGCGGGACTTTTGAGCTCTAATTTATGTTAGCTGTTTATGTCACACTACATAATGTCATATTTATCAAATACAGACACTGATTGTATGACCTAAAGAAAAACTGAATGAAATGAAAATTGAAATCTACCTAAACGAGCTGTTATTGCTAAATGTAGCCTATTACATCAGCAGAGCGTGGCTATTTTTGCTCATGTTAAGTCCAATGACATTCAAACTACGTCATACTCATTGCTTACACATTCGCAGATACCCGGTCTTTCCTTTTGATGGATTTATGGTGATAATGTGAGCGAACATGACAAAAAGCCTATGTTTGTGTCCAACATGTTTCTGCTAACCTCGTGTGTGCCTGCCATGCTGAAGCGCAGACAGAGCGGTCGGCCTCCACCACAATGTGATGCTCCATTGCCCCAGACCACAGAGAATCCCCCCCTTCCTCCCTGCCCTCCTCACACACATACTTAAAGATATACATATAGTGACATGCAGACAGTGGTTTTTCTCTTTATTCGCCTTCCAAGAGTCGCAAGGGCCTGAACAGGAACAGCTGCGAGCGTAAGAGCGCACATTCTTCTCATGTATAATGTTGTGTGAATATCTGCACACTTCAGAGGAAAGGCTCGCTCTCACTCTGGCTCATGAGTAAAGAGAGACCACGGTACTCAAGGCTGCACTGCCATCTGCTGGCTACACATGGGAATGCTGAAGAATACAACATCAACATCAGTATTTCCTAACAAGTGTGGCAAAGCTCTTGGGGCTTTTCATGTGCCCCTTATCTTGAAGGCCCTGTGGGTTTTTTAAGAAATTATGCGCTAAACGTATATTAAAGCCAAATTGTTATGTTCAATACAAAGGTAAAATACTCTCAAATACACATATTTTACTGGCTAACCCTTTCAATGTCAAAATATGTGAAATAATTGGTATAGTATTTCTTAATACTTGCTAACATTGTACTCCTGACTTAATTTGAACAAGTAGTCTAGCCATTCCCAAAGTGGGGTACGGGGGGCCTCCAAAGGTTGACCACACAGCAATCACCTACAAATTAATGAGTTTGAAATGAACTTTATGTGTACTTGTTTAATTAGTTTTTAGTAGGGCTGGGACGATTTGTCACGATCCGATACGTATCACGATACTCCGTAGTAATTATGATTATATGTTTACGTTAAAATGTGTAAAAAGAAAACAGTCATGTGTCCAAAGTTTATAAACCAAATGCCATTTGACATTTGTTAAAGTGTTCAGATTGAAAAGTGCTTTAACACAAAATGTAACAAAGTGCTGTGTGACCGTTATTGGAAAACAAAGGAGTGCATGAAAAAAATGCCCGCAAACACAAGTATTGAAAGTATTGCAGTCCGAGCCAATATTTTTTCTACATTTTGTTATGTAAGATTATGAGAAATTAATGAGGAAATACATAATATATTCTTTAAAATTAGCAATTTTTATGTTGGGGGATCTTTGGCTCGACAAGGGGAGCCGCAACGTGCTGGACTGGCTGAAGTAGATAATATTATTTTATTATTTTGTTATTTTGTCACTTTGTCACTTTATTTGATTACAAAAAACATTTTACCAGCAAAAATGTTCCCTCGATTTTCTTACTGCCTACTCCACGCTGTCCCCATTGAAGACTACTGAATACTGAATACTGAATACTCCAACCCCAATAGTAAATCCCTGTGTGTCCAAACTCGCGGATAGCCATAGCTGCTTAGTGTTTTAGCGTCAGTCCTGCGCAGGTCCTGGATTGTAGTCAGATGTGGCCCTAATGCAAACCAAATGGGGCCCCTCTGCAAAGGCCCTAAAGGTTAACTGATACACCAATATATCAGCTTTATTGATCCGCCCGGGCTCAGGTCCAACACGGCGCTGTAATCCAAGCGTTCGCAGGTCAAACCACAGCCTTTGTAACGCTGTGATGTCCGCCCATTAAATCCTTGGACTACACACAAACCAAGTGCAGGGTTAGGCTAAGCTTGATACAGGGCGGGAATATCAGGGAAGGGCAAAATAAATAGGAAGGAGGTTTTGGTGAAATAGTTTTATGTTGAAGGTTCTTGGGAGTAGAAACTTGCAAGAAAGTGACCCAAAAAAATGCAGTGTTCATTTTTCTGAATGTTTAAATGTGGCAGAAACAAGAAAAGTACTGACTCATATAAATAATTGATGTTCCAAGTACCACCAGGCCAAGGTCAAGAGCAAATTAGGACCTAACTGTGTCTAAAATGGGCCGAAAGTATGTCTCACTTAGTATGTAATGTAATGTAAACCATTTCTAAACGAGCAAAAGCACCTAACATATAATTAGTAAAGCAAACGCAGGCACCACAGTGTGAGAACCACTGACTTAGAGGTTGAGATTTGTCATCGTCGTCGTCTAAAGAAATAGTAAAGAAATGTATCCAGAGATGGTCAAAGTATTTGATTTCATTACTTGACTAAAGCTACAGATACAGTACTACTCGTCAAATATTACTCCAAAAAGTAAAGGTTACTCAGTAAAATGTTTTTGCGTAATTGAAAGAACTGAAGTATTTGCTGTACAAAATGATTTAATATTCAAAGTAGAAAGTACAAATCTTTTTAAATAAGTGTTTGGAAATCTAATTTTGCGGCATTGCGTCATTATGTCCATGACTGCAGCAAGGAACTAAGCCTATATAATTGATCCGTCTGACCTGGTTTCATTGATAAGTACAGCTGTGTGTCGTCAGCGTAGCAGTGAAAATTTATATTGTGATTTATGAATATGTTACCTAATGGGAGCATGTACAACATAAATAAAATTGGCCCAAGCACTGAGCCCTGTGGCACCCCATAGCACACTTTGGAACACGGTGAAAACTGTTGGTTTACATTTCCAAACCTATAAGATATTTAATAATAAATGAGTAGTTTGCATTGTAAGGCTCCTAATGACCTTCTGGCAACTTGTACAGAACATTGGAATCACGCAACTAATTTGAGATGAACATGTAATTTGATCATAGTTTAACCCATATAAATGTTATGACCTAAAATGTAATTATATTCAAGCCATTTTTGCCTGTGGAAATGCATAGCTCTAAGCAGGTCGTATTTACTCTCTGCTGCGCTGGAATACATTAGATCCATACACTCAGGTCCACATTTATAGACATGCGAGTTCATAAAGAGTTGTATATGGGGCTGTCTTGTATATGTCATTTTTACAGGGGGCTCCGCGAGGGTAAAAGCCTCATGAATACAGTCTTTTTGCCCAAATCAAATTATGGTTTTACAGTAGCCGTGGCTTCAGTTTGCAGTCTCATTAGAGGGCCTTATTAGCTTATGGAATTCAATAAAAACTCAAGTGCATTAGCAGACACTGAGCAGAGTTATCTGTGTGGCTGCAGCAGGTTTCCCGGGGTACTTCTTTTATTGTGTAGGTTTCAAGTGATCTACAATTAGGCCTGTTGCCAAAACAAAACTGGGGGTGCCCGTGGGTTAACTTGGCCCTTCACAGGGCTTGATATGGGATGGTGAGATTTCTAGATTAACCACTATTTCCTCATACAATTATAGGAATTTTCAAGATGATCCATTGTCTTGCACATAATATTTACATGCAAAACATTATGTTCATCTTGTAGGATGGTAATATCAACCTTTTTTGGTTTTCCAAGGTAAAATTGTGGTCATTATAATGCATCGGTTTTATATAGTACTTTTCAGGACACTCATAGTCGCTTTACATTGCATTATTCATTCACTCCATATAGTGGTGGTAAGCTTCTTTTGTAGCCATAGCTGGCCTGGGGTTGACTGACTGAACCAACTAACCACTCACTCTCACACATCACATTTACAAATGTGAAAAGATGAGTGAAGTGTCTTGCACAAGGACACAACGACAACAATGACTCTATGGCCGCTTTTTACGATAACGCCTTTTGCATTATCATAAAAAAGGAAAAAAGCCAATATAATCAATTAGCAAAGGGGTCGTTAGTTCCATTCTTAATCCTAATTATCTTTGTTTTGTTTTTCTTTCTTATAAAAAGGTTTGACAGGGCATAATGGACTGCTCTTCAAGACAAAACTAGAAACGGCCCTGAAGGCTTGTTATTTTTCCACAGGGAGTTTTGTTTCCCACTTGTTTATTTACTTTTCCTGCGCGTTTGATGTGAACTTGACCATGGAGGAAAGGAAAGGGGTTAGAGGCAGAATCTGATGCCCATCGGTGACCTCCACGCGCATTTCAGATTAGCGTGTTACTTAATACCCATGTTACTCTACGTTGTCTAGGTTTTTTTTCTTCTTCTAATTTTCTGTCAGAGAGACCTACTCAAGGCAGGGGACAAAAGAAACGGTGCACTTCGAGCTCCACTTTGAATATTACATGTATTTACAATCATACAGATTCAAATTCAAATCATACTTAGCCTTCAGTTGCTCTGGCAGCCGTCACGGGAGACGGACGTGGAAGTAAAATGTGACTTTTGTTTTGTCGCTCGGTCTGACAGCTCAAACCCAAACCCAGTCACACAGACGTCACGATGTCAGTGATCCCCCGTTCCCTCTCCGAACCCCCACATCTGGATCCAGTGAACACACTCAGGGAGAGAAGAGGGAGAGCTGCGGAGCAAATAACAAGCCGGAGAGAGGGAGACCGACTGAATGGGACACAATTATCTCTAGAAAACGTGATTTTATATATGACAACTGGGAAGTAGCAAGATCTCAGAGTATAATATGTATGAATGCACCTTTATAACATAAAAGTAGCACATTCTTTTGTTCTTTATTTTGCTGTTGTTTTTGTCTTATTCTTCATCATTTATTGTTACTTTGCCCTATGTTCCTTTGTTTATGATTTGCTACCTTGTAATGTAATGTTACTATTTTTATTTTGGGGTGGGCGCTTATAAGCCTTTGGCTTCAGCCCACTCCCTTTGAGCAGGTTAACTGCTCAAACAAATAAATAAACTAAACTAAAAACTAAATATATAGTGTGAGGCAGAGTATTACAATATTAGCTGAAGAAACTTAAAATAGAACTTCCAGGGCCTGGAACAAAACAAAAAGTGGAAATCATATAGTGTTATATGAAATAGATCTAAATGATGTAAACCTGAAATTCTCTCCTAAATGAAAATGAATTGTCTAAAATTGCAGATGCCTTTGTGTACTTAATGAAGAAGCCCAAGTTTGATCGACTCACTGTTCTGTGGTGTCTCCTGCCCTCTAGTGCTGTTAAGCTGGTATTACATATAGTATTTATACATGTATGTATTTGTTCTCCAGCAGAGTTCACCATGCCCCGGGCCATCCTGACGGGACACGACTGTGAGGTCACCTGTGCCAGCGTCTGCGCCGAGTTGGGGCTGGTCATCAGCGGCTGCAAAGGTAGCTTATTATTACAAACTAGCAAAAGGGCTTCAATACTCGCCATACTCAGTCACTCGGTCACATGATCACCCACACTTCCATTTGACTCTTTAATTTAGGTTCATGAGCATATGTTTTTATTCCGTGTGTGCACAGAGGGCCCGTGCCTGATCCACTCCATGAACGGGGACCTGCTGAGGACACTGGAGGGCCCCGAGTCCTGCGTGCGGCCGCGCCTCATCCAGTCGTCCTCTGAGGGACACTGCGTGGTCTATTATGACAGGGGCCACTTCTGTGTCTTCAGCGTCAACGGCAAACTGCAGGGCCACATGCAGGTGGACGACAGTGTCAAGGTAGTTTACACACACAAATACTGGATCATGTCTGTAAAAAAAATACTATTCTTCAGTTTCCTGATTTCCAAGATTACAAAGCAAGGGTCCGACAGCATTAGGTAATTCACAAATGCTGGCCACCTGATTACCAACTGTTAATTTTGTTGGGTGTTTTGTTGGGTAAATTTGCCATAATTGTAGTAAAAAAAATTGCTGACTAAAATGGATTCAAACTAAATTAAAAGTACTTTATGAGACTAACACTATCATCTCCTAATCTCATAAGGATAAAAACAACTTAACTTCCAACCTTATGTAATTTAAAGGCACATTGTGTAACATTTAGGATTCTGTTGCCAATACAAAACAAGCTCCTCATGACCAGCTCTATTTTCGCAGTGGGTAATCAAAGACTGGATTTGACTGAATCTATTTAGCGCTCACTTTTGGCTGCCTTTAGTCAACATCTCCATGGAGACGAGCTGGAGACGTCCCCGCTCCTAGTTAAAAGTCAGGTCACAGCAAACACACATTTGTTTGTTCATTTATTTATATATATTTTTAACAATAAAAATATCTGTAATGATTTAAATGCTTCTGTATTTTATTCTATTTAATGGGTGAAATGTTACACAGCGTGGCTTTAAAATAAAGTGCTAAAGGTACAAGTGTGTGCTTTGCTCATGTGGGAGAGGCTATGCAATTTGATTAAATACAGTATGTCTGAAAGAAAGTAATTTAGCTAAGTGAATTTTACAAAAGTTACATGATATTTTCTTCGACTAAAATTAGACTAAAAGTAATAATTTCAGTAAATCTGTTTATACATTGCTCCTCTGAAATGTACTGCTGTGTTTTTGGCACAGCTGTCTCATACAGTGCAAAAACACTTTGGTTGTATTTCAATGCACCTCAAAATGTGTTATATTTTGACAGATGTAAAAAAAAAGAAGATGAATGTATTTATTTGTGCCTGGATGTTTTCCGCTGTGCTGATTTTGTCCCTGGAGACTTCACTGCATAAGCCCACTGATTACCTGCTCCGCTCGCTCTTTTCACTTCACTCCTCTCTCCCCTCGTCGTCTTTTGATCCAGCGTCAGCTCCAATCGTATCCCCTTACCCCTGCTAGAGGACATTCCAGCCGGGGCGGTCACTCCCGGACACTCGGCCCATTAACTACCCCGGGGCACTTGGACGACACTTGGCCCATTTCCCCTCTCTCGCGCGCTCTTTCCTCTCCGAGTGACGGCTGAGACTCGGGATAGTGCTACTTACTGCCTTTGGTCGGCCTGACCCGGGGTTTCCTCTCCGGCCTGGGAAATGCACGCCTGCGATGACAGACCCAACAACGCCTGCTTCAGATTAGCAAAAAATCCCAAACCTGCTGCAGTGCAAAGTCACAAGGCATTATTTCTCATTGCAACACATTATAAAGCTGGGGTAACCGGTTCCTTTCCTAGCGTTATTTTTTTTGCCTAGACAATATTCTAAACACAGCAGTTTGTCAAAAAGACTACATGCTGTTATACACTAAATATACTGTAGTAGTTTTCTACCAAATGCATGAGGGAGGTCGAAATGTTATGCCTAAACGTTTGAATGCCACTGTTGAACTTTCTGGCCGAAGTGAGCAAACGTCCGTTTGGAGAAGAAGGGGCACAGAATTTAATAAAAAGAACATCTGTCCAACTGTTAAGCCTGGGGGTGGATCGATCCGGCTTTGGGGTCGTATCGCAGCCAGTGGCACAGGGAACATTTCATGGGCAGAAAAAAAAATGAATTCAATTGCAAAGAAGGAAAGGGCAAAAATCCTTCAGACTTCTTGGGTGCCTAAAAAAAACGCTTAAAGCTGTGATACTTGCCATATCGAGAGGTCTCGAGGGCTTGGGCCACTCTGCAGGGTGCTCAAACTTTGTTATGGCTTTTATTTTTCCCTTATAAAATTTTTTCAATATTATGGGGCTGTAACTTCATGCCCTTAGGAGATGATTTAATCTTCCTTTTGCTTCATTTTTCACATTAATAGAATTTGATCGGAGGTTACAACAGGAACATAGGGATGTGCAGTAGAGCGATTGAGCTAGTTTCTAGTTAGAGCTAGTTTCAATATAGCTAAAAAATGATCCCAAAAATTGTTATACCCAAATATTCCGCCACTGACGGGGCCAACAGTGCCTGGTTCAAATTAGTGAAAAAAACTCCAACCTGCTGCAGTGCATTCACGTCATGCAGTCGAGCATCAGCCAGAGCACAAACAGTGAAAAGTACTGTTTAGGGAAGTTTATGAGTTGGGACAAACAGCAGCCATGTTGGGTCTGAGTTTTGGACAGCGAGCTAATTAGCATCTGTGAGCTATAAAAAGCGAGTCAAAATAAACCCGACATTGAGATGATTTGTTAGGTTTTGCGTGAAGTAAATGTAGTTCTATTCCGTGGTGGTGTGTTATGTGATGATGCATCGAATTGAGAACACGTAAAAGCTATGTGCAGGTAAATAAAGCAAGGATTTACAACTAGTAACTGAACGGTAAATAAAGTTTTAAATGCATGTTTAGTAAGGTGGATTTGCATTTGAGATTTGATGTAAAGATTAGAATCAAATGTTTCAATAATTTAAAAAAAAGACTATACATAACGGGCATTTATTTAAAAAAAAAAGTGGAAATGCCTGGTATTTGTGTTCTAAACGTATTTCTAACTTTACTGTCTCATTCCTAGCGTCCCAATTAATCACAGAGATGAGTTTGAGTTTCACACCAGGGAGCAGGGTGCACAGTACTAGCCTGCACCAGGCTACCTGTTTTTAGCATCAGTGCTTCTTCTGATTTTTCCACAAATGTCAGTGAAAAGGAGACACATGGATTTAACTGTATTAGTTTAAAAATACATACAATCCCTTTAAGAAAATAAAAATAATGGAGAGACACTCCCAAAAACGAGACACTCCTTCAGTGTATAAAGAAGAAAAATGATTTTGCAGTTTGACTGTTATATATCACGTGATCAAATTGTCAAAACTTTATCTGCAATATTTTTGGGATAGGCCCAGAACTCACAGGAGAACTTCCCATGACCCACTTTTGGGCCACAACCAGTGTCGTTTTTGGCAGCCCTCTTAGTCTTAGTCTTTGGGGCGAAAATGCTTTTTAGTCTTTGTCATATTTTAGTCATTTCCATATGTGATAGTCTTAGTCAATGAAAACTAAAAGGTTTTGGTCTAGTTTTCTTTTTTTTTTTCTTTTTTTTTTTAAGTAATCAAGTGTTATTATTTCAACAAAGTACCTTAGGTCGATAAGCATTGGAAATTGGGATGAAGGTTGACGGATTGTATCAATCGGATTACACTCACAGTAAATAGAAGTGTCATTATTGTGAACAGGACTTTTCTCTATAGCGCCCACTATCCTCTGATTATCGCTTGTGCCGTCTGCACGTTTCAGATTCAGACAACTTTATTTAGCCCACAGGAGGCTATTCATTCAGTGCAGCCACAAGAAAACAAAAATAAGTCCTAGTGGAATCGCAGTCAGAAATATCAGCATCTTAACTTTCACAAAAATAAATATAAAATGATAAATAGACACATCCAGCCCTCATTTCTTTTTCTCTGATTAAAGTTTTTATCGTCAACAAATGGGATATTCTGATTTAGATTTTTTTTCCACTTATGTCATTCACAAATACTTGTATAACATAATATCCAGAAGTGGCTTTAGCCTCTCTCCCTTTCACCCAGAACATAATGTAGTACTTCTGCTCTCAGACTCCCATCTTCTCCGTCTCTCTGCTCGACTTGACTCCTGGATAACGATGTGTTTGTCCTGGCGTGTACCTGGAAATGTTGAGACGCACCGAGTCACTTTTTCAAGCGTACATTGGGTAGATTTATACGCTTGGTGGGATGACAAGCGAACAGTCAAGTATCCTGGTCTAAAAGCAGCATCGAGTGACACAGGCCATACTGAACAGATTAGATACTAAGCGCTGGTATAACTCAGTCAGCGCATGTAGCCAGGAGGATTAACGGCTCCATAAATTCAGACTGTACCTTTCCCAGACTGTTGGCTCAAAAGAAGTCGGAAATACAGACATTAAAGCGAATATGTTTCTGCTGCAGTCATTTCGGGAGATAACCCGAAGCCGAGCGGCCATCTTAGCTCCCACAGAGGCGGTGGCCATATTTATTTGAGCGCGCAGTTGGTAGGCGGGTGATTTATAATGTCTGCGCGCTGGCTCCTATACCTGCCCGAGCGGACATGTCTGCCAGAGGGGAGGACCCCCGCTGAGAGAGCCCGGGTCATGGGCGTACGGGAACGGTTGCAATAGGCTTAGACAGAGTAATAATTTAATAGAGAGGGGCACGTTTAAAGCGACACTGCGTCAAATTAACCCAAAGAAAAGTATAAAATGCATGCATGTATTTAATTACTTTTTTTGTGTGTAAATGGGCTCAGACCTGACCCGGGTCATCACCCGCTTGTCTCCATGGAGATGTTTCTGGCTTGGCCTCCCATTTGGCTTAGCTCCTCATCTAAGTGTTTTATTTTAATAACCCATTAGCTGTCTGAGCCTGTTCTTACAATTGCAAGTCCAGACCTGTTTTTATTAGTGTTTTATCCCCATGCAAATGAATGGAGCCAGTCCCGATACTAAAGTATGGCGAGACATGATGTGTCTGTTTCATGGAATTTATATAATTTGTGTTTGTGTTTGTTTTTTCTATCATTGACATATTATACAAAGATGTTTCGTGGCCTTTGGATGTGTATCCGACGACAAAAAACAGAAAGTTAACGGATATGATTTAGCATTTAGCTTGGACACTTTTATACACTAATTCTTGTCTAAAGTAAAATCTCAAATGATTTATACCTATAATAATCATTTCTAACCAGGCCTGGACCTCATCTAAATGTGGTCGATGGCTGAAAACATCCGGGTGGGTTATATTTAACGATGTTTGATAGCTACATGCTAACGGCTAAAGGAAAAAGACATTGCCGGCTTGCTTACTGTTCGCAGACGTTAGTATTGAACACCATTTCTCTTTCTTATTTCTATGACCATGTTTGTTTATGTTTTCAGTTTACAGCACGGTTTAGTTGCACTTGTGGCATTCCAACATACAACACCAGAGCGCTCCGCAGAGTGCCTTTTAAAAATAATTTTACATTTCTGAATTAAGGTTGTCGTCACTGGGTAAGATCGCAATGCCTGCTCTTACAATGCATGAGGCGGATTATCTCAGGAATTCTTAATGCATACCCATGGCTTCCAAGTGATGTAAAATCAGGATCATTGTCATAATTGTCATAACAATCAACACTTTAAAATATTGCTGTTCTACATTTTGAAAGCTCAAAATGGCACGTAAATAATGGACTGATACCAGTGAACTTTGACACTTTCTTTATTTGTGATTTCTACACATAATTAATACATTGTTTTCTGCTTCCCAAGTGTATACAGTATTCAGAAGCAGATATACAAATTTTAGTTATTGTGAAAAATATGCTAATAAACGAATTAAGCCAAATCCTATCCCTGTACGTTCCCTGTCTTTCAATTTTAGGTGCCCCCGCGCAGACCACAGGTCCGCGTCCCCCGTTTGGGAAGCACAGCTCTAACTGAACACACATGTGCCTAGTGACTTGAGCTGAATCATTGCAGGCGGCCCGGCAATGATTCAGCTCTGTGTCGTAAACTCTTGAGATGAGAAAATCCTTACATTAGCGTCAGAACAGGACTCGCTGTGCGCGCCCGCTCATTTCGTCGGCTCTCCTCGCTCTGATTGATGCCGCGCCGCTCTCATATTTCAGCTCCCGGAGTGTAATCTGTGCATGTCCGCCTCCCGCGGGGCTCGTGCGGCGCGTACAGTGAGCAGAGAAAGCAGATGAGCTGAGTAAATCTTGCTTCTTCACAGTGGGGAGTCACTTTTGCTACCAGTGGCGGAACAGGAAGTCTCGGAGGACACGCGGCCGCCGCATCGCTGCGTTGCTCTGGTGTTTTTAAGATCTGTCCTTTTGACTTACAAATCCGTCCCCCGTTCAAGGCCAGGCCAAAGACTTATTTACCCAGATTGTTATTTTTCACTTGAGTTTTTTTATGTTTGTTGTATTTTTGAATTCATGTACAGTAGATCGAATGGGATTGTTATGGAGGGCTTTAACCTCTTAACCCCCTTCCCCCCACCTGAACCAAGCACATTTTTTTCCAGTTTGGCTTTAACCAAATCTAAAAGCTTCTTGGAAAAAAGCATCAATATAGCAACGAAAACAAGGATGAAAACGCAACAAAAATGTGACAAAAGCTACAACAGAGTGAGGAAAACGTTACAAAAAAGCCACACACAAAAAAAGGCCAGAAATAAGTGACCCAAAAAAAGCGAAATGGACGCAATGAAAGAACGACAAAAATGTGCCAGAAAGCAACCAAATGGGCGACAAAAAGGTAACAAACCCGTGATGAAAACATGGCGAAAAGGAACAATGAAAAAGCGACAAAAACACAACAAAAAATATGAAACACAACAAAAAGCGGCAACAAGAAAACACAAAAAGTGACAAAAACTAAACAAATAAGTGACAAAAAAGCAACACAGAAGCAATAAAAGAGCAACAAAAAAGTGACAAAATCGTGGCGATGAAAAGCAAGAAAAACACAACAACAAAACACGACCCAAAAAAATAACCCGCGGTGATAACGCGACCGAACAGTTAGGATCAGTTTTCAAATTAGGCATTATACTGTTGCTCTCCAGTCGAGAAGCGTTTAGATTTGGGTAAAGCCGACTGGAGAAAATGCACTTGGTTAAGGTGGGGGGTAAAACCATGCGACAATGAAAGAATGACTGAGGAGGCTGATGGTTCTGCGGCTAAGTCTAAGTGGCGTCTTGTTTTCTGTGTGTGTGTTTTGTAGGCCATGCTGATGAGCCGTGACGGTCAGTACCTGCTGATGGGAGGAGACGGAGGAGTGGTGTCTGTGTGGCAGCTGTACG
The DNA here is from genome assembly GCA_007210695.1 of Neogobius melanostomus. Classification (NCBI taxonomy): domain Eukaryota; kingdom Metazoa; phylum Chordata; class Actinopteri; order Gobiiformes; family Gobiidae; genus Neogobius; species Neogobius melanostomus. Next base: position 8,769,489 of record VHKM01000004.1, on the reverse strand, counting down.
ACCTCAAACAGCTGTTCACGTACCCGGCCTGCGACGCTGGCATCCGCTGCATGGCCATTTCTCACGACCAAAGGTAACATACATGTACTGTACTGAAGCGCGGGGGCTGACGGGTATTATCCAAACCCACTTTGTACTATGAAACAGACCTTTGAGTAATCTTTGAATCTTCTCGAGTGGCGAGTCAGGCTGGGCAAAAAAAAAAAAAATTTGAATTCAAAATCAAGTTTGCGAGTCAGATATATTCATTTTGTCATATTTTTTAGTATAAAAAATATGGATGTTTTTTCTTTGTTACAAACTGCACAATGCACAGTAGCTTTTCAGTTTTTTACACCTTTTTATGGGTTTGTTGATGCACTTTAACTAAAAACAATAATTAAAATATATGTACAGTCAGCAGTTATTTCAAAGGACATTGAAAAGAAAATGTTTTGAGAGAGTTTTTAGGGGGAACAAATCGCCCGGCTCTAGTGGTTAGCATTGCAGTGACCGCTCCCAAAAAGCCCCTCCTGAGGTCCTACGTGTCCAGACAATTCTCACCTCTTTATTGAAATAGCTGCGAAGGGGAGCAAGAGGAGGGGGTGGAGGAGCTTACGGTGAGATCGTACGAAAATCAGGAAGTGAAGCTGGATACTGGATATTTTGTTGTTTATTATATCAATATTGCCTTTTCTAACCGGATAGATAGTGATAATGATAGAAATGTCCTTGACATTATTACAAACACCTGCAAAAAACCCCACTTTAAAAAGGTACACGTTAAAGGTAAGTATGTAAGATGTCAGGGGTTTTGTGGCCCCCAGGTTTGAAGCCAACCAAACACTAATGTTACCGATGCTGATTTATGCACAGTCGCCACAATGACACGAAACATTTTACATCTGAAAGCTTTATCGTTTACATTTACTTTGGGCTGCCAAATACAGACCGGTTACGGCAAGCCAGGATACTGTTGTAAATGAGAATGAATCGACTCTGCCTGGTTAAAAAGGTCAAATCAAATGAATAAAACTGAGCTTGGAATGCAGAAGAAAGTATTGTAGGAGCCCAAATAATGCCGTAAATAGGAAGTGTAAACAAATGTATTTAAGTGCAAACATTCATAGCTCAGATTGGAAAACACTTTAACAGTTTAGCTATAATGAAATGCACATTTGTCCAGAGCTTACACCCTTTTGGAACTGCAATATTATCTATTCAGCATTGTTTCCCCCCCTATCAGTGTCTCCTAAACCGGATTCTAATCTCATTTACAATCTTCTTTAGGTGCATCATCACTGGCATGGCGTCTGGCAGCATCGTCCTCTTCTACAACGACTTCAACCGATGGCACCACGAGTACCAGACCCGATACTGACCTGTCCCACCGCACTACTCGCTCTGCGCCCGATCTCTGAATGTATCTGTGTTTCTTTATCGAGTCTGTCCTGCTCTCCCGAGAAATCAACTATTTTTAAGAAGGGCAATTGCTATATTTTGTAGATCAGATAGAACATTTTTTTTCATATCAATCATTGGGGTTGGGGTGTGTGTTACTGTACGCTTAAAAAAAAAAAAAAAATCAAATATATTTTTTAGCTGTCAAGAGTCTATTTTCCTCTACGGGGCGCTAGTTCTTAAAAAATACAACTCTTTTTTTTGTGTTCATGAGTGATTCCTTTTCCTGTATATGGGGATGATTAAATGTCACTTTTTGAAGATATATTTCGATAAATAATAATTAGATTTATGAAGAGAGGATATACAATACATACATGCATCTTTAACTAAATGTCTCACGTAATCGTTCATATTTAACAACACGTTTCTTGTTTTCTGTGCGTTTGTGTTTTTGCATGGCTCATTATGTCTTACAAATATGTTAAGCTTATTTAAGAGGATTCACATGTGACTGAAATACAATCTGTCCGACCGGGTTTGTTCTTTAAATTATGTTGGTTGTTTTTAAGAAAATCATAACATTGTGATGAGACCTTTGATTCATTTCTGAAGCGGAGGGCAGCAGAGAATAGTTTGTTTATGGTTATTATCATAGTATTGTCATGGCCTATCCACGTGAACAAAAACTTGCATACAGAAAGCAAATGAAGTCAAATGATTTTACCTACATTCACATCAATAGTGGTTGCCTTGTTAGATCATACACGTACGGTACCAATTGTGTTGAAAAGACTCTTTGCTCAGCATACACAGTTGTGCGGATCTCCTTTCCATTTTTTCCACTGTATTCTTTGGATCCAGCACACTGGTTGAGAACTGTGGATGTGCGTGTCTATCCAAAAATGTTTGTTTTCCCATTTACAGCCAACTCCATCTGAGACTTATCGAACGTTTATGTGGAACGTGCGCTCAACCTCTATATTCAATGCAATACGTCCTTTAGTTAAAGTAGTCCGAATCCATAGCAACCACAAAACAACCTGTGAAGAAAGGGCTTTACCATTTAGACATTTACGAGTGAGTGCGATTTGGCACTATATGATCATTTTAGAAGACATTCCCTTTTTCTTTTTTTTGATGTGGTTTGAGTTGTTTGGAAAAAAAAAATACTGCAGTTGTCTTGATTTTTTGCAATCTCAATGTGTGTTCTGAAAATAAAATGGATTTTATAACTTAAAGCTTCCGTGTCTGAGTAACGTGGCTCCCTCTCATGGTCTGATAGGTGTATTACAGACCAAATCAGTATAAACAGATGTCAACCAAGCAGAATACTAAAGTAGAGTGATCTGAAAATAAAACTGATTCTGTCGCTTTGATCGTCTTTGTTGTTGTTTACCATTTGGGTTACACTTTAGAATATGGCCTGGTAACTCCTAGGTAGTTACTGTAGTACATCCCTGGTACTTACAGAGATAATTACCAAGTACTTACCTAAACGTACCACAGTAAGTACCAAGGAGTTACGAGGTCGGCCCATTAGTCCGACGTCTCATTATTCTTAAATCACCCATTGAGTAGGGGTGCCATTAGGGTTAGGGTTATATTTTTGTAATAATGAGACGTCGGACTCATGGGTTGTCGGATCAATGGCATGGCACCGGAGTTACCAGGCCATACCACTGCAAGTACCTGGTAATTACCTCTGTAAGTACCAGGGATGTACCATAGTAACTACCTAGGAGTTACTGGGCCGTATTCTAAAGTGTTACCCCTAAGGGTAAAGTAAACAGCGCCCTCTTGTGGTCATATGTAGGTGTCACAAATAAAACTGGCACAATGAGCTAGGGGAGAACGGGTATGGTTGTAACACTTTTTGCATTGATAAATATATATATACACACACACTAGATGTGACCCGGCCTCCGCTAGTCTCCACATTTGATATGGCGAACCGGACATCGTGGTGGTGGACAAAGAGCAGAGGAAAGCCGTGGTGGTTGACATAGCAATACCAAGCGACTTCAACATCAGGAAAAAGGAACACGAGAAACTAGAGAAATACCAGGGCTCAGAGAAGAGCTAGAGAAGGCCTGGAGAGTGAAGGCATCAGTGGTGCCCGTGGTCATTGGGGCACTCGGGCAGTGACCCCCAAACTGGAGGAGTGGCTCCAGCGGATCCCAGGAAATACATCAGACATCTCGATCCAGAAAAGTGCAGTTCTAGGAACAGCAAAGATACTGCGCAGAACCCTCAAGCTCCCAGGACCCGAGCTTGGAGGAAAAAGAGACCGCCCGCGGAGGGTGAGGAAGAGTTTTTTTTTTTAGCTTAAAGGTTCATCATTAGACAGTATTTATAATGTTAGAATAAAATTGGCAATGCTTGCAAAGCTGCTTTATAATAAAATGTACCTCTGCGCTCACAATACAAAGCAAACAGGAAACACATTGTAGTGCACTTAACTTAAAAAAAGAAAAAGAAAAGCGCAGTGCAGGCCATGCGCTCTTTAAGTGGTAGTTTCATTTTTGCTTTTCTCACACGGAGGCTAAAGCACTCGGAGCAGCGTATTTCATTTGAGGCTCGTGTTTGGGCTGTTCTTTGACAACATTCTGCTTGTACTTTTTTCGGAGACAAAGCTTTGGAGACGGAATATGACCAGGATTGGAATTTACGCATTTGTCTGCGATTCTGACATTACGCAGTGCACTGGATCTATAATTAACCACAGCACGGCCATGGTCATCTGCAGGAGAAACCTAAACAAAGACACACAGATTTAATGTGTTTTTGGAGGATGTAACTGTACAGGTGTGGAGCGTCTACAGCCTTCAGTTTAGCGCTAAGTGAGGGTGACACACATCGCCCCGTTTGGATGCGCACACACACGCACGGCAGTCAGATCTCAATAGGCTCGTTCGAGATGCCGTCGCGGCTTGCCTGGATGATGAAAGTCAGAAGTCCATCCGACTGCTCCACATCCAGAGAACGAGAGATCACGCAGCGTCTCCTTCAGATATCGCGTTCATTTCAAGTTTATCCTAAATAAAAGTCATTTAGGCCTACCTCCTGCTCTGTTTCCTTTACTCCAGTGACATCATTCTTCATTAGAGAAAACTTTCCAATTTGTTTGTTTGTTCAAGTTTGTGAGATAAAATATTTCCTTTTAAATCATGAGTTTATTCTGAAAAGCATTAAACATGAGGTCTGTTTTAGGGGGCGATAGGGAGACCGAGTATGGTTGTAACACTTTTTGCTTCAGCACCTGTAACTCACTGAATTTTTCAGCTAGAGTTCTCAAACTTTTATACAAAGTACCCACATTTGTTTAAAGGGACTATACATAAGTGTAACCACAAATAAATGTATACAAATTAGAAATGTCTTCCTCATACATGCTCCAGCAATGCCCTGGTGAGTAGAATGATGGCCTTTTCACCGCGATTGCCTCTATATGCCTGTAAAGTCATATGTCATAATAGTCTATGTTCGGGGCAGTCCCGGCGCCAGCTCAGTACATTAGGGGGGGGCGGCTGAAAACCAAGGGGGGGCGATGACGTTAGGGTCAGCTCACACTACACGATTTTTATGCCCGATTTTGATACAATTCTCAGTCGCGCCGAGTCTTCCCGAGTCGTCTCTAGTCTAAGGCAGTCACACAGAGTCGTGTTGCGTAGTGTGGGGGGGTCACGACTGGACTGGCGTTCGAATCGTGTAGTGTGGGCAGCAGTCAGACGCAACTGGACTACAGTCGCAGGAAATCAAACATGTTTGATTTTTAAAACCGATTTTGGACGCACAGGAGAAACGTGGGTGATTGTACCGTCCCCAAAGTGAACACACAGAAAGCAGCGTGAAATAGAGTGAAATAAAGACAGAAAAACACCGCGGCGCCTCCCTCGTCATTTCTCTGTTAAAACAGCGGCACAAACAACTAATTTCATGGCCACAGCGATTCCCACACGAAACAGCACAACTTTATATCACCAAAAGTTAACGAGAACCACCTTTCAAGCTTCATTTCAACCGCGAACAGAGTTTAGCGACACTTCCTGAGTTTGGAGACGAACTGTTCAGCTTCACCTCGCCGGCTAGCGGCTCGCCTCTCTCCGCTGTCTCCTCCGCCTCCTCCATCTCTGGACTGAGGCCCGTCTCCTTTTCTTATTAAATCCACTGAAATACATCCCGCTTCTTCGTGTCGCCGACTTTTATCTCCATTTGACAGAACTATAGCCAAGTTGAAGGCTTCGTAGCAGCAGTAGCCTTGCACTGCGATGATGTTGTGACACACGATTGACCAATCGGGACACGCACATTTTCCCACGCTCACAAACACTCCATTCTGAACAGAAAATATAACTGCTGGCTACAGGCTACTCCTTATGGCGGGATGATGCACTGATGACATAGTAAGCAGGTGCGTGATGGGTTCAAGGACCACTGGAAACTCTGAATTTGAAATTCCAAAACTGTTCATTAGAGTCAGTGGAGTTTCTTCCGAGTTTTGGGTTGTTTTGAACACATCATAGACTGAAAACAATATATTAAAAAATGAAAACACTACATTTTGACTGAGGGGGCGGGACTGTCCGCGTGAGGGGGCGACGCCCCCTTACGCCCCCTCTTGACGCCGGGACTGGTTCGGGGCGAACAAGCACAGTTTTTAGTTTTTGAAAATCCGTCTCATATAGGACCTACACGGACTTACACAGCTGATGAGATAAACAGATATGTTTGTGCATTCACTAGCGTGTAGCGCGGCGACTCGCGACACATTTCTGGCTGTATTTCAGGTAAATTACCCACTATAGAAACATCACATACACTCTAAAACATCACATCAGGCTAGAAGTCCTGACAGAGGTTTCAGGCTTTAGTTCCTTCTGCAGCCTGTGTCACAGCCCTGTGTCTGTGAGAGGACAAACTGCAGGAGCACAGGCAGCAGAGGACCAGGGGCTGGGTCAGCCTCCACTGAGAACCACTAACACAGCCTCAAGTACATAGGACGGGTTTTTATGTCGTTGTTTGTTATTATTCCTATTGATTTTGATCTTATTATATTTGTAAGAAAAGAAAGTATTTATTTTATAAATATGATTTATTTTTCATTGGTGACACAATACAACTCTAACTCCCTCATGATACATTGGCACAATAGGACAGCAAAATAAATTGTTATAACTGTCATATGCTCTTGAGAGACAATTATGCCACAATCTGATTAGCATCTTATACACTGTTTTAATAAATAATGTCTCATTTGATTATATGTATTTTACAATTGTGATGCAGTGTAATTAGTTCATCTAAAATGCATCAACTTACATGGTATTACATATGTTAGGCTCAAAATGTTCTGAGGGAGAACTAGGGCTGAACGATTTTGGAAATAATCTAATTGCGATTTTTTTCTTAAATATTGCGATTGCGATTAAATATGCGATTATTGTTGCAAGATCCTCTTCTCATGTATTTTTCACCTAACACAAGCAATAAATCAGTCTGTTTCATAACAAACAATATTAGATTAATTTGAAGTGAAAATTGCAACAATAAAGCAAACAAAATTGTTGCCTGACCTATCCAAAATTTGTGAACATGTGGACTGCACTTCTTAAAAACCTAACAGTACAGTCTATAAATAAATGATACATTATATATATAGATATTTAAAAAAAAAAAAAGATAAAACTCACTGATCCAGTCAGTAACATCACCCATACTAAAGTGCAGGAAAAGTCTGCAAACAAACATCTGCTTTAACTAGTTGGAAAGTTTTAGGAAATCAAACTCCCAATTAATACAAAATAAATTATTTATTATTTCGGCCAATCAAATCCCTGTCTGAGCTGCGACTCGTAGTTGCTTCAGATGCGCGTTATTGATGGACACGGAGAGGCCAGATGGAGCACACGCCAAAACACACTGGAACTGGGAGCAGCATTTTGGTTTGGGATGTAACTTTGGACAATATGAAGAAACAGTGACGCAAGGAGACATGAGGTGCCAAACACAGACACGTTTTACTTTCTTTGACTCGCAGCCATTTAGTGACATTTCAGCGTAAACAGCGCATTGCATTTCCTCAGCAAAATAAGACATGACACGGAGTCCTGCCTCGGATCGTAGTTTCCAACACTTTTCATACAGCAGTTTAGTGTTAATATCTAGCGTCTGTACTGGAGCGCATTAGCCTGGCTAACGCCAGACTGCTGTGTGCGCTCGAATCTTTTCGAACTTCACAACAGCCTGGGGACCATGGCCGACATTTTTCCATGGATTTGGGCACCAATCACAGAAGGAGGAGGGACGGTAAGACGATGACGCGCTATTTGACATAAAGCTTGTAGTTTGTTTAGGGATAAAAAAAATAAAAAATATTTACGGATCCAACATGACAGCAGCAGACGCGATGCCATCTTTCGATCGAGCTTTAGAACGTGTTCTAAACGTTAATTATAATACATCCATGGTTCTAAATAGTTTAGCTCAAAAGTTTACAGCAGGTACGTCATACGTCATCTGATACCAAGATACGATTGGCTATGGCTACATGCAGACGCATGAGAGACATTCGTAGCGCCCAATAAACGGCTATGGACAATCGTAAACCACACCTCTCCTACGAGAAAATGAATTGGTGGTCCCCAGACTAAATATCACTTGTGATTTTAGTCTGGCGTTAGCCAGGCTAGGAGCGCATATGCGTAGATGCAAAGGTAAATAAAGGCACATCGCCTCCGCGGATACTTTATGGTCAACAGTCATTATGCTTTTGAAGTTCTTTATCCACAACATTCCCAAACATAAGCCTCCTAAACTGAGCCACAAACGACTCTTTACTCTTTACAAGCAACACAGGCTCACCTGTGGAGGCAGAGACGTAAGAATCCGGAGGTGAGGGAGATTCTGTGATCATCAGAGCGTGTAGTAGCAGTGAGAGAATGGCGTGATTAGCGCTGCGGCTAACGCAATGCTAACGGAGAAGAAAGCAATAGTCTTTCGCGGTGGCTGCATGATAAACGCTGATATTTTCACTGTACATCCACAATCTACCACGCACCTGAACTAGACTGAGACGTAAACAAAAGCACGCGGCAGAGCGGACTTTGCTGCCATATCTCGCTGCTCCATTCACTTCCCAAATCGCGTGCCCTGCGATTACGAAATCGCGTTGTGTCATATCGCGATAAAATTGCAAATGCATTAATCGTTCAGCCCTAGGGAGAACGCTGCCCTGCCCTATCACTAAAACATGTACAACAGGTCATTTCTCCAGCCAGGTGATTCTGACCATCAGCCTGGCTCCACATCTGGGTCCCCGGTTACAGTACTGCCGCCGCCCATTGCTCCTTACGGGTCGTCCCAGCAGCATAGGACACATTTTGTTGTGCAGTTGTTATATAATGACAAATAACCTTTACTATTGAAGCTTTATGGGGCAGACGTGAGCTTTTGTTCTCAACTCGTGCACCTGAATCTACAGACTGAATTGACCGTTTCCCAGACAAAATGCATGAATATTTTAACATTCTTTTGTGCCATAAGTTAAAAAGAAGTGTGGTCCAAGGCACATTCAACTGCATGTTTCAATGACATATTCAGTCCGTTTTTCACAATTACTTTTGCCCAATTTGTCAAAATCCAAATATCCAAATTGAATTCAAGTTCCACATTTTTTACAAATGACAAATGCATAGATGTGTTGCATTTGTGACCTATGCTGTATAGCTCTGCGTTGTGTTGTGCTCTGACCCATAAAGAGAGACTTTGCTGAAGTTGGGGTAGGGCAACGCCCAGAAGCCCATTTATTCCTGGCAGAGGAAATCAAAATGTGGCGTTAGCCCAACTCATATGCCCAACGCGGCCTAAGAACATACTGTAAAAGGGAACAGAAAACACGTAAGTAGGGATGGGAATTGATAAGATTTTATCGATATCAATACCATCAATAATTTTACCTATCGATGCGATTCTTTATCGATTCTCTTATCGATACCTGACTTGTCTGTGTGTTGGGGAAAAGCAAGGAATGAATGTGCTTTTGATAAACTCTATCAAAAAGACACATTGTTAGTTTTCCCAAGAAAAATATGTATTAAATAAAGCAAGTTTCCAAATATACTGTGGCTCCTGCTGGCACTCAGCCTGCCTGGCATCCTCTAAAATATAATGGTAACATTTGTACTTTTTCACCAAGTGTCTGTAACTTATAACAGACTGATGCTGTTTTGTAACACCTAAACAACAGGACTCTGTCTCAGCCCAAACCCTACAGATTTTCATCTATTTTTGCTTCATCCCGTTCCGCTCATATAGCGCACTCATAGCGGTGACGGGCAGAGGCAGCCCCGCTCACAGTGCACTCAGGGCGGGGACAGGCAGCCACAGGCTCCGCTCTGAGCCCCGGGCCTGTGCGGAGGCTGCAGAGGTGCGCTCAGACCGGGGACAGACAGTCTCGGACCCGCGCTCAGAGCACAGTGGCAGCAGGCACAGCAGCGAGGCACTGAACCCCGTGTGTCATGACAATAGCGACGTATGGCAAGTTTGGAAAGAAACTCCAAGCCAATACAGCGGAGCGTTCGCAGCAGCAAAGCGAAAACGTATAACTGACACGTTTATTGCAATGGGCTGTTTTAATTGACGACTCGTCTCTCGTGAACGCGTAAAACCGCTAAGGGGTAGAATTGAGATTGGGCCGATGTTTCCCTGCTTACTTCGAAGGAGCGCATTAACAGACTCGGAGAACAACATCATTACGCACGTGCGTCTAGCTCCGCGGCGCTCTATGGTGTCCGAAAAGGGGGGGGAAGTGTTTTCAGAGCGGGAGCATCGATAAGAGGGATCGATAATTAAGTAGACGTCCGGTTCCGATGCTTTGCTCAAACAGAACCGGGTCTACTTGTAGAACCGGTTCTCGATTCCCATCCCTACACGTAAGTACTAAATAATAACATGGGTGACGATAAAACAACATGATAACATAAAGGACAAAGCAAAAACCTCCTAATTATATTATTAGTAACAAGATGCCTCTGGATATAATATGCAGCTAACCTTTCTCATCAGATGTTCAGGAACAGAGAAAGAGGATGGACAACCAAAATAAAAGACATACATGGGCTACACACACTGCCAGGTATACTAAACATCACAATAAGACAACACATAGGGACAACACACACACAGTCCCGACTGTTGTCACACTCTGCGTGCTATCTCACGCTACACCACGCAGTGGCGCTCTAATCCTATTACCAGAATTTAACGTAACCTTTACACTCTGTTACACATTTAGCATTAAGACCTATTTCTATCTATATGTGTGATTTGGGGCCAAAACAGCAAAGGAAACGCTTCAGTGCTGATCTTCCCGTAATTTTTTAATTTGCAGGTCTCTCTTCATGTCCCACCACATCACATGACTTGTCCTACTTTCACTACTACTTGAGGGGGTGACCCTAGTCGGGTGAGGCGGATATAGCTAACAGGTTGATTGTTATATTAAAAGTTATCATCAAATTCCACCAAAATATGTATTTATTATCATTTAATTGAAATACTTGCACAGGCATCTTTTGACGGGCGTCATGGTAACAGCTCAGAGCTGAGCACTTTGTCCCAAGGTAAGACACACTTTAGTTTGGCTCCTGTCAAAATGTTTTCTTTTGCTAAATTAAATCTGTAAATACTTTGATTATTTTTATATAGTACGGGTATGTTACTGTTTTAGCCACATTTTATAACTGTTATGTTTGTAGTTTGTGCATAAATCAATTATACTGAATCACAACAGTTATAGAGTTTGGGAATGTGATGTCATATTGCTAAGCATTATGGGATTAGCAGCAATTGTAAACTAAAGGAGATTTTAAAAGTTAAAACATTTGGACACCACAGTGTGTTCGATGTATTTACCAGCAGTCACTCAGCAGCTAACGGAGAGTTTAGTGTTTTTATTTGAATGTTAATATATGTATGACAAGTATTAATTTAGGAGATCTGTGCAGTTTGTTAAAAAAAAACGTTGTTTCTGTTTTTCTCAGACCTCGAGATGGAAGAACAAAGTCGCGCTGTTGTTATTGACAATGGATCGGGGAGTTGTAAAGCAGGCTTTGCGGGAGAAAGCTTTGCGGGACCTCGCGTGGTGATACCCTCTGTTGCTGGACGTCCACGCGACCAGGTAGCCTAAAGTTAGCGTTTAAAACATTGGAGAAAGGCATACATTAGCATAAACGCATAAAGACATAAACATGCATTTACTAGGTCCGGGAGTTAGGTAAATAGTAAAGTTGATGAAACAGCTAACAGCAATGGATGTCAACCTGGGGGTAGGGAACTCCATGGAGGTCACAAATAACTTCAGCGGGTCGTTAAATCCTATGGAACGCATATCGTAGTTTGAACCAGCGGTTGTTCTACTGGGGTCGTGACTAAAAAAGATTGAGAAACACTGGATTAAAGAGTAAAAAGATTTTAAACCCCCAAATCCCACCTGCTGCTACCTTGACTTAGCAGCATGCAGGATATCTGTCATACTTAAACACAGAGTGAGAAGAAACCAAGGTACTGTATAATTACTAGAGCCATAGTATTTAGAAGGCAGCAATAATAATGAATGTGCAATTGAAGTCATAGCCTGTTTGTGACAGTAATACGAGTCTGTAGACCGTAACGTATAAGCCTTATGGAAAATGTACAATTAGGCTATTTAAAATCTGCATATTGTGATTAACTGTACCTGTCTGTTCCATAGGACGCAGTTGATAGGGGCCAAAACAGCTTTATTGGATCAAAAGCATCGACATGGAGTGAAATCCTAACACGTCCTATTGAACGTGGTGTTGTAACAAACTGGGACGAAATGGAGAACATCTGGTGGCACATTTTCCACGCCGAGCTCCGCGTGTCCCCAGAGGAGCACCCGGTCCTTCTCACAGAGCCCCCCTTGAATCCCAAGGCCAACAGGGAGAAGATGACCGAGGTGGGGTTGAGCCTTTATGAGTCAGAACCATCTTGGACATCAAGCCTGTATCAGTGACCAGCTTTGAGTAATCTTTGGTCTCTTTTCTCAGATCATGTTTGAGTCTTTCAATACTCCTGCCATGTATGTGGGTATGCAGCCCGTGCTGTCTCTATACCCCTTCTGTCGCACCTCGGGGATTGCACTGGAGTGTGGTGACAGAGTCACCCATGCTGTGCCCGTGTATGGAGGATTCGCCCTGTCTCATGGCATCACCAGACTGGAGTTGGCAGGAGGACATCTGACTGACTATCTCATGGACATGTTGAAGGAGAAAGGCTGCAGCTTCTCCAGTGCAGGTACAAAGCTAGTTATAAACCTAATTTGTATTGCTTTGTTCAGTTTTACACCACAGTTAACATCAGTTTATATTAGTTAGTTTCTTCTTGTGGCATTCTAGTTTTTTTAATCCTTCTATTTAAATGGTTTAGAGCACAACACTGTTTAACAACTTTATTTAACAGTCAGTTTTATTGTTATTATACAGTACGCGGTTGCAAGTACATTTTAATACAAATCATTGTAGTGAATATTTAGCTTTTTTTTACATCGTGGACTGGGGACTACAGATGTAAAAAAGAAAAGAAGAAGAAGGAAAAAAAATAGCCCTTTGGCAAATTCTGGCTTTAATTTATGAAATCGCACTGTCCTCTTTCAAACAAGCTAATCTAATAACATGAAATAAGTTTCCGCAGCTGATAACATTTGAATTGGTCTCTCCTGTAGCTGATCGTGAGATTGTGCGTGACATTAAGGAGAAACTGTGTACCATGTCAGCGTATGTGTCACCGAAAGAACGTGGTGCTGCTGCTCATTCATCCTTGTCCCTGGACATGAATTACACGTTGCCTGATGGAAAAGTCATCACCATCGGAGAAGAAAGGTTCAGATGCCCTGAGGCCCTCTTCCAGCCATCTCTCATCGGTGATTAAAAACAATATCTACCCACACATGATGACATTAAAATAACTCAATACTAACTACTACTAACCGTTTCCAACTTTTAGGTGTGGACTCCTGTGGAATCCATAAAATGGCCTTCAAATGTGCTATGAATGTGGACAAGCCAATCCAAAAACTGCTGTGCACCAACATGTTGCTGTCTGGAGGAACCAGCCTGTGCCCTGGCTTGGCAGCACGTCTGAGGGCTGAACTCAAAGAAGTGACAGCTGACCAGATCCAAATGAAGGTACTATTAAAATAACACCTACTATGTCACCAATATTAGCCAGATTTTAATTATATTGTACAGTCTAATTTAAAGTTATGTAGTCAGTTTCTGTAGGATTGCAATATAATAGATAATAAAATATGAAGTATCATAGATGCAGAATGCTCAAAGAGAATGGGTGTCTGTCTTTGTCTTCTTCCCCTTCCACAGATTGATGCTCCCACAGACAGAAAGTATGCTGCATGGATTGGAGGTTCTGTCTTGGCCTCTCTGTCCACCTTCCCGCAAATGTGCATCAGTGGGCAGGAGTACACCGATTATGGCTCAAGCATTGTCCACCAAAAATGCTTCTAAACTGACTGTTATGTTTATGTTTTGTGTTAATCAACTTTATATATGTATGTGTATTTATAAGTGTATTTTAAAGCATCATATTTGTAATTAAAGTTAAGTACTACTACTTTGTACTATTTAATTTATGGTTGCATACATACTGTGTGTAAGAATGTCAAGCAGAACCTTAAACGTTTGTTAAGTGTGACATCACCCACAATAATAAGCCACTTCCGGGTTCAAACTAAAGTTGTGAGCACCATGAGCACATCAAATGGTTGTAATGCAGATTTTTTTTTCTTAGATCAATAAGCTCACATCCAAATAAATACCCTATAATATTAATTATGTTGCTAAGCATTACATTATTATTGTTAAGTACATATTTTTTATGTACAAACGACAAAACTGGGCAGTACCTGACGGTCACAGATGGCTTCATGCCCATCCGGTCAGGAAGTTGCGGTGAAATCATCTGTATAGTGGAGACAGTCATTATATTCTTGACCATTTGGTTGAGCATGTTTTGCAGTATTGTTTGCAGAGAAATAGCCGTACCAGAACTTTGACATAGTTGATGGGGAAGAAGCCACTGGACCCTCTGCAAGTTCCTCTGTACCACTCATCGTCCACCTGCTACACCATAGTCACCACATCTCCTGCTTTTAGACCCAACTCTCCGGGATTCTCTACGGAAACGATACAGCGGTCAAAGAACACTACTAATAATTGCAACCAAGCTATACCAAGCTTTATTTAGGCTTTTACAACATCATTAGACCTCTTAGCCTTGGTTCTTTAGTGTAACTTAAGTAACATGTAGACAATAGCCTTAGGTTTGAAAAGATCATAAAACTTTAGCACACAGGAGCATTTGTTTTATAAATGTGGGACTGCATGAAACACAAAGAATTACATTTTTGTTTGATAATGACCCGTACCTGGGCTGAAGTCATGTAGGACCTCAACTGTTAGATCCTGTTGGTTTGCCAGCCTAATAGAAATCATTAGTAAATATTTCAACTGTAAAGTATCATTTAAATGTGCTTGTGTTGATACATCTATAGAGTGATGACCTTCATACTGGATCTGCGCACTCTTCCTCTTCTGTCACCCACTTGACTCAAATGTATTCGGGTCTATGGTATTTACCAGCACTTCATTTTTCTACAGGGAAATAGTTCACTGTACCTTTATAATGATTTAAAATGTAGTATAATACTAAAGTTAATATACACACGACATTTAAAAACAGCAAAACAAATATCTTTGTGTAAGCTCTCAGTCAGTACAATGGATTTCCATCGTAGACTAAAGTTCTTACTGTAAATCCTCATCCATTGTTTTAGTGGTGAGAATGTTTCCCTTTTCACCTCAAGAGGCTTCGTCACCAACTGTTAATATTTGATCAAAAGGCTGAATAAATACCAATCTAGCAGGGAGGGGTTTACAATTGTTAAACCCCGCCCGCATAGATTAATCACAAACTTTTCTATTTTCACTCTACGTTTTTCATACTTGTAAGTTGTCTTGTAAGTCTCATCAGATTTTCAACCTGTGACATGTAAAAGCTTCGAATTATCAGTGCTGCTAATCAACAATTGTACTGTTGAAATCTGCAACAACATAACTGTAAATCATTGATGGGTACACCCACAGAGTAGTGTGGGTATGCCCATATGGGAGGAAAAAAAAAAAGAAGATGCATATGAACTTGTTATTTGCAAATTACTTTTATTTAAACAGGCACACGCACGCTCCGGCTGTGTCTGTGCCTGGGTAACTCAGGTATTATAATGTAATGTAAAATTTTGCATGCGCTTCAATAATGTACATCTTAGATTTCTACTATGTTTGTATTCTCTTACAAATAATCCTGAAACGCATGAAAGTATCTTGAATATGGGGTAGGCACTTAGAAGCTTTGTTGCTTTGGCCTACTCCTTTTGAGTTACTTTTTTGGTTTCCCGTGACAATGTAAATATAATAATGTAAATAATGTAAATAATTGGTCAAATAAATCAACAATCAATTGTTCTGTGTGCACCACATGGCCAGACTGCTCACCTCACTCCTGTAGTTTGACTCATCTCTGTTGTTGATGAGACCCACCACTGTTGTGCCGTCTGCAAACTTGAAGAGGTTTGAGTCGTACTTTGGAGTGCAGTCATGGGTCAGCAGAGTGAACAGGAGGGGGCTCAGCACACAGCCTTGGGGAGCCCCCGTGTTCAGTGTGATGATTCTGGAGGACTTTCCACCGACATGTACAACCTGCGGTCTCCCCGTCAGAAAGTCCAGCAGCCAGTTGCACAGTGATGTGTTGATCCCCAGGTGGATCAGTTTGTGTATTAGCTGCTGTGGGATTATAGTGTGTAATGCTGAGCTAAAAACAGCATTTTAACGTAAGAGTCCTTTGTTTCAAGGTGAGTGAGGGCTGAGTAAAGCGCAGTGGAGATGGCATCTTCAGTTGAGCGATTGGACTGATAAGAAAACTGGTATGGGTCCAGGGTGGGAGGGAGAACAGACTTGATGTGTTCCATGATGAGCCGCTCGAAGAACTTCATAAGAATTGGAGTGAGTGCTATTGGGCGGTAGTCATTAAAGCAGGAGGGTGGTGACTTCTTTGGCACCGGAAGGTGGTGGTCGCTTTGAGGCACATTGGGACCACAGCCTTCTGCAGAGATGTGTTAAAGTGGGGCTTCCACACGCGGACGGGGAGGTCTGCCCGGGCCTGGGCCGAGCCCATCGAGAGAGGCCGGGTGGGAGTTTTGTTTTGGTTGTGAGCCTCCTAAAGTCCACCATGAAAACATTTAGAAAGCTTAAAATGTTTTTGTTTTTTTCAATAATTTGGTACAGAAAGAACTTTGTATATATGTACGTAACTTCAACTGTCTGCGAAAAAATGAATTGATAAATGTAATGTAACCGAATGGAAAGGCGCTAGTGTAATGGTGTTATTATAGACGGGTTAAAATCCTGGTAATGGGTTTTGAGCGCCACGGTGTGGCATGTGTGGGAGTGCCCCCGAGTAAGTGTTACTCGTGGCTGTGTACATATTGTCCCACCTTTTGGTTATATATGTTTTATGTACCTGGTTGAGTGCGCGTTAGTCGTCTTGTGTATTTTATTTTGTTGGTCCAACGCTGAGAACATCCGGTCTGGGAGTATATAGGGATGGCTCCTCCTCTTCCTCCCTCTCTGATTTCTGTGTCTTGAGAGAAGGTGAGCGTGTTTAGGCATCGTTAGCCATCACATTGTTAGAACTTATATCATAAGGTTTTAACTTGTCTTTTATGTTGTATATATTGTCTTATTATTATTTATGTCGATATTTGTTACTTACGTGTTTTTTGTTTTGTTTTATTCCAAAGACCACGTTGGGTCGACAACCGCATGACAATTGGGCTAACGCCAATTATTGATTTCTATCACCAGAATAAATGGAGCTGGAGCGTTGCTCACTCCCAATTCAGCCTGGGTCTTCTCCACATTAATGAGAGCACCATACACAACGTAGAGCCATACAGCATAGGTCACATTGGTGCCGTGACTCCGTTCGAACCGGACCAGACGTTGCTGGGTCCATGGGTTCTCGTAATTGGGCTACAGGACGGTTTTCCTGTGCCATCGC
Organism: Neogobius melanostomus; assembly: GCA_007210695.1. Classification (NCBI taxonomy): domain Eukaryota; kingdom Metazoa; phylum Chordata; class Actinopteri; order Gobiiformes; family Gobiidae; genus Neogobius; species Neogobius melanostomus. The sequence goes on along the minus strand of VHKM01000004.1, from coordinate 8,751,954 downwards.
CGCCTCGCCGTTGGGAGCCGCCATCGCCATACGTAGGGCCGCTAGCGCTCGTACCAACGGGGCGGGAGCCGATCTCATCGACGTCTACATCTCCCTCGTGCCACTGAGATGGATTCGGAGGAGCTGCACACGCCTGCCATGGCCGGCAGGGGGCGCGGAGCTTTGGTGTCTCCTCTCCCGTTTCCTTTAAGTGATGTGAGTGTTAATGTAGCTCGGGGCAGAGCTGTGCCTCGTAATATGAATAATGTGAGTTTTGGTCTGCCTAAGTGCAGTACGGGACATGTATCTGATGATGACACTGTGGGGGGAATGAACCAGATGAGTGAAATGATGCAACAAATGGGTCACATCAATCAATCAATCAATCAAACTTTATTTATAAAGCGCTTTTCATACCGAAGGCATCACAAAGTGCTTTACAGATTACAACATTTAAATCAAGTATCCAGGCAAACATAATGTCCAAATAAGCGTCAGCAGTAGGTGGCGACGAGCGGCGCGGGTGTCCCCTGTCCTTAGACTCTCCAGCACGGCAAGGAAAAACTCAAAAACCCGGTGGGAGAAACGAGAAACCTCGGGGAGAAGCACAGAGGCTGGAAAGATCCACTCCCATGGACGGACAGGCTATAGAGACCCAGGCCGATGGGATCCCCTCAGCAGAAGGGCCAGGATCGAGACCATCCAGTCCTTGTTGTCAATCCAGTAGGCAGGCTTCCTCCATTCAGCCGGGTTCCTCCGTTCAGCCGGGTTCCTCCATTCGATCTAGACAGACACTCCCAAGGGGGAGTGGGACAGGAGACACCATGTGAATAGTAATGAACAGACTACAGATAAGATAAATATTGTATCATAATAAGACAAGTTTGCAGTAAGAAGAAGAAGAGGATAGCGCTCAGTGTACCGTACTTCCCACAGGGAAGTACACATGTTAGCTGATAATATTGTGTCTAGGTTGAACACGTCTAGCTCATCCGCCGAGTCTCCTAGGGCTCCTGATTCGCCTCCACAGGCAAATGATTCCACGAATGGTCATAGTTTAAACCTTTCAAATGTCACGTTTATTGAAAAGGGTGCCAAAGAGCCACCGGTGTATAGAGGGGATGGTTCAGATGTTTTGGCCAGCGATGAATGGGAGGATTTGATGAAGGTTTATCTCCGCAAAAGTAATGTTCCCATCGAATGCAGGACGGAGGAAATCCTTATTCATTTAAAGGGCAAAGCTAGAAATGTCGTGAAGCTGGGTATTAAAAATGGGGGTCTGAATTCCACACAAGGGCCCGAGGCCATTTATGGTCTTTTACGTAAGCATTTTGGCGCGGGTCTGTGCTCCTCGGTTCCTCTCGCTGATTTTTACTCCATCCGTCCCACAGTTAATGAGGACCCGTATGATTTTTGGTTACGGTTAAACAATGCTGCGGACACTGCCATTAGCTGCCTGGTGGGGCTGGGGAAATTCTCCGATATTCCTGGGGAGGACGTCACCCGATTATTCATAAGACACTGCCCGAACAAAGAGCTTTCTTACACATTCCGGTCTAAGACCATCGATAAGTGGTCGGCTCGCGATGTACAGGAGGTGCTGGACGAGTACCATTTAGAAAATAGTTCTAGAAGGGCCAGTGTAATGAATACGGTTACTGTGAATAAAGGTGATATTGCCGCTGATGTAGCCCCCACCGCTAACGTATCTGACCACTCCCAAGATGGCGCCCAGGTTGCCCAGAGGCTGCGTCGTGACGCACGGTTTCCCAGAGCAGGCGGTTTAAACAGCATGCCGTGTGCGGTCTGTAGAGATGTGTCCCACACCACGTACACACATTGTAGGAAGAATAAACTGTGTTTTCGGTGCCATGAGCAGGGCCACTCCAGCAATGCGTGTCCCCAGGGCGTTAACACTTCTCCCTCAGGGCCTCAGGGAAACTAGTCAGTCTGCGCGTAGGGGAGGACAGCGTAGATGGGGATTCTTCACCTCCCACAATGGACAGTGCGGTACATCCTGGTTCCGGGCGTGCAGCTTACAGCGACAAAGTGCCGCTGGGCAAGACACCAGTTGTACAGGTATTGCAAAGACTTTCAGAAACCGACTCGTTATTTCACACGGACGTTATCATGGACAACGGTTACGTTATCAAGGCCTTAGTGGACAGAGGATCTATGGCGTGCACTATTAGCGAAGAGACTGATTCGATGCTGAAGAGGGATTATCCGGAGATGGACAGGAAGCGAGCGGATGAGTATGTTATCGTGGGCTGTGGAGGTCAACCGGTAATGCCCACTGCTCTGTACGACCTCTCTGTTCTAGTGTACGGTATCAAAGTCATCGTCCCAGTCCTAGTAGTACCAGGCCAGTCCGACAGCATTCGTCTGCGAAGAAGGCATGAAAACTGACCCCAGTAAAGTTCAGGCCATTGGGGATATTAGGGAAACGGACCTCATGGAGGCAGACGGTAAAACCCCTGCGCTAAAAAGATTAGGTCCTTTTTAGGCATGGCCTTGTATTACCACCACTTTATTGAAGGCTGTTCAGCCAAGGCTAGGCCCTGTTTAGTCTCGTGTCAGAACCCTCCACTTCCAAGAAAAACGGTAGACCTCCCAAGCCTAAGTTCAAGAAAGGTTAAGATTGACCCCCACTGACTGGACTGACGACTGTAGGAAGCTTTCGAGACCCTCAAACATGATTTGATACACAGTGTGACGTTGGCTCATCCAGATTTCGATGCCCCTTTTATCCTAGCTGTTGACGCTTCTTTCGACGGGATAGGCGCTGTTCTTTCGCAATTGCCAACTGGTAGTAAGATCGCCAGACCTGTGGCTTTTGCCAGTAAAACTTTGTCTCAAGCCCAGTTGAATTATCCAGCTCACCGCCTGGAGTTTTTAGCTCTTAAGTGGGCTGTATGCGACAAATTTGGCCATTGGTTAAAGGGACGGACCTTCTCTGTTTGGACTGACAATAATCCACTGACGTATATATTGACTAAGCCCAAACTTGACGCTTGCGAACAGAGGTGGGTGGCGAAGTGAGCGGCGTATAGCTTCGATCTTAACTATGTCCCGGGCCCTAAGAACGTAGTTGCTGACGCACTTAGTAGGGAGCCTTTTGTTAAGTCTTGCGTGACCCACCGTCTGGTGTCTGAACCGTACTCTCATCTGCTCGCCCAAGTTAGTGAGTTAGCGGACCAGAGAGTCCAAGACGCGTTTAGGTGCACAAACAACTGCCAACGCGTAGACCAGTCTGGGGATTCCGCCAATTCGCTTTCCCCACAGCCATCTCTGTCCCTCGACGAAGTCCAAGCGGTGTTAAGCGCCCAGAGTGAAGGGGACGCCAGTCCGTTGCGTGTCACTTGTGCTGATGTCCCGCAGCTAGCGTGTATCACCGACAGTGCTTCGCTCCCGCTGAGCCAGCTTGTGTCCATGCAAGAACAGGACGGCACCCTGAATAGAATCTTCTACTACGTGCAAAGGCGGAAAAGACCCACCAAGCGTGAGCGCGCACGTGAACCAGGTGGTGTGAAGAACCTTCTCAAACACTGGGCGAAGTTGTCCATCAAGGACGGGTTGTTGTTCCGGTCGAAAAGAGACAATAAAATGAACGTGACGCTCCATCAGTTCGTTGTACCGAGCGCCTTGAAACAACAAGTCCTCACCGGCCTCCACGACTCAGCGGGTCACCAGGGCCAAGCGCGGACGCTATCTTTGGCCAGGCAAAGGTTTTTCTGGATAGGGATGGAAAGGGACGTCATCAATCACGTCAGGAAATGCTTCAGATGCATCGTGGGTAAAACGCCTGAACCACACGGACGTGCTCCCTTGGAAAGCATCCAAACATCGGAGCCGATGGAGTTGGTTTGCATCGACTTCTGGACTGCTGAACAGACGGACAAAAAATGCGTCGATGTCTTGGTCGTCACTGACCATTTTTCGAAATTGGCACATGCATTTCCCTGCAAGAATCAGTCGGCTAAACAAGTCGCCCGCCGATTGTGGAATGACTTTTTCTGCGTGTATGGCTTCCCAAAGCGCATCCACTCAGACCAAGGTGCAAATTTCGAGAGCAGTCTCATGAAAGAACTTTTGACGCTGTCTGGAGTCCAGAAATCGCACACGACGCCATACCATCCTATGGGGAATGGCATCACAGAACGGTTCAACAGGACTCTGGGGAACATGATCCGTGCCTTGCCTCCACAGTCGAAAGCGAGATGGCCTCAGATGTTGCAGATGCTGACTTTTTGTTACAATTGCACAGAACATGAGACTACAGGATTTGCGCCCTTCTACCTCATGTTTGGGAGAGTTCCCCGCTTGCCAGTCGATGTCGTTTTCCAGCATGTGCTCGAAGGTACTCCTGTCGTTGACCACCATGAGTTTATCGCAGCTTTGAGGTGGGATTTAGCTGAGGCATCGCGCAAAGCAGTCCAAAGCAGTAGGACAGCTCAGGCCCGTCAGACAGAAAACTACAATCGTAAGGCTAAGGGCGCGGCCCTCGTCGTGAGTGATCAGGTTTTACTCGCAAATCGAGGAGAGAGAGGGAAGCGGAAGGTTGCGGACAAATGGGTTTCGACGGTGTTTGAAGTTATTTCCGTGAGACCGGGCGTAAATGTCTATTCCATCAAAGACCCTGACACTCAGAAAGTCAAAACGGTACATAGAAATCTTCTACTCCCTGTCAGTTTTCTTTCGTCGAATGTAGAGGGCCCATGTGCGTCTAATTGCTCCTCATTAGCGAACGACGAACCAGAAATTCCTGTTGAGGCACAGGACAGTGAGACTAGGACGATTAATTGGCTTTTGAACACTGAAAATGGTTCTTACCAGAGTGTAGAAGCGAGTCTAGTCGACGAAGATACCGTGTCTGATCCGTTTGCTGAGTCTGATGTGGATTCTATGGCGTTGGGTCCGTGTGAAGGCGCTTCTGTCTGTGTTGGATCTGATGGCGCGCTCTCTCAACTGCCACTTAGCGTGGGTGGCCACACCCTACCTGAGGATCAATCAGAACTAGCCTCCGCAGACGTAGTGACGTGTGACGCAGTAGTGTGGTCGCCTCCAAAGAGAGCTTGAGTCTTGAGAATTAATTAGTAAAAGATACACAACGCAGAGCCGAACACCACTGGTAACATATATATTGTATATTCTTTATATTGCGCTCTGATTTCTGTGTCTTGAGAGAAGACCACGTTGGGTCGACAACCGCATGACAATTGGGCTAACGCCAATTATTGATTTCTGTCACCAGAATAAATGGAGCTGGAGCGTTGCTCACTCCCAATTCAGCCTGGGTCTTCTCCACATTAATGAGAGCACCATACACAACGCAGAGCCATACAACATAGGTCACACTAGTAAGCAGCCATAAACTCCGTATGCATGTAAACATTACTTCATTTCTAGCGGGAAACAGGTTCTTATCAGGCTTAATTATGACAGAGACATGACCATTTACTTTGTTACTTAATTTATTGATAAATATATTTCTCTTTTCGTTTTGGTATTCTCTTGTTTAAAATTAAATTACATTAGACATTCTTAAAATACGTCCAAGGCATAACGATTTGGCAGTTCCATAAATCGTGACATCTTGAGTGGACAGTACGAGAGTCCCCAAAACAAAACTCTACCAAACGACAGCGAAGAAGGAGAGCTGTCCAAAAGGGGAGACTTGACTGAACCAGAAACCGGGGAGAGGCGCAGAATCTCGCACGCCACCGGTCTTGTACACAACGCCCCATCACGCACGCGAGGAGTCCAACGCCGAGGCCACGATGCCCGCACACTTCTCGCCGAACCGCCGGCTTTACGCTCCCTGCGGCTGCAGTGCGCCTATCGTGAAGAGCTCCTCGCAGCTAGGCCGGTTCTTATTGTTTTTATTAGAATGTGTGCTATTGTTTCTGTACTGTATCCCGTTTTTGGTTTGTGTACCCCTGGCCATGTTTTATTTTTTTGTATGTTTATTATTATTATTATTATTTTTCTTCCTCCTTTTTTCTTTTGTATATAAAAATGGTTTTGTATTTAATACTGCAACAATAAAAAAAAAACACCGATTCCTGACTGGTGGCTGACGTCAGGGGTGACAGGTCAGAGAGGGGGAAGCAGCGCCTTTTATAGGTGAGCCCGGGACTAGCGACCCCATACTGCTACTGTAAGTTTCGAGGCTTCTCGGTCCGTGTACTTTTTTTTTACATATAATGTACTGTTGCAACAAAACAAAAAAACTATTTTGTTTTTACAATTTCCCTGTAGGCCTACAAGACAAGTATTTTATAATCGACTATGCTAGAAAATAAAATAAAATAATTAAGGTTTAATTGATTACGTTGAATCCTTTTCTGTGTCAACTCAAATACCCAGAAGTGGAACTTGTTCAGCACGAATAAAAGTTTAGTACATCCAAGTCTCTGAGATAAACTCCTGTCAGGCTGTGGATGTGTGTGATCCGTAAAAGTGCGTGGTTCCAGACAGGCAGACCACAGATGTGTAAAGCATGGGCTCTTGGGGTGTTTGTGCATAACAGAAGGATTCCAATGCCACCTTGGGCAAAAAAGATAAATAAAAATGCTGTGTGCAGCCAGTGCTGCATAAACAGAGTAGCCTCCCTGTGTCTGTGTGTCCCATTCACGGTCAATGGTGTGTCCTCCGGGTAGGGAGACTGGGGTCAGTTGCAACATGTGACAGTTGCAACATTGGTTTTTCCTCCAATCAGGAACAAGCTACAGTTACAAAATGCATAGGAACTTTTACTAGTCGCAGTCGCAACATGTGCCAATATGTGTTCAAATACAATTTTTTGAAATTTCACCATCTCCACACACATTTCAACAATGCAGGTGTGTAGGTGACAGACATGGGTTTGTTGTGTTAAAATTGTATGTTTGTACCACACACAGTCCCTGAGAAACTGATGTAAATGCAAAAAGTGTTGCGACTGACCCCGGTCTCCCCTACTCTGGTTTCTCCTACCACTAAAAACGTGTACAACAGGTCATTTCTCCAGCCAGGTGCTTCTGACCTTCAGCCTGGCTCCACATCTGGAGATGGGTCCCCGGTTACAGTCATAGACATAATTCTTAATAGACCGTCATTCCTCACTCCTCCCTGTTTACCACAATGACCACGTTCGAGGGGGAAATCATGGCGGATTTACAGACTCCTCCTCCCCAGCTCCGATGAAGCATGTTCCTAAAAAGGGCATAAGGGCGGGATCTTCACTGTAGACTCGGCCCTTGCGTGACGTGTAGTTCGGTCATAGCCGCGCAGCTCCAATGCTAACAGTCCGGCCCTCATTAATATACGAGATTTCTAAAATGTTTCTTACAAAAACCACCCTGGTCCCTTTAATTGTGCCTAACCCAGCGTTATCAGAGGAGCAATATCTAGCTGTAGAAAGTAAAAAAATAAAAATAGGGACTAGGCTTTTCAGTTGTTTAGAATGTGTCTAAAGTCCAGTGCTATGCAATGCCTCCCAGACAATTCAACTTTGGGTTAATCAGTCCACAGTATATTTTTCCAGTAGTGCTGTGGAGCATCCAAGTGCTCTTTCGCAAACCAAAGCTGAATAGTTTGGGAGGAACACACAACGTCATGTGTGGAGGAAAAATGGAACAGCACACCAACATCAAAACCCTATCCTCACTGTGAAGTATGGTGCAGGGAAAATCATGGTGTGGGACTGTTTTGTTGCCTCAGGGCCTGGACAATGTGATATCAGCAATAGAAAATTAAAAGCGGTTAGAATCCCGCCTCCTGAAGGTGCACGTTGTCGTTGTGTCCTTGGGAAAGACTGCCTCCAGTGTCTGCTTACACTGGTGTATGAATGAGAGTGTGAATGGGTGAGTGGATCCTTGCTGTAAAGCGCTTTGAGTGCCTAATGAAGGTGGAAAGCGCTATATAAGTTGAGACCATTTACTATTTGTTGATGCTCCAATAACCTACACTGGGAAGATCACTGGACCCCTGTTCTCTCAGTTTCTGCTGTGTTTGGCAGTATGCTCAGTGTTATATGGCAGATCCCATGTGCCATGCAACTGATCTGACTGACTTGCCCTTCTTTGTGACCTCATCAGATGCTTTTTTTTTTAAACATTTGAAGGAACACCTCTGTCAGTCCTTCTTTCCCACTGCCTAGGCATTCTGTAAAAGTATTAAAATCAGTCAGACATTATTTAGCTCGCTGTATTAGCATAATGGTTTGGAATTAGCAGGGGAAATGTGTATCACATTTTGCCTGAGAAACTACAATTTAATCTAATGCAAGTCATATGGTTTTATGTGCAAGTAGTATAAGCACTAAGCAAAATATAGTCTTGGTCAAAAAAATAACTTTCTTACCTCCAAATCATTTTTTCTCTATAGAATCTGCATGCACCTGTTCACAACCTTGACAAACACCATGTGGGATCAGGGAGGAAGTGGGTAAACACTGATACAGTATGTTCATTTGACTACTATCTTATCTCTTATTGGTGGAACTGGTATGTTACAACGCTCCCCATTTTTTTTAATTTTATCTTTATTTATACAGTGAAGGCCCAATGAAAGTACGAGACTCTCTTTTTCATGAGCGCCCTATTTCATAGCAGAGAATAACAATACAATATTTAGAAAATTTTAGAAATATCAATTAAAGCAAGTACAATTTTCTTTATACATATCGAATACTAACCGTTTCAGATGTGAAAGAGACACTAAAGAGTTCAATTGTAAAAGTCTTTGTTGTGTTACAACCATACCTGGTCTCCCTACAGTTTTTCTGGGAACCAGTTATGAAAGGTTTGTATATGTCCATGTTTTGTGTTGATTTATTTCATGTGGAAATTAATATTCTAGCTATTTATTTTTGTCTTTGAATTTTGTAGCGACGAGATATTTCTGTCACAAATTTCAAAACTATCATTGTGCCCTTGGGCAAGACACTCTACCTACCATTAGACTACGTAATGTCTTGATGTATGTGTATGTGCGAGTGCGCCGCCCTCTTTCGGTCGACCGTGTGTATTGCAGCTCCTTCCGCGCCAAATTATCACCACCACTTTTCAACTTTGACCTTTTATTGCATTTATACGTTAAAAACAAACAAAACCGATTGAAACAAAAAACAAAAGCAGCAGTTTATTCCTTAAAAACAACTCCTGAAATTCTCTCGTTCTGTTCATACTCTGTGACAAAGCATAATGAAAAATATAAGCTACTATACAAGACACCTAGCCGGCTTGTCATTTCAAAGGTTAAAGTAGGAGCTGTAAAGGAAGGGTGTTAGGGCCGGAATTAAGTGAAAATATATAATACAGTTTCTGAACCAAAAACATGTTCGTTTCAAGGCCAAGCTGTGAGCCATTGTACAGGCACAAATGCATCATCTTGCACATTCAGCTAACAATAAGCTCCTACGGCATTAAATACAGTAGTGCATTGTAGTTATATAAATGCTTGGTACTCTACACGGTTCACTTGGAAGTAGAAATTCTGTCAAAGCAGTGTCTTCTATTGCAGTTAGTGGAATAAAGTGGGCTTGAAGTGCACAGTGACAGAAAAAAGGAACGTTTTAATGAAATTTCACTTCACTGGTAGCCTGGCTAACACCAGACTGCTGTGTGCGCTCGAATATTTTCGAACTTCACAACAGCCTGGGGACCATGGCCGACATTTTTCCATGGATTTGGGCACCAATCACAGAACGAGGAGGGACGGTAAGACGATGACGCGCTATTTGACATACGGAAGCTTGTAGTTTGTTTAGGGATAAAAAAAATTAAAATATTTACGGATCCAACATGACAGCAGCAGACGCGATGCCATCTTTCGATCAAGCTTTAGAACGTGTTCTAAATAGTTTAGCTCAAAAGTTTACAGCAGGTACGTCATACGTCATCTGATACCATGATAGGATTGGCTATGGCTACGTGGAGACACATGAGAGACATTTGTAGTGCCCAATAAACGGCTATGGACAATCGTAAACCACACGTCTCCTACGAGAAAATGAATTGGTGGTCCCCAGACTAAATATCACTTGTGATTTTAGTCTGGCGTTAGCCAGGCTACTTCACTGGCGTAAAACAAATTAATTGGCCAGTGACTTTATTCCATCATATTAACTAATAATAATAATAAAAAAAACATGCAAACTGGTCATATGCACTTTAATGGTCCTATATCATGCAAAATCAACTTTTTTGAGCTTTTAACCTTGTTACAATGTTAATTCCTTATCCAAAACATCTAAGCTGCTGCTCTGCCCTCTCCTGGAGAACGACTGGTCCCTGGTCCCCCCACCAAAGTACGTCAGTTGGTTGTGCAGCACCTCCTCCATGAATTCCCTCTGCACTTGCTCAGTAAACATACACGATCCATGATCCACCCACTCCCTTGGTGCAGCACATGCCTGTGGTTGTATCACGCCAGACATCGCTTAACATAATGTGTAATTGGTGAATCTGCGTTCAGCGGTGAGAGTTGCGGGACTTGTGAAGATCGTGTTTGGATTCTGCCTTTGACAGCCCTGCTTTGAGAACTTTTGCTGCGACAGGATTGTATTTGGGAGCTTATTTCTTGGACGTTGCCTCGGAGGGACTGGAGAGAACCAGCTGAAAAATAGTTCATAAATGGCACGGAAGTAGAAACAGAGAAGCTTAGGCTGACGTGTCATATGATTCATATGATTGTGTGTAGCCTGTATCAACTCCTTATGCTCAGTGTAAAGTCCAATATATTTAAACTTTTCTGCTGTGTGAGGTTGTGTCTGTGATATACAGTAGATCTAAATAATAGAGGCTGCTCAATCTCCTCCTATGAAGCCTGTTCCTTAAAAGGGCCAAAGGGAAGGAAAGCCCCGTGGGCTTCGAGTCCTAGGCTTCCACTTTTTATTGCTGATACTGGTGATCCAAAGCTACATAAGAACCCTGTTTCCAAAGTGTTTTTTGGAGTCGCCCCTGACCACCAGGGGGTGGTATTACAGCAACGTCACCTCCCCTCATGATGAGGACCAAAGAGAAGGGCTTTCCTCGCCCATTGGTCTGTGAGTATATATAACGTGTGCACCTTGATAATCAAAGGAGTGAGAGGGGAAAATGCTTGGGGAAGCTAGAACATACAACATACATTGCATGATGTAAGAATGTCTTGTAACATTTTTTTTTTCACAAACTGCGCATTTTTCCCCCTCAAACTAAATGCGAACCGGCTCTAACATTCGTGCTATAAAATGCAATAGGCAGCACCCACACAGGGAAAGGCGGAGCGTCTCAACTTCTGTGCTGAAAGAAAATAGGTCATATTTATTAATAAATTACTATTTCATTTAGCCAAATGTAAAATATTATCCTTTATCCATGCAATTTGCATGTGCCTGTAGTTGACTTTGGAAGGTCTAAAATAGCATGATGTGGCCCTTTAAATTGTTTGCCGTCATATGGGGGAAAAAGGGTTGAGAAAAAAAAGGGGATTTTCCTAAAAAATATCCAAATGAATTATGAGCACCAAATTCTACTGCTATTTGTTATGTATGCTCCTTTATTTCAAGTTGAAAAGTTTACCTCATCAATGTGTGATAATCTTTTACCCACAGTGGTTCAGAAGCATTTAGATTTTTAGCATTTTAGCAGTTTAGATTCTTGGAGCAACCTGCCACCATGTAGAAAAAAGAAAAGAAAAAAGCTTGCCGGCTGTATTTGTCCTTGGAAGGTTCACAGTAGGATGCATTTGTTTTCAAGAAATGATTTACAATAACAGTGCAATAAATAAAATATTTCACATGAATGCAGTTGTTGCGGAAGACCGAGTCAGAGCAACACTCACTTATTCTCTCCCTTTTTTGCCTTTGGACCCAAACACACAAAATCAGGATAAAAAAAAAAGATTCAAGAAACGTCGGTCCAAAGTAAAGAAAGTTTTCCTTTCAGTCAGTGTTTAAACACTTTAGTTTAGCTGTTACAGTGGAACAGAAAGACTCATTAATACATGATCAACCGAGTACTGTATGGAAATGTTGGTTTACAAACTATAAGTGTCCGGGTTAGCCCTCTAGCCTACATGCAGCTGAACTTCTGTTGTTCTGTATTTTTAGCTTTAGCATGTGATAGCCAAGTTTGAGATGAATTATGTCACTTCCCAATATGACTCGGTACCCGATTTGTGTTAAACATCGATCTGTGCTGTAATATTCTTGCAGTGATGGTGCAATTATGTTACTATGGCAACATTTACAGGGACTAGCTATGTATCAAATATAAGCAGTTTAATAAGTGTGAGAGAAACTCTATTGAACCTGATGAGCAAACAGATCAGAGCACAGAATGCAAGAGCCTAATTAGTTCAGAAAATAGTGCTTTGCTCAACAAATACACGTTGTGTAACGCACTTGATCAACTCTTTTAACCTTAAGCGGACAGTGAACTAAGGCTACAACAGATAAAATTGTACATAACTGTCAGACTAATAGACAAGCATGGACATTTGGTAGCTGACTCAAAATTAGTCATGACAACTTGCATTGTATTTTACCAAGTTTGCTCACAACATGGCAACATAAAGTGTAGAAATGGTCTTCAGGATGCAGGAAGTTGCTGATTTCACTACTAATTGGTAACAGTTTTAGGAATAATATAATATTGCGTAAAGTTTGTAAGATCCTTCAGTTCACTGGCTACAATCATGTTATGCAGCACAACTTTGGTGCCATTTTGAGATTTCCCCCGAAAGAAAACCCATTAAACCAACATGAAAAAGAATGAACACTACACTCGTTCCTCAAGTCCAAAACTTTTCACTCGCACAAAAAATGAAAATCCTCCAGTATTAAGTTCACACAGCCTCAGAGAGCTCCTGGAGGCCTCTGGGAGCCTGGGGACCCAGCGGAGAGGGCGGGTCCGACCTGGGGGAGTGGAGGGGGGAGAAGGGAACAGAGTGGGCGGGGAGTGTGGCGGCGAGGGCGGGGCCTGTGGAAAGAAGACCACCGGGTGGATGGGAGAGACGGGCGAGGGCGAGCACATTGCGGCGGGCGACGCTTCTCTGGTCGGAGAGGAGTCAGTGGGGGACGCTACAGTTTGCGAAGACAGGGACATAGCCAGGCAGATGATGGGTTCTGACGAGGGAGACAGCAGAGGCGGGGTCACGGGAGTAGGCGGAGTGCTCTGATTGGCTGACAGCTCGTTTAGAGAGTCAGTATTGGTGGATTCGGGCGCTTTGGTGAGGGTGATGCCTGGTTTAGGAGGGAGCAGGGGCTTCTCTGGTTTCCTGACGTCTGAAGTGAGAGCTGGCCTCTTGGGCACGGGTCGGCTGCTGATGTGCAGGGCTTCTTTATCTAGAGCTGTGTTCTAGAAAACACAAGGACACCTGTGAGAGAGGAAACTATGGGAACACTTTAGGTAACGGCCAGAGGAATCAGCTGAGTGCCTCAATAAAGAGTGCAAGCTCAGTGGGAAGAAAGCAGGTGGTTTTCTCATCCGAATTATTGGCACCTTTATAGAGCTTTTTTGTTATTGTATTGAACTAAAACTTATATTGTATTTGTTATTGTATTGAACTAGAACTTATTTTTCACTCTGTTGAGGCGTTTTCTCACAGATTGTACATGAAGATCAGGTCCATATGAATGTTTTGACTCAGCCGATTGGCCACTAAAAGTGTAACTCAAAGCTAGCAGTTAGTATGTAGCATAAAGCTAACATTAGAATTATGGTTAGCACTCCCTGGTATATGTACACAATGTGGCCTTCTACATGTCTCTGTATATAAAAAAATATATATATAATTCAGCATTTGCTAAAGTAATGGTGGAGTAATTGGTGAAGTAATATTGGAATTGCTGTTTTACCCCTCTGGCAGCCTCGAGCGTGACCATTTGTGGTTGTTCTCAAAAATACAGTCTGCATCTGTTGGCCAAGTACTATTTCATATTGAACATGTTGGTTAATGGTGCATCCATACACCACGAAGCAGCACACTAAAGCACTTTTGTATATGAATTTAAATGTATGTAAAATCTATTGCTCTGTAGTATTTGCGGACAGGCCTGCAGGACATGCAGGTACAGTCATAGAACTGTAGTTACATTAGGTTACTGTAATGCTTTTGTTAATATGTGGATTTTGTGATTTAGTAGTTGAATAAATGTCTATAGATTTTCAATTGTATTACTAAAAATAAAAATATTTGTGTAGGCTTTTAGTCGTCCAGGACTTATCAATCGTAGTAGAGCATTTAAGACTTTCAAATACCGTATTTTCCGGACTATAAGTCGCACCGGAGTATAAGTCGCACCAAAATATGCATAATAACGAAGAAAAAACATATATAAGTCGTTCTGGAGTATAAGTCGCACCCACCGTGGCAACTACCTGGGCATGGAGGCGTAACTAGCAGTACAAGCAGTAAGAGTAACCTCCGCTTTTCTCGCTCACTTCAAACCTTCTTTCTGCTGCTCGATTACCATTTAAAAAAAAATCTTCAGTGGTACAGGAGTAGCAGATACTGGTACACAGGCCTAGAGCGCCCTCTAGCGGCTGTCAGTGTGAAAATAACAAACATGTGAAATTATATATATTGATATATAAGTCGCACCTGAATATAAGTCGCACCCCCAGCCAAACTATGAAAAAAGTGCGACTTATAGTCCGGAAAATACGGTAATTGTCGACTGGACCGAGACGGTTGAATACCACATAATTGGCGTAGGACTCCTGCTAAAACCGTACAACTGTATTCATCCGTATGTGTTTGGTGTTTCTTTATTTTGGCACCGGACTGATTCCACACACAAAATAAAACAAACTTTCACGTTGCACCACCATTTTGTCAAACAATAGGACATTGTTTTCACATCTTTTCAATAAACTTAATGGCAAAACTACTCACCCAGAGATGATATTAACTATGAATGATCACCACACGCAGACAATGGCACACACAAATGACCGTGAACAATGACCTGCCACACTGCACCAGAGGGCAAAGGAGAACTGAATTGTTTTTTTGTGACTATTCCAAAGCTGAGAATCAAAAGGGTGTAAGTAACATTATCAATGGATCAGTAAAGACTGCAATTACCATATTTCTTTGGACATCTTTAAACGTGTTCTGAAATGCATTATGATTCTTGTATTAGTTTAGTAGTTCTTATTTCAGTCTTTTCTCAAATTCAAACTATTAGATGTGCTTTAACCACGCTCTCTGTGAATGCACTCTTGCACTCTTTGATTCACCGGCCTTCTTTTTGTCCCGTACCCTATGGCACTGTGTCTTTATGCTCCTCCGTTGCCCTCTCTGCAGTCATGTGCAGCCGTATAGCGTTAGGTAGTTAGTACATACCATGGTCCTGGAGCTAAGTCAGAGGAGGGTTGAGCAGGGAGAGGGAGAGCAAAGGGACACAGACACAGCTATGTAAGCCTCAAGGAAGCAGTTACTACAGGCGCTGGGGGTTTTTCAGCACATAAGGAGGGTCATGATGATTATAAAACCGGATATAGAGCACTATGTCTTTCAGTATGAGGATTAACAAAACAAATAATGTGACAATTATATTTTGTAAACTCAAATAATTAAAAATATAAGCTATAACTGTATTGATGATCCTTCATGTCTGAGTTGCATGGTGCCGCATTGAATACTCCTGTCCACCAGAGGGCAGGAAAGTATTAAGTACTTGCACAAAAGGACACAAACGTGGCATTAGCTTGTGCTCATCCAGGACTTCTCTATTGTGGTTGGAGTTTCAGAAAGTAACCATCTGGAATGGGTTGTTTAGATTTCAAATCAAATTTTGTCAACTTTTTAAAAAGTTCTCAAAGATTTTATTTAATGGGTCCGGGTAATTTTAGTATGTCTTACCTTTTAGCAACAAACATGTCCTTCCTCTGGGACATAAAATTTAGAGGCACGCTGAGGAATCACTTCAGAGAATATTTCAATCTTTGACAGCCATGACGCCCTATGCTAATAGCCTCACAATCAGTGATTACAGTCACGTATTACAAAAGTAACGAGTTTCAAAAATGTATTTTTTTTTCAGTAACTAAGGAATATAACATTACTTACACAAAACACGGGAATATATTAGTCATTACATTTCAAGTAACTTGAGTTACAAGAGTATTTAAATGTATGAATGAAATATGTCGAACTTCCCCCAAATAAAATGCAGCACTAAATCAAGTTGGAGGTTGATGTATAAGATCTGCAGTCTGTAGTTAATGTCGTCAAAACAAAACACGAGAGAATGGGGGAGAGCGAAGGAAAAGGAAATCTCTGACTGCACTTTTGCTCGGTGGCATTATTACTGTTTTCAGTTTATATTTTGCCAAAAGTGACTCAAGCATAACTCAAAGTAGTGTAACTCAGCTACATTTTTGAAACAGTAATATGTAATACAAACATTACATTTTTAAAGCTGTAATCACTAATATAGAATATATTAAAATGTTTAAGTAACTTGCCCAACACTGCTCACAATAGAGAAAACATTAATCATACATAATGTGTCCACTTTTTACCCAGCCGACGATAACACGCTACTCCTTAAGGCTTTCAAGTTTGGTTGTCAGACGGTCTCACATCAGTTAGCCCCAGGGTCGCCTGTAGCTACAAATATTTCACCACCACCAAGCGGGAAATGAATAAGAATCATTCTGAAGCTCATTGAGAGGTTTGTAAACAGTACATTAGCATTTTAAAGCCATACTGTGTAACATTTCAGCCATATGAATGCAAGCATTTCTTTAATTAGTGTTTTTATTTGAATACTGATTAGGTTAGGCATGTTTGGTATTGTTAACATGTCTGCGTATTGATTGAGTTAAGCTGCTCTTTCCTGACAAAGCAGCATACTATAACCTGGAATGTTCCGCGGTGTGGCTTTAAGAAAAAAGGACATTTTAGTGATTGGGCCAAAGCGTGCAGTGTCCTGCGAGAGCAGTTAGTGCAGCTGCGGCGGACCCGGACTCAAACACAACATAATGAGCCGAGACAGAGCGACACGGGGGGGGGGGGGGTGGCTGGAAGGAAGCAGGAGGAAGGAAGCAGGGCAGTGTACCAGCGTGGCTCTGAGCTCCGGGTGGCCCCCGCGGTCCCCGGGGCGTGTGGACGGTGGAGGTGGTGGATGTGGTGGTGGTGAGGGGAGGCGGGGGGGGGGGGGGGGGGAAGAGAGGAAGGGGCGTGTGGAGGAGAAGGCCGCCTTTATGCCTCAAACTGTCAAATGAGATTGAGGACACGGTTCAGACAATGAGTGATAAGAGTGTGGACCCCCTCCCCACCACCACCCGCCACCCTCCACCCCACACAGAAGGGTGAAAGTGGGCCATGGCTGTGCTCTGGTGAGGAGAAGAAGTGAGGTGATGGGAGATGCTCCTGTGGGCGTATGAAATCGACATGAAGGAAACACATCAACCTAATAATTGAACAAACTGAGCGCAACGACGATTGACATTGAACCACATCTTTTTCTCGACAACGTACTATGTTGCGTTTGGGATATTTGTCGGAAAAATCTGTTGACGTTAGTATGTTTATGAATGTCGAATGTTCTGGCTGAAGTCACTGATTTAGCGGAAATGTGTCGTCTGGTGATTGAGGTCAGATATTCTTGGCCCACTTTTGAAGAAGCTGAACTCAAAACGCTGTGTATTTAGGGCAGCCATGTTGGATGTGTTTGTAAAAAAAAAGGCTGGACATCCACGATTCTCACTGAGCTGTGCAAGAGACACTTGGTCTGTGTCCGTAAACTTTGTGATATGCGTTTCCCCAAAAACACCGTGGCATATTCCATTTAGTATAATAATATCAAGAACGGCTGGGGTGGGCTGGTTGTTTTCGCACATAAATAATGTTTGGTGGCCGGTTAATTTGAACGTGTTGAGATTTGTGTTTTGCGCTCTTACCATGATGACAGAGACTCCGGCTGAGGTGGGATTGTGCTTTGGCGCTGGGTTAAAGTGTGACTTCAGTTTACCTGTCACTTCCGTCTTCATGTTGTTCTCCATCAAAACATCTTCCTACACACACAATCATGCTTTAGTCTGACTGCGAATCGTGCTTTTCTAGACACAGGGGTGTTTGTTGGTACACTCATTCACTAGTTCGAGAGAGACAGTGGTGAGCTTCGTTTGTACAGCTATAGACACAAACGAGTGCAGATGGAGCACAGTGAATGCAGACAACGTGGATGAACTGTCATGATAAGAACACGCAAGGGAGGTCGAACCAGCGACTTTGTGGTTAGTGGACGATAGGGCTGGACAACACGTTGTGAAATGATTTCGTTGTATCCATGAAATGATAACACTTGTATTACAGTCCAACTATAATTTTAAAGTGATAGTCTGTAAGTTTAAATGTTTCACAAATGTAATAGACTGCGTATAAGTGACCACCGGGGTTTGCAGTTTGATGTAACATAAGTAATATTCAATCATATTTTTTTCTAAAGTCCCTCCGTTTGCCGATCTCAGACACTAATCAGAATCCTAGGTGCCATCACTTTGACCAATAAGGGAGGGGGGCGGGACTTCATTATTTACTTAACAAATCTCCCTTTCCTCACTTTAATGTGCCTTTGCACTTTTACAATGTCAGACTGATAGTTTATGACTTTTGGACTTGCGCATTCTACAGGTACTCGTGATATAATTAGAATATCATGAAAAAGTTCATTTATTTCTGTAATTCAATTTAAAATGTGAAACTAATATACTGTATGCTATAGACTCATTACATGCAAAGTGACTTATGTCAAGCTTTAATTTGTTATAATGTTGATGATTATGGCTTACAGTCCATTTTCAAAATATTATAATTTTAATTTCGGGTTTTTACAAGCTGAGCCATAATACTCAAAATTAGAACAAATAAAGGCTATATAGTATACATATCTCACATTGCATTTAATGAGTCTATCAAATATTAGTTTCACAGTTTAAGTTGAATAACAGAAGTGAATGCACTTTTTCACGATAATCTAATTATATGACGAGCACCTGTATTTAAACATGCATTATGGGACTTTACATATATGTGGAAAAGAAACAACTTTTTTTTCCCCCGGCCTGCGTATTTGAGCGTTTAGTGACCCAGCAGCTGTGTGAGTGGTTAGCATGGCGTCTTTACTTTCCATCACAGTGGCTCCAGGGTCAATTGTTTTTGAGTTTCTGGTAGGTTTCGACTGCTGGTGGACCCTCTCACCAGAGAATCTACAAAACAGCTGATCCTGGGGCAAAGTAAAGGCGCCATGCTAACCACCCATGCAGTCATTGGGTCACAAAAGTTAAATTACACACAAATGTCAAGTTGTTTTCACATAAAAAGTAGCATAATGCACCTTTAAAGCAAATAGAAATGGTGCTAACCCATATGTTTGGCAATCCAGTATATATAGTATTGCGACTAAAGCATATAGTCCCAGCCCTAGTACACAAGCGGCTCGTCTTGCGTACACTCACATTGTAGCAGGACACAGTAACCCAGGGGTGGGACAGGACGTCCAGAGCAGTGTACCGGACCTCAGCGTTCACCTGCAGCATCTGCCCAATCAGCTCCTGCAACCCAAACAAAACAAGCAAAGCAAACAGTCAGCAGGTTTTAGAATAGGATCTATTTCCAAACAGACTGTCTTACCCCGAACGTTGCACATTTTAGAAACAGTCATTGTTTGAGCCTCATTAATTCTTATCAACAATTCTAATGGTGGAAATTGGGACATTCATGACTAAAACCTGTTTTTTGCTGTGTTGGCATAAATTGTGTAAATCTCAGATGGAAGTCCTCTGTGATTTCTGCGTTATATTACAGCTTCTTGCGATAATGACAACTTGGCGATACGTTACGCGACATGTCTTCCAACAAACTGCATGACACAAGAACAAAGATACTGTACAGTATCTAATGGTGAGCAGTGTGACAGTGTCAACAGCCTTAGTCCCTCCTGGTTGTGTTTCTGGAAAGTAACACCTCTGCGTTTGCTCAAAGCTGTGTAAGTGTGCAGTGCAATCAGAGCGGACAGTAATAACTGGTCATTAGCACTTTGGCTGAGTCTTTGAGTGCCGCCTGTCGTCTTAAAACATGACACTAATTTAGTGCTATGTCCTTCAGCCAACTGGTCGTTAAAGCTGCAGTAACATCACTAGGACTGAAACTTCAGCTTCTCATGTAATCTACTCAAAACAAACACATAAGAGATACAGTAATACCACTGTCCAGATAATGCCATGCAGGTCTAATCCTAGCTCATTCATTTAAAGGTAGAGCCTATTGATTTGATAAACTTTCTATCTTTCCAGTTATGAAGCAGAGTTAGTCCCGTCCTGTGGCTAAAACCAGACGGATTGGAGAAAGAACAAAGGTGAGCTTGTATAGGTAGTCTCACCTTGGCTGAGTCAGTGATGTTGTCCCAGTAAGGGCTGGGGAAGTCCAGTCGGCCCTGAAGGATCTGCTCGAACAGCTCCTCCTGCTGGTTGCCTTCGCTGCACACAGAAACAGCAAGTTTCAACCAACGCTGGAAAGATGCTTGACAACTCCAAAACAACAGAGGACTTTATTTGTTACCTTCTGAACGGCGGAAAGCCACACAGCAGGATGTAGGTGATGACTCCTGCTGCCCAGATATCCACCTTCAGGCCATAGCTGTCGCAGAAGAGACACATGGTTTCTTACCGTGTGCTGCTTTGTGCTGTGATTAGTCTTCTTCCACAGATATTGGTTTGGTGTTAAGTGTCACTTTTGCCAAGTGCTTTCTTTGTGTTAACAAACAACAACCCATCCCTTACCCAGACTCTGAGATGATTTCCGGGGCCACGTATGTCGGCGTTCCACAGACGGTGTACAGGGGCCCCTCCACAACCGTGGCCAGACCAAAGTCCCCCAGCTTCAGCGATTTAGTGCCGTCTGGATACTCGAACACCTAACAGATACAGAAGACAATCCCGACACATTTCTAATTTTGTCGTTTTTTTGACATGAAAACTGTTATTTGTTTAAGCCAAAGTTTAGTCAAATAATTCTAGTTTTATTTACTACTATTTACAACTATAAGTTCATATCATTAATTTTCAAACACGTGTAATCTTATTGCACAGCTTCCACTACGTGCTCCTACAAAGCACCAGGCATTTGACTTTGGCGGTGTCATTGGAGGTTTGGATCTTTTTAGCCCCTTCTTTTAAATTAACTTTGTTTTTTTCTATTAGCTGACTGAAATATCTGGATATTTATTCACAGTTTTAGTCATCATTAACTCCAGGGAACCAGTTTTATTTTCTTGTAGTAGAGTACATTTCTTTTTCCACCATAACCTTCAAACATAGTGATTTGTACAAATCTAAGTATCTGCATATTTTCTCTCTTAAACTATGGCTAGCGAGAGGTTAGAGTCTGAATTAGTGCAAAGCTGTACATTGTTCTGAAACCTACATTTAATTTATTTACTCAAACAAAACTGGGATGTGTTTGAGGGGTGTGTTTGTGTTTCTGAGAGCAAAAAAAAACAAACAGTTGGAGCATCAGCTAAATGCCTTTCTTTGATTAACCGATCGATCGCGTTTCTCCCGACAAATATAATTTTTAACCAAGCAGACTTCGTGTGATTTCCGTGACCTACCAGCAGGTTCTCCGGCTTGACATCCCGGTGCACGATGTGGAGACTGTGCAGGTACTTGAGTGCCGCTGCCAGGTTGTAGACCATCACACTGGCGTCCCTCTCCGTGTACTTGGCCGAGGATGTGATGGCGTCGAACAGATCCCCGCCTGTGCCCAGAGCCAGCTCACAGATTAGTGTGCAACACGCGGACTGGACATGTTATGAAAATGAAGTCTACCAAGAAGACGAGGATGGTCTAAGGGGATTTGAGGGGGCATTTAGGGTGTTGCAGGCTGTACCTTGACCAGCTCCATGACCAGACAGAGCTCAGCGGGAGTGTCTACTTCTTCTATCAGCATTATGATATTGGGGTGTTTGACTTTACGAAGCACCGCCACCTCACTCTCTATCAGGTGCTCCTGCAGACAACAAGCTTACATTAGCATAAACAACATTATGTATAAAAATATCTTGATAAATTCCATACTGTAAATTAGGCAGTCGTGCTTTGTGTGATTTGTAAAGGATCAGAATAATGTTTATTATAGTATAGTATAGTATAGTGTCTAAACCAAACTTAATCCATATGTTTGTCTCCAGTAGGTTGGACTCCTGTAACAGTCTGCTCACTGGCCTCTCTAAACAGTTCACCCAGAAAGCTGCTGACTGCAATCAAAAATACGACCATATTAGTCCAGTGCTCAGGTCTCTGCGCTAGCTTCCTGTCGCTCAGAGAATAGACTTTTAAAATGGCCCTATTTTTCTGTTTGATTCTCTTTAAGGTCCGTGCACCAAAGTACAACTCTGACATCTAAACTTCGGGAGAGGTCTCCTGCTGATCCAGAGTCAACACTCTTCCAGAAGACGTGATACAGGCATCACACTCTGACAATGTTCAAATCCAGGCTGGTTCTGTGTATTTAGCTGTGCATATGAACCACATTGAAAGTGTTTCATCTGCATTTGTTTTTAATTTAACTTTCAAATATTTTATATGTTTCATTGATTGGATTGTAATTTTATGTACATATTCTTCTTGCTCTGTAAGGCACTTTGAACTGCTTTGTGTGTGAATCGTGCTCTACAAATGAAGTTGCCTTGTTTTTCAAGAATGTTGCTGTGATGGCTTGTGATGGTGCATACTCAGGGTGCGATTTGCTGGGGGGGATGGGGGGGATTTTCCCCCTTCTGGTTTTCTTGTCCCCTTCTCTGTTTCTTTTATCCCTATCCTTACTTCTGCTGTATTATTGTATTAAACGTAACGGGGATACATTGTAAAACTGGCTGTGTGTTCAAGGTCCGTGCACCTGCTGGCCAATTGATTTCATTTTACATGTGGGTGATCTCTGTTTTAGAAGCTTTAATGCGCACGGAGTCTAAACTCTGCAGATGACTGCTGCAGAGAGCGAGGGTCTGCGGAGTCACAAACACTCATGGATCGCATGTCTCGTCACCAGCAACTTTGCAAATAGGTGTTTTTCTTTTCTTTTCTTTTTTTATTATGAATGCCTGAAAGCTGACGCGCTCCCGGGATGGCACAGGCCCGGGGAACTATATTGTGAGAGTTTTTAAGTTTAGCCTGTAAGGCTACTGCACGTGTCATTTCTGATTAATGAATATGCACAGGGAACGGTGTATGTATCATGATTGACTTTATGATCAGTTAAATCTATTTTGCACACATACAGAAATGAGCAGGACTGGCGTGTCTTATCCCCTCGCGCTCTCTCTCTCGCTCTGTGCAGAGCGCTGCAGAGAAGTCGCGCACAGACGCACATGCTGTGGAAAATAGGGCTCCACAAAAGGGTTCTCTGGACCACAAACAGCAAAACGCTGCTTATTTTATGTATATAAAAAAACCGCTGTAAAGATGATAGACTGAATTGTGGCTTAACTATGAATGCGCGCATGGCGGCAATGAGTGGCGGCGACCGCCCAACAAGACCCGCGATCAAAGGAGAATTTTATGACCGGACTCGATCCGCGGGCAGCCTGCGGGGACCGCGGAGGAACCCACGCAACACGTGCGTTAATGCCCCCAGCCATGTGTGACACCCAGCGGGGTTTTACGACAATTTGACAAGCAGGATTAGGAACCTTTACGCACGGTTCTGAGAAGTGCCAGCCGTGCGCATGTGCATGTTACATTTTCAGCTAGCTCTGTCCTCAAAAAGGAAGACACCTGTCGCCCTGGTCACACTACGCTGGTTACTTAAAGTTTGATCATCAAGAGTTTTCCAAAACGGCCCAACTCCCTGAGCAACACACGCTCTGCAGGGGTCGCCCCCATCTTACAACACTGGGTTTCAAGTTCAACAGCATGAAATGCATGTGCTTTTTATGCAATAATGGTGATTGAGTAACTATCCCCACTTCTGTTTTTTTGACAAATCGCACCCTGTGCATACTGTATGTGCAATACCACAATTTGGCCACGCTGACTTTGCGGACGCATAAAGCATAAATCCAGCTTCAGCCTGAGCATGAATCTAACTGGAATTTTAAAAACTGACTGACTAAAGAGTGTACGCCTCAAAGTAATTTAAAGTCAATCAAATAGTGCAGTAAAGTAAAGCAGATCATTTCATTTGTTAATTAGTAAATGTTGCAACTGGGTAAATATCTGCTGTTCATTGCTTTTATGGTTTTACTAAGGAGTTCAGTTGATCCATGAGCTCATTATGTCCAGTGTAGTACTGAGCTTGTTTACGCAGGTTTCAGTTTAAAAGGCCTATAGCCGTGGTGCTAAGGAGGAGTGGTGTGGGCTGCAGGTGAACGACAGTCAAGTACGCCCACAAACAAAGTGGCGCTGAGCTTCAGAAGAGCAGATCATTTACTGATGAATAAAACATGTGGCCTGCTCTTATGGTGTGAGGATAATAGAGAGGAAACAAAGCAGTGTGTTGGCCTTAACAAGACACACTGGAAAACTGCTGATTAATGTATGCCATCGACAGTGCACTGAAGGAGTTAAGACGCACAAGTTAAGGTAGAAATTACTATATTTTATCGTTCAAGGGAAAGAAAGTATAAAAACATGCTTGACTCTTTTGTTACTTTTCTAAAATTCTGTGTTTAAGGTCATAAGTTACCACATCACTCTTTTTAACTCTCCCCCAAAATGTGCATTCCAAAAATGTTGACTTTTAGAATCAGAACGTATGTGTACTGTATATGTATTAATACCTAGATTTATGTACTCTGTCCCTTTCAAAATTCCCCATAGTGTTGTATAGTATTTTATTTATTTTATGTCTGTGTCACACGCTTCACAGACACATTATTTCCGTAGCCAGAGCTGCCCTGGGCTGACAAACGGAAAAGTAGCTGCCAGTCGGCATCAATGGCCTCTCTAACCATCACCAATCATTTATATCCCCAACCTAGGTAAAACATTCACACATTTTTACTTTATCCGGCAAAAGGGCTTTATCTTTCAAAATTTAGATTTGCTCGTGCTTTAATTGCGCAGCGCCGGTATAACAACGATCTCAAACTGAACCTAGTGAAGTGCACTTTCATCTTGAAGCCGTATACTCTGTTGCTACATGGCGTTTTGCATCCCCAGTAATGAGTGCATTCCCGGCGGTACCTTCCCGGCGCACTTGGCCTTGTTGATGATCTTCAGAGCGAACTCTTTTCCCGTGGACCTGCACAGAAGCAGAGCAATTAGAGAGGGAGAGCCATAAAAGCCGCTCTGAGTCTGCAACACTGTCTCCAATCCCAATTTACTGCCCACCGCCGAGGCGCCATTACTGTGCGAGAGGTGGGAGCGACGTTAGAGCTCGAGGCCAAGTTTACACAGAGGGAGACTCATCTGCTGACTTTCAGAGGTTTCCCCCTTTCTGGAAATAAAAGTGGTATATCTCCATGACGCTCGGGACATGTTTATTATTTGGTTATTTAGGGGTTCACGACGAGACACTACAGGAGGGACACAGGTTTCAATGGTTTTATTGTATTGAAGTCTCAAAGATTTTTTCTTGAATAAAATGCTTGTGAAAGTACAGAAAGTGGAATGGAAATCTCATTTTGAGAAAACGGTGACGAAAGTTCTGTAACGTCTTTAGCTGAGCTGTCCTCCAGAAGGAAATCACCATATTTGCATTATAGCATCATCTCGGTCGCCTCTCATGCTAATGCGGTGTATAGCGACTTTGAGCGTAAAGAAAAGTGTTAAAACAAACTTGCTGTTTTCAATATTGTGATAACGATAATGCGATTTCACAAGCGCATACGACTCAAGTACATTGTATTTAATCCAAGCAAAAGTCATGAGCAATGTGTTCATTCATCCAGTTGTGTCAAAACAAGACTTGGTAGCTTCCACAGGAAATTGTAATTAAGTAAATATTATAATATTCATTGGCATAGCATTAAAATCCTGCTTGTGTATGAAGCTATTCGTAATGTCTGCCATAACTTTTCCCTAAACTAATTATCTGGTTTTATTTCATATGCACCATTTGCATTTTAATGGTGGGGAAGCAAATTACTGAACTTCCCTTCTGCTACTATATCCTACGGGCCCATAAAAATAAAAAATAAAAAGGTTGGTTATCTTATCAGTTTGTCATTATCGCTGCAGTGTGCTCAATCCCACGCCGAGCGCCAAATGAAACGAACACACAAACCCTGATGTAGCAGTTTACGGCCTGATACACTGGTTTCTAATCTGCGCAATGAGAGGGTTATCAGTGGCCACAGCTGCTTCTCAATGTAAAGTATCTGCTGTGTGTGACCCACCTCTCCACGCAATCCTTGACCACCGCGAAGTTCCCATCTCCGATCACTTTGCCGACCTTGTACTTCTCGGAGATGCTGGACGAGGGTTGATACTGGTTACCATTGACTGTAGAAAAAGGACAATAATGTTGTAGTTGCTTTGTTTTAGAATGGAAATACTTTCGACAGCCTGAAAATGGCAAGTTAATCAATGTATTTTTCCTTAAAGAGGGGGTATTATGTTTTTACCTGTATTTGGTAATAATCTCAAACACATCTTTATCACTATTTTCTTGGTTACAAATGCAATATTGATCTATATAAAGCAGCTGAAACTAAATATCCATTTGTTTCACTTCCAGATTTTTAAGCGATTTCACTGTAAGCCCCTCCCACCACTCCTCCCCTCGCTCCCCTTCGCTGCACAGCTGTTTCAATAGAGGAGGGGGGGAAAAAAGAAGGGAGGTGAGGAGATTATTTCCTTGATACATTGGACCTCAAGAGGAGCTTTTTGGAAGCTGCCGCTGCGGTGCTAAGGATAGCCTCTGGGGAACACTCAAAGATTACTCAAAGATGTGCGAGTGGGCCCAGGTGTGTTTTTGAAGCGAGAATAACATAGTAGTAAAAAAAAAAGGGCTTTTGGCCTCAATCTTTTTCTGCTGCATGTCCACCGCAGCAGTGCAACAATCAGCCTCCTCAGCTTGGGCTCTTCCTTTCCTTCACCATAGTATTGTAAATGACTCCAAGCAGAACATTTGCCAATGTATTCAGCCAGAGAGTAACTGTAACCTAATGGATCGTAATTCACATTGCAAAGGACAGGAAAGGGTGAGAGGCATAATGAACATGAAGGAGTTTAATAAAGGAAAAGGCTGAGTGTACCTTCTGGACTGCGTTGGTTGGTGTCCTCTTTGTGGCTGTTCACTGATCCGTTTGTGTTTGAGGAGACGTGGTTTCCGTTAGGAATCTGAAAAATACAATAAGTACACCTCGGTCTGATCAGTCACACCATCAAATGCACAACCGTAGTTATTATGCTGCGTGACGCAAAGGATTATGGCAAATAGCCTATGTACAGTAGGACACTGCATCCACTACCACTAAACAGGTCAAAGCGCTTACAGATCATTATACCCGAAAAGTCCATGACATTTTTATGAAATATCACTACGATGTTAGATCCTTGCTTTTGATATGCAGAGTTTTGATTGCATATCTTTGCTAATAATCAATAATAATATACATTTGAAAGAGTTATCAGTAGCACTTTACATCAAGGCACAATGATGCTATCTTGAAGTGTTATATTCATCCTTTCGACTTGGGTTGGGTTTTAAGAAGGAGGCATCAGAAAAGTTATCTCGGGATAACTAACTTCCTATCGTTGTGAAGAAGAATTCACCAAGCTGTGGATTGGATTAGGAAACAACATTAGTTAGTATTTCTTGGTAATATCATTGGAACAGTGCTGCAAAATTCAAAACCTCATCCTTCCAACCTCCTACTGTGCTATTACTGTGCTAAAGTGCGACCACAGTATTGACTCTTTTACCACAAGTTTTTGTCCTGTTGCATCAGAATCTTACTGCGATCAAGTGTCAACCAAAGGTGAGGATGTACTGTATTATTCAGATTAGCAGGGCAGCCTTGGATGGAAATAGAAAGTGGGTCACCTCTAGGACTCCCGCGCAACTGGGAGGAACATGACAAAGCTTTTTTAAAACTGCATTTGCTGCAGTCATGACCTTTGAATGGCTACGCATTGTAACCACAAAAACATGATGTCATGGCTTCAAGCAAATTTGAAAAGTACATTTAATCTTAATCTGCAGTTTGGCAGGAAGAGGAAGTGTGTCACTGAGGACTTTTGCCTCATGGATATAGTAATATGTCCCGAAGACGGTTAAATCCAGCTTAATGTTTTTCATTTGAATTAGAAACAGAGACACATCATGAATCATAAATGATGACAGGGCGACAGCGAAACGTTTCTGTTACAAAACCTTAAATCCATGTGCGGTCCTGGGGCTGGTGGGAGACGGGGTAGAAGACTTGTTCGATCTGGAAGAAGAAGACTGGCTGCTCGAGAGGCCGTTTACTGTAATGGAAAACAACATGCTGTTAGCGGGAGCAGCTAGTTCATCGTTTATGAGCAACAGGTATTTGTAATTAGCTACTCGACAACTTAACACAAACGATCATGTGTGCAGACAGTATTGGATTGTGTGAAAATCTCGCTATGCTAACTCAATGTATGTACCAGTAAAATAGATAAGCTAGTTCATCGACCAGTCACTCAACCACCAACTTTGTTTTACAATCTCCTTTTTACGTTACGTTCACAAAGGCAAAGCATATAGCTAACCTGGAGACTTGCTAGTAGGATAGCTTGTGGCAAAGTGGACTGGCCGCCTTGCTGTTGAAAGATTAAAATGAACAATGAGTTGCGAGACGAGAAAAAAATATTATAGGTTTGCTAAGTTGCTGTTTTTCGGTTTGATTGTAATTAATTATGTTGCCCATTTTAAGGGGATTCAAAATGACAATACTGATTGCCAAATATATTTAATAAAACTCTAAATCGGACATGACGCTCGTTGACGTGGCATATGTGGAAGAACATTTTCATTGATTCAACGAATCAACAAGACTTTTAAGTCTCGGTTTCACAGTCAAGATTTCATTTCTTTGAAATGTTTTGTTATTTAGTTGTGTTGTTTAGCCGTATTAGCACTGGGTTCAGTGGATAGCATTCAGGGGGTTAGCATTCAGTGTATCACTGATCCACGTTCAATAAATATTGGTCATGTCGTGTTAAAAACTACAGAAATACTGTTTTAAAGTAGGAAACAAATGTTATATTTGGTATAAATAGAAGTGAATGTTTGATAAAGGAAACATCCTATAAAACTGACAAATGGTCAGTCACAATTATCAAAGAGTCATGAAATAACTACAAATGGACAGAAACAGTATCAAGGAAATTAGTGGCGTTTCCCATTTGATTACATTGCACTGGGGCAGAAGGGCCAGTCACAAGATGGCCGCCAGGATTACCATTCGTTCCAACGTATTACTATGGCCATGTCCTATCTAGAGTTTTATTAAATATATGTGCTGATTGCTTACACAATGCTAGTGAAAGAGTCCACTTAATAAAGAGGTTTCTTGGTGTACTGTACGTTGTGTCATTGCTCATACCAGTGGCAGGAGACTTGCTGCGTCGTCGCAATGGGCTCTTGCTGGTGTGGTTGGGAGTAGTAGAGCGACTGTACGACGTCTTCAGCCCCCTGCATTCTGAAAATACACAGGATCTTAGAAAGCACATTACACTTCATCTGAGAGAGGCTTTTTTAACAACTTCATAAAACAGTCTAAGAGCTTTAAGGGCTAATTGTTTTTCTGAATGAAAAGGCAGGGGTGAGAATCTCTGTAAATACAATACACGATCCATGGCTCACGATAATGATATTCCGATACTGCGATAATTTATTTATTACACATAATAATCTATACGATATGTAACAGTTTGTTAAAGTACATTCAGTTTTTAACCATTTTTTTTAAAATCATTCATTCATTAACAACTTTTTTATGATTTAGGAAAATAATTCATCATGCTTTGTTTCACTTTCTTTAAATAAATCAATAAGTAGTATTGACTTATTCTCTGAAATGGGCCATAATATATTTGTGTCTGTTCTGACAGTATTGTAGACCATTATTTGCCTATTAGTCTATGCATCACACAAAAGTTTGATTCAGTTCGTTGACATAATTAGCTTACAGTCAAGGTAAACTTGTAACTAAATGTTTATTGTGTGGCCACTCTTCTAGAGCTCTTCTAGAATCTGAAGTTTTAGCAATTTAAGCATATAGAATTTCATACAGTGTCTTTACTGTGGTAAATAAAATTGAGTGCAGCCTACAGTAAGTGAAACATCATAAGGCATCGGCCAAGCAAAACAGCCCAGAGCGAACATCCAAATTTGATTGAAGACGAGCTCAACGACGTTAAAGAGTTTATATACGTCATGTCTTTCTAGTGTGCCCTCATCAGTACTGCGTGGCTGATTCACTAGCAGGCCTCCTTCTCAAAGTGGAGCACAAACAGGGTAACTGGGACGTGAGTCTGAATATGTCAAGCCTCATCGATCTCCCTCTGTTCAGCTACAGTAAGCACGAGCATTTTAGGATGAGCCTCCCAGCTGCGAGCCAACCTGGACAAACAACTGAGATTGAAACAGGATGTCAATACTTTAGATAAAATTAGACTTCCTTCCCGTGAGCTCCTCCAGGACTGGCTCAAGACTTTACGGCTGAAATATGGCATGATTTACACAGGTCACATCTGCCCCAGTCAAACATCAAGGGGCTGTGGATAAAGTACGCACAATGCAGAAGGAAACAGAGGGAAGACATGACAAGACGGAGGCAACTACATTTGACCCTCTGAGGTCGTACTACTAGCATTGCCTTTGTTTTGTTGGGCAAGACACTTTAGCTTCCTCACCAAAGACAGTGTGTTAATTTTCCACGTTTTATTTCAAAGGTACGGTCTGGAGAATGCTCTATTTGCTTATTGAAAAGTTATAATATTTTTATGTGAAGTTATGCCTTTTTAGCTATTGAGAAATGTTAATCAACAGTCTGTACAAATGTTTCAAAATGACAGGAAAACCGTCTCTAACACACGAACTCATAAAATGGCCGCCAAGGGCGGAGCCAAACGTCACATGACGGCTTGGGGACCAATGGAAACAACGACACGTAGTCTAAGGCATGATGGGAAAATGTGACGTTTGCTCGTCTACCCCGGGAAGTCAGTCTCTCCCCCGGGGGGAACGGAGGCGGGCAGACAGGGAAATGGGGAAGCAATTTGTTGTGTTTAGATTCCAATTGTGCAGGGAAATAAATCTTCGTGAGTTAATCTTCTGAATCCGTGGTCATCTTTATAACTGGTATGTGTTAATTAGCTGACCGCTCAGTGTGGACGATGCATCTGAACTCCCCTTCCAGTCATGGATGCGCAGTGCTGTCCGGATACGGTGGAAACTTGCAGGCAACGGGCATTAAGATGTATTTGTTATTAACATGTATCCGTGGACAGAATTGTTAGGAATAGTATAGTATATTCTTTCAGTGGTGACCCCGAAATGCTGAAGGGGGCAGTTTGGAGCCGTCTTTTTGGAAACTTTGCGGAAAACTTTTTGAGGCATACCAGAGATGGAAGTCCAGATGAAGGTAAGACGACTCTCAAAGGGCGTCTATGGGCATGGTTTTCCAAAATTTAGATTAATCTTTAACGAAGTTGACTGTTGAATGGTGGAAATCTGTGAATTGATGGTCTGTGTAGAATATTTCTTAGTACTTAAGTCTATTTCTGTTCAAATGTTGTGCAGGCTAGTCAGGCCTTGTGGTTAGCTGTTAGCCGCGTTAGCTCGGCGATCGCTAGCATCTCATAGTTGATAAAAAGCATTTAGAACCGGGTGTTAAGCATATGTGTTGGGCGTAGCTTCGTGTGTGATCATTGTGATGGCTGCTTTGTGGGGTTAAAGGCTTTATTGATGATTGTTCGAGGTGCTTATCTGGTCAAAGCATGTTTGGTTAGGGTGCTAGGCTGCTAAGCTAGCTTGAGAACAATAGGCTAACATTAGCATTAGCTTTCGCTGTAAGCTCTTAGTGTTAATAGGTAGCTGGACATTAGAATTCATTCTGAGCGGAGAATTAGCCTGTGTACATTGTTTTGTCATCGCTTTGGATATTGGGTGTGGAGAATTAAAGAAGCATCGTTTGTTTTTCTCTGTTGCGGTTTATACAGTAATACCGGAGGCCGCCATTTTTGTAGTAAAAACACACCGCGGCCATTTTGGAGTATGAGCGGCCACTAAACCAAATCCATTCCGTAAATCCATTTCGGGTTTTGAGTTACCACCATAGCGGGCCTGTTAAATCCAGTCCGTTTTTTGATTTTGGCTTCTTACTGGGGATAATTTCGCTCCTTCATTTTATCCTTAGTGAATTAATCTCACATTATAAGCAATTTTAAAGACATAGGCTATATATAAGCTGCATATTGTGTATGTTAGGAAAAATGTGAGATCGCTGGATAAATGGATTTTAACTAAACATTTGAACAATGGTGGAACACAAGTTTTGCTGCGGGGGTGTTGTGGGCTCGTACGTAAAATTCTCAGAGGCTTATTCAGAGCGTCATTGGCTCCTCATATCAGGGCTAATATTACACTAATACAAATGTAAGTGGAGCTTATGATGTGCACTTTCTCTTTAACGTTAATGTAACGTTAGGAACAGTGGACAATATTTACCAGTTGGCTGCGCAGCGCGCCGCACACAGGGACCTGCTTAGCCGGAAGTGCGCAGACGAGGTGTGCAACGATAAATTAAGAGTGTTTAGGTGATGTGCGGGAGGATTTATGGTGTGACGGAGGGTATGGAGTTGGGAGCAGGCGATAATGTTGTGTGACAGGGGGCCAATGTTTCGGATTCACAGACATTGCTTAAACGTTATGAATTCCACTGAAAAGTAATTTTGTGTCATAGGTTTCAGTAATGCAAGTCAACATTGGATTGCACTTACATTTAGAAATGTAAGAAAAAATGTAGCATTTTTAACATAGTTGCCTGGTGCCAAACCCAGGGAAAGGTGCTGAAAAATGTGTGTTCACATGAAACTAAGTGTATAAAACGATACTCGGTTTACGAAAATTGTGTAGCTTATGCAGTTATGAGGAAAATTACTTTGAAATGTATCTGCATAAGCAAAGAAAATAGTTTTTGTTGGTTTTTAGTATTTTGATAATAATAGAGGCTAAGTGGTTTTAGAGCTTCTACAGGCAAATTGGTAACCCATGATTAATAATAATAATTAAAGGCTATAAAGTTAGTGAAACTCCTTGTTGTGGGCAAAAACGAGTCTCACACAAGCGGAGAAGTACTGTCTTGATTGGCAATAAGACAGATAGGATATTTAACCGCGTTTAGATCGTGGTTTTCTTCCCCGTGTTGTTGTTGTTAGTGCCTAGAAAGTGACTGTAGCTAGCTAGGCACTGATACATGTGAATCAGTGAAGCTGCGTTTAGAGGGAGAGAGAGCCCCGCGCGCTCTGGGAAAAAGCAGCTCTGCGTTTTTATTTTAATCACGGCTTGATTTTCAATCTCTTGGAGGCCAGCAGGGAGGGTGAGAAGTGTCTTGTTTTTGCCTTGTTTTTGTCTTGTTTTGTGTTGTTTTTGTCTTGTTTTTGTGTTGTTTTTGCCTTGTTTTGCCTTGTTTTTGTGTTGTTTTTGTCTTGTTTTTGCCTTGTTTTTGGTTTGTCTTTGTGTTTTATTGTGTCTTGTTTTTGTCTTGTGGTGTGCTGTTGTGGATGTGACAAAATAGAATATAACATACTGTGTCTTTTATTGTGTAAAAGGTTAATCGGAGCAGATGGCTTTGGAGATCGTACGACGGTCTGATGTCACATTGCTCAGCCCTAGATTGGTGGTGAATATAAAAAGATACCGAACGGGAAAATAAAGTAAAGTTAAATTCTAAAAGTTAGATAAGTGTTCTAGGTTTAAGGCCTTAGGATTGGGAATCCTTAAATAGTAGTGGTAGGTTTGAGGCCTGGTAAAGAGTTGGTTTGTGTTGTAGGTTTAAGGCCTAGTACAGAGCTACGCGGTGGGTGTATTCCCTTTAAAAGCCGAGAAAGGTCCGTAGTAGTATCTCCCAAAGACGCGGACGCGCGTCTTAAAAGTAAGCGTTGAAATAGTCGTTGACAGGACTTGGGGGCTGTCTAAAACTCTGGTTGGAGGCCATAGGATCGAATAAGATCTTAAAATTCTACTAATTGGTGAAATATAAGAGTGGTTGGAGTCCCTAAGATCTCAAATCTAAGATCTTTAAATTCTACTAATTTGGTGAAGTAATGTTCGGTTTTTTGAAATTATAAAGAATTATGTTATGATATCTGCGAATATTCTACTGGTCAAATACAAATGAGCTCTTGTATGGCCAGGTTAGATATTTGTACATGTGGTGATGGGATTATTGTGAAATTCTGGTGTCTTGTCTTGTTGTCGTTATGTGTTTATTGTGGAGTGACGAGTGTGTGACGAGTGTGGAGTTTGTGTGAACGGACGAGGAAATGAAAATTTGTATGTAACGGAAAAGCAGTTTGTGAGTGGCGTGGAGGCAAGAGAGAGAGATTTGGAAAGTATTGAAAAGTGTTTGGTGGATGCTGAAATGGCATTGAATGTGGTTGGCTATTTAATAAGGTGTGTGTAAGTGGAAAAATGAAGGTGGAAATGAAGGTGGTTGCAAGTGACGGAAAGTTATAAAATAAGGGAGTTCCTTGCTCAGAAAAATCTGTGCATGTTAAAGTTTAGAGATGTTACACGGGTATAAAAAGAACATAAAAATAAAAAGAGAGGCTGTATTTGCTCTGTATGAATGATTGTGTGGATGAAGCAAAGAAAGAAAATTGAGAAATTGTAAAACAGGAGGTCTTGATACATTGAGGAATGGCCATTCACCTGTATTAAGATATCATGTAAAGGAGGTGGGAAGAAAAGAGCTTCCCATAGTGAATAAGGGAAAAACATCCTGAATGTATAATAACGAAGTTATTATTATTTTTTAGACATTTCTGCTGAAGGCAGTCTTAATAGCATAAAATTGCTATTTTGAAATATCCAAATTTAACTAAAGTGTGATAGAGGCTATTTTTATTTTTTGTGTGTCTGTGGTGAATAGAACATTTTAGGCCCCTGAAAGAGAGGTTACTAAAAGATTAGAATCTCTCTCCACTGTGGTGACATGGAATGAGAACAAAAGTGTTTATAGGTTATAATTTTGGAGGCATTGATTTGGAGTACAGACCGATATCCATTTAAAGTTTTTTGTTTAGGCACCGTCTTGGATGCATTACTAAAAGTTATGAAGAAGCAATATGCAAAATTTTGAATTGTTTTTAGGAGACCAAATAAACAGATTTAATAAATTAATGAATACATTTATGGTACATAATATGGTGTACGCCATTGACCAGAAGTGAGAGCAAGCTGAATTAAAAATAAAGAAAATTAAGTGCAACTTTTAAAGTTGCAGCTTAAAGAAGTAAGCAACAAAATTTAATAAAGAAAAATCTAAAAAGTTTACCTAAATGTGGAGCGATTTATGGTTGTGGTGGTTTTGATGATAATTGTGGTTAAGGTGTTTTCAGACGGCGATCCAGAACCAAAATTGGACCAGCAACGTTCGAGAACGAGGCGGTTGCAACAATGCTGGCTGTAGGTGTACAGCCATGGCAGAAACTGTTGCCAGTGAACAGACATCTCTCTTGGCATGTTGGTGCAGACAGGTGAAACACATCTGAACTATAAGAATGTTACCAGACACCATATTAGTGGGCTTCTTGGAAGAACCACAGGGTCTGTGAGCTGCCACCTAACCAGTGCCTATAATCTCGCAGGACGGACTCTAGCATACATATGCAATAGAGCCTTAATAATTACTGTTTCTGTCCTTGGAAATGAGGACATGGATGTCTTGAGACATCCGTAAGACAGTGGTTGCTGACGCTTGAACTGGACCCACCACAAATCATCTCTGCATACCGCCTAATCACCCGTAAACTGCTACACAAAATTTTATTATGACAAATTAAGATTAGGTATATAGAGAAGCTTTTAAGGCTAACTTGAAGGGACGTAAATGTTACCTTAAACCAACAAAATTGCAAAAGGTAAACACGGTGTGACTGCAAATTGTTTACACCTGTATTGACAATAATATGAAATGTCTTGTTTTGATTCTCATTTGCTCTCTCTCCTGGGCAAACAGGCTAAAATTAGGCCCCATGGTCAAAGTGCTGAGTGAAACAAAAGTTTTGTAACATTTTTTGACTTTTCCAAAAGTCCTGTGCTCTTAATCTGTGTCTTCCTATTTTTTTTAGATGTTAATGCTAGACTTGTATCAATTGTTTCAACATTCCAATTCATTCCACGACACAATGGTGGTGGAGAATCATTTACACTAGCTGAAAAATATCTTTAAAATGCACCAAATATATAGTGGTCCTTAAGACCGGATGATGCTGGCTTATTTACTAATAATTAATCAATTATCTTTAAAATTACAAGTAAATTCAAAGATTAGAATACCTGAATACAAAATTTAAATGTGAAGCCTTAGAGGGCATTGTTATGTTGGAGTAATAGAACTCTATAATTAGAAATTGCCTAAATGGTCTTAGACTGAAATCAATTGGGCTCTGGCCCTTACTGCTGCTCTGTTCTCGGTGCTTAGTCAACCAGTTACTCTTATGAGTTTTTTACTGGCCGATTGATGCCTGGATCCGGCTCCTCTTTACTCATGGGACTAAAGTGGACCCTGATTTGACAAGATTGTATGTTATATCGGAACTACGTGTACTGATTTAGTTTTTTAAGTTTATTCACCCAGAATCTGAATTCCCGGGAGCTGCGGAAAATGCTCCTTGCCAACCTTGCCTGTATCTGGGCCGGAATTGGACTGAACAGAGTGGGTCTGATCGTTTCTGGAGTTATGGACTGGACCTAATACGATGTTGCCATGGTCCCAAAAAGACCAGACGAGTGGTCCCACACCTATCACTCGCCCTGTTGAACCACAGGGACTCAGTAAAGCCAAATAGAATCTCCATGGACTTGCCCTAACATTTATTAGTTTTTATTCATTTTTCTTTTGTGTTGATATATGTATTGTATTAGTTTTTGCAGATGCCGCAAGTATTAATCTCCAGTGAACTTTTGAGCTGGTTTGCTGTGTTTCCTGTTCAAGGATAAGAGGTGTCGTCTATGGAAGGTTGTTTTGACATGTTTACAATGATTTTTGGTTGGACTGAGTTTTCTCAGTCCAAGAGGGGGGTGTTAATTGTGGGACGATTATAATTTGGCTTATTTTGGGTATGGGAAAGAACAAACGCAAATATGGTAAATCTATCTAAAATTTTATGGCAAACTACGATATAAGACATACGTTTCAGATATAGATACATTTTATAATGCTCTGTTTTCGGCATTTGTTGCAGTTCTGGGTCGACACTGAATTGTGCAAATGTGGAAAACCAGAAGCTAAAAAGGAGTTTATTCTCTACAAATTTAGGATTAATGAAACCTGTGTGCTTATATCCCTGAATTTTTCAGATAAAATTGACAACAACATTCCAACAGATAAATCAAGTTAAATAGTTAAATTTGAGTACAGCCATATTTTATAATTAGCTGGCATGGTCGTTCTCCGGCTCACGGTGAGCGATCTGGATGAGAATTTTTTTATGTAACCTTTTTAATGTCTGTTCTTTATGTTTCTGTTACAGAACTCGGTTTTGGTTCCTTGCCTCTGTGGGTGCAAGTAAGTGGTTGAAATTATGAGAATAGTTGACCCAAATGATTAAAAATGATTAAAGGTGCAAAACAAAACATACCAAATAAAAAACACCCCAGTGATGAGTATAATTCTATAGCCCAGACGCTGAAGCTGCACGACAGAGGCAACAACAACCAATGACTAGCTCAAGAACATTTCATCTGTAAACTGTAATTTCATGATAAATATTCAGTTTGATTGCGATATATTAAGAGACGTTGGAAGGATGATTGTTGGCTATTTTTATATATGTTTTTGTTATAGGCTTTAAGGGTAATATGACACTGTGTTGATTGTAATCTGCTGGATGGTTGTCCTAACTGCTGGTTCCACTGGGGGCATCTATGCAAGGAGTGGGGCGACCCAGGGGGACACTGAGTTCGGGACGAGTGAAACGCCAGAAGGGGCGGTCCCAGCCTGTACTTGAAAGGAGTACAGCGAGCCTTGAACTATGAATGGAACGACCTGGACCAGGGGGAAGGAAAAGTTAAAATGTATCATCGACATGGACTACAAACCACCCAAGTTCCGCCTGGAAAGACTAATAAGCGGAAGTTATACCTGGGAAGAGAAGATTTTGAAACCACCGAGCGGCTGGTTGAGCTGTACTTTTGTGAACTAAAAATATTATGGTTTAAATGATCTCTTAGAAGATCAGAAGGGGTATGAAAAGTTATAATATTTTTATGTGAAGTTATGCCTTTTTAGCTATTGAGAAATGTTAATCAACAGTCTGTACAAATGTTTCAAAATGACAGGAAAACCGTCTCTAACACACGAACTCATAAAATGGCCGCCAAGGGCGGAGCCAAACGTCACATGACGGCTTGGGACCAATGGAAACAACGACACGTAGTCTAAGGCATGATGGGAAAAATGTGACGTTTGCTCGTCTACCCCGGGAAGTCAGTCTCTCCCCCCGGGGGAACGGAGGCGGGCAGACAGGGAAATGGGGAAGCAATTTGTTGTGTTTAGATTCCAATTGTGCAGGGAAATAAATCTTCGTGAGTTAATCTTCTGAATCCGTGGTCATCTTTATAACTGGTATGTGTTAATTAGCTGACCGCTCAGTGTGGACGATGCATCTGAACTCCCCTTCCAGTCATGGATGCGCAGTGCTGTCCGGATACGGTGGAAACTTGCAGGCAACGGGCATTAAGATGTATTTGTTATTAACATGTATCCGTGGACAGAATTGTTAGGAATAGTATAGTATATTCTTTCATTATAAAGGGCACTTAGGCTATTTTATGTTCTTATTTTGGATTGAACAATTGTCAATATGAGCCGTCCACCTGGATTTAACTAACCGTTATGTTCTGGGGTCGCAGCAGTTGGTCTGCTCTACACTCAGCAACACTATCTTTTGACATTGCAGAAGCTTAGTGAAACAATGCCAAACTGAATGTGTACTGCAGGGCCGGGCAGGAGTGCAAAATGAGTACATTGCAACCTCATTATAAAAAGTTTGTGCCCTCAATTTTGGTTGCATTATAATGTCAAGAATCTCTATTTGCACCCTTTTCGAACTCTGATGCACCCTCAGCCAGTTTGTTCTGGAGCTGGTGCTGGCTTGCTGTAATCAAAGCAAAAGGTAATCCAACGAAATATTAATTGTGGTGACCATAGTTTTTCATTTATTTTATTAATATTTATTTACTTGTGTTGTTGGGAAAGTGCCTGTTTCCATAAGGAATTACACGTGTGGGAGTGGTGCATGTAAACACGCCTTGACGGATTGTAGCTGTTGTGACAGTTTTCAGAGTCAATTAACTAATGCTAGTTGCAAGTAAATACACAGGCTGTGATGGACCGTCTGGCTCCCCTGCTGGGCCTTTTGGTCAAAGTAAATACACAACATAGCTATGGGCTAATTTGCATCCGTAGTCCCACACTCACTCTCTCAAACACACTCGCTTTCATCTTGGCCTTTTGTACTTGTTTTTAGTAGAAGAGGAAACTGAAGCACCCAGGGAAGCCTTCGCAGACCCAGGGAGCAGACGCACAATAAACGCTGCTGTGTGGTTTTCAAATGTTATCCTCTGCACTAGGTTGCTTAAGAATTGAAGACATTTCACCTCTCATCACCGAGGCTTCCTCAGCTCTGTTCTTCTGGTTTGCCATCTCTGATTTAAACCACCTCAGCATGGAGCAGTTATATATCATTATCATATTTATTTCAATCTACTCATAGTTTTGAAGTTTTTATAGTGATTTATTTATCCCAACCATGTTTTATGTTATATTTTTAATGTTGCACAATTGCACCAAAGAAAATTCCCAGTTTGTGAACCTGTTCAATGACAATGACCATAAAAGCAATTCTAATTCTGATACTCGCCAATAGCTCCTCCTTGTTTACCCTACATTCTGCTCTGACCCGTTAAAGCAGTACTAAGTAACTCATGCCCCTAGAGGCCATAAGCGCCACTGCAGGTGTCGTAGCATGTTGTGGTTTTTTACTCATTAATTGTCCGTGAGAGTAAATACTACGCTGACAGAAAAGACAAAATTGTACATCCAATTACACAATGGAGATCATTTGTTTCACTCAAACTTGGCTGTAAATACTGTTTAAGTGGCGCTAGCCCACAGTTAGCTTCGCCCGTTAGCCTGTTAGCTTCTTCTTCGTGATTCCATTCGTGTGTACAGTATTGCGCCTCCGACCCGGTGCAGGCAAAGTTGCAATTGTGGTTTTCTGGCCAGAGACACCAGGGGGAGATGAAAGACCCCCAATCATCCCATTAACACTTCTATTACCCCCAGAGGGACTACAGAAAGGATTTAAGGTAAACAAGTTACTTTGTACTGCTTTAAATGGCCTAATTCTAACTGTACCATATTTTGCCAATGTTTAATTCAAGTCAGGAGCACGTTTGGGCAATGTTACATTTAAAATAAAACCTTGACATATGTAAGACATAACCCATGCAGTCCAAGTGGCAGGCAAGAAAACAGACATGCAGCTACTCACTACCACAGTTAGAGACAGACGGCTGGGGGTTTCATAGTGATAATGAGTTTGGCCTACCAGTCACAAAGGCTCTGGGCGCCTTACCGCTGTTATCCAACACAAAGTCGTCCTGGGCATAACGGAACTTCTCTGGACCACAGGCTATGAACACGTCATCGTCGGCAAAGAAGTCCTGCAGACTCGTGATCTGGAGAAGACAGAGGGGGAAATTGACTTCTTCAAGAATGAATAAAACTGTTGTGTGTTTCCAGCATATGTAGAGCTAACCTGATTTAGTGTGAAGTGCAAGTTCATAAATATTTTCCTTTTATCCAACGTTGTTCTTGCCACACTTGCTCTTTCGCTATCCCCTTTTTCCCCTCAATTTGCAGTACAGTTACTAGCAACCAGATTGCACAACATAGCAACATGGTTAGTAAATGGAAATTACAATGTCCAAAAGGTCCAGTGAAGATGGGCAATGCTACACAGAGCAGTCGCTTTAGTCATGATTTAGTGTTATTGAACCGCTTTGTAAATAATTGTCGACAATCTTGAGGACAAAGTACTCAAAAAAAAAATGGGTACATAAAAGGCTCAGGGGATAAACCACAAAATAGAAATTCATTTGGCAAAAAAAAGTTGATCACAGTCAGATGGACGACCTCAGTGATGTAGCAATATATCGCTAGCGATCTTTTGTATTGCATTTGTTTGTAGTACTCTTCTAGAGGTCCTCAAACCCCTATTTTGGGAGCACCGACTTACTGAGCAGTTACTTAAATTTGATGACACAAAAACAGAGTCCAGACAATACATTGTAAGTGCAAATAATGATTAGAACTCGGTCAAAACATGATAAAGATACATAAAAAAGATACCCAGTTGGGTATCTGGACTAATTTTAACACCTTGCTAATGGCAAAGAAGAGATTCTGCATTAGACAGAACTTAAATTCTTCTGCTGGATGTAAGAATTAAATACTGAAACTGAATGTATTGGAGGCAAAGAAAAAAAAAATCCTCAATTACACAAATCTAAACTATATACAGTAAAAGGAAACAACTTTTATCTGATGTATGTTCCATGTGTGGCCCAATGCAGGATCTCCATGACTACCTTCTTCACCTGTCGCTTTGTGACAGGTGAAGAAGGAAGTCATGGAGATGCAATGAGGCCTCAGCCTTTGCAATGAAAATAAGTGC
This sequence comes from Neogobius melanostomus, assembly GCA_007210695.1. Lineage (NCBI taxonomy): Eukaryota > Metazoa > Chordata > Actinopteri > Gobiiformes > Gobiidae > Neogobius > Neogobius melanostomus. Next base: position 8,710,108 of record VHKM01000004.1, on the reverse strand, counting down.
ATTTTGTATTTAGCGTCATGTTACTGTCACTCATGGTGTCTGACCTGAAGTGGAACTCTCAAGAGTTCACAGTAACTCAGACAAGTGAAGACTCATTTTAACACCCTCTGTGTCTTGAAAATGTGCGGTGTAGTTTAAAAATAATACTCCCTGCGTCAACAACCCAACAAAGTGTTATTTTATGCCTTGGAGAAATGACTGTAAGAAGACAGTGTGAGATTTCCAAGTGCTGCTGATATCACATGATGGGAATGCTGCAGAGTCATGGGAGCAGAGTTAGTGCTGCTGCCGGAGGGACATTTGTCTTGCTTTTTCACTGGTGATTGTCATTTATCAGCTCGCTTCGGCTCCTCTCGCCCACGTCCCACCTCAGGAGACAAACTGCCTACCTCCTGTCCCCATGGCAGCGTGGGAGGACAGGAGGAAGACAAAAGACGAGAGAAGAGCTGGATGGATGCCGGAGCTCATCCGCACCGGAAATACATATGGGCTGCTGTAAAGCCTTGCATAAATAAGAACATCCTTTTGAGCAGAGGTTCCTGATTTAAGTTAACATTATAATACCCCATTTTCTTTGTCTAAAGATAAATAAGTGTAGACATTTGCTACTATGTTTTATGTGACGAGAACACAAACTTATATAATATTATGTGTAAGCATTCAAGAGACGAAGCGGACAAAGTTTAAGCTGTTAGTAGTTTCCGAACCAAATGTTTAAAAGGCACATTTCACAACTTTCAGGGTCACTTTTTGGGGTCACCGTTATGCTATAACAACTAGCCTGCAAGTTCATGGTCAATAAAACATATTGTCTAATTAGATGTATTTTTCACAAAATGCCAGATTGTACAAAACACCAAAGAAGAACTAAACAAATTCTATTCCACTAGAAATATTGCAGAACAGGACATCAATGTTATAAAGCTTATTTTGACGAAGTATGAAATTCTATTTTCAACAATTACAATTACAATTACTTCGATGACTAGAAAACTTCTGTGATATTGCCGTTACTACGACTACTATTACAACGTCTTTGACAATGGCAAAATGCATCGCTTAACCTATTCATGAAACTAAATTTAGCACCGGAATGGCCGCCCTGCCAGTGTTGTTTACAAACATGGAAGGCGTCTATGAGACCTGTGAGAGGAGAGTGGCAGAAGTGTGGAGGTGTAGCAGATGGGCCCACTGCAGGAGACAGAGGGGGACAGCGGGTGTGTGGATAAGAAAAGTGGGACCTCACTGACGAGAGAATAGAAAGATCATTTTAGAAGGATAGAAGATTTAAATCGAAGCACATCTACCTGACTGTGAGTGAATTAGACCTATCTGTGAGGGTGGATGAATGAATGAGTGTAGAAACTAAGGCCCAAACAAGGAACATGAGTTGAGCATGAAATTAGAACAAGCTATAAACTCTTTGTGCATTGCATAAGCGGTCCGTTCCTGTCAATAATGATAACATACAGTAAATCTGATGGATCATATTGTTGTCCACTGCACTGTAAAATGTAACTATTGTTTCAAGTCACAAACATAATTCCAAGGGCTGCCCGGAAATCTTACGTTAAATCAAAGTTGTAGGCGATTTGAAATTGTTGATTCATTAAACTCACAGCTTTAAATCATCAAAATATGAGAATTTTAATTCAGTGTTAACTTCCTTTAGACAGTTCAGTTCATTTGGATTCTTAGGTTGACATACTTGCTTTATACATCTGTTCAGTTGAACTATTTTGTTTTAAATCTAAAATATATTTAATATCAACTCTTTTTAATGGACTCAAATGATCTTTAAATGGTAAATCGCTTTACATCAAGGAACCACTCACCATTGTCAGACACTGGAGACAAGATGTGCACCTGCAGGATTCTCATATTGTGATTATATAAAGCTGTGAGTTTGAATTAACAACTTGAAATCGTCATGGTTTGTGTAGCAAATCAGGCATTTGTATATCTCTGGTTTTAGCATGGGCACAAATCAAACAATGTTCTCCTCTATTGCTATTTAAAATGACACTTTGGAACTCAGAAAATCCTACCTCTGGGGACAACATGGGCATCAACATTAGAAATCATGAATGAATGTACAGATCTTTTCTGTAACAATGTTACGGTGTCATAATCTCTAGCATCAATGGCCAAATTACAAAGAAGTTGCTGAGCTCCCCACCAACACATTTGAACCTCATTAAACCTCATTAATGGCTACTTGGGCCGACTTCAAGTTACACAGCCCTGCGCGAAATTTGTCCTCACGCCCTCTAGAGTTAAACTTGTCCGGATGTCCTGGGGCGGTATTATGCATTCTCAAATACTTTCACCTCTCCGTGTGCCAGCTGTAGCTTATGATAAAGTGCTTTAGTGCTGCTCTGTGACACCCAAGGGAAACAGGGAAATGGAGACTAATGGGACCTGTTCAAAAGAGGTGAGAATGAAAGAAGGTCAACGACGTGGTGACAGGTTGTGCCAGAGAACATTAATTAACATATCTATTAAAACTTTTTAAGTAATGTATCAAAATATACCTGTTTTGGGTCCCGGCCACTGTGTTGAATGACGAGAGACATAACGGAATCAGTATAATTGAGGGTTACTGTTTGTTCATGTTGCTCTCCCATAGTGTAATGCACGTCTTAAGGCTAAATGAAGCTAAAATATTCTTTAACAAGAGACATGCCCTCTTGTGGTGTCTGACCTCGTCTGTCTGCGCCCAGCTGGACTGCTGCCTCCAGCTCATAGCAACAGAGTTGACAATTCAAGGGCAAACACACCAAGACGCCCAACAAAAAACTCAGCTACTCTTCTTTCACTGCGGAAGACGGGTTCCATATTCAGACTTAAACCAAACGCTATTCAAAATTAAAGATCACTTTCTTTCACAGACAGTAACCTCCGGCTGCGGACATGTACAGAAACGCTCCGTTCTTCAAACTCATGCTGAAGTTAAAAGGGGGATTAGGGCAGGGATACAGTAGATGTCTGAACATGCACAGGTTGGAATTAGGTCCAGGCTTTAAGACGGTGAATACAAGCTAAAGGATGGTGACTACAGAGAGCAAAGCCAAGCCTGGACTAACATAATGTACAGTGTTATAAAGGCTGGGTTCACCTGCAGGCACATGTTGGTATTACGTTTAAATTGTTGACAAAAAAGTGAACTATATTAAATCCTCATATAAACCAGTGCAAGTGATAATCTGTGAAGCTTTAAAAGTCTGACACGTTCAGCACTTTTGATGACTTAAGGCCTCAGATTATCTTCACTATAGCTTTCATACCTGTCATTTCACATGGTACAAACCACAAACCAAGTCCAAAGTAGATTAAAAAAATACAAAATAAAAAAATTATTTCAGAATTATAAAAATGTGATGTTTTTATCAAACCAGATTAAACCAAAGAGGCAAGATGTTTTTGATCAAACCAACTTTACTTACTCTCAAAGTATTTATCATAAACTTTACTTATACAGTACTTTTACTTTTGTACTTCCGTTACCCTTCACCACTCCTTGAGATTTATACTCATCACATGACGGTATGTGAATCACTGTTCAATGCTAGACATTAAAATGCTATTAAGCAAAGCTACCAAAAGTATCATTGAACCACTAAATATGCTGGAGTTCTAATCTAATCTAGCCTGCTCCATTTGGTTTATGCGGCGTATGCTAATAGCACTGGTGCACAATGGGCAGCTAATTTCATGGCTGTTGACCTGCTTAAATGGTTGTTTTTAATCCAGTCTGGTCTCAAACAATCTGCATACTCATGGGACTGTCTAATCTGCCCGAAACTGGTCATCTGTGAAGCCTCAAAGAACAACTCATCCACACCACTAGTTTTCTACAGGGTCATTTTAGACAGACTATGCTATTGGCAACTCTCTTGTAACGTTTTATGACCTTAAACAGGAAATATAAAACCCTTTTCGCCTTTTAGCGAGTTTATAATACAAGTTTAAGAAGATAGCAGTTTATGTAGCCTTAAGTAGCTACATTATGTGTCTCATCCCGCCATCGCAGAAGCAATTTATGACCCAAAAATCTCCATGACTCACTGCTGGAGAGATAGTGCTAGAAGTAATAACGGAAAGACCACTGTATTAATAGATATCTTCAGTGCTCTGGGGGCTTCAACATTTGAAAGTGCCACATGAAATGGTGTCATAATGCATCAGTGCTACAGCAGCGACCCACCAGTGTACAGCGTGCCCTCCTAACCCTATACTTTCAACAAGAGTTACGCAGTACTTCAGTCATGCACACTGTATGTTTTGTTACCAACATGCCCCTTCAAAGTAACGCCCCTGGTCATAGAGAAAGGCAGTATTATAGGAGAAAAATGCTGTATTTTAACAGCAAGTTCAACAAAGCAAAATATGGTCAAAATCCAGTGTGGAGTTATGACTTAATTAGGACTGAATTTGTGAAATACCAAAAAAAGGGAATCGAGGGGTAACCAACAATTGGGTGAAGTCTTATTTGACAGACAGAATGCAGTACGTACAAATACATGAACTTGCCTCAAGATGGAGGAACATAACGTGCGGGGTCCCCCAGGGATCGATATTGGGGCCAAGGCTTCAGAATTCTGTAGCCAGTATTTTCCCTATAGCCGTTAGCATTAGCCACCAAAACATTGTTAATTATGAGTGATCAAGATGTTCTTGGCTGTTGTCAACTCATCAACCACATCTGCATGAGTGTCAAAGCCTGTTTACTGAACGTATAGACCAGGGATCTACGACCAGTAGCTCGCCAAGCCTCTCCAGGTAGCTCACCAAAGACTTTCTACATCTCTACACGCTTGATAACTCAGATTTTAGATGCATTTTCTGTTTGTTCTGAACATGCTGAACACAATCTGTGAACAGTTGGTTCAATATTGTAAAGTACAAGGACTAAACTCAAGTCACTTTCTTTGAAATACCATCTTGGCAAGTAATTCTTCTGCATGAACTCTACCTACTTCAATACACACAAGTGTTATTGAAGCATAAGTAGCTCTCTGATGTCTCATGTTGTACAAAAGTAGCTCACCGGGTAAAAAAGGTTGGAGACCCCTGGTATAGACCTTTTGAGATTATCGATAATCCATTGTGTATGAAAAAAAGGCATCTGAGCTTTGTACAGTAAGGTTAAGTTTACTGCTTTACGTGGGGTTGGATACAGTTCTATAGCCACTAAACTTCCTTTCATGTTAATGATGCAGAAACGGCATAAATTAAATATGAAATCAAAACGCTATTTTTATTGGCTGTAGGGGTTGGCTTTATTCATGTGTAAATAGAGAATCTGGAAAGAGCGTAAATAACTGATAACTCTGGGAAATCAAGTGTTTGCATTTTTTAACACGAGGCGACAATAGCCAACAGCAATCATCTGATGTATTTGTGTATTCACTAAAAGGCAATCTCTGAAAACGTCTGTTGAGGAAGCTGTTTTTATATTACTGCCCCTTAGAATACAAACTCCTGCAGCAGTGACCTAAAAAGACCCGTGCAGATCTCTAAAGAGCACAGTCCTGTGCAGAATCTTAAGGGGCCTCTCTGATACCATCGGTTTGGTTTAATCTCTGCACACACTGGAAATCCTGCACGTTTTGGGACATTACGCACAACAGACCTTGCCTATAAAAGAAAATGTCACGAGGGAAGACTGTATTTGTAACCTCCAATCACTTTCAGTCTGTTCAGTTCAACACTTCAGTCTTTACCAGCTATAGTAAATGTCAAGATCAATCCACGACATACACAAAATCACCGACGACTTCCATCTGATTGAGATACACATTTGTTTCCTAAAACAGGCTTCAACAAAAACACATAGGGGGTCATTTACTAAGACAGGTGCTAAATTGTGAGTAGTAATACTTAAAATTAGCGAGTGGGCGTGTTGCACCTGATTTACTATTAGAAACTGTGCGTATAATACTATTATTAGTGCCACAAATGTGATATGCAAATGAGTTTATACTTTCTGACGCACAGTCTGTGCAAAAATGCTACGGCTCTTATTCCTGATTTTGAGGGAACATTAAAAAGTTATGATGGATAAATGACAGATGTACACAATCAATAGTTATCACTTTAAATAAAAAAAAATAAAGGCAAGGCAAGGCATGTTTATTTATACTGCACATTTCGTACACAATGCAACTCAATGCGTCTTACAAAAGAAGATATGCGCAATTACAATCAGGTTAAAGGTACAAGATGCAAGTTGTCATTTTTATACTCACTACTGCCACCTCAGGTCTTACGCGTAACTTCAGTTTCTATATGAAGCTCGTACTGTACATGACACCTTTTTGAGTGACAGTGCAGGATTTTAGAGGCAGTTGTGTTCAATAGGTCTGGGCTCATTCTACACATTAGGACATTGCTGAAACATTTAGGGGGAGGAAAATAAATAATTTAAAAATGTTTACACTTCGTATAGTCCCTTTAAGTTAAGGCAAAGCACATACATAAAAATATCAAGACATGGCAAATAGTACACCTGGTAACATGTTGGAATTTTTCTTGGGGACAGGAAGGATGACTGGCCATTGACGGGGAGGGGCTGAGGAAGAGTGATGAGGCAGATACAGAACAACAAGGGCGTGGTTGGGGGGTAAGTGTGCAGTTGTTTACAATCCGTCAAGTCAGTGTTATGCAAAATATGAACCAGAGACATCAGTCTTTACCTGGTTTAGCTCCGTGGCTGGCCTTAAAGGAAAGTGTAGAGTGCATTGGAGAGATAAGCGGTCCAGCTGCTTCAAACCTCCTCTCTCAGGAGAAAACATTCATTACAGAATAGTTCACAAATTTATAATTAATTAGCTTTTACTTGGTCTCAGCATAAAAACAATATTATTGTAGCAAATCAATCCTCTTGGCTTTAAAGAAATAGCCTATAGACACTGTATAAGCTCGGGGATGTCGGGGACAGGAACAGGTGATCAGCGAACATACGGCTCGTGCCTGCTCAATACGCCGTCGCCATCGTGCACAGTCCCCACAGATTTCGTAAGGATTGAAGACTTTAAAAGGACGTGTGACAGACTCCTGGAGCCTTTTTAATGGACAGCGGCTGTGAACTGCAGTTCAATGTAGAGCCAAGGGAAACAATATCGCAAACATTACAAACGTTTGTAAACGTTTAGAACGCCACCTTGGTGCAAACTGCATTATATTGTTCTGCGCAAAAGTTGTACCTGCTCCTGCAACGTACTGATTTATTGCACAGTTTAACTTCACAAAGTTGAGATAAATACGACAGCGCTAGCTAAACAAAATCATTAGCATTTTCCCAAATTTTGCGCATTGTGGCTAAATTGCCTTCGTTTGCATATTCATTAGGACCCATGTGCTAAGTTTGCCCTGCGGCCTCAATAAACTATTAATTCCACCTTTATGGGACCTTTGTGTGAGACTCAAAAGTGCTAAAATCTCAGCCACAATGCATTTGTTGCATTAATATTCCTGCAGACTCTTAGAATTGTCGCACTTATTTGTTTTGCTTGCCACATTTTCTTCCCCTCAGTTAATTCCACTATTATGTCCCTGGCTTGCCAGTCAAACTTCTAATTAAATAGCTTGCTTTATTTAACTGCAAATGCGTACAACTTCTTTTGTGTCTGCGCCCATTTACTTCCCTGCCTTATCTCGGCCTCCTCTGCCTGCAGCACCTGATTGCCAAACGCTCCCTAAAAAGAAAGAAAGGGCTAATTACACAAATAGTGAAATCTTATTTTGTGGTTGCCCACTCAGCTTTGACATGTAAAGCAGGAGTGACGCGGAGTGAAAGGCAGCAGCTGATTCTGTTGGCTCTGATAAGCACAAGCGAACGTTTGCATTCACTCAGGGCCATGGAGAGTGGACAAGGATGCTTTGTAGGACTCTTCGAAGGGCGCACATGCAGGGAACACCTGACAGCTGGACACGCACTGTCCCGCTGTCCCTGATTCTAGGATATTAATATTTATTTTGAATTGATGTATTTTTTTGGCCATATTCCTTGCGCTTGGTTCAAATGCAATTTTCTTCCACAAATAATCAGGGCTCAACAATAAATGAAATGGTAAAAACTGCTAAACTCATATACATAATGCAAAACAGATTCTCACTTAATTCTAAACATCCACTCTTCCAACATTTTTCCTGATCTGGTCCGATACAGATACTTGGACTCAGAGTAGTCACCGACACTGTGTATCATTCGAAAAGATATCCAGCCCCAGACCACATGGCTCATTAACATGATACATGAAGTATGCCCCCTACACTGCGCAATGCAACCAATGTTCTGCGTCCACTCTAAAGATTAAATGAAAGCAACAAATAGAATACACAAACACTGTATTTATGCTGTAGTTATTGGAGACTTTAGTGTCTGCAGAGCGTGTTATCAGGTAAGTTTGGCTTCGAGAACTCGCTGATAGGGGCATTGTTAGTTCTGGAAACTAACATTTATGTCACTGCTACTCGAGTCCCATTATTCTGTCTGCAGTCCCTGTGGAGGACTGGCTGATGGCAGCACTCAGGATGTGAAGAGCCCTATCAGGGAGGAGAGTCTCTCTGACACAGCATTCCAAACAAACCATTCTGTCAGATTATCTCCCTGCGTCTGTGTGTGGGCGTCTCCTACCAGCTTCCACAAGGCCGAGGGCACACGACACAAGAAGACCTCACTCCTCGGTCTGAAGAGGATTGTCATTTGATTTACTATTTTATGTTTAAGTTCAAGATTCAGTTCTCTGTATAACATAAATAACAAACAATTTAGCTCAGTTGTTTCACTGTAGCATAAACATTTGTAACGTCTTCGGGAGTTTCACAGCATCACACTTATATTAAAAGTGTATTCCACAAATGTGTAGAAAATGAACTAAACTAGAACTAAACCGACCCAAAATGGATGGAGAGCATTATGAGCAAAACCACAACAGAAATGTACTAAAATGTGCACATAAACATCTATAGGCTCATGTTTTGCTCAGACGAGAATTGACTATACACAAAAGTGCCAAATTGTCCCTTAGATTACATAGCAGTATTTTTTTTTTTTTTTTTCACCAAAGCTTTTTGCAATGTTTATGCGTATGCGACTTGATATCGTCCTTTTGCAAGTAAATTCTGCCAAACATCAATTTCAACATCCCCTTGCATTATACACCCCCCACATTTACTTCCAACATGTCCGCGCTCATCAACACAGTCATTTGTCAAGAGCAGGTTTCCAGATAAACCTTAAGTGCTGAGTTGGCACTTACAGCTTTCGGTAACACTGACGTTCTAATCGAGTTAAGTTGTCGGGATACTTGGCTCTCGCTCAGATTTGCGTTTCAGCCTAATGGGTTAATCCCGAATAAAAGCAACATAATGCAATTTCAAGACGTGGCGGCGTCGAAAACTAAGCTGTTACGACACACGTGGTCTGTATGTAATGGAATGTGCCATTGGAAAATGTAACCTTATCCTTCACAGGGGGGTTTGAAAAAGGTCTGTCAGCAATGGGAAGAAAGACGAGGATGATAAACTTATTGGGGAGAGTTTCTTTCTTGAGACTAAAAACAATAGTGATGAAGAGGAGGCGATGGAGAGGCTGAGGGGGGACTTAATTCTGCTGCTATAGTGGAGATTAATGTTTTATACGGAAAAAGAACTATTTTTAGGGACAATTATTATAAGATTTACGTTTTATGTTTTAAGAGCAATTTGTTGTGCTAAATTACATTGTTAGCTGTATTAAATGATTGCTAATTCAGTTTTCTTTTTTAATGATAGAAAAGTAAATTGTATCATATTTATTTTTTCTCTCTTTTGCTAGATATGTTTTGCTTTGTTCTCTTTGTGTACATTCTGTGTCGTTTGTTTTCCTTTTGTACACGCAAGTTATGTTCTACGGTGTATGCAGACATAACATTATCTAGATGTGCATTTAATTTGTACTTGTTTTTAGGGAGGGAAAACTCTCGGCTTACACAACCGTCACGATTTGATGAACCAACAAGGTTGCTTCATGCTACATTTACTGTAGCAGCCATAGAAAGACTGATGAGTCACTGTAAAACCTAAACAAATAAACCCTTCTGCTCTGGTGCCTTCAGTCATCTGCTACATGAAAGAGTAAACACTGAAATCTGCAACTATTTATCTGGAGATGATCCCTGTCTAGACAATTTCCACATGATGCAAACTTCCAGATCCACAGTTCTATCCATCTTTTGAAACGTCACCTGTGAAGTTGCTTCGGTGGTGGAATAACTGGTCATATAAACCAACTACAGAAGAGGCGGTGTTGTCTACGTGTTAACAATAACAGGTATGCACCATATAATAACCGCTAAAAGCCTGCAGAATAACAGTGTAAACACTAGGGCTGCACCGTATTAAAAACACAACTTTCACCGACTAAATCGATGTGAATGTGAACATGCTATATCTCATTTTGAAGCTCTCATCCTGTTAATCCAATCTTTCTACTTTACTTACTTTTACACTCCACAAATGCTCTTTTAATCACGGCGCAAAACACCGCCGCTAGCAGCTGTAAGCTAATGCTAGCATAAAACTAATAAAGACGGGACAGAAACTATGGTTCACCTAAAATAATAAACTAATATTGGCCACTGTTGAAGGTCTCTGAAATGCTGTAACAGCACACGTTTTTTGATCAGATGACGTTGCAGTTTACATATTAGTTAGGTTGACCAGATGTCCCAGTTTACCCGGGACAGTCCCAGTTTTAAGTCCTTTGTCCCATGTCCCAATAGATTTCTCCAAAACCATTTGTCCCAGGTTTACTCGTAATCTGTCCCAGTTGTCCTGGTTTTGGCCAATGTAGTCCCCGAAATAGCATAGCCTACACTTGAAAATTAATATCTTTGGCCCATGAGAATATCAATTACCAGGTGTAAACCAATTCAAAATCTCAATTCAGGATGCGGATTGGTGCATGTCATAAGTCGTTGACAGTTTTACCATTCATCGTGGGTAAAGACGGTTTAGATTTGGAACCCCTGTGGCCGATTCCCGAATATTGTCCCAGTTTTTTTGTTGGAAAATCTGGTCACCCTAATATTAGTGTAACCTATTAGCCTGTCATATGGCCTATATGGTGTGGAAAAGTCCAGTGATCCTTGTTTAATGTTTTTCATTTGTGCCATGTAACTTTTTGCACTCTCCGTGTAAAGACCACCATAAAACTTTACAACACGTATTTACCCCTCTGGACGCTTGAGAGGGAGTATTTCTACATCACTCTTGCTCTCTTTGGCCCGATGCACATGTTGGAGACACTGGTTAACCAGGACAAATGTTGGGCAGTCCTTAATCAATCTTTATATAATGAAAATCCGCCTCATATTCACATACCAATGACAGTCAGGTCGATAACATGGTTTTATTCACAACATTATGTGAGCATTAAGCCAGTTCATATGTTTAAATCAAGTTCACCTTTTGATTAAGTTTCCACATATAGGCTACAACATACTGACACAGCCGTCATTTGGGACTCCGTGAGCAGCTGGTCTGGAGCTGGTGGAAATAGAACCATCAGGAGGACTTCATGTCGCTCAGCTGGCGCCCAGTTCATCAAACTCAAGACTGTAATGTGGGGCCGTCCCTGAGCAGCTGAGGACACGCCTTTAACAAGTCAGATTCCCTTTTCATTAGTCTATACACTGTGCTCTCTGACCTAATAAAGTCATACGTCTCAGTCACATGTTGTGTAAATGTAAGATAAACCCCCACTCACGCACCGCTCACCCCCGTACCGCGCAAAATGTTGGTCTGTAGGAGGAAAAAGCTCGAGGAGGGACCGCGGTTGTACAAAACTTTGTCATTCGCCATGGGTGTCTGTCCAGCCCATGTACAGCCCCCGTTCAACCCACTTAACTGCACCAGGTATGAAGCTGAAGAACGTTAGCGAGTCTAAAGCCTGTGCCTAGAAACACAAGATCAAACTTACAAACTTACAGGTTTAGAGACTTTTATGCCCATACATTTTGGATTCAAAATTTAGGGCTAACACCAGTGGTACTTAGCTTTAGTGTGCACAATAGCATGGACGAGTATATCTTAAACATATTCATCAGCTGGACTGGGATGTTTTAGTTGTGGACGTTGTTCCTTCCTTCTCAGAGGGTTCTTCCTACTCATCTTATCAGAATTGGTTGCATACAATAGTTCAACTTGAATTGTTGTTGACACAGTCCACCTCCACTACAAACAAAACTTAACAGCGGGAATGTTAAAGTCTGATTTTTGAAGGTAAATTGTGCTTTGCTTCATGGCTTTAGAATGATCAAGTGACTGCAGGGGTCGGCTAGAATAGTAAAAGAATGTGTCAATTGGGTAATATTCTGAATATTCATGAGTAATTATGTGTAAAGAAAAGTGTGACCTCCCAGATGGGACACCACTATAAATCCATTTGATTGGGCAGCATGTGTCTGAGTTCACCTCGGCTCAGATCACAGGGGAGCCTTGAATATGAGTTGTAAATGTATGGGTCCGTCTTGAGGGCTCATCTGGCTTTTATAGTTCTGAATGGGAGGGAGGAATAATGACGGTTATGGCAAAATGCAGAAATCCTTGTTCATTCGTCGTGTTCAGATAACAGAGGTGCGTTTTGTGTAATTTATGATTAAATGTGCGGTCATTACCTCGAGACTGCTGACACAGCTGAATCCTATAAATCTCTGCACTTTTATGGATTAAACCTTGAGCCAAAACGTCTCGCGGCCCCATCTGGAACTCATCTGCTGCATTATCTCACTTTTCACAAGAAGACAATAGCGCTCACTCACCTACTTATAGTATTTATTATGTACTATTAGATGATACAATGCAATTATAAAACCCACTATTGTGAAAAACAAATGAAGCAGAAAAAGGAACCAATCATTGTAAATATCACAATATTCTGGTGACACAACCCCAACGACCCACTGCTTCAGTTTTCTGTCAATAAAGCATGAAACTCGACAAAAAGAACTCAACCTGTCGTGGATTTGCTAATAAAAGAAAGGTAACGACAATGGCAGTCCAACGCGATTGTAAACTCATCCTCTCTCAATCCGGTTTAGAATAAATTAGATCAGAATTCGCAATGAATGGTCACAATATGTGAATTGTGCAAAGCTTTTAATCATTTAGGTAATATAATGTCCTCTTAAATAAACTACAAATCTCTCTCCTTATGAGTTTATAATGTATAAAATGTATTACGACTGTATTACGATTCTTGCATTGGTTTAATGTTAAAGTTAAGGTACACTTTGATCCTGTAGGGAAATCGTTCTCTGCATTTGACCCATCCTTAATGCCGCTGGGGCGACCTGTAGGAGCAGTGAGCTGCCAGCGTGGGCCGGTGCTCTCGGGGACACATCTCCAGAAGTGGAGCCAGGCTATGGTCAGAAACACCTGGCTGGATGATTGACGTACTGTACATGTTTTTAGTGTTAGGGGAAACCGGAGTACCCGGTATGTAGTATGTAGACATGGGGAGAACTAGGGCTGGGCGATATGGACCAAAAGTCATATCCCGATATATTTAGGTAATTGCAATCATAAAACTTTGCCCACCAAAATTGCGATTAGTTTTTTTGTTTTGCAAAAATGGCAAAACAAAGTCGAAAGGCAAAGCTCTTGATTTACCGGTCAATCTACGTTCCTACTCTCACCTGATGTCATGAGACAAGGCTCGTGACCGAAAGGACACGATCGTGGATACAAGCGTTCAAAATGAGTTTCCTCCACAGAGCAGAGGAAGCTGCTGCTCCTTCACGTGGAGAGGAGCCAGCTGAGGTGGCTCAGGCATATGTTCCAGATGCCTCCAGGCCGCCTCCCTGGGGAGCTGTTCAGAGCGCATCCCATTGTGTCACAGAACACAAAGAGAGGAAGTGTGCATAGATAGGGAAGTCTGTGCATCACTGCTCAGACTTCTGCCTTCACAAATTGGCCCCGGATAAAGTGGAAGAAAATGGATGGATTCATGTTTTTTTTTTTCTAAATCCCTACATGCAATATTAGCATTTCCAACCAAAGTTAGGGTGAGCAGCCCTTTGTCCCGTGTTCCTGTGGATTTTTACCAATGCCATAGACATACAGTATGTCATTACACAAAAATAAACCAATATAAAAAGCTGAAAGGTGATCATCTCATTGCCGGTTGGTCTATTTCCACCTCTTCCCAATAGTATCTAAAATGCTAACTCACCTGCTTGCCTTCCAGCGTGTACAGCCGTTTGACCGCCCCGGAGTCCAGCTTGATGGCGTCTGTGATGTCGCTGAGCACTTGTTCGAAGGAGTGTGCCGTCTTCCTGTTGAGGAGTATCCGCACTGCTTTGCGAGGTTTTACGCCGCTGCGGATAACCGTCACGAGTTTGGGTTGATGAAGTCTTTGGCCTCGCGCTGGTGGTCGCTCTTTAGCGCAGTGAGAGAGGGGAGGGAGCGTGAAGTGCTGGTTTTGCTGCCCACCGACCAGTTCGGGTTGACGTTCCTTGTGTAGTCTACTCGTCTGAAGGGTTCGTTGGAGGCGCACACGTAGCTCTCACCTGCAACGTGAATGGACAAGATCAACATTTTGTATTCCACTCTACCTACGTTTATTCCCTGACCTTTTAACACTCGATTTTTATTTATCGGTTTAATGTACTCATTTATTGCTTTTAATGCTCTTGTATTTGGTTTTCGTGGTTGTTATTTTAATGAGGATGAGTGGAGCAAAATAGAGAAGCACTGTTTTTTTGTTTTTACAATTCTACGTGCAGCACTTATGTATAAATAAAGGTGAGTGGATTGAATAGCCATTAAGTAAAATTTGCTTAGTCAAATTATTACTTATATTCAAATGCTGAGGAATTTGTTGTATACTTACAGTATACAACAGTATTCAGAGTAGAAAGTACAAATCATTTTACTATACAATATACTATACAATTTTATCTGTTTCTTGTAATTTTTTTTGCAACTGTGAAGCACTTTGAATTGCCTTGTGTATGAATTGTGCTCTACAAATAAACTTGCCTTGCCTTGCCTTGCCTACTTTCTTCCTGGTTTTGAGTTAGCGGCTTGACAGTACATCACTGCCACCGTCTGTTTTGGAGTGCGGGAGTGAAACGTAATGCTAATGCTAGTTAATGCGTAATGCCAGTGTTATGCCTCCCCGTCTCATTTCTTTTTCCAACAAAGTTGTGTGTTGTTGGATTGAGCTTTTATTAAATTAATATTTTTATTTTACAAATGGTTAATTGTTGTTGGCATTATACACCTTGCCCAGGGACAACAGTTGAAAACTAGCTTTGCAGCTAATACTGACACATTTACAGAAATGTTCATTAATGTGTACGGTCCCTGTGAAATAAACTAATAAATAAATAAATAGGGCTAGGGGTTAAGGTCAGAGCTGGTCAGTGATACTCCTTTTGTGATATTGGGCTATATCAAACAACTTGATTTGATTTGGTTAAGCTTAGCTTACTGTAAGGCAGGGGTAGGCAAGTTTGCGTCACGGAGGCCCGATTTTCATCATTGCCAAAACACCAAGGGCCAAACCTCACCATTGTAGCCTAAAGTAAAGAACCATTTTCTGCAAATGCCAATGTTTTACATCAGTGGTTCGAAAGTGGTCTGGCTTCGAGACTCGCCATTACCTTAATGACAAGCTGCGACCCAAATAAAACTGTAAGTTGTCATATATCGTATAAAATATTGTATTTACCACACATATTTTTATTGAACATACGGTAGATTTGCTTTTAAGACTGAAATTATGATAAAAACTACCCAATAGTATTAATTTTAACTGTCTCCAGTGTACGGTGACCAGATCGTAACCAGCCAAATGTGGGACATGGAGCACTTTAAAGAGGGACAAAGCAGGACAATGAGGGACATTTTTAAAGGGACAGTTGGAAAATATTGAAAATAAAGTTCCCTACAGGCTCGCGACCCACTTTCGAGTCCCGACTCACCAGTTGAGAAGCACTGTTTTACATTACATATGACCAAGTGGGATGTTCTGCAAGGACATTTAAAACATACTGACACTATTTCTCGCATTTTTAGAGTACTTTAACAGGTATTTGATCCCTTATTTGCATAATAATATTTCTCAACATCATCTTGGGGGCCAGAGGTTCTGTGCTGGAGGGCCGGATTTGGCCCCCGGGCCTGATGTTGCCTACCCCTGCTGTAAGGAAACAGATTTGGTTAAGGTTAGATCAATGTAGGGTCGGGCTCATGGTGCAACTAGGTTGGCAGAAAGATAGATGCCTCGCTCTTATATTCAAATTTACAAACGTAAGGCAGTTACACAGTTACAGCATGGTCCACACAAAGATTTATGCTTATTTCATGTTGAAATTGGCAACTAGATGCCCGCTGCATCATGCATAGAAGGGTTACTCTACCCTACTCTCCAGCATGGTAGCACAGTGGTTAGCACTCGTGCTTCACAGCTAGAAGGTCCCGGGTTCGATTCCCACCTGAATGGGGCCTTTCTGTGTGGAGTTTGCATGTTCTCCCCCGTGTCTGTGTAGGTTTCCTCCGGATACTCTGGTTTCCCCCACCACTAAAAACATGTACAATAGGCCAGGATGAATGATGTGTGTGTGAATGAATGATGGTTGTCAGAGGGACCATTGGCACAAATGTGCAGCCGTGCTTCTGTCAGTCTCCCCAGGGGAAACTGAACACCACCGAGTATGGAGTGAATGTACGATTGTCTCATGCAAAAGCGCTTTATGACTATGTCTGTGAAAGGCGCTATATAAATAAAGTTCTTCTTCTTCTAATGGTAAAAAACATCTATTCTTTACAAGTTTTAATATGATAAAAATAAAATTATATTCTTGACAAAAAAGATATAATTTGTGATATATTGTTGCTGTATGGACATTAGGTCACCCAGTATTGAAAGAAAAAAGCCCATTAAAGAGTTAACATTCCCAAGTGAAACAAAAGGCCACATTAAGAGGCTGGCCCGGTGTCTTCCTGCATTTCCCATTCCATTCTGGGCTGCACCGGCCGTCCTCTGACACATTTCATTTGATCTGCGCAGCATTCCATTCAAACACTGAACACAAATATTTCCCTCAGAACAATGTGACAAATGGCTGGCACTTGGCGAGTGAATGTAAGCCACAGGAAGAATGTTTGGAGTCTTTTCCGAGGGCAGCGTGAGTAAAAATCTGTGGTATGTCTGTGCTGTGCTGCGGTTATGAATGAGAGGGGAAAGTAGGCAATTACATTCCTAAACCTGCTACGTTTATCGCCAAATGATCTGAACAATGTAGAGAGGCTAAATATAGTCACAGAAGCAAGTGGAATCTTTCAAGTGCTATAATAGCTTAACAATAATATGTTTAGATCAGAGGTCACTAAACGGCGGACCTCGGTCCGGATCCGGACCCACGCGCCAGCCATTCCGGACCTTGGATCCGAACTTTGGACCCGACCTGAATCCCTCAGACGAGCAGCTGCGTATGCGCTCTCTCTCCCTCTCTCGCTCTCCCTCCCTCTCCCTCTCTGACTGCACCAGAGCGGTAAACTACAGCCCAGACGAACAGAAAGAGAACGTCCTACATCTTAGCTTCATGATACTTTTTAAATTTTTAGAAACGGTTTCGGAATGACTGAAATATGGCTTGCTAAAAACAAAAGCGGAGGACGCCCTAATTAAATATGCACGCGCGATCGTAATGCGTAAATAGCGCGGTTGTTTCCCGAGCAGGTCTGAACCAGGACTAAACCTGGACTAAGCCAGGACTAAACCTGGACTAAACAGGGCTCAGTGTGTTGAACTGAGCAAAGAAACACATCACTGTCATATATTATGTGCACATTGTGTATAATAGGCTACAGTAACCTATGCATTCTGCTATTTAGGAGCCAAAACTTATTTTTAGAGCAAAAAAACAATAACAAGATTAAATTGATTGCATTATTTTCAAATCACAGAAATAGTTTTAAAAAAGGCGTATAAATCCTGATATAACCGTGAATTAACCCGTATGTTCCGGACCTTTGCTTGACCTTTTTTTTTCATTTCGGACCTTGGTGAAATTTAATTCGTGACCCCTGGTTTAGATGTTTAAAAAGCCAGCACATTTAAACAGCATGTAAAAATATCTTAAATGTGTTTTTTGGTATACGGTTTTTCGACGGACCATATGGGACAGTCTCTCTCACGATGACACCGGGTTTCATTAAGCCCACTATTAACTAGCGGCTAATTAAAAAGCTAAACCACAGCTGGGGAGTAGAGCCAGAGTCTAAGTGGAGCTGTCAATCATGTCGGCCCGCTGACGGGACAGGAGCAGGTCCTTAGATGGAGCGGGGGGAGGGTGCGGTCCCAGGGCGCGGGGGGTCTCAGGTGTGGAGGCTGAAATGAGCCACAGGGAACGTGGGGCTCATGTGGTGAGCAGATGAGGGCCTGCCATATTAATCCATATTTAAACTGCTGAAGTCATGAAAAAGTCATCAAGTATTGTTGTAATAATTATCAAAGGAATGTAGTTTTTTTTCTTCACTTTATCCCTATATTTGGCTTTTGGTCAAATATGCATAAATATTGTAAATATGCTTAAAAATAGACTCATGAACCAACACTTCTCATGGCTTTTAATACGAACATTGTTATTGATTTATTAAGTCCATTCACCATTTAGGTCAGAGTAGGGCCTGAACTCTGCCCTTAAGGCAGTAAACACATTTGCGCTGAATAAGAACCCAAAACCTTACAAACACATGCATTAATAGCTCCAAAATGTTACCTTATTTGGGGTGATAACATGATTCATGTCCAGTGAAAACAACAGTAGGCCTATGTGTCCATAAGATTTGATTACATTTTTATATATAAATACATCAAATACAACATAACGATAAATGGATTCATTCCATTATTTTGTAATTGATTAATCTATCGATTATTTTTTACGACTAATCGATTGGCTGTGAATGGTGTATGAAAATGTTATTTAAAAAAAAAAAAATCATCACATGAAGCTAAAATGGCGCCTTTTAGCGCTAAATCTGCTTTCTGATTGGATGAGACAGACAGATATTCATGAAATGTACAATGTACAAAACACTACAGACCCTAACTATAAAAACAAAGTAGGTTCATCAAAAAACCAAAAACGATTAATCGATTACTAGAATAGTTGTCGACTATTTCAATAATCGATTAGTCGTCGATTAATCGATTAGTTGTTTCAGCCCTACTGCAAACCTCTCTGCAAACGTGTTCTGAAATGTATGTGATCTTTTATTTGTTACGCGGGTCATATTTTAGTTTCCTCGAGGGCTAATTCTTTTGAAGATATTAACTAAAATGTGCACTGTCAACTGATTCTTAGTTTCAAAACACAAATTCAATTCAATGTTTAGTATAGCGCTTCATGTTTAACTTTTTAGAAAGAGTGATACAGTAAGTGGAGAACAATTCAGTCGGGGAATGTGTTGCCATGGCTCAAACTACAAACACTCTGCTCTACTAATCCTGCCATCGGACCAGCTTTTAACTCTTTACCAACGTCAATACTCAGTCGATATGTTTATTCAGTGTCCTTGCCAGCGTTAATCTAGCCCTCATATAAAAACACTACACGAAGCCTTTTTCCTCTACTCGCTCTCCTCTGTGCTGCTTCATCATGAGCCCGCCTGATATTGTTGACTGTTCTGCAAATCCACACATAACGGACAAGGGGTTCACGCCAAAATGTCATGATGTCTGCTTTTACACTATATTAAAGAACAAAACTGTTAATGCTGTCAGCTCAGAAGCACATCGGGGGGGGGGGGGGGGCTCTATTACTCTGAGCCAATGCACCAAAACAACTCCCAGTCTTCAGCCCAGTTTGGAAAGCACCAGTGGTACCGCGGGATCCAGATCAGGTGGTGTCCTCAATCTACCCAAGATCCCAGAGGATGGAGAAGATAAAAAACTGAATGTAGCACACAAGTTTTTAGGAGGTTACAAGATGGAAATAGACTCGCTACATGAGAATTAGCAGTGCAGTAGGAGGTCAGCCAGCAGTAACCTCGTATTGAAAGAGGATTGTGGATGTAGCACTGTGCTGGCCGCAACAGGGGGATTA